>CM027120.1:17765071-18474950 GCA_015476505.1 Urochloa ruziziensis
GACATTTGGCCCTTTGGAGGCACCCCTTGGGGAGAAGGTGCCCCTTGGAGGCACCCCCACATGAGGGGGTTTCCCCCTTTCTCTAAGGATTAACTAATTACATAAATAACTAATTAATTACAGGAATTGATCACTAATTAATCTAATTAATTTCTCAACAATTCTGAAATTCACACTAAATCGTACAGTATGCCATATCCTGGATCCTCTGTTTTTTTTTTTTTTTTTTTTTGCAATAAAAATCACTAGTTCTCATAGTTCACGTCACATGGAAATACCAAAGACCATGAGGTCTATCCCGCAAAACTGCCCCGGCCTACAACTCTCCTGCCGACTTCCACAGACACACAAAAGGCACGCCTTCGAGGGAAGCTGCTGCAGAAAGGAAGGAGAGAAAAGATGGAACTGCAAAAATCCAAACAGAAACGGAAAACCGAAACAAACCCATGGGATCCCGAGCCAGAGAGAGTTGTTACGCGGACTCGATTCACCGATTCAAACCCTTTTCTACTCCCCTCCTTTAACATTCGTTCCTTGGCCTGTGGGATTTGGTGCGTGCATGCCGGCAGCCGGGCGCAGCGGCGCAGGAGGGTCCCATCCCGTGGCGGCATCGTATCCTACCAGTTCCTCCATGGACAAGGAAAGCATGGCGCTTTAGCCTTTAGACCCCCCCTTGCTTCCTCCCGTCCATGTCCATGTCATCCCCTGTCGACGATCGCCTCCTCCTCCTCCCTTTGTTTTGATCGTCAGGTATCGTCAAGTATATAAGCGCACACGGCGACCTTGGAAAGGGAAGCCTCGCGTTTGACACGGTGGTGGCCTTAGAGAGAGAGACAGAGAGAAGGTGGTCTTGTTGGACTTCTAGAGAGGGAGAGAGAAGGGGGTAGAGGTGGCTGAATTGTATGATGAGTGAGTGGGAAAGGGAGGCCACGTCTGGGAGTTCAGAGTAAATTGTGAGAGGGACGCCGGGAGGAAGAAGGTGGTAGTTCGCAGACGGCGTGCGGCATCGGCAGCACCTCTGCCTTTGCTGCGTTGGCTACAAGAGCGGCTGGCGGCAGCCTGCAGGAGGTGAAGCAGAGCTGCAGAGGAGCTCTGTTTCTTCTTGCATGGTGGCAACAGGGGAGGAATTTGCATCAGGTGAGTTTTTCCAGAGCTTGTGGTTATGCGGTTTTACTTGTGTTCTTGTTAGGCTCTGCATTCGGGAGTCATGGCGTGTCCTGTTCTTGGGTTCGAGCACGTGACGTTCCTCCTAGAAATTTAGGAGGTGTTTGGATGATCTCGCTAACGTTCTGCAAGTTTCTTGTGCAATGATAAGAACTGAATCGCGTGCGACCATATTGGTATTTGCCGTGCATCTTTCTCTCGCTCTGTTTTCATGGCTTGTTACTTCTCTGATGAAGGATTCAGGATAGACAGCGAGTAGAAATTCAATAAATTCAGTGCATGCTCATTGTTGCTAACTCTGAACTTTGTTATTAGCTGCTCTAGTTTTCAGATAACAGCTAGATATTTAAAGTTTGTTTACTGCCGTATCTGAATTTACAGTGTTTGTTACATGTCAGTGTCATATCTCTGGAACCCACTGATCCGTGTTATCGAGAAACTCGTGTTTCGCGTAGTCCTCTCGGCGTCAAAATATCACTACCCATCTTAACGTGTTCAACGGAGCTACGTTCTGCCATGACTCTTTTGGTTGACTAACACCTGTTAATGTTAGGTATGGAAGCATATTTAGCAGTCCAAAAAGGGGGACAGGAAATCCCTCTTCCACGAAGTCAGTCTGAACTCTGAATAGATGGACGGCACATTAGAATTCCTGACAAAGTTAGGCTGGAGAAAATTTGCATACGTTTTACATTAGGACAGACGGTGGAAAATTTTAGATGGCCTGGTTAGTCTGCACACTCTTATGTAGCAGTAACTGCAATATAGTTTACGTCTTCGCACATGCAGGAAAAAGTTACTTCCATGTAGATCTGCATCTTTTGGTTTTTCCTTGTGGTCTTTATATGTCCGATGAATCGTGATCGGAGTGTAATTCTTGGAGCTTTTCTGATGGCAGATTGTTAGTATGGAACAGAGGAGGTTGGAGCAGTTAGTGTTCCTGCTCTGCTGCTTTGCGGCAATCACATGTAGGTTACACGCGCAGGCTCAGGCCCAAACCACTCTGCAACACCCCAACAGCTTGCCTCACATTGGAGCAGGTGAGTAACCCCTGACGTGTATCACAGATAAACCTTGCAAAATCTATCGCCTTTCTGGTAACATGCAAATCGGGCTTACTTACAATAGACATTTGCCAAGAGGTAAAGCGTCATGCCAGGATAGCAAAGTTATCCTGATTAACTGTTCTAGTTGACATTGTTCCTGTCTCTAGTGCATTGTTCCTTTAGCATGTTTTGTACTGTTCTGCTTGACAATATTCTTGCCTGCAGTATATTGTTGGCTGTGAATGGTACCTGATCTTTGTTGCATGTGCTGATCAGTGGGCAGGATTTTGTCAGAGACGGGGAACAAATCGGAGAGCCCTCTGTCAATAAGAACAAGAAGAATCGATCCTCTTGATGGACTGAGGAAGTATGAGGGAGGGTACAATATCACTGACAAGCATTACTGGAGTGTAAGCTCTCTTCTTCTCTGAAGATATTCCCCAGTTTTTTTACTGAAAAATAATATGTCATGAAATCAGGAATGTCTTTTTGCAAATGAATATAATAGCATAAAATTTATGTTCTTAATATTCTCTTGTGCTAAATGTACATAGTGATAGAGAGGAAACATAAATACCTACATGAGGATTAAAGCTGATTGCCGTTGTTTTACTTTTTTCAGTCGACCATATTTACAGGTAGATCTGGATACGTCATTGCAGCATTGTGGATTATTGGTGGTATTACTTTTCTGGGAACTATATTAATTTCCAAGATTTTCTGCACAAAAAGGAAAGAAAGATACACTGAGTTCGACTATTTCCTTGAGAGATACCAAATTTTGATTGTGATACTCTGTGTCATCCTTGCAGTTTTCGTCATGTAAGTTACTCGCACCAAGAATAAACTAATTTCCAACAGGAACTGTTGTGAATTGTCAAACATATGCAGCACTGCAGTTAGTAATAATTTTAGCATTTTATTTGCAGAGTCGCATCAGCAGTCGCGCTTCGCGGCACGGTACAATTCCACACAAGAGCAGAATCTGTGAAAGAGATCATTGGGGCGACGGCACTCCAGGCGACAGCAACCATTTACAACATTACGGGAGCCATTGAGATGATGCAAAACACGTCGAGGCTATACAACTATACCAGCCAAGCATGGGACCATCTGAATTCCACGGTAGAGGCACTCAATTCCGAAGCAATGGAGATTCAGGAGAAGGCGGAGAAGAACATGCGCCTGGTCAGCAAAGGGATCAACACATTGTAAGAACATTTTCACAGCATGGGAAAGAAAGATCCATACATTATTTACTTTTGGGATATAATTCTGTCCCTCATTGGAATTGAAACATCTGATGAATTTCAGGGAACTCGTAACCATTTTAACTGTGACGCTGAATCTTGTCTCAGTTTTTGTGCTGTTGGGTAAGTGAACATGGTGCAGATATTCACAATCTGAAAGTGGAATCTTTGAAGTATAAAAAGTTATTGCTGAATCTAACAAGTTACTTCTCTGAATTTTGCAGTAGGGAGCCCTCTAAGACTGCAAAAACTGTGCTACTTGTAAGTATCTTACCATCAAACTTCACAAATCTGAATCCTGTGTCCTTTCAGCTTGTATGCCAATCTGACTACAAGAAACTATCTGCAACAGGTGCATTGCAATCAGCTGGATACTGACAGCCCTCTTCTGGCTATACTTCGGCCTGTACTACTTCTTCGACAAGTTCGCCGGCGACACATGCGTCGCCCTCGACGAGTACCAGCTGAACCCTCAGAACAGCACGCTGGGCACCATCATCCCCTGCAGCGAGAAGCTCTCCGGGAACCTTATTCTTCACGACGTCGGTGCAGGGATCCACGACATCATAGACCAGGTGAACTCAAACATCTACACCATCAAATCGGAGTACCCGGTGAAGCGTCTGGACTACATCTGCAACCCCTTCACTGGGCCGCCGGAGTTCCAGTACCGCCCCCAGAACTGCCCCACCGGCGCCGCCACCATTGGCGACATACCTCAGGTAAACAAAAGCTAGACAAAACACAAGCTCCTGCTTCTTCATACTGTTCAGAATTCAGAACAGTTTCGATGTTGACATTAATTGACATGGCATTGCTTGATCTTGTTGTGTTCTGACAAAAAAAAAAGATCCTGAAGAGGCTGACGTGCTCGGATTTCGGCGGCGGCGCCGGCTGCCGGCCGGCGGACCTGTCGTCGGCGATCGACTACGACAAGGTGCAGTCGTACACGAGCTCGATCCAGAACGTGCTC
The DNA here is from genome assembly GCA_015476505.1 of Urochloa ruziziensis. Lineage (NCBI taxonomy): Eukaryota > Viridiplantae > Streptophyta > Magnoliopsida > Poales > Poaceae > Urochloa > Urochloa ruziziensis. The sequence goes on from CM027120.1 coordinate 17,769,505, forward strand.
GACATCTTCCCGGGAACGGAGCGGCTGGTGAGCTGCGAGCTCGTCAAGGCCGGGTTCGCGGAGATCGTCGGCGGCCAGTGCGCCCCGCTCCGGCGCGGCGCGCGCGCGGCATGGGCGGCGCTCGCCGCGCTCTCGGCGGCCATGGCGCTGCTGCTGCCCGTGCTCGCCGCGGCGGCAGGCGGCGCGCGCCGCCGCCACGCGGGGGATGACAGGCTGTCGGTGCGACACCTCACGTCGGCGACCAACTCGGAGGTCTCGGAGGCGGAGTTCGCCGAGATGCACGCCAAGAAAGTGCGGATCAGGGTTGTCGGCCCGTGATGGGCAGAGAAAGCTGACATGGGATTTTTTTTTTTTTTTTGCTTGTTGTGTTCTTTAATCTTTGCCATTTGCAGAGGGGAGAAGAGTTGAGGATGTATACTGCTGCCGGTGGTCGAGACTGATCCAGGAGAGATCGTCCACTGCCGGCGCGCGCGCCATTGCTGAGAAAATGTTTGGTTTTCTATTCTGTGGGGTGGGATGGTCTGGAGAATCCAGCCATTGTGTGTTGGTGGCATAGAAGAAGGAATTTGATTGGATTCTGTACATGAACTTTCAATCTGCAAAGAATTGAAGAATAGCGTCAATACCCAATACAATTTGTGTAACTAAATTTGTCCTGTTTTCTTCCCAATAAGCACTCGTGGGCTGAATGCGGCTTGTCTTTGAGCAGGCCCATTTCTGCACAAGATGCGTCCACGCTTCTAATTTTGGGCCGGGTTCGTGCCTTGGCAATTTCGTTCTCCTGTTCCTTTTGTTTTCTTTCTTTCAAGTTTCTAATCTTACTATTTATTGTCTTCATTCTACTATTTTAAAATTAAAAAAATTCACATGAGCATAATTTTTTAATTATCTCATTTTCAATTTTTGCCAATTTCCATATTTTAAACTCGTTTATTGCGAACATAAATGTTGTTAAAATTTAAATGAATTCATTTTTATTTAAAAATCCTTAAATGGATTTATTTTTGACATAATTAATTTTACTAATTGAGCCTATTCCTTATATCGATTAAAATTTTAGATTAGCTTAACATCCAATTTATTAAATGTGAACCTATTATCAGCTGGAGGCACATTAATTTAGCCATTTAACATGTTTCCGTGAAACTAAATAGGATGGTCCCTCCATTTTAAAATGTGGTCATTTTATCTTCTGTAGATTTATATGTTTATTATGCACCTAGATATAATGTATATTTAAGTGCATAGCAAAATCTATGAACCTAGAAAAAAATAAAATGAACTAAATTTTAGAATGGAGAAAGTACATCTAAGGCCATGTTTCGATCCCTTTTAGCCCCTTGTCTAAACTTTAGTCCCTGTCCAAACTTTACACTGCCTGTTTGGAAGAGAGATTAAAGTAGTGACTAAAAGGAGGGGGGAGTAGAGACAATGGGTGTCTAACCCAAGTTTTTTTTTAGCTTAAGTGTCTAACCCAAGTTTAGCTCCTCATTCTGGACTAGAGAGCTAGAGAGCTAGATGATTTAATCAATAGTTTAGACACCCTATTTGAAGGTTTAGACACCAAAACTGTCTAAAGTTTAACACAGGTGTCTAAGCTGGATGGATCCAAACATGCCCTAAAGCATGTAGTATCCGCATCCGCACACCTGCCGTGGATCCAGCTTCAACCCCAGTAAGAGGGAATCAATCCACAAATTGCTACACGTAGTAGACACAATTTAAAGAAAGCTTTGTGAATAAACAAAAAATTTAAAAGCTAATACGTAAACCAGAGAAGAAAAAGTGCAACGTTAACGTCTCCAAAGTTTGACACAATCTCCTTTTTTATCCCCATGATATTGCAAGTGCGTCCAGTGTCGAAGCCAGTGCATCCCCTGAATAGGACATGCATAAACATTTTTGGTTGAAATATATTAAATATAACATCATTCCTTGCGAGCCGAATTAGACAACAAAATATTGTTGCCCCTATCAAGTACAAACTTTGTTTTTGGGGCCCTTGCTTTAACCATACAATAAAAAAATCGTCTATGTTTCTTGGGGCGTATAATGTCAAATACTTTGTTATTCGTGTAAAGCTCGTCATAAGAAATTAACATAATGACATTCAAAAAAGAGGTTTTGGATGGTTTCTTCTAGATCACAAAACATACAGATTTTGCTACCACCTCAAATCATCCTAGATAGATTGTCCTTTGCAAGGACCACACTTTTTAAGTACCACATAAATATATAACTTTTAATGGTAACATACCTTGTGTGACTTTAACACCAATATTGACAAGATACTCATACATAAAGTGCATTGTAAAGAAACCATTAAACTATAAAGGACCATACTAAGGTATCTCTACCATCCTATAAATTTATATTCCCTAGTCTTGGTACTAGACTGTGCCATTTTGTAGCTTATTGCTCACTAAAGCTCTCCTAAATGAGATATTAAGTGGGACAGTGATCATCATGTAATAATAGGAATGTTAGCCCACCTTAAGGGTTGAGACGTAGTGCCCATTCAAAAAGCTTTTGAGTTTGAAATGCCACTTGAATGTGTTGAAAGTTTAAATTCACGGGCAAAAAGATTGAGGATTTTTTTTTCACCATGAAAATTGTTAAAAATTGGACTCGGGCCATAGAAACACGGCCTCAGGACTCAGGTGAAATTGGCCCGTTCAGCCCAACCCAGCCAGTGTGCATCTAGCCGTCGGACCAAGCCCAGCCCGGCCCCTACAGCTTCGACATGTCCATGAAAATCTCGCCGATCTGTCCGCTCCGATCTCTCTCGCCCAAGTCCACTCGAAGCCTCGCCGTCCTCCCCCTCTGCTCGCCATGGCGCCGCCGCGCCGCGCCCTCCTCGCCCTCGCCGCGCTCCTCCTCCTCTCCCTCTCTCTCACCGCCGCCGCCTTCCAGTCCGACGAGCTCGTCCTCAACGACGACGAGGAGTTCGAGGGTGTCGGCGCCCGCCGCTCCGCGCCCTCCCCGCCAACGGCCCCGGCGGTCACCTCCTCCCGCCGCCGATCCGCGGACGCGGCGTCGGCAGGGGCCGGAGAGTCCAACGCTCTGCAGTTCACGCTCGAGCACGACCTCGGTGATGGCAAGGGGTTCATCCCCGCCGGTGCCTTCTCCGCTCGCCTCAAGACTTCCGCCCACGGCTCCAAGGTAAGGCTTGAGCTTTGGTTGTTTCGCTGATCTTCTTGGCTTGCCTACTCTCTGATCCGTGATCAGTGGTTGGCTTAGTTCATATCTGATTATGGGTCGTGATTTGGACGGTCTTGGCCTTTGAATCTGTAGATGTCGTGCTCCAGTTAGCTTCGTAGCTGTTTATTTAGGTGAGGTGGCGCCCGTTTGCTTCTGATTTGAATGGAATGTGTGAATTGGGGATTGGATCTGATGACAGTGGATGTTTCCTACTTAATTATGACCAGGTGTTGCTTCCTAGCACTACTCTTGGTTTAGGCGCCAAAGCGTATCCAAGGCGACAGAAGGTCCCAGTTCCGCTTTGTCTCCTAGGCAATACGGCGTGCCCAAGGCGCCACATGATGCCTTATCGCCTTAAGAACCATGCTAACATCACATGCCTGCTACCTTCAAATTAACATATCACAATTTGAGCCTGTGAAGCTCAGTCTCAACCATGGCATGCAAAAAATCTGCTGCCTACGCTAGGAGCATGGGGCTGAATTTGTTAGTTTGAAAGTTACTGGCTATTCGTTTCTAGTCAAATGGGATTTCCTTACCGCTGGGAAGCTATTTTATATGAGAACATAGGTTAACATAATTGGTTGTTGAAGGACTGTATCTTAATGATAGGAAGGATTTCACAATAAAGACATTAAATGAACCTGTAAATAAAGGATAAATAACATGAAACAATGAGTTATCACCTGACTTGGTTTTCTATGTTACTTTTGACAAATGATGATACAGACCACAACTTTTTCGATGTCCTTGTTCTTAAGGCATCGCCTAGGTGACAAGGCGTACCCAAGGCGCCACAATGGCCTAGTTACGCCTTGTCGCCTTCAAATTAATAAGTTACAATTTTAGCCTGTGAAGGTCAGTCTCAAGCATGGCTTGCAAAAAAACAACTTCGTACTGCTAGGATCTTGGGGATGAGGTTGTTAACTTGGAAGTTACTGGTTATTTGTCCCATTTAGACAAATGACATTTCGTTACCATTGGGGAGCTACTTTATATGAGAAGATAGGCTAACATAATTTCATAGCACAACTGGATCTTTCCCCAACCTTCACATGAGTACTTGACCTATGGTTCCTTAAATACAACAGCAGTTTATGCTACATAGATAATTAGTTTTATTTGTCAGAATCAATTCAGAAAACAGAACTAGCCTGATGATACCTTGTATTCACCATGTTACTAGCACATCACAACATTTTGCATTTCTGAAAATCTATTACTCCCTCCTTCCTCGTTTCTTAGGCGTATGCCAATTTTCCACTTTTCTTGTTGTATTAGGCGCATGCAATTTACTCCAGCCGCATAATGAGGAATACTAGGAGATTTACATGCGGGCAGTTTGTTTTCCGAGAAGAGATTTGCATGCATTGGCTAATTGTGCGGCTTGGAGAGAAGTCAATTGGGCGAGTCTGCATGGCTGCATGCAAATTTATGTGGGATCCCATGGATCAATGCTGGAGTTAATAAGTCTTGGTCTCTGGAGTAGCCCTGTGCACGCCTAAAATACGAGGAAGGAGGGAGTATATGCTAGCATTAGCTCTCCATGTCTCTTCCTACTAAGCCATGATATCTGATGTTAATATCCTTTTTGTCATTACATTGCAATTATTTATACTCTGTGCCTTTCTAGTAGTACTTTAGTGTGGGATAGTTCATGTGATTGCAACATAAATCTGATTTCTCCTAAATCTCCAGTGAATAATTCCACTTCTTTTTAGCTCATCTATGTACAAGGTTAACTTCATGTTTCATTACATTGGACTGTGGTGTCTATATGCCAATTTCCAAATGTCCTGAAATCGCATAGGCTTATCTACAAGCTTTGAGATGTAGCTTATTTCAATTGAACTGTATTCTGCTGAAGTCAAAAAGTAAAACAGAATGACTCCTGATATATCCCCTAACTGGAAGTTTACAATATGATGTGAGAAAAACTCTAGAGAGCAAGCTGAAGTGGTTTGTTTTGTAGCCAAATATGATGTCACCTATGTTTGCTTGTATGATTTGGTGCAAATTGTGCTCCTTGTGAATTACAACACTGGTTTATCTGGTTGGATGATGATTGCTTGTTGGAGGTCATTTCTTACCTCGCTTTTGCAAAAGACATCTATCAGAGTTGGTGATCCTACATTCTGTAATCTGTACATCATTTTACTGTCTCTTGTTTTTGGAGTACATTTTTCACCAGGCACGATATTATTTATTGGTAATTATGTGCTTCTGATTAATAATTATTTTTAGTTAGTAATGGTTGATACAAACTTAATGCGTCTTAGATCTTTAATTAAACAAAAGAATATTTGATTTGTAGTTTTGGTTACGCTAGTATTCTAATTCGATTAGTTTTGTTGATGACTAATCGACAATGTCAGTGTAGCATAGAGCTATTGTATCTTATTTGACTTCGTTCTATAATCTGTTAGATTTCTAGTGTCTGCCGTAAATGTGATTGAGCAAAGAATTTTCCTAACTTGACTTTTCATATGGATCAGACTCTCACAAAGCTTCGCTTCATGAGGAATGAGTTAACTGAGGATGATAAAGATGCATTCAAAGTAACTTCTTGTTCACTATTCTTTTTCTCTTGTTTTACTAATGATTTTGTCTACTAATTTGGTGTGTATGCGTGTGTTTGTGATTGTAGAAATTGCTTCAGGAAGATGGCTTTTATACAATCAGGCTTCCATCTAATGTGTTGGATCCTACAAGAAAAGACAATGTTGTTTCCTCAGTCAGAGCTGTAAGTTGACTAAATAGCTACTCAGAGCGTTTCTCCTTTGTATAACTATAACCATAAGATAAGTGCAATTATGGGTTATATTCAAATCACTGCTTACCAACTGAAGCCTGTAAAATATGATCTATTCTAAAATGTGCCAACCAACTAGCCTAGATAGGATGCACATTTTTTTTCAGAACAGAGTCAATACATAAAAATTAGTTATAAGCGAAATCCAGTGACTTATTTTGTGTATTCTAGAATTACTTTTTTTCAGTCCCTTAACTGTCTTGCCCTTTTCGATGTTTCTTAGAGATGCATTCCACGTGACAGTTTGGATGAACACATTGTTATCCACATGGTAATTTTCTCACTTCGTTTCTTTTTGTATTCGTACATATATGGTAAATTATTTTATGATGGGAAGATTTCATAGTTTAAAAGGCGTCAAGGCGAGGTGAGGTGAGCGACCCCCTTCCGGACTGGACGCCTAGGCGACGCCATACAAACATGAGCCACTGAAATTTAGAAGCAAATCATACCTTAATATTGCCAAGTCTTATAGCATCTAAACCATAATAATAATAATAGGCATAATAAGTAGTGCTACTAGATGTACTGCTGCGCAGCATATGGGAGCAAACAAGCCGTGCCCACGTGATGTGCTCTGTATTGTATTAAACAAACCAGAGGGCCCAGCCGCACAGGCTAGCCTCAGCTTTTAAGAAACAGAGGAAGGGGAGAGGACAGATGATACCGAGAGGATATGCGGAGGGGAGATGTGGACGCCACGCGGGGAAGGCGAGGTAGGAGCTGCAGCGGCTATGAGGACTGGATCTATTCCCCTCTCTGCCCTACCACCCCCTTTTCTCTCCCTCTATTTCTTTCCACGCAGCAAACGGAAGGTGGGATATACTCTGCGGGAGCGATTTCTTCCCCGCACAGGCTGTTTCTTCCCTGTGCACATCTGTTTCACAATTAAGGCAGACTCCGTATGCGCGCGTAACTTGGCTACCCTGATTCCTAGAAATTTTGCTCGCCTGGACGCCTTGGCGTCGCATTTAAAACCATGGAGGATTTGGAACAACCCAAAAACTATTTATTTGTGGAATAACGTAAATTAATGCATAGAACTGAATATTTGCTTCTATTCGTCGTATGAATTCTCCTTGATCTGAATATCTTATATTGATAGTTAGTGAACAAAGATGCACTCTTTACTCTCATTTCTCCATAAAACCTGTATCTGTACTGAATACTGATTACGTTGCTTGTTTGTTATTTGATTTTTTTTCATCTTTGTCACAAACTGCTATGTAATGGCATGGTATCATTTGCATGTTGCTAAACAGAAATGATTTTTTTTTCGTAGTTCAGCCATTTCATAGAATAGCTGTCCACTAACTTTGTAGATATTGATTACTGGTATCATTTGCAAGTTCCCTTCTTGTTGTGACTCACATTATACTACTATGCTGCCTTATTTGCAGGATGGTGTAAATATTTTGGCAGTTAATTACGGTTCTGTTGGTGGATGCCAATACCCACGGCCAATGAAATTTGTAAGTTACCTTTCAGTACTTATATTACAAGCAAATTCATTGTGATTAATGATTGATAGTAGGAGTCTGATAAATATAGTCAGGTAAGTTCACATTATAGAGTGGTCTTGCAATTTAATTCTTGTTTCTTCATAGCAAACAAACAAGTTATGGTGTTTTTTTTTTTAACTTGTTACCCGCACCTATTACATATTTTTAATAGGGGCATTTGCTTGGTTAATGAGTAGTGCAACTAACAACAACAACAACAACAACATAGCCTTTTGTCCCAAGCAAGTTGGGGTAGGCTAGAGATGAAACCCAAAAGAAACAAGGATAAGAAAGACACCATAAGAAGATTATTTTGGAATTGCTTTGATAAGACTTCCTTCCGAAACAATATTCAATTCTGAATGAATGTCAACAAGATTGTGTTTGGCTTTGCATGGTTTGTTAGATTATTAACAGAATTTGTTAGATATAAGTTGACATTTAATCAAAATTAGTTAGTTTTGACTGAAACTCATTAAAATACTTGCTCGAACTCATTAAAATACTTGCTCGAACTCATTAAATACTTGCTCGAACTCATTAAAAATACTTGCTCGATGTTTAACTGTATTAGCAACTAAACAAAATTCTCAAATGGAACTGTCGAGAGATGTGTGCTCAGACTTTCACCAAAATATACTATATTACTAATAACATGTGAATCGGTGCCCTCAAAGCACCTTTCTCCAATGTGTTATGCCGTGTTCATTGGTGAGTTACAGTTTTGAAGTTTATGGTGGTTAATCGCGATGCTTTAATTGTGCTTCAGCCATCAAAATGGACATTCAGCTCTTACACTATTTTGAAGACCGCTGAACAGGCACCGAGGTAAATTACTACTTTATTGAGGTTATGATGGTACTGAATAAAGAGAGTATCATAAAGTTTGTTGTTTGCATTAATGTTAAAGTATGATTGGGATAAGCAACTGTGGGAATCTCTTTGACATTTTACAGTAATCTTGACGTCCAATGGGAAATACAATCTCGTGGATGCTTACTTAGTTTAACAAGAGTCTGTTTAAGTGCCCCTAAGCCCCGATGCTAATTATGGTTGAAATGCTGACTTCCATGGCTAATCATGGTTGGAACCTGGCCTGGAAGGCTCATTGCCCCTGTTCTGGTGTATAAGCGCATGGCTTTGTCCAGGCGCCAAATGCCTCATCATTAGGGCTGTCCATCCACGGTTCGGACTTTGACCTGCCCAAACCAGACAATCTCATTTTGAATAGCGGGTGAACTATAATGTGAAGGATTATTGTTCTGTTGGGAATCACTGCCTCACTTTCTTGGTGGGCATCACTCCCTCACTTTCTAGGTGTTTATCACAAACACGCTATACTATTTCTTCTCTGGTGGCACACACATAAGCACAAAGCAGCACAGGAGTATTTTTGGAGATGCAGGCCACACTAGCCCTCATCGTTTTCTCACATATAGCTGGTACAAGGCTTAATATATGCCCATGGTATCCTCCTAATTAATGCAGTCAATGCCCACATAATCTGCATATTATTCTCTTTTAACTAAGCTGAAATCTAGCTAGCACTAATTGCAATGAACCTAGACACTAGGTGAACCAGGACACACAGGATTATTTCCAACATGTTCATGTACTCTACGCATAGCCTGCTGCCGGTTTAGCTGGTTTTGATTTCAAACCGTGGATGAACAGCCCTACTCATCATGCAACTATTCTGTAGATAACCACTGATTTCCACAGTAGCAAAAGGAGGGAACTGCCTACAAGTGATATGACCTAACGAATCTGTTCCTACTGGAACAATATCAAAGCATTTATAGCTTCAATGGCAGCTGGTTTTAAATTCTTATACAAAATTTTGTGCTTGCAGAACCCCATCATTTGTGGACCAGTTGTTAGAAGCTGACAATGGACTTGGTGAAGTGATGAAACCACCTGAGAAATCATTTTGGGCTAAATACGTGAGTAGCTCTAAATATCTCTTCACTTTGTTCAACTTCTCCTGTGTATGCGTACTTGTACGTACCTTTTGCTTAATGTGACTTGTTTTGCAGTGGATGTACATCATTCCGCTCGGTCTCATTGTCATGAATGCTGTTACGGCAGCAGCAAACATACCAGAGGAGCAAGCTGCAGGGCAGGGCCAACCTGGAGCACGAGCACCCGCTGCTGCTGCTGCCAGGAGAAGATGATTGTCTCTTTTTTTCATGTCATAGGTATTGTCATTTGCTGAGCTATCTTCATACAGTTTTGTGGGGCTTTTGTTCTGTGTGATTACTAGTATGACAGCCTGGTCTTTGGTACAGCAACTGCATGATGATGCTGTCTTTTGCCTGTGTGATGAAACATTGGGCTAATTTTTTATTAATGCATTCCCAAAAGGAATTGATGTACTAGATCTTAACACAATTGAGCAACCATTTGTAGTTATCCACTGAAGAATGAAGACCATATACTGTAGGACCTTAGAACCTGCTCTCCGCACTAGCATTTGTATTTGAATGCGGAGTGCTATCATCCTGCAATGCATTGCGAAACACACCTTGATTTCTGTCATGTTTATCGGCTGGTAATTCATGATTCCGTTTCCATATTTTATGATGATAATTTATTGTTTGTTTTTGTGGCAATAAATTATTGTGTTTGAGATGATGAACTTGTTTCTAGCTTCTAAGCAGTGCTTTGTGCCTTCCAGATTAATGGAGTCATACGGTAGCGTGGTGACGGACTCCCATTCTGTATTAAGTTTTCCCCGTTGCATACTAGCCTTTGAAGGTGCAGCCGTGCAGCTGAACATATTTGTTTGTGCCATCTTTAACCTGTGCAGTTAAGTGGCTTATTTGTCCATTTTGAATCCTATGTGTTGTTTACAGATCACCCGTATTAATTTGTACTGGTGGAAGCGGTCACTTGATTAGCCAATATCCTCATGTTTCTCGAGTACCACGTGTATCAGGCTGTGCAAAGTGTGGCAAGATGTTTTGTAGCTAGCAAATATATTTACACGTATTATAGACATGATGTATTTGACAAGTTTAGCAATTTAATATGGGTAAAAAAGGGCTTACTCGAATGAACAAGTACAGCAAGTTTAGATCCGACCTCAATTTTCCTATGCAGATTGGATAGATGCATAATAAATTGGCATTGTCACATCCGGCTTGAAACAATTTCAGCCTTCCATCTCATCGGAAGACCAAATGCAGTAGCCAATTTGATATGAGTGCTTCAAATAACAGCAATCGATATCAGAAGTAAACATACAAAGGAGAATAAGGAAGAATTGCTACAGAAATTGCAACAATGGAAAAGGGAGTGATATCGATTGCTGGTGAATGTGGTATTGGTGATGGTAAGAGCCACCCAAGCCAGGGCTAAGGCTATTAGTGGGCCCACGACAACTTGTTCAGGTTAGCCGCCATGACTGCCTGCTGCATGTTGATGAGAAAGGGAATGTAAGAGGGGTTGATTTCCAGGCTCACAGTACTAAGTTGGAAAAAAGATGTCTCAGTGGTGGATTGGTAGGGTTAGCTTTGGTTTTTGAATTTGGTGATTCCAGACTGTCGCGTGAGGGGAACCAAAGCCGCTAAGTTCTTATTCCTGAACCAAGTATGCAAGGAAAATAATATGGCTGTTTAAATGATGATCTAGATGCATTTCTTCACCTCCAACACTGCAAGTCAAACCAAGCGTCTGTACTCGTGTTAGTAAATATGGATTGTAAACACAATAACAAGAACAGCAAGATGAGAAGAAAATAAGATGCTTTTAGAAAGAACAAAAAGTATCATTGATGTGCAACTGGAAGGATTCTGAGAACGCCTAGTGATAGGGTTCAGAATGTCTGTGTCGACTTCAAAGGGGCAGATCATCATCCATCAACTGTTTGCATGGCGACAACAATCTGCCAGCCAGTAATTACACAATAATATGTTTCGAAAAAACCATATTTGAGTCATGCTAAATGTCTTCCCATACACATAAATAATTCAAAGTTGGCAAAAGTCGACCAACAACATAAGGTTCATTACAGAAGTCCACAAGTAAGCAAATTAATGTCGAACAACATAAGGTTTATTTAAATGACAAAGTCATATCATAATGAGCACTCCGAATTCCAAACAAAGTAACAAATTCAGGAAAGCTGCTACAAATGTTGCCCATTGTGTAGGATAGTTGTTTCATTCCTGCAAAACAAATAGTTAATGAGAATAAACTACTAGACTACAGGATAAATGATAGATCACATGAAAGGAAGAGGAGGAGTTTCATTTTTCAAACAAAACAAGTATTTTCCTATGTAAACGCAACAATGACCTTAAAATCTTATTTAAATATTTATAGCCCAAAAAGCCTAATTATGTACGTATAGGATGTTAGTCTTTGAAAATGCATATGAAGTTACGTAAAACAAAGTATGCATTGGATGGGTTGTTACAGTGACCGAGATATATTCTTTAGTGCATACATAAAGTTTTCATGTTCTATGCAATATATAAAAATACTCGAGCTTTGAAATTTCAAATAATATCTCATTCTTGCCACAGAATCAAGCATATAAAACATTTATAGATGGGAGACACAATGCTAAATTAAGAAGTTGTGTCCCTCTGCACTGGTACATAATTATGAAATTAGGATACACAACTACAGTAACAACAACAGTGTCTTTTTAATCCGAAACAGGTTGTGGTAGGAACTAGATCTATACACATTTTATCAAATTTTGTTGAATTTAACTTCCTGAGGAGCTGGTTAATCTAGCTTTTTTAGCTAAACAATGTAAAACAGTGCTGAACTCCGGTGATACAATAGTTCAGCTCGAACCTGAAATAATTTATAACACAAATAAACACCAGATTGCCACAAGTGAGAAGTCAAATTCGTAGGTATTTAACTTAAAACTTGGACACAATAAAATATTGGTAGTAATTGTGGCCTACAGTATGAAACATTTCAGTTTTGTACACAATAGAACCGAAGGAAAAACAATAACAAAATTATTGAGTAAGGAATGAAATATGAGGAAAGGGGAGGGGGGGGGGGGGGGGGGGGTGGAGACTTACCTAGAATTGCCCACTGGGTGTAAATATAATGCATCCAACATGAACGAACACTTCGATGAATATGTTGGAGCAGCATAACAAAGATTTAGTTTTGTTTATTTTTATGGTTGGGATCGGGTTGTGGTCAATTTTCAAGCACATAAACGAAAGGGTGTTTTTTTATTCGATTAAGGGAGGGAGAATAGAAAGGACGGATCCAGTCTTGAAGTACAACAAAGAAGGCATCTTTTTTTGTTTAAGATAACGAGGGGGACTAATTTTCAAGGATGACAATAGAGGATTTTTAATGATAAGAAGGGCTGATTTAATTTTCATTCATAATAGATGATGGATTTTTGTTGGAGGTAGGAACTATGTGAGAACTAAAAAGGGGTAGAATGAAAACAAAATAAGAGAAGTGAAATGTGCGAACTCCAACAGAATGGGAGTGATTGATGGGAACACACTAAAAAAGAAGAGTACGGTGAAACCAAATAGGAGAAGTGAAATGTGTGACAGCCTTGAAGCATAACAAAGTGGGTATTTTTTTTTGTTTGGGATAGCGAGATTTTTCAAGGATAAGAAAGGAGGATTTATTCAATGATAACAAGGGGTGATTTATTTTTCATGTATAATAAAGGAGGATTTTTTGGATGTAAGAACTATGTGAGAACTAAAAAAATGGAGCATCGTGAAAACCAAATAGGAGAAGTGAAATGTGCGGAGTCCGACAAAATCGGGGTAGCTGATGAGAACGCACAAAAGAAAATAGCACAAGTGGAGCAGGAAGTATCCATATTAATCAGATAAACATGCATCCAGTAATGAAGTACGAGGATGTGAACAGGGCGGTGATGCTGCAAGGATATACTGGCTTGGGCTGCGAAGCAGATTGGCGCTGGAGCAATAGAACCAGAGGAGCAACAGAAACAGAAACAGGAGAGGACTGGAGAAACAATCAGAAGAAGGATTATGATTAGCCGATGTTTAGGTTGCAGAATAGTAGGATTAAATTATGGGGGGCTAAGATCAAATTCGGAAGCCTGCCAGTCCCAATCGCACCCCGCTCAACTGCAACAGGCGAAGCAGGATGGGCACGTTAGAAAATTCAGGAAGGAAGCAACTATACGTACGTGGGAATTTAGTTATGGAAAGCGAAGTTCTTACCTTCCCTTTCATTGGCGGCAGTCAGCATGTCCGAACTGATCGCAAGTAGTCATGTAACACTATAATAAACATCACGATTTACGTCAGCAAACCAAAGAGATCGACGAGCAAGTATATTCACGTGGCAGCTCAATTGTGGGTATAAGTCAGCAAACAAAAGTACCTTTACTTCCTCCGTAGCCATGCGATGTTGGCGATGTCTTTCCAGCACAAGAGTTGGATGATTCGGGTGGCTGCCAACTGCATCCCTGCTTTTGGTCTCTGCATCCTCCACCTCCCGGCTCCTGGCTCCCCGACAGTCAAGTTGGACGATGACATGTTTAAGGGAAGTGAGGTTCTCCAAGCCAACGTCAAAACCACCACCCACTCTCTTCCGTACATTAAAGTATAGCTCAAGCCTTCGAAGCCTGGGCATCACTCCTTGTCCAAACACCAGCCAGCATCTTGAAAAGTGCACAAACTTAAACTCTGCTAGAGAGCGGAAGGGCTGATCACTGCCAATGACCAGCCGTTCATCAGTGGTGCCATTCAGATCCACTCGTAATTCAAGATAACGTAGCATGGGCAAAGCTCCAAGTAGTTGGAGATCAGCCTGTCTTAGCACATTAACCCGGATGGACAAGCAGGAGAGCTCAGAGAGGGAGGAAAACCACCGTGGCAACTTAGAGAAGGTTATGTAGTATCCATCAAAGACTTGTAAACATGCAGGACCCTTCCATTGATCTGATACACTATCTAGGGATCTGGCTCACTGATATCATCAAATTTAAGAGTGCTAAGGTTGCCTAGATTAGATAGACTCTGCAGAAATGTCTCCATGTAACTCTCATTTTTGTCAAATCCTTCCATTTCGAGCACTCGCAGTTCTGTAAGCTTACCCAACTCAGCCAGAGCGTTTGGTGCTTTGTCCACATTGAGCACTGATAGCTCTTGCAAGGACGTGAGATTTCCAATCCCATCTGGAAAATTCAAATTGCTACGCGTTAATAGACATTCAAGTTGTCGTAGCTGAACAACGCAAGCTGGCAGTTCTTTAATCATGTATGCATGTCTCAAATCCAGTGTCTTGAGAAGCTTTAGGTTTCCAATTGCTCCTAGAAGCTCTGGTTCAAACACACCACGTAGTTCCAGATATCTCAAGTGGTGCAAACTCCCTAGATCATTAGGCTGAATAATGTTCCCCGGATGAACATCTTGCCAAAGACAAAACACGGAGAACTGAAAATCCTTGACAGAGGTGGCAGCATTTGAATCCTATTATAAAAAACAATGAGTGACCTGACATGGGACATGTTCGCTGTTGCTGCCTCTATCTTTTGTTCACTTTGCAGCGATATTCTTCTAATCTTGCAAGCTGTAGATTTGTGGTGCAGAGTATCTGGTATAGTGCAAAAATTTTCTTGTGCTGAAAGGGATATGATAAGATCAAGTATGACATCATGTACTCGACAAGTTGTTGCAACACCAAATTTATCCATGTCTACTGGCATAATCATGCTTCTATTCACAAGCTCATTAAAGTACATGTCTCCAATTTCATAGGAAGTGCTTCCCTGTTTTTCTACAACAAAACCCTCTGCGACCCAAAGCTGTACCAAGTTACTTCTTCGAATCTCGTAATCTTCAGGAAACATGCTTAAATACAATAAACATGGCTTTAGATAGTAAGGAAGATCACTGTAACTTAGACGTAATATATTCCTCATGTTATCCAAAGTCTTGTCTTTTTCCAAGTCCGGAACCCATAGAATTGTACACACCGTACCATTCATACTTTGTTCTGTTTATCCTAGCCAACATGCTTGATATAGTAATGATAGCTAATGGTATTCCACCGCACTTGTTCAAAATTTTCTTTGTTATCTCTTCTAATTCAGAATAAATTCCTTCTCCTTCATTAAATACCCTTTTACAAAGCAGCCTTATAGAGTCCTCGTCAGATAGAGCATCTAGTTCATACACTTCACCATCCAGAGAAGCGAACTTAGCCACATCCATATTACGAGTTGTCAAAATAACCCTGCTACCAATATTATTGTCAGTGAGAGCACGTTTGATGATTTCCCATGCTTCTGTGTTCCATACATCATCAATTACAATAAGGTACCTGTGGAATTTAAAGAGCGTCAGCTGCATGTTTGGGAAGAGGTAACACGAGCTTACAATTATAGTATACCTATCTACAGCTACTGTACACAGCAGTGAAAAACGTTAACTTGGATGGAAATATCGTGAAAGAAGAATGATTTATAATATGGCATGCATCATTGATGTGAAGTTGTGGGGTAAAACAGAGTAAACACATATATTTTCCAGGAGCTCATGATGCCGTCACGCTGGCGCTTGCAGCACACATATTCATTCTAAACTGACAGGTTGATGTTTGTACTGGCCCGCCATACACTATCGTTATACTGATGTCCCATGTTAATGAGAGGTTGAGAGCTGACAGTTACCACGGCCTCTGCATCTCCAATGATGACCAAAGGTGGGTACCTCCATCGTCTGCGGCGCCTACTGCCACAGGATCACTCCGCGCTCTACGTGTGCTCCATCCTCTAGCACATCGAGGAAGCTGCGCTTGTGGTCATGGACTTGCAGCGGCCACATCTATATCCATCCGGCATGCTGGCTGGCATGTGAGGAGAGAACCATATTGCCTGGAGTCCTAGCACCAACACTAGCCATTTCGCCGGCACTTCCACCTTAAGACGGCATCGTAAGGTCCTTTCACATCTTTGTTAATCTATCTGAGATTTTCTAAGATATTTTTGGTTTTTGATTAGTACATTATTATATTTGTGTTCCTAAAGAGTCCATATATGATTGTTATTAATTGGATTTCATCTGTATGGTCATGTCCAATATAATAGGTTTATCAAGTACTATTTCCAATACAGTAAAGCTATATACATTGGATTGGAGTGCCCATCACTCGCCCTGAACCGTTCGTCTTTTTCCATTCTAATGGATGATTTTAATTAGAATATAAGTAAGTATACTCCACCATCGAGAGACATTGACCATGATGGAGTATTGTCATTGTGTGGTGTAAAAAAAATAAAAGAATCTTACGAGGCATATAACATGTTTATTTGATAATAGGCATACAACATGTACCTCTTATCGACGAGGAATTTCCTGATACTCCTTATAAGTTCATCCAGATCCTTTTCTCCAGCATTGGTGCACTTGTCTTCACTAACTTGCCGAAGTATGCTGCCGAAAATGTGCTTCATGTCCGGCTTAAGCGACACCGGGACGAAAGCTTGACAGTCAAATTGCTGCCCAAGTCTTTCGTAAACCAAATTAGCAATTGTTGTTTTGCCCAAGCCTCCAACTCCAACGATTGAAACAACCATTAGCTTCTTGGTTGGCTCACCCTTCCCTTCGGTTAGCAAGTTAGAGATCTTCTCTACAGGGCCATCGGTGCCAACAAGATTGGATGTTTCTTCAAAGCAAGCAAGCACGCGAGGGTCGACTGGATTCCTATCAGACCGCCCTGCTGTAGCTTCAAACTTGTACTTTTCTCTCCTATCAGCAACCTCTTGGATGCGTCTCTTTATGTCTTGAATGTCATCAGCGATATGATGCCGACTCTTCGCTTTTGTCAACAAGCTGATGGTCCTGTCAAAAAACTTTCTAAAGCTATGGGGCTTGGTGTGCGCAGGAGCATCGACACGCACCATAAAAGAATCCACACTGTCCTCAATATCATAGACCAGCTCCTTCAGGTCCCTCGCCCAAATCTTGCTAACACCATCAATCTGATCAGGGGGCAGATTTGACACCTCTTCGAGGGCTGCCTGCATGCTCTCCATTTCAACTTGCAGGAACCTGATCTCCCCACGGACCCCCTTCTGCAGCTTGTATTCATCGCTGAGAAGGTTGCCGAGCTTGGGGAGGAGGCTGCCCAGAGCTGCCGCTGCGAGCTCCATGCATACCTTGCTCTCCTTGGCTAGCAGCAAGATTGGTAATGTTGGATGGAGAATGGGACAGGAGTGGGATCGCGCTGTGTGATGGAGAGGAGAGATGGGGTTAAGTATAACTTAACCACGGTGATCGGAGTGTGTTATGTCTTCTCTATACCAAATAAGAAAAGTACAGAGCACGTGAACTAGCACTGCTATCTGTGCGACTTCAAGTGTTTTTGTAAAGAAATTAGCCCAACGGTTAGAAAGCTGAGAGAGCTTGAGTTTTAGCTTCTACAGTATGGTCATCGAGATCTGCGGCTCCATGGCAGCCACTACAGTAAACAACAAATAAGAGCGGTTCAGACGGCGCGAGTCTCCAGCACTCTTACTTTTTTTCTAGTAAATCATGGAGATCGGATTCTCTTTGTCCCCTAGGACCTATAAGAAAACTACTTAACACGTGAACGAACCCGCCTCAGATGCTCTGCATCGAGAAAATTGATCTTGAATGCATCGGTGAAAAGGGAGCGCTGACGAGACCCCCATGTCTTGGCTGCGGCGAGTATGAGAGTTCATATTGCAGGCATAATCAAGTTGCATAGTTACTCATTTGAACAAATTTAACGGAGTATATTTTAGAGTTTCACCGTGTACAGGGTAGTATCTGTCTTCCACTGACATTTTGAAAGGCACCTGTGTTCTATAGCAAACTTGAAGGACTTCGAAACAGAGGACCTCTAGCTAGAAAACTGCTACCGAAGCCTTCGAAACATACATTTAATGCATCAATGAAGAGAGGCGTATATTTTTACAGGTGTAGACATCTTTCTAGGAAAACGGTCGGCCACCAATGCCAGGGGGACTCTTCCGTCGTAGCGTAGGCCTCATACAGAATCATATTTGACGTTAATCATCAAATCCATACTAATCTCAGGAGAATAGAATAAGAGACAAAACTCTCAGCTAGTCACTATCCTCAATATCATAAACTAGCTCCTTCAGGTCCCTCACCCAAATCTTGTGAAGAGCATCAATCTCATCAGGCCGCTCCATTGACACCCTGTCGAGGGCAGCCTGCATGCACTCCATCTCGGCTTGCAGGAACCTGATCTCCCCCCTGACCCCCTTCTGCAGCTTGTATTCATCGCTGAGAAGGGTGCCGAGCTTGGGGAGGAGGCGGCCCAGAGCTGCCGCTGCGAGCTCCATGCATATCTTGTTACTTAACCACGGTGATTGGAGTGTCTTTGCCTCTATTCTCTACAACAAACAAAAGGAGTACAGAGCACGTGAACTAGCACTGCTATCTGTGTGACTGCAAGTGTTTTAGTAAAGAATTTAGCCCAACGGTTAAAAGGCCAAGAGAGCTTTAGTCTTAACTTCTGCAACATTGTCATCGACATCTGCAGCTCAATGCCATCAACTACAGTAAACAAAAAAGAGGAGCGGCTCAGACGGCGCGAGTCTCCCGCAGCACTCTTACTTTTTTCTAGTAAATCACGGAGATGGGATTCTCTTTGTCCCCTAGGACCTATAAGAAAACTACAGAACACGTGAACGAACCCGCCTCAGATGCTCTGCGTCGAGAGAATTGATCTCTTCTGCAGCATGAATTCATCGGTGAAAAGGTAACGCTGAGACCTACATTTCTTGGTTGCCGCGGGTACGAGAGCTCATATTGCTGGTATAACAAATGCGACGGAGTATATTTTACAGGTTCCGGAACATTTATGCAAATCAGGTGCTACTGTTTTCACTGTATAGAGACCTAGACGGTAGTGTCTGTCTTCCACTCATTTTGAAAGGCACCTAACTGTGTTCCATAGCAAACTTGAAGGAGGTTGAAACAGAGGACCACTAAAAAACTGCCTGCATACAGTAAAGAGCATTTTCTACAGAAGCATGTGCTCAAAACATACATTTAGTGGTTCAATAAACAGAGGCATATATTTTACAGGTGGAGACACCATTCAAGGAAAACGGTCGGCCACCAGTGCCGGGCGGACTCTTCTGGAGAAGAGCGTGCGTGCGTCTTGCAATGCTCCGTTGTTTATTGTGGATGCATGGCCACCAGCAGTCCAGCAGTGAGTGCTACCTTTGCTTAATGTGTCACACACCTCCGATTGTACACAATGCTGTGCTAACCCCTTAGTCCGAACGAGGACTATATCTGTACGTGAGTTGATGCGGCCGTGAACGAGCGGCACGACGAGGAAGACGGCGACGCGGTCATGCGCGAGCGCGGCGCATGCCTTGTGGCGGAAGCGCCCGATGAGGTGGCCCTCGTGCTCCCCTTCGGAGAAATGCTCCGGCAGAGGGTAGAGGCCGTCGTGCGACCGGCGCACGCCGTGAGACTAATATTTTCTAACCTGATTTATGTAGCTAGAAGACATGGTTGCAAGTTGGAAGGCAGGCAGCAAACTAATGCTCCGACCACGCCGCGGTGCTCGCCAACGTCAAGTCATCAAGCATGCATCCACTATTACAAAAAATATTTTAGGAGATACTGTCAAAACATTTTCCGAGACACTTGCAAAATGCGTGCGTCTCTGTTAATGCCCATCATTTTCGGAAGCGGTGACGATCCATTAACGGAGGCGAAACAAAGTAACCGTCTCTGTTAATCAAATTAACAGAGGCGGTTTTCGTAACGCAACCGCCTCCGTTAATATTACATTAACGGAGGCGGGTTTGTAACACAACCGCCTCCGTTAATGCAATAATCGGGCTTCCGCTTCCTTGCCTCTCCGCGATTCCGCTGTACCAAACAGACTGTCCAAATAGAATGTATTTCAACGCACACAGGAGATAACTCGAGAGTGAATTTAGTTTTTTCAGAAACCTCCACAGAGATTTTTTCAGAAATCCCCCCGCAACCTCGAACCCTAAGGTCACTCACCCTCCTCTCCCCCTCTCCTCGCCGCTGCCGCCCCTCCTGCTCTCCCCCGCGGCGCGCCGCCTCCCCTGCTGCTGGGGCCAGCCTGAGCCCACGGCGGGGCGCGACCCACTCTCGAGTCGGCCTCGGCGCATCGCGGCAGCGCCGGTAGCCCCACGAGGGCTGGCCTCGTCGCCCAGATTTGGATCCACGACGTCCTCGTCGGCGGCCGACGAGGAGCGGCGGCACCTCGAGTGGCTGCTCGACCCTTCAGTCCTGCAGCACCACCACCACCTCCTCTCCCTCCAGGCCGCCGCCGTTCCCCTGGTCAGCGCCGCCGCCCTCCCTCTTCCTCTGTACCACTGTCATTCCGTTGGTCCGCGCCGCCACCCACCATGTACCTCCGCTCGGGTGCCTCACTCAGCATCGATAGGAGCTGTAAGGCTTCTCCCTTCCATTTTCTGGTAGATATAGATCGATTCTGGTAGTTGCAATTTTAGTTTTTTGTTCTAGGCAGATGGATCCTTGTAGGCTACATGCATAAGATTGGTAGGGTAATTGGACGCCAACCACGTCGGATCCAAGTACCAAATCAGGGATAGGCACAAGCACAAGTCAAGCTTTTCATGCTCTGTCAAATGTTAATTTCTCATAGATTGATGACTTGTGGTTTGCCGTAGGGGAATCAGGTGTTGCCATGTTCCTATCTTTTGCCATGAACTGTAGGGTGAAATTAAGAGTATGTGAACATTTTGAACCCACATATGCTTGATACGAGTATTATATCACTATGACAAATTACTCTCTGTACAACTAGCTCTTTACTCTAACCATGTGAACAGACATGTGCATACTCAAAAACCAAAACAAACAACACAAGAAGACAATGGCAAGATAAGAGTGAAACATGTCATTGTGTACCGGCCGATCGGGTAGCTAGCTTGATAAACTACCAAGTAGTCTCTATCAACATCAGGTGCAAATCTGAATAAAAAAGTTAGCACAAGTCTAGAGTGAAGTATTCATGGTGTAAAGCATAGTGCTAGACAATGTGTTATCTTACTGATTTAAATTCTTATGTTGCAGAACACAAGTGTTTTTGTGTGGAAAAGCTGAGGTTACAGTCACATTTTCTAAATCCAAATACCAATGTGTCTTCTTGATATCTATTGGGATACACACTTCACACTGCTATTGTGAAATTTTCTAAGGCTGAGCTCCCTGATCTTATTCAAGTTTCATTGTTCTTATTTTTATCTTCTGAAGAATTGCAACTGCACGACAAGAAGGAAAGGATTCCACATGTAAACCAAAGCTGAGGCAGTTGATTAAATGGTTTTCTGGTAAAGTAGTTTAGGTGCTATATAACAAGTTAACAACAAGCAGGTAACTGTATGTAACATCTCCTACTTCTGTCTCTCTTATGTACTTCAACCAGAAGTCTCTGTCATGTACTTCCACCACAATATTGATCCATCAAATAGAAGGTCTCACTCACAATACCAACTTCGAGTGATGTATGCTAGATCATATTAGGAACAGTGCATGCAAATTTCTACTATTCTCTGCTAAATTGCATATTAGGAATAGCTGGTCTAACCAATTTTTTTCTTTATTTGATTTTGCTTACTGGGAACCTACCATATTATGAAGTATTTTTGCTAGAAAATATGCCTCATGATTTCCAGGAGAAAAGCAACGGCAGTAAGAGGGGGATCCAGCTGATTGTAGACCTGCAGTTCTATAGTCCCCCTCTCACTGTTTGTAGACTTGTAGAAGAATAATGGATCCAGCTGTTTATAGAAGAATAATGGATCCAGCTGATTGTAGACTTGTAGTTCTATAGCCCCCCTCTCACTGTTTGACATTGCCATAATTTTCAGAAGTACCACAAAATATTCTTTGTGTTTCTCTATTGTTGGAGAACCTACAGCAAAGTGTTGTAACAAGTTAAAATGGACTTAGCAGAAGAATCATTACCATTCCAACAATTTTCTAGTATCTGTTCTTGCCCTTTCTCATGATTTGCTTATTTTCCATACCATCAGTTTAATGGATAGCTCTTTGCTTCTTGCAGCTTCTGTTAGCCATTGGCACTAAGGTGGAGCACGTCATAGCTCATTTAGCCCATGACGTAGCTGAGAAGCATACAAGTTACTCAACTTTCAGAGGTACATCACTACAATGGCACTGTCTATGTGCTGATTTCCTGCTTATGTCTATTATGAGTCAATTAGCTTGTGTATCACCGTCTAGGATGTTTTTAGCACAATGGAAACCCTTCCCTTTTTCTGAACTTGAAGAGTTGGAGTTTGAGTTGAAGTCTGCAAAGGATCCTGCATGGTATATCCTTTCACCTGCAACTATTCTGTTATTGTTTCCTTTTCTTGCAATTCAATGTGCTTTCTTGATATTGGCAGCAGATTTGATTCATTTAATTTTGTCACTTGGTCAGTAGAAAAATACCCGGGATGGAGGTAGAAGAAAGTGTCATCTTGCTTCAGTTCAACTTCAAGGTGAACTTCAATTGACCTCTAATTTACTTGACTAAAAGATATACTGAGCTGTCACCAGATTTAGATAACTAGCTAGGAGTCATACACAAGGAGTTGTAGAGTTTACAGCAATCTGTCATATGATTACTTTAGATATGAAAAATGTATACTTACTCTTGCAATCTGTCGTATGTTGACTATATATCTAAAAGAGTGTATATTTAGTGAAGTACTCATTTATTTATTTTATTCCAGTAGCTCGATGGATGTCAATCTGATCTGTATGTTACATGTAATTATGTAAATGGAATTATAGACAAGCTCTCTGTGCTTTGTGATAGTGGATATCTATATATTATTATGGTGGAAAAATAATGCTAGAATTAATTAGGATTCAAATTCAATATCAAAATTTTTAAATCCGTAAAATCATTAACAAAGGCGGTTTTTAACAAAACCGTCTCTGTTAATCGATGATTAACAGAGACCCAGATTAGAGACGGTTGCCAAAACCGCCTCCGTTAATGTAAAAAAAGGTCTCCGTTAATGTTTTTTTAGTAGTGATCATGCATGCACTCCCAGATTGATGCTCGCGATCTACACGGCCAAAGCAGTCGTCCACAGGAGTGGGTGCGCATGTACGCTCGTGCAGACGTTGATGTTGGTCTCCACATTAGAGATGGCCTCTGCTCCCCTTTTGTCGCTGTCTTTCACTAACATTTTAAAAGGTGCCAGCATACACAGCACCTTTGCCGTGTGTCCTGTGTTGGCACACGACAAACAATCTGCAAAAATTTGAATTTTGCATCCAAACTTTTTTTGCTAACTTATTTGTCGATGTATTATTTCATGTTAGTTTTGTGCATGTTTTCCGGTCTGTTTGCTATATTTAATCATTTTATTTCATTATTTTTAATTTTGCCGGTAAGGCAAATTTGAACCGTAATTGTTTCGAATAATGTAATCTAATGTTTGAAAAAATGTTATTCAGATTCTTTAGACTAATATGATGCCATATGCATTAGATGGAATGAAATTATGAATATATTGCTCGCTTACCGTGTGCCCGAATTTGGGCTCGGTTCGTTTAAAAAATTTATAAAATGCAAAAAAAAGTTTACAACGTGATTTGTTAAAGAGATGTTGTGATTTGAAGCAACGTGACAACTGAAATTAAATTTTACAGCAAAACTTATTTTGTATAGTCTACATACACCTTAGACAAGTTCATGCCCAAATTTGGTTTTTTTAATCTGTTTGATATTTTTTAATTTTTTTGTTTAGGCAGTAATATGTTTGCCGTGTGTTTTGACCAGAGGCACACGATATAGGTTGTTTGCCATGTGCCCCATGGTGGGCACACGGCAAAGGCTGTTTGTCGTGAGCCTCAGGGTCGGCACACGGAACAGGGGCCTGTTTGCCGTGTGCCCTGAATCTTGGCACACGGCAAACACCCACACTTAGACAGGTCGCCGCGCTCTCAGGCTCACGCACACGCAATCATACACACTCGCCGCGCCGCTCCTCCGCACGCGCCGCTCGCCCGCGTCGCTGCCTCCCCGACCGCCACACCGCGCCGCTGTCAACACGGCCGCCGCGCTATGCCTCCCCGGCCCCCGCGCCGCCGCCTCCCCGGCCCCCGCTGCCTCCTCTGGTCGCGCCTCCCGGGCCCTCGCCGCCGAGGGAGGCTACGCGTCCCGGCCCCACCCCCCCTCCCCCCGCCGCCGGGGGAGGTCGCGCCGCCCGCCGCTGGGGAGAGGTCGCGCCGCCCGCCGCCGGGGAGAGGCCCGCCGCCCGTCGCCGGAGGAGGCCGCGCCGGCCGGCCACCTCCACCACGACCTCACCGGCCGGGCAACTCCACCGGCCGATGAGTATGCAATTTTTTTCCGTTTAGTTTTTTTATTTAGTTGCTTAGTTATACTTAGTTGTTTAATTTAATTTGTTACTTTAGTTAGCATATACTTAGTTGTTTAATTTAATTTGTTATTTTAGTTAGTATATAATTTTAATTTAATTTGTTTACTTACTCTAGTTGTTTAATTAGTTTTTATTGCTAGAAATGCAATGTGGTCATATTTGTAGAGGTGTGTCGTATCAAATCTACGAAATATTCATTTTCAAGTATTTGGTTTGCTATTGACACTATTATCTTTCAGGAATCGTCTCTTGTCCTCGCCACTCTTCCACTGCCAACACGGAAGCCACCGTCCACACGAGCCCATCTCCGCCTCGCCGCCGTTGAGCCTCTAGGTGAGCCGGTGGTTATAAGCCTTGTGTCCGGCCATCGAGCCGTGGGCTTAAACATCTGTGTAGCCCGACCTTCGTGTCATGGTTTTTGTTGCAGGTTTTGGAAACCCTCACCGTATAGGAGAGGTGCTGGCGAAATTTTAAATTTGCTAATAAGCATTTATTGAATTTTGTAGGAACCCGCTTCCACCAATTCGACGAGGAGTCGGAGCCGGAGCCGGAGCGGGAGCGGGAGCCGTAGTTGGAGCCGAAGCCGGACCGCGAGTCTACACCACGCCGGCCACGCCTACACCGCCCACCTACCGTAAGCACCGTAATCACGCTTGCGTTACATGCATGTTAGTAGGCCACGTAACCCAGTTAAGCGTCTCCTGTTCGAAAGAGATACGGTTGGACATATGCAGAACTTTGCATATGTATAACCGTATCTGTTTCGAATTGTCCACGTTATTTGGACAGCCCGAGAATGCATAGCTAGAGTAGGTTTCCATGGTCTACTCCAATCTGGGACAGGATTTCGGCAGCACCTCCACGGTGTCCTCCGGATACACAATCTCCCTCTGGGACGTGTATTTGGAGAACAGCGGGGAGGTGCTGCCAAAATTATGTCACAGATCGGAGTAGACTATGGAAACTTACCCTAGCTACACATCGTCGGGTGGGATTAGGACCTATCTGTACCTATTAGAGAGTATAGACATCGTGTAGTACCTACATTAGGTACATGTAAAAGAATTTCCTTTTCATTTGCCGATGTCATAGAGGATGAATGACCGTACCTGGATGCTCACGGGTTGGAAATCTGAGGGTGATGTGACTGCGGATTGGGTTCGGAGGACCGAGGCTTTTATAGCTGAAACATTTGCAAAGGTTAAAGGAAGAAATAAGACCACTTTGTGTCCTTGCGATAAATGTGGGAACACGCGTCGAAAACCTAAGAAACAAATGACAAGACATCTTTTCAAACACGGATTTACGAGAGACCAAACCCGGGGCCGCCGCCTCAGTCGTGGCCGGGGCCGCCGCCTCAGCCGTGGCAGGGGCCGCTGTCTCAGTGGGCGCCGCCTCAGTCATTGCCGTGTCAGCTTCCGCCGTCGTCGTCGCAGATGCCGCTCTGGGCTTGGGCTACGCAGCAAACGCATCCACCTCCGCCTCCGCCGACGGCGGACGAGTGAGTGGTATGTATCCTAGTTTCTATATATCGACTTTGTATGAACTTGGTTCTGGACTATGGACTCGTATGGACTCTGTATGAACTTGTTTATAGACTTTGGACTCGTATGGACTGTATACGAACTTGTTTATCGACTTTGTATGAATTTCTGTGGCCGTGTATGACTTATGATGTTTGTGACTTGGGGAAGCGATATATGAACTTTTGTGATGCATATAAACTGTCGGCGATGTTAATTGTGATGCATATGAACTGCATGTGATTGTTTTGCTGTTTGGGGGACATTTAAAAGCGAAATCAGCAAAAATTTGTACGGAGGGAAAGCCTGTTTGCCGTGTGTAAAGTCCCGGCACACGGCAAATATCCAACGTTTGTCGTGTGCCAGGACATTTCACATGGCAAACAGGCAAGCTTTGCCGTGTGCGAAGCCCACGTGGCATACGGCAAACTAGGGGTGTTTGCAGTGTGCATGCCCACGTGGCACACGGCAAACAGGCGCTCCCGACAGGCCGCCGTCAGTTACCTTTTTTTTGCCGTGAGTCGACCATCGCACACGGCAAACTACCGCAGCACACGGCAAAGTTTTCTTTGCCGTCGTACTGTTTGCCGTGTGCCATTTTGCGCACGGCAAAGCCTTTGCCGTGTGTGTTTCCAGCTTTGCCGCGTGTGGGAGGCACACGGCAAACACGCCGTCTCCCGTAGTGAAGCATATAGGTCATGATGTGTTTCACGGCATCTGAGCAATCAAACAGAATGTATTCAACGCAAACATGATTCCTGATTGTCCTTCCGAGCAATGGATTAAAAAATTTTGCTTGTCAACCTTTCATTAATGCACCAGGCCATCCTTCTATAGTTTTACGTATTTCAACAAATAAAATGAATTTTATCGTTTACACATTGTCGGTGTTACAAAACATACCAATGCTGCTAAAAGGTAGCCCGAGTCTGCGCTGAACATAGTGATCAGCATAGTTTAACTTTTTGTCGAGTCCATAACTTTCCTATAGACATTTATCTGGTATTTATTTGCAGTGTTGTTCCACATAACAGCTGGAAGGGATAGTTAATCCACTCATTAGGTTATCAAGGTCTAGAAAGCTTAAAACAGTACCATATAGGCGGCATCTGATACAATAGGCCTAAAGATATATTACAACAAAAATGAAATGTGGGGAAATGCATGTCTCAAATTTTAAACTAGAGATTCAGCACATACGTAAATTACTGCTAATGTTCACTATTATATCAAACATCTCAGTCTTACACTTAATATAGCCAATGGCTAAAGAGTCATAAAGGCAATGACTAATAATGAAATAGGTTGAATTTAAGGGAACTTACAGAGGATTGTCAATGGCTCAGAAAGATACTTCCAATATGAGCACTAGGTTGGACTGCCGGAGTGAGCAGTCAGCTGAGTACATTGAAGCGGGTGTGTCCATAGTAGAGTTGGTTTTGTTTTCCTTTTATAATGACTATTGGTACCATTGCAAATCCAACGTCGGACTGTCGGACTGATGGAGTGAGCGATCAGCTGAGTATGTAAACATCATGAGAAAGATAGATGTTGATGCTAAAAGGGAGAGAAAAATGTTGTTTTTCTAAAGGACATCAAGGATGCAACTGATTCTTCAAGTATGGAAAGGGAAGCTTTTTTATTGTGCATGAGAAAATGAAATAGGAGGCGTCAGACCAGCAACGGGAACATGAATAACTAGGAAAAAAGGAAGCTGGCTTTTGTGCAAAGTCGAAGTGAAGAAACACCTGATAATGTAGAGTAAACAGAGCAGAACGGGGCAAAATAGAGTCATGAATAATCCGGATGCTATCAGCAGAAGGATAAAAATCCCTCACCATGCTTAACTGCGAAAACGAAAAGCAGACACGTCAGCACAAGAACGATACAAGCGAACATAGCTATTGCAGTAGCAGGAGGAATTCATCTCTGAGCGATTTGCTACCTTTCCTTGCACACCTCGCCATCATCTTTGTCCTCATCCGTTACCATTTTATCTTCAGCCTCTCTTGACAGAACAAGAGTTGGACGGTTCAGATGCATGTCAATTGCGTCCCTCACCATGGTCTCTACATTCTCAACTTCCCTGAGCTGGGCGCCTTCACAGTTAACTCTGACAGTGACTTCTTTAAGGGAAGGAAGGTTTTCCAAGCCAGTATCAAAACCACCACCTTTTCTATTCCTTACACGAAAATACAGCTTAATCCTTTGAAGCTTTGGCATCACTCCATGAGCAAACACCAGACGACATCTTGTATAGTGATCAAACTCAAATTCTGCTAGAGAGCGGAAGGGCTGATCAGCACCAACTACCAACCGTTCATCAGTGGTACCGCTGGGAATAACTTGTAGTTTAAGAGAACGAAGCACGGGCAATGCTCCAAGCAGTTGAAGATCATTCTGTCTTAGCAAGTTGACCTTGATGGACAAGCAGGTGAGTTCGGAGAGAGAGGAAAACCACAAAGGCACCTGCGAGAATGTTAATTTGTTTCCATAGAAGCGTTGGAGATGCAAAGGGCCTCTCCAATGATCTGGCATACAATTTAGAGAGCATATCCCTTTGCCATCAAAAGCTAGACCACGAAGGTTGCTTAAACATGATAGGGCCTTGAGAAATTTCTCCCCGTCACTGCCATTTACATCTAATCCACATATGGATAAACCCTTCAATTTGATGAGATTGCCTAGCTCAGCTAAAGTACTTGGTGATTTTCCCACATCAAGCCATCTCAGGCCTTGGAGGGACATTAGATTCCCAACCCCATCTAGAAATTTTACCCCATCACCGACATACAGATTTTCAATTTTTTCTAGCCGATAAATGCTCGCTGGCAGCTCTTTAATGGATGCATTGTCTAAATCCAATGTTTTTAGAAGCTGAAGGTTTCCAATTTCTTCTAGAAGGCTGGATTCAAGCTTTCCTTGTAGTTTCAGATATCTCAAGTGATGCAAACTCCCTAAATCCTTCGCACGCATATTCTTGCTGGGCAAACATTCCAAATGCAAAACACGAAGAACTGAAAACCTGGCCAGAGATGGCATCCATTGAGAAATCGCACCAAATGCAATGAGCGACCTCACATGGAACATGCTTACAGTTGATGTTGTTATTATCACTTTCTCTTCATTGCTTTCTTCCTTGTTGCTATCTACCTTGCTACCTTGCAGAGATAATCGTCGAACCTTGCGAACTGGAGAGATTAGCTTTGAACCTTCAGATATGATGGTTGCAAAATTTTCTCTTGCTGAAATGGAAATGATGAGATCAAGGATTATATCATGCACTCGACAAGCGGGTGCAGAACCAGAACCAGAACCAGAACCAGAGAAGTACACTGGCTGAATCATGCTTCTATTAACAAGCTCATCAAAGTAACTATCTCCAAGGTCATACAAATCGTTCCCATGGTTTTCATCAACAAAACCTTCTGCTACCCAAATCTGAACCAATGTATGTCTGTTAATCACATGATCTTCTGGAAACATGCTTAGATACAATAAGCAAGGCTTTAGATAGCAAGGAAGATGACCATAACTAAGATATAATATATCTCTCATGTTCTCCATCGTCTTGTCATTTTGAAGTCCCGAACCCATAGATTTGTAGACCCTATACCATTCATACTTTGTCTTCTTTGGTCCACTGGCCAACAAACTAGCTGTAGTAATGATAGCTAAGGGTACACCACCACATTTTCTTAGAATTTTCTGAGTTACTTCCACCAATTCGGAATGAATTTCCTCATCTTCATGGAATACCCGTTTACAGAACAGCCTTTTTGAGTTCTCATAAGAGAGAGGATCTAGTTCATACATAGTGTCATCAATGGGTGAGCAAGAAAGTTTAGCCACATCAGCATTTCGGGTTGTTACAACGACTCTGCTTCCAAGGTTGTTATCAGGAAGAGAACATTTGATATTGGTCCATGCCAAATGTTCCCATACATCATCAATTATAATGATGTACCTTCATGGTTTTTCAAAAAGAAAATCACTTCATTGTGTGCCCTTAAAATTTTATAAATTAAAGTTTGAATGAAACGATGATATCTAATTCAACTATCCTCAAGCACAACGATCTGTGCCTATGCATGAATGGATGATTGGCTGCTCTGTTTTGGGCTTTTGTCTGTATAAAATTACCATGAATATGTACAGTACGTACCTCTTTTTCTCTAGGATATCTCTAATTTTATCTATAAGTTCAGTATGATTCCATACGTCAGCATTGCGGTACTCCTTTTTGCTAACCTGCCGAAGCATGCTACAAAGTATCTTCTTTATGTCTGGCTTAAGCGAGATCGAAACAAAAGCATGACACTGAAATCCTCCTTTGAGTCTCTGATACGCTGAGTTGGCAAGAGTAGTTTTCCCAAGGCCTCCGATGCCAACAATGGAAACAACCATTAGCTGTTGTTTTTGCACACCCTTCCCATCCATCAACAAAGCGTTGAGCTTCTGTGTAGGACCATCGATGCCAACAAGTTTCTTTGCTTCTTCATAGAGAGTCGGCAACCGAGGGTCCATTGCTGTATTCTCCGGTTGCGCTGCAGCATCATCAAACTTGTATCTTTCCCGCCTACTGGTAACCTCTTTGATGCGGCTTTTGATATCTTGAATGTCATCAGCAATATGATGTCGATTCTTGACCTTTGTCAATAGGCCGATGGTCTTGTCAAAAAACCTTCTGAAGCTGTGAGGCTTTGAGCACACTGGAGCATCGATGCGGACCATGAAAGCATCAACACTATCTTCAATATCATAGACCAGCTCCTTCAAGTCCCTCGCCCAAATCTTGTGATGACCACGGATCTGATCTGATGGCATGTTTGACACCCCCTCGAGGGCAGCCTGCATGCTCTCCATCTCGGCTTGTAGGAACCTGATCTCTCCCCTCAACCCCTTCTGCAGCTTGTACTCATCGCTGAGAAGGGAGCCCAGCTTGGGGAGGAGGCTGCTCAGCGCCGCCGTAGCGAGCTCCATGCTCCTCCACAGGACTCTCTCGATTGTGGCTTGCCGAGATGGGTTAGGCACCTTGCTTCATGTCTTGATTGTTTGTGAGAGATCTGGAATTGCTGGTGTGAGCTCACAACTAGCTTGCTGATATCAACAAATGTGATTAGTACTAGGCACCCAAAAATGGATTTGGATGACTAGCTATGATGGAGTATTTTACAAGCGGGAGAATATTTTGCAGAGGCGGAAAGCACTTGCACTTGCACCTACCATTATGACAAAAATGCCATGTGTCTTCCACTAACAATTTTAAAAAGCAGAGTGGTGGAGGACAAATTCCACGTGACAGTGACTGGTGCATTATTTCTTGGACTATCGCGAAAGGAAAGGACGTAGAAACACTGAAACAGAGGAGCAGTTGAGAACAAGAGAGCAGTTGCTGCTAGTGATTCGCCAGTTGGAAAACGAATCTTGCAGCAAAATATGTGACGGGTAACCTCATCCTGCTGCTAGATTGCAAAATGAGATAAGGGGGCTTTCAAGATGGCATGCGTGCTGCTGCTCGAACCAATGACGATCAGCGGATTCATCTGTCCTGAAACTGTGGCGCTATTTGTGTCGTCGATCGAAGTGGTTCAGGGCTTGGCTCCATCTCCATGTTTGTTTAATCTTATGTTGATGGGGGCAAATCAGCACCTATATGTGTCTTTGTTAAAATTTTGCTGACAAGGATGATGGAAACACGACTTGTATTATTTTATTTTTTTATTAGATAAAAAAATTGTTTCAAATTCTGACCTCTACATCACAATGTAATATATCCAGCCTTATTACAGAATGAACCAGTAATGGATAAAAGAGCACACAAAAAGGTAATAAGCTTATAAGCAAAGGATTTGTATCATTTTATATTACGGTACAACCTTATCTTGAAAAAGAGATGCACCTTCGAGGACTTATGCCAACTACACTGCAGCTACTAATAATTGGTCATCTATGTTCAAAAAATAATAATAATTGATCATCAGTTCGACATCAGTAATGCTGTCATGTTCAAGGACTACTAATATATGCCGCCGGCGCCACCCCAATCCGTGTAGAGACTAAAAGACGATGTGTTCCTTATTTCTGCATTGCACAGACTAGACGATGAATTCGGAGGGCACCAAACACGGTCTAGTATGTTCCCTTTTGTGTGAGTTCATCGTGTTTCAGTACGTGTATAGTAGCCATTATTCATGATCTAGGAAGGTGCTGCTGCCTCTACCTCAGCGGTTTTGCGCGCTGCGTGCCCATCCACCCGAAAACGCATTTGGTGAAGTACGTGACGGAATGGGCCAACAAGCTCCACCTAGCTAGGTGAAGCATGGGCTAGATTTTCACACCTCTTAACACTAAGCCAGTATTCACATCTGGAAAGGTGCTGCTGCCTCTACCTTAGCAGTTTCGTGCGCTGCGCTACCAACCACCCGAAATAGCATTTGGTGAAGTACGTGACGCAAATGGGCCGACAAGCTCCACCTAGATTGGTGCAGTATGGGCTATATTTTCACACCTCTTAACATTAAACCAGGCATGCCTATACCCGTTGACGTGACTTTGCATATCTTTTGTGGGGGTTTAGGCGGATACTGCCCAAGATTTTGACTTTGCCGCTGGTGGTTCGTTTGCTTACAAAACCACGATGGAAACAAAGAAGATCCTTGATTGTATCATAGAAAAACACACTTTCTCGGTTGTTGAACCCAACCCCTTCAAGGCGAAAGCCATGTAAAGCTTTGAGGAGTCCTCATCAACCGAATCGAAACTCGTTTTAGCCATATATTCAACTCCTGAGCCCTCGTTGCGACACTAGTCGTCGCGTCATCCCCGCTCCCATCCATGCACCTAGTCCATCAGACCGCCCTCACGAACCAGACCAGGTCCACGAGTCCACGGAGCCGATTTGCACCACAGTAACAGCACGCATGCATCCGGTGACTGCACTGACCTGGCCCCACCTGTCAGCCTCACACGCGCTCTGAAACTGCTAGGTACACCGGAAAAGTTGTACCATAAACATTAGTCTACCTATCTCCTTTTATCTAAAACCTTCACAAAAATTCCTAAAAGAATACTAGGCAGCCTCATAATTCATAAACCTATTAAAGCCATCAAAGCTCTTTTTGCACATCATTAAGATCTAAAATCAAATAAATTTAGTTTAAGCCAATAAAAAGCCTCCATAATTGTACCCATAGTTTCCCTTTTTCATTTCAGAGCTCCAAAATATCCAGCAAATTTTCAAAAATACTAGAATATATTCTAAACATTTTCGTAACCGTATCTCTCAACATTCATAACCTATTTCATGTTGTGCGACCCCTCATGCTGAGATCCTAAGCGCGGCACGACACACGCATTAGTGTAGTGCTGGCACAACCCTAAAATTATCATGCCGTGTCGTGTTTTGGGTTGTGCCGATATCGTGCTTCGGTGGTCCACAAGTAGCACGGCACATGTTCCAGCTCTATAAGCATTCTTTCATGCTGGTCAACAGTTGAAGCTTTCTTTACAAAATAATGCCCCTTTTAAAACATCTTGTTTGAAAACATAAAATCTTATGTGGAGGTATATGCAAAATCCGTTTTCAGTTAGTTTTCACGTATAGCAGTTTCGTTGATCGGTTGCATTATTAAGTCGGCGAAGGCTGCTCGCGGAGAAAAGAAACACCTGCTGCTACCTCCTTGAGGGCTTGTTTGGGAGCATTAATCCCGGAGGGACTCTCCCTGGGAACGGCGCCCGACCTGCCTAGGTCCAGGAAAATGGACAAGGAAACGGGCTTCCAAACTAGCCCTGAATATTTAGGGATGATGCCAATTAGGAACTAAAATAATGTTTTTACCAAACACGTACGTCAGCTATACCCACGTGAGACTACGGTCTCGTTTTAGTATGACGTCAACCTGAGCAGGCTGAGCCACTAATAATGGCCTAGATAGCGTATCATTTCCTGGAAACACACACCTGTTTGGATTGGAGTCGGTCGAGTTTGGACTTTTGAGCAAACAAATAGTCAAATACCGTACCATTGCCGTTGGCCATTTGAGAAACAAAAGACGTCGGCTTTGTTGTAAGGGTTTCACGGAAACTTCGTGCCGGCAGCTAATGTGATCTTGCTCCTTGGACGCCGAAACACTTGATTTGGCTTCTTTCTCACCATAGTGCAAAGTACTGTTTACTACTTGGAGTTCATTGAGAGGAATGCGAAATTCGTCTTTTTTTTCCACACGTAACATTAGGACGTAACATCCATGATTTTTTCCAGAAGATACGTTTTAATGTTTGGTCATAAACACGGTGGGGGAAAATGTTGATGGACGACACTTATAAAATAATATTTCATGCGCCTGAAATAAGAATTTTACGAATGATGTCTATTGCACTGAAGTATGCCGCAATCCAAATCCTTTCCATATAGCCTCTAAAATTTGAAGAAACATAAATTGATATGTCTTTGCAAATGGGCAATTGTTCAACCAGACTAGGCTAAGGTAATTCTACGTATTGAAATAAAAATGGATGAGTAAGTTTTCTTCCTATAGCGAAATAACACCACACAAGCTGCACGCTCCTGCCTCTAGCGAGACTTCTCTTGCTGCCGCGCCATTCCAACCTAGCAGAAGGCCTTTCACTCACCCCACCACATGCGACCTCGCTTTTAAACTCGGTAAAATTGCATAAACCCTCCGTAAGTCACTTAGACTTTGACATTTACTCCGATGAGTTATTTTGTTGCAAAATCCCACCTCACTACTCAGTTTTGTGGGAAAAATACTAATAACATTTACCCATGATTCCATATGAATTATTTCGTTGCCTTCTCGAGCATGTTCATATCTCCCAATGCAGCTGCCCATTTGGTCCGCCTTCGCTGCACCATAGCGTCTTCTGTACTGAATCAACCTGTTATTGCCAATGTAGAGCGCGCAACCATAGGCAAAGTTGGTCGCGAGTCAAGCGTTCTCAAGTGCCTGTACTAGAATTACTCTAATGTTTCATTGAAATTTTATATGAAAATAATGAAACGTTGTACAACTGTGTTCAAGCTCTGATCATCAATTTTATTGGTGAAATCTCGAAAAAAGTATTGAGAATATACTCGTAGACGTATCTAATCTTGTTAAAGACTACATAATATAAAAAAGAAGTTTATTGTGCACATTGGGTGGTTTCCTATAACAAAACTGAGTGTGGTGAATATTTGTAACAAAATGACTTGTGGAGGGCAATGTTAAATTTCAAGTGTCTTATAGGAATATTTATGCAATTTTAACTTTAAACTCTGAGATAGGAAAGCACGCGGGAGAAGAATGTTAGTGTATAATTTGAAAAATACGAAGAACTAAAGGATAGGTCGATTATTTATTTCGTTCGAAGCATTAGGAACAACGAGAACCGTCCATCCTGAGAAATCTAACAACTAGAAACAAATAAAGTGCCTTCAATTGTATTTAAAGATAAGTATAAAGAAGTACCAAATTGATGGTTCAAGTACCAAAAAAAGTGGAACCAACAATAAATTTAATTTAGTTTTATGTAATTCAAAAAATATCTTACCATTATTAAAATTATTTATTGTATTATTTTTCCCAAAACAAAATGTACCATCAAGCACTACTAGGGAGACCATCGTTCGTGTCGGCATGAAAACCTTATTCGTCCTAGTGATTTAAATAGAACCACAAAGACGATATGAATGAGCTGGTTATTCGTGCCGACGTCCACGACGGCAAGTTTGGCAAGTTATTCGAACAGGTGGGATACCGCACCGATGCAGATAGTAAAAATATAAATTGACAAATAAAAGTAGCAAAATATTTTTTTCACGGTCACAAGTCGTACGTATTTCAAGTGAAATATGCGCATGTGTGGTATTCTGCCTCACGCAATTCTTTCTTACCTTCTCACTTAGACATCGTTTTTGTACACATGAGCGAGTTAATTCTTAAAACTTAGATCTATTATTTAGACATCTAAATGATTTTAAATTAAAAAAGTTATCATACAAAGTTGTAGATCTTGTTAAAACGTACAAATTTTGTATATAGTTTATCTCCATACGAGACTGTATGCAAAAATTACGAATTTCCAAATATAGCCTGAAATTTATATTTACTAGAGCAGGGAACAAGGGCGTGAAATAGAGTTGAACGGTAAATGATTGAAATTGAAAAACTTACAACCGCGAAGTTGAAGTCTAGGTCATAAGCTACAACTTTCATGTAAAATTTGTCATGAGGCGAGTCTATATAAAAAAAGTTACAAATTTTCAAATAAAACACGAACTTCAAATAATAAGGACAAAATAACATGCTAACATTACATTTTGAACATCTAAACGACCTTAAAATAAAAAAACATTCAACTACTAAGTTTTAGATATCGTCAAAACATACAATTTTCATATAAAATTTTTCTCCATTAGAGTTCATGTGTAAAAGTTTCAAATTTTTGAGTTCGCACCTGAGCCGGCATGAAGAAACGTTGGGGCTATTGTGGCGGCTCAACTTCGGATTAGTGCGAATGATGAGTTATTCAGTGCCGGTAATTTTGGGTCTGGTGCAAATGCCGGCTCATTTTTAGACCGGTGCGAATTATGAGTTGCTCATGCCGGGAGAGTATACACCGTTAAGAATGACTTATTAACTATTTGTACCGGCTCATTTATAGTTGGTACGAATAAACCGATATAAATGATGGTCTCTCTATTATGCACGTGTGGTACTTTACCAACATTGTAAAAGGGACCTTTCTCTGTTCCACGGATAGCCTTGGTGCCGCCCAGGTCTCGCGATCCCCTGACAGTACGTGAAGCTGGACTGCAATAGTTGCTCCAGAAGTAGGTGCTGGACAAAATGCTTTGATGTCGAAGCCCCAATCCTAACATGACGCTCACCCGGACCGAACAAAACTCACGCCACCCACGCGCATGCTGCGGGCCCTGCTATTTTTTCTCTCGTGGCCAGTGCAGATGCATCCCCCATGCCCGTCCACCTCCCCTCCTACCTCTCATCCTCATCCTCTCTCTCTCTTCCCCGTTCCTCTTCCCCCCTCACCTTCCTTCTCCTCCAGATCCGAGCTCGTGGGCCGGAGTTAGGGATTCTGGGGCTGACGGCGAGCGGCGGCGTTGTGGATGACCATCCTTTAGATGTCCTTTAATCACCTGTATCAGTCCCTGGATCAGTACGCTGATACAGGTTTTACACAGGATTAGTACTGGAAGCAATAAAAACGCAGTAAATAAGGAATAACTACCTTTGCCTTAGCGGAGAGTGGCATGATGACCCATTCGAGGAGGGAACGGGCCGGAATGCCCTAGATGTCCATGTACCTGTAATCATGTGAAAGCAAGGCTGAGTACATCTATTTGGTACTCAGCAAATCCTGTGTAAAATTATAATGCATGCAAGGGAGTGAGGTTATCCTTTGGTGGAAATATAAATACAAAGTAAAGTTGTACATTTATAAACAGGGGTGGGAAAGGAGAAGTATTATGTTGTTTGGTCCTGGAGGGGCATTCTCATCCCTGCCAGTCCCCATATTTTAGTTCTCTCTCCCAGAGACCCTCAGGGTCCTTCTGGGCAGGCTTATGCCTCACTCATCTGGGCTTCTGCCCGTCTCGTCATTTCATACTTCATTTCTACAGATGTATGCTAATCAACGGGGGCTTTGACTAAATGGGCTCATAACCGAGAGCCACGACTATCGACAGATTGGTTACTCTGCAGAGGTTGTACCCTATGCCATACGGTCGGTCAGCACTTACCGTGTACTTAGGCAGTGCCGACCTACGAGACCCGTACCTGCCGGCGTCTGTCTCCAGACAGCCTTTCCTAGGTCCAGCCACAGATAGTACTGGGGGCTAAACAGGGGCTACTAATCATCATCCGCCTCGCGGATGTCGACCCGGGTCAAATGAGCTCATATATTAGGGCCCTCGGCCCTTAGGGTCTCCCTACCCTGGACTCTAGTCAACCCGTGCCGCCCAGTCCCAGCCCTTTGTCTGGGGCTGTCTCCAGTACATCTGTATCCCGACTTGGTGCGTGCCCGACTCGGCACCGAGCGCTACTCAGTTCGCCGGTCGGCACTCTGCACCAATCATGCGGCTCCTTGGGATGGATTTACTTGGAGCTGCTAGCGGGGTGTGGGTCAAGGCCTCACATTACAGGTCATTCCTGAAGGCTATGTCCTTTTTGGCCCGTATGGCGGTACTGGCATTAGAAAGACTCTCCCGTGAACCGGTCCTTATGCGACCAGAGCAAGCCTTTGAGACAGGATCCTCTACCGAGGCTGCCTCCCTTACTTGCAAGTCCGTCCTTAGGGTTCTATTCTTAGACTTAATCCAACATTTTCTCTCATCTCCTGGAATCTCTTCCCTCACAAGTCATAAAAGTGTAGAATTCCTAAGAAATCTACTTCTAAATAACGCTCGGTCAGCGACAGGTCGTGACCGGGGTTATTAATAGGATTTCGGGCTAGAAATGGCTCTAAATCAAGGGGAAGGTGGAATATAGAGGGTTCTCCTTATGTTTTCACAAAGTATGCATTCCATGTTATTAACTTGGTTGGTTTTATTATGTAGGAACTGGGACTGGCATGACCAAGGAGTTGGTTGCCAGGACTTGCCTTCATGAACGGTACTTGGACGTCCGCTAGTGCGTACGTACTCGATGTTGACCAGGCTTGGGCTTCTGGCCTTCTAGAGCCTCATCATCTTGATTGGGGCCTGGTCACGCCATCGACCTAATGATTAATAAAAATATGGAAAATAACATTCAGTATAACAATACATCAATCAATTCCTATAGAATAGAAATAAAGGATAAAAAGAGATATTAGGAGATAATCCATTAATTATGGTAAATAATTAATGGATTCAAGGAATGGAATTCCTAGGAAATTAATAAGTAATTTCCTCGGAGATGATCGAACGGTCGGGGAGTTATATGGATTTCTAAGAGATAATCCCCAGATGACGGTGGTTTCTAAGAAAGGTTTGGAACAGTGGAAACAGGGAGTATTGGATCGCTAAGCAATAATCCCGGAATAAATAATGAATGATTATATTAATTATTTAGAAATAAGTTTCTAAATAATTAATGGGATGGAATGGATTTGGATAGCACAACGGCTAAGGTCTTACCAAAACCCCGAGTTTTGATCGGACGGCGAAACGACGCCCGCGGGTTTTTAGACGAGGTTTCGGCGGGGCTTTGGAATAGTGCGGTTGGGATTTGGGGCTAGGATATAAATCCTAGGGAACTAAGCACATGGAAATGTTTAGAATAATCCCTAGTAGTTATGGAAAAACTTGGGGATTTTATGGGGCTCGGGTATAGGATTGGCAATAATTGGGGTGCATTTAACGGGGCTTTTCTATTGGATGAGAGTGACTCTTTTCGGATTTGGGGTTAGGAAATGTCCTAAAATGGTTTGGATGGCTTTAATAGGTTTAGAAATATTCCTAATATTTTTGGAGAATTTTGGAGAATTTTTGGAGTGGAGGAAGGACTTGAAATGAGAATTGGGGTACAAGTTCGGGGTGTACTGTTGGCACTCCTTAGTGTCACGTTTTAGCAACGCTCAAGAGCGCGTAGATATATGTCGTTGTATGCAAAATTAATTCTGCAAGCGCACAGAATATATCTCGTTGTAGCACTTCACCTCGGGAGTTACCCCAGGGTATCGTATTTATATTTCCGCAGGGAAGCAGATGGTTAAAGTGTATTGAAGAATGAAATGATATATCTTGCCAGAAATATCAAGCCACAAACCCAGGGGCACAAACTCTAGGTTTGGTTGGATAATGGTCAAGTGAATGACCGGATAGAAGGTCTGAAAGACCAGCGACACACGGAGCACCTATTTCTAAAGAAAAGGAAAGACGTTGGGGGAAACCGGACCTAGACTCTTTCTAACTCAGAGCAAAAGGCACTCTAGCCTTAGCCTAGACCCTAGCTTAGATACCGGGAACAGAGCTCGCTTCGACGGCTAGAATGGGAGAACCTCAGAACGGGGTGAGAGAGGGGGTTCTCCGGGCTCAGCACTACTGTTATGAATACACCCGAACGTGGTGGACTACGTAGGACGGACAGGGCTGTCACCACCTGCCGCCTACCACTGCTGTACCGTGGGGTGCAACACACTTCCTAGTTAATCAACAAGCCAGACACCACGTCTGCACTCGATGATTAAGATTTCTCTTGAGGCCTGTCAAGAGAAATCCCCGTCTTCCCTAAGGCTTCTTACGGCCCGGTCAAGGCGAGCAAACCCGCGAGATAAAACCCGGTAGAGCTAAACTAAACTCTACACTAAAACTAAAGGGGAAAAGGACTTTGCTCTAAAGAGAGCAAGATCTTTACTCTTAAAGAAGAGCAAGAGAGAAATATAAAAGAAAACTTAAGCTCTGAAATAAGAAAGTAATTGTATAAATAAACTCTTCAAAAGAAGGAAAGGATACAAGAGCTTTACCAGAACTCCGAAGACTCCGAAGATCCGAGCTAAGCTCGACTCGACTCTACTCCCAACTCTAATCCTAATCTAAGAAATGAAAAAGATACTAGAGCTCCCTTCAAGTAAAGACTTGAGATATGTGGTGTGTGTCTTCCCAAGGTGAATGAGCTTCCTTTTATAGTCTCCAGGGGGTGGATGTCAGCGTCATTAGCACACCAAGGCTCTGCTTAAGCTTCACGCGAAGGAGGAGACGTGGCGGCCACAGAGGGAGGCCGGCCGGCCTGGCCCTGGTGCCACTTGGCACCGTCCTCTGCAGGAACGGTCCTGATGCTCTCCCAAGGTCGGTAACGGTTGCGTTTAGTTGAAGCTTGTCCAAGAATCCTAGGATGTGGGCCCTTCAATCCATGTGCTTTCACCTCTAGGCCTTCCGGGTCTTTGGATCAAACCGACGTTGTTTGCACGGTGCTTGATCATCCTGGGCACTTGGCTTGACTTGTGGATCAATGACGTGGCCAGGCCTGGCCAGGGGAGGCCGGTCGGCCAGGCCTAGGCCGGCCGGCCTGGCTCTGTGCCAGGTTTGGCCCTTGTTTCTCCTGGTTCATCCTGCAAGCACAACTCATCCAAAACTTGTGGAATTTGTCAGTAAAAATACTTTTATGTATGGAATATGGTATGATCATCCTCATTTTACCGAAATGTTGACGGTCACTACGAGGTTATAATGGCCGTCAACACACCCCCAAGCTTAGACTCTTGCTCGTCCTCGAGCAAGGCTAAAACTCTAGGTTCGGTAGGTCAGGAGTTGCTTCAATTTTTATACTCTTAAAGTACTCTGTGCTTAAGCCAAAACTTCAACGAATCACTTGAATAGGTTGGCATAAAAGAGAACTCATACCATGGTTCCACGTGGGGCTGCATTGATTCACGTTTTGGGCTATTGAGAGCTTGAACGGTCATCTAAAGTATTTCCTGCAACTTTTCAGGTTCCATCTCGGAGATATGAATTTTTCAAAATATGGTTGATTCATTCCCCGATGGTACTCTCGAGTCACTCAAGGTGTTTTAATCCTCACTCTTGGTCGGGATTGACCAATGTTTCCCTATACTACGGCTGAAGTGGAGTTATAGGTAGGGTAAGAGTGGCATACCTTGGTTACTTCTGTTGTCGAGTCGAAGAGTGGTCCGCGAGCGATGGTACTCGTCAAATTCCGGTCTTTGGAATTCATGGGGTTTGAATGGAAAGGGAAAAGGTGTAATGTTCAAAGGTCTTTGGACTGCTTATTGTTTCTCTCTCATATTTTTGAGATGTTTCTTCTTCTTTTTTTTCAGATGGAGCTTTTGTCTCCATTTTTTTTTCGAATACATCTCTTCTCTCACTTTGGTAACAGAGAGGGATTTAGCTTTGTATGGAGTAGTTGAGGACCTTTTGGGGTGAGCTTTGTGATGAGATGAGTGTATGTCATCGACGGTGGACGTCAACCCCGGAGTGGGACTTTGACTAGTCGGACATTTTGAGGCTGAGGTGGATGGGAAGACCAGTAAATGTCAAGTACCTTCTGCAAGCGGACTTCACCATTCGACAAGACTCAAAGCAACTCAAGATAGCATACGGTAGTTTCAACAAATGTATAACTGTATAGGCTCTGGATAGGACATTTAAATCATCGAGGAAGATTCACCATGTAACATTTTATAAAAACTTCCGAGAGGTTCCTTACTAAGCATGCAGTTATACCTCGAAACAAACCATATCAAAACTCACAATAACTTAAACAATGAACAAGTGCTCTTGCTCCCACAGTTTTATCATGGCGGATCCTTAAATGCCAACGAACTCAAATACTCAAGAGTAAAGGATTAAGTACGAGGCACTTAGAGAGCATAAACATAGCAACTATTCATCATTCCAGAGGTTCTCAACCATAGTTCCATACATAAAGACATCCTTTTGGAGCTTTTATTTTATTTTTATTATTTTCTCTCTTTTTTTTATTTTTTTATTTATTATTTCATCATGGCACGGCAAGGCAAAGGCATCGGTAAGGCAACGGCAACGGCAAGGCAACGTTAAGGCAAACGGCAACGGCAAGGCAAACGGCAACGGCAAGGCGACGGCTTTCGACATACCTGAGACTCCCCCAAGCTTCGATGAAGCTCACTGGTAGTACTGGTCGGGGTCGTAGTGCCTGTAGTTGAAGAAGCCGTGCATGTCGGCAGGGAGGGTAAAGGTGCGGGGAGGCCGGGTGGGCGCCGGACGCGGCGGCGGCAGTTGGGGATGCCGCCGGGAGGGGCCCCCGTCGCCTGCTGCAGACCTCTGCGCACCTCGCCGCCGAGCGCCGGGTTGCAGCCCCCTCTCACGCCCGTCTCCCCCGTGCCTCGCCCCGGCAACGGTGCGGCGGGCGGGCTGATGGACAGTGACCTTCCCCGACAAGGGCGCGGCAGGCGGGCGGAGGAGCAGCGAGCTGGCCCCGGCGAGGGCGCGGCGGCAGGAGGAGGAAAGGGAAACGGAGCAGCTGCCGCCACCGGTATAGCTCGGGGAGGTGAAAAGGAGAGGAGATTTTTTCTCTAAATTTTTGCTGTCTGCATTTTTCAATATTTTGCTATCTGATTCGAGTTTTTTCCAAAAAAAAATCTATAACTTTTGTTCACAATTTTTTAAAAAAGTTTTATATAAGTTGTGGTGCCACTCCTTCGCATGGATGATCCATCGGCCCAGATCGTCGTCCATCTTCTTGATGACGTGGTCCAGTGCAACATCAGCGTCATAGCGCAGCTGGATCGGGGGAATACGCATGATACTCTCCCAGCCTTTAGGAACAGTACAATTCACGGCGTAAATCTGGACCGAGAACAAAGGTCTTTCAGCAAGAGGAGGAGGTACACATATCCAATGTACTAATCAGTAATCCATTGCTGTCTTGATTTTATTATGTGCATTTTTATTTCATATGAAAGAAGCAAATCTGGGTACCTTGAGGATATATACAACTCAAGAACCATGCGACTCCACTGAAACATGCAATGTGCTGGTTTTTAGATTTCCTCGACAAATTTTATTATATGATCGCAGCGATGTACACACATATTTCCAAACCTAGGTGGAAGAAACATGTGTATGTCTAGACCCTAGAAATAGTAGTTGCGCCTAGGATATATGGAAAACAAAATGGATAAGGCACACGGTTTGCATTATGTGAAAGTGTAATTTTTGGAAGCCACTAATCCTCTTCCATGACATGCAGGAGGCAAAACCAATCTCAAGCAAGATCACTTGTAACTGATGCACCACACTATGATGGTCACCAGTGGAGGAAATATGGGCAAAAGTACATCAACGGAATGAAACAACCAAGGTTAACTGACAGTTTTAAAACCCCTTGTTGGTAATAATCATTTAAACAGAGAACTACGCACTCTGAGTGTGATCAGATTGTGCCTATGTGTAAGAGAGTAAGAGATAGATAAGGAAATCGTTTATCAGATAATCATGCTTCTAATTAATAGTGAAATGCATAAATTCTGAATCAGGTGCTACTATAGATGCGTGTACAAAAAGGACGACAATTGCGAAGCAACAAAGACAATTCAGAAAATGGGAAACAGCCAGTTCAGTTTCAGCTATGATACAACACAATACATGGTGGTATACTATGGCCAACACACCTGCATGAGCCGGCACCAATGGGCCCATACGAATGATGGTATCTGCAGTAGCGCCATGAGCTGCGACCATCAGAATATATTCCATCCACAAGCAATGAAAGATGATGTTATGGATTCAGAGCTGTCAATTCTACTGAACGAATTCACTGAGATACCATTGGATCCACAATATTTGGGGGGCGGATCAAATTCACAGTTCGGGCCATTATAAGCTAGCCATGCATCCAACTTACTCAGAGACTCAATTTTCAAGACGGACAAACAATATGTTTAAAATTATTTGGAAATCAATTCGTGCATCCAGTATTTTCTTCAGCC
The DNA here is from genome assembly GCA_015476505.1 of Urochloa ruziziensis. Lineage (NCBI taxonomy): Eukaryota > Viridiplantae > Streptophyta > Magnoliopsida > Poales > Poaceae > Urochloa > Urochloa ruziziensis. Next base: position 17,814,367 of record CM027120.1, read on the forward strand.
ACAAAGATGGAGTATTGGTCTAATTCTATTCATTAATTAGATATTGTGGCACAGAAAAATATATAGATTTGCAGATGCCTGTATTAAGGTTTAAGTGTATTGCTTGTATTTGTTACTTTTCTTCTATTAAATGATCATTCACTGCCTTTTATTTCCTATTATTTTGTGCTTGTTATTTAGATTATACATCATTATTTCCTGATGGAATGTGAGTTCAATACCATATATGGTATCATTGGAGTCCTACTTGTGAGCATGTGTCCAATTCTTGGTTGAGCTCATCATTTTAATTGTAATAAGAGTACATTAATTTGGTTTTCAAGTACCAGAGATGCTTAGGTGTACTAAGTGGTATGCAGACATATATAACCGATGCATTATGTTCTCCTTCGTCTGACCTGAAAATAAATTTGGTTGGAATTAACTGATCTTTCGGGTGCAATTGACATTCTGCTAAATGGTTCGTTTGTCCTCGGTGCGACGTGCGCAATCATTTAATATAGTTTGGAATTTTGATGGAATGTGCTGCTATCTTTAGCTGCCAGCAAGTTGATCTTATATGATACGATCGTATGTAGATATAACAAATTCTCGACAATCAAAAGCGACAAGCGCTCGACGTACAGTTGGACTGTTTGAATACTTTCCTACTCTTTGCGCTCTTATAACTTCCTTTTCTTTTTCCGAAGATTAAGAATGACAAGAAAGAACTGTTGTAAAACAACCGGACTTTTCAAGAAGGAAAAGAGGACTAGAAGTCCTAGTCTTTGTCCGGTTGCTTGTGGGCTCTTACCATAATCTCTAGCCTTAGTTCGGACTATATAATCGGAGGAGCACCCCCCATTGTAATACATCGATTTGAAAAATAAAGAGAAGCTCCACCTATATTGTCTCTTGTCTACTTTATACTTCTTATGTGCTTGTCGTGAGAGGCGTGAGAAGGAGAAGATCCAACCGTTGACGACGTGTTTCACAACACGTTATCAGCACGAAAGCTCTTCGTCGACTACGCCGGAGGAGTCGCCATCAAGCTCGACGCCGGCGATCTCGCCGTCGTCCTCGCCGACGACTACTTCGACGACGTCGACTACGTCTACGTCGCCAGCGAACGGATCTGCACCAACTCGCCATCAAGCAGGCATGTCTACGACTATGCCTAACGCCCTACGCGGTATGTATCTACTGATAACTGCCCTACGCGGCAAGTGGAGTAGATCAATTGCATCATATACAAATACAAGGTACGAATTATTAAAACATGCATGTAGCATTGGTTTTGTGTGCCGGCCGTTGTGTCGGAAAATCGTTTCAATTTAGTATTTGATCGGCCACGAAGGTAGTACACCTGTATGCAATAATTTTGATTGGCCCCACGGCCATGTATGTGTTCTGGTTGAACTCATAAAAGAATAACAATTCAAAATCTCCAAATACAAAAGTTGTGTTCCAAGGTGCAGGCTACAACTTTTGTAAAGGTCGACCATAGAAAAAATCTACGGATCAATGGGAAAATTGATGAGAAAACAGTGTGAACTTCGAGTGTCGGCAGCTGTAAACTTCTGAGTTTGACTGACTTTGACTGAGATTTAAGGTGCCTTCCACTCAAAATCTAGAAATGAGCCAATTGTAAAAAATGTGTCCCACTAAAAACTGAACAACTTTTGTATTGGTCAATTTTTAAGTTTTTAAGTGAAAATTTGAATTCAAGCCATGCCAACCAGGAAAGGTCCAAAGTTCACTGAGATGCAAAGGGTTTTGGGTGGACTTTTCTTAAGTGAAAATCTAGGTGGGGCCAAGGTGCACTTAATTAAGCTAAGACACAAGGTTTAGCAGGTGATTAAGCTAATTAAACACCTAGATTATCACAGGACGCCCCCTGAAATGTTCGGGTCAGGGAGCCCGTTTTTTGTGTATGGGGCTTGGACTCGAGGCTTGGTCAGCCTTTGTAATGGACAAAGCCATTTGTGAATGCTCTTTTATTCCGTTTTTTGGGTTTATCACCACGCCAGTCGCATTAGTCGTGTGGTCAGGAGAGGTTTCTATGGGAGACGGTGCCTTTCGTGGGCAACCTTTAAGCTTAAGACGGGGCGGGGAGTACCATATCCCGGAGGTGTAGGCAATCCACGACGCCACCATCCTCGGCTTTAGTTATCTATGACACATATCCGCCTCCTTTCGACGCATACGTGTGCTCAGATGTGATAAAAGTTGTAGTAAAAAACGAAAGGGAGAGTACCCCTCAGGGCATGCCCTTACGGTAGCCCCCGAGGGAGGCTTGACTTTCTACAGGATAAAGTCAGGCCTCCCTATTCTGCCCGTGAAGGCTGTGCTATCGGGGTAGTGGAAGGCAAGGCATCGAGAACTCCACTGGATAAGAAGGGGTCTTAACTGTTGCTCGATGCAGGATAAAGTCAGGCCTCCCTGTTGCTCGATGCAGGCGTGGCTGACACGGCCAGTACTCGTTCTGGCCGCGTGCTGTCCTGAACCATCTCCATCATGGGCCCGCGAAGTACCAGGCGGGGCACACATGCCAGCCCTTTCGAGGTGCCATTTTCTTCTCCCGAGGCCAGCTGTCCTCTGTGTTTTGACAAAAACAGTAGAGCTCGTGAATGGGAGCTGCATTTACTCGTGCCAGCCTTCCACCGCGGTCATTGGGGATCGTGCCCGCCTCTGGTCGTGCCTCCACGCGTTCGTCCCTCTATCAGGGTGGCCCCGCTAGGGGTCGGCCCGTGACTGAGGCACGTGGGTTGGCTCGCACAGGGGGTAGGGTGCACGCCGTGGAGCGGGCCATGTTGGAAGTGGTCCCGTGAGCGCTATAAATAGAACCAGGCACCCGTGGCAAAGAGCGCAAGCGTGGTGGTTCATCACGAACACGATGAGCTTAGAGTTAGGGATGGAGAGATGGGGCAGGACTCGCCCCCCCCCCCTCCCCCAATCCGGTTGGAGGGTGGACAAAGCCTTGGTGCTAGAGTAGGGGTGAAGGGAGGAGGAGCGGGCCTAGCCAGAACTACTTGGGTCGTCGCTGCCACGTAGAGGTAGAGGGGCTCGCCATCCGTAGGCAGCGTTAAGATTGGAGCACGCGCGAGTGACGCAGTCAGCTGGTCGAGAGCCTTCTGTGCTTCGGGAGTCCAGGAGAAGTGTTCATTCTTTTTCAAGAGTCGGTACAAAGGCAGCCCTTTCTCACCCAGTCGCGATATGAACCGGCTAAGTGATGCCAGGCAGCCTAAAACCCACTGCACCCCCTTCAAGTCCCGAATTGGGCCCATGCGTTCAAGGGCCGAGACTTTCTCAGGATTGGGCTCGATGCCCCGCTGAGAAACGATGAAGCCCAAGAGCATGCCTTGAGGTACCCCGAAGACACACTTCTCTGGGTTCAATTTCACACCACCGGCTCGAAGAGCCTTGGAAGCGGCACGCAACTCGTTTGCCAGGTCGTCCGCCTTCCTGGATTTTACAACGACGTTGTCGACATACGCTTCCACCGTCCGCCCGATTTGTTTTCCGAAAACACGGAGCATACATGCTGGTATGTAGCCCCCGCGTTTCGAAGCCCAAAGGGCATAGTGGTTTAACAGTACACGCCGAAAGGAGTGATAAAAGAAGTCGCGAGCTAGTCGGACTCTTTCATCTTGATTTGGTGATAGCCAGAATACGCATCAAGGAAAAAAGGAGCTCACATCCCGCAGTGGAGTCTATGATTTGATCAATACGTGTCAAAGGAAAAGGAACTTTAGGACATGCTTTATTTAAACCGGTGTAATCTACACACATCCTCCACTTCTCGTTCTTTTTCTTAACTAATACTGGATTAGCTAGCCACTCGGGATGGAACACTTCCTTGATGAATCCGGCCTCCAAGAGCTTGTGCAGCTCCTCACCAATGGCCCCGTCGCTTCTGTTCGTCAAAGCGTCGGAGGCGTTGTTTTACTGGCCTGGAGTGGGGCAGGATGTCAAAGGAGTGCTCGACGACCTCCCTCGGTATGCCCGGCATGTCCGAGGGGCTCCACACAAAGATATCTTCGTTGGCGCGGAGAAAGTCGACGAGCACCACTTCCTATTTGTTGTCAAAGGTGGAACTGACCCTCAACTTCTTGCCAGTTGGATCGTTGGGGTCGAGGGGTACGTCCTTGGTGTGCTCGGCGGGCTCAAAGCTTCCCACGTGTTTCGGCGTCGGGTTGGCGGCTTCGTTCGCCAGCTTCTCCAGGTAGGCGACGCATGCTTCGTCCTCTGTGAGCGCCTCGGCCCACTCGACACACTCCACGTCGCATTCGAAGGCGTGCTCAAACGACGGCCCCACGGTGATGTCTCCCTTGGGCCCTGGCATCTTCATCTTGAGGTAGGTGTAGTTCAGGATGGCCATGAACTTGGCGTAGCAAGGGTGCCCGAGGATGGCATGATAGGCCCCACGGAACCCCACCACCTCGAAGGTGAGGACCTCCTTTAGGAAGTTGTCAGGCGTGCCGAAACAGACGGGCAAGTCGATCTGCCCGAGGGGTTGGACTCGCTTTCCTGGCGCGATGCCATGAAAGGGCGCCTTGCTGGGGCGCAGCCGATCCTTCCTGATCCCCAGGAGCTCGAGGGTAGGGGCGTACATGATGTTGAGGCTGTTGCCCCCATCGATGAGCACCTTGGAGAAATGGGTGCTGCCAATGATGGGATTGACGACAAGCGGGTACTGCCCCGGGTTCGGAATGTGGTCGGCGTCGCCCGGTGAACAGTAAGGACTTCTCATCGTTTCCTCTTGCGCTGTCGCGAGGTCATGTTTGCGGTGGGCCCTCCGAAGATAAAGAAGACATTCTCTACTTCAGGGAAACCACCATCACCCTTGTCGTCCGCATCCTTCTTGGTGTTGTCGTCCTTCGTGGTCACGCGGCTGTAGTACTTCTTCAGCATCTCACACTGTTCAAGGGTGTGAGTGACCACGCCCCTATGGTAGGGGCATGGTTTTTTGAGCATGTCGTCGAAGATGCCTGGGCCTCGATGGTGTCCCCCTGGTCCTTTGCCCGTAGGATGCGCCGCAAGGGCCTCGTCGGAGTCCTCGTCTTGCTCCTGCGCTTGCATCGCTTGTTGGGGCTTCTTGCCTTTCTTGTTCTGCTTCTGCTTCTTGTCCTTGGATTTGCTGCCTTCCGCAGGCGCTTGTTCCACACGTTTCCCCTTGTTAGCGGGGAAGATGGCACCCACCGCCTCTTCTCCAGAGGCGTAACGAGTGGCCACATCAAACAACCCACCCACACTGGTGGGGGGATGTCGTCCCAGCTTACGCACCAAGTCCTTGCAGGTCGTGCCTTGCAAGAAAGCATGGATGACCTCCGAGTCGCCGATGCTTGGGAGCTCGGTGCAGCATTTGGAGAAACGCCGGATGAAGTCCCTCAAGGACTCGTCGGGCTTCTGGCGACACCCTCGTAGGTCCCAGGAGTTTACTAGGCGCACGTATGTGCCTTGGAAGTTTCCCACGAAGGTCTCAACCAGGTCGTCCCAATCGTGGATCTGGTCCGCGGGTAGGTGTTCGAGCCAGGTTCGCGCAGAGTCCGCCAGATGGAGAGGCAAGTTGCGGATGATGACCGCATCGTCGGTTGCACCACCTAACATGCAAGCAAGACGAAAATCGTTGAGCCAAACCTTGGGGTCCGTCTCTCCTGAGTACTTGATGATGGTCGTGGGCTGGAGAAAGCGCGAGGGGATCAAAGCCGCGCGGATCTTTTGACTGAACACGCGGGTGCCAGGAGGTTCCGGTGACGTGCTTCGATCTTCCTTGCGCTCGAATCGGCCCCCCGTCGAGGGTGGTAGCCAGATGTGGCGTCTAGCTTCTTCTTGTTCAAGACGTGTCGCGCATCATCTTCATCACCGCGCGAGTCCAGGAGCCGCTGCTTCACGAGCGTCTTATTGACCCCGTCTCGAAGCGGGGTGTGCACTGACTCTGCACGATCCTGCTTGCCCCCCATGACTTCTGTGGTGGTCGAGTGGCGCATGCGGGACGCAGAGCTCTCGGCCTGTTGTACCGCCGCTTGCTCGATGAGCACCTGTGCCTTGCGGTGCAGGTTGCGGCCCTCGGGCGTTGACGGTTCAGGCATGGCCCGAATCAATGTTGCCGCAGCGATGAGCTTCTGGTTGGTCCTCCCTAGAGCCAGTGGATCGTCCACGTTGTCGTCGGCCTCGATCCGGGCTCGTGCGACGCGTGCCGCCTCCTTGGCACATACGTGCGGCTCAGAGCGTGCCGTCTCGAGCGCGGTGCGCAGCCTTTGAACTTGGCGACGCTCTTCCTCCAGGTTGGTCTCCAACTCTTGTACTTGAGCAAGTTGTGCGTGCCGTAGGGCGTTGTCACCTGGGAGCGTCCCCGTTCGTGAGGGCGCCGGGTCGTGTGGGCGGTCCACTGCATCGCTCGTCCCTCTGCCGGCGGGGCCTTGTTCCTCCGTTCTGAGCACGACAAAGCATTCCCTCGTGGGGTCGTAGTCTCCGGTGCTGGAATCGTCGGAGTAGCCGAGGCAGTAGTTCACAGCGGCTTGGAACGACAGCAGAGCCCTTGGGTCTTGGAGCCCGAAGTAGTCCCATCCTGGGGTCTTGTGGGCAGACGCATACCCCTCACTGTCGGAGCAAGGGTACGAGTCGCCCACGGAGGATGTGATGAGGTTACGGATTGAAATAAGATGGTGGCCCGGTAGGTCCTCATATGCGTCGAGAGCCGTGCTGACTGACGAGGCGTACGTCATGCTGGCGTTGCGCATTCCAATGGGTAAGGGCGACGGTTCGGTCGAGCCCTTTCCCCCGGGGGTCTCCACGGGGACTGGTGGTGGAAGTGTGGATGCCCCCGTTGCCACGGCGGGCGATGCGTCGCTGGCCTCATGTTGCCCAAGGGAGAGAGCTCGGGCCGCCCTTCGGCGTTCCGCGCGTGCCTGCCGCGCGTGTTGCCCCGGGCGCCGCCTGCGCTGGGGCAATGGCTGCAGCGTGCGGAATCTTCCGTCTGCGGCGGCGGCTCCTTCGCGCAGGAACCTCGTGAAATGAGGCGCATGAGGTACCCGTTGCCCGAGGCCTCGAACTCCATGCTCCCGAACCAGATGATGAAACCGTCCGGGAACGGATCGGACTCGCCATACGTGCAGCGGTTCCTGAGGAACTCCGTGTGGATTGCCATCGAGAGAACTGATGGGTCGTGAGAATGATCACAGCGCGATGCCCCTACCTAGCGCGCCACTGTCGGTGTCCGAGCCCGCGATGGTCCAAACCCTAGCAGAAACTGCGTTGTGTCCCGTCTCACGATGGTTGATGCAAGGGAACAATACAGAGACACGAGGGTTTATCCTGGTTCCGGCCTTGGGCCGTACGTCCAGCAGAGTACACGTGAGCGCTGTATTAACCTGCACCGGGGGTGCTCATAGTAGGGGGCTACAAGCAAGGTGGGAGAGGAGGTGAGGTCTCCAAGTCCCTTAGCGTGTGGTTGAGCGCAGATGTGAGCGAGTATGCGGGTCGTTCCTCTGTCCCCGTCTCCTCCTTTTATAGTCCAAGGAGGGACAATAACATGGATTGGAGACGACATGTACCATAGTGGTCTCGTACGGGGCGGTGTGGCATCGGGCATGGCTGTCATAGTTGCACGTCCCTTCATCTGTGCGGAGTGGTCCAGCATCCTTGGCCTCAGTAGGCGGCATGGCAACCTATGTGGATGACGCAGGCGGCCTATCCTCCTGCCTCGAGGGCTCGCGTCGTCCGTTGCTGCTTGCAATGACGGGTCGTACGCCTTTTGAGGGTCTCCTCTTGTTCCTTCGAGGGCTTCCCATGCCTGGTTAGGCGGCACAAGGGAGTACAACAGTGCCGGCCTGTCTGCACAGTGCCACGCACGCCTGTACAGTGTCAGGGAAGGCCGCACAGTGACAGGAGTTGGCGGAGATGACCCGGAGTGGGCAGGGATTAAGCCTTTGACTTCCGCGCCTCGTTGTGGGACAAAGCCATTAAATGCCTTTGTCCATGGGCCGGTAGACCTGCATGTGGGCCCCGTAGTCGAGGGGTAGCCTCGAGCGAGGCGGAGATGTTCGTCAAGGATTCCTCGAGCCCCAACTCGGGAGGCCTCGAGCATGGCGGAGTTCCCGTGCCCTCGAGGGTGAACGGGTACCCTCGAGCGGGGTGGGGGAGGTGCCCACGCTCGATGCAGCCGATGTTCAATTAGCGATTGGCTTTGTTCGTTCATGAGGATTTATGGGGTGATATCCCCATAGTATTAGGGACCCCTTTATGGTTGACACCAACAATATGAATTTCAAGGGACATACTGGAAATACTGGAAACAATATTAATACTTGCTATTAATTGGTTTTGCCTCCTGCATGTCATGGAAGAGGATTAGTGGCTTCCAAAAATTACACTTTCACATAATGCAAACCGTGTGCCTTATCCATTTTGTTTTCCATATATCCTAGGCGCAACTACTATTTCTAGGGTCTAGACATACACATGTTTCTTCCACCTAGGTTTGGAAATATGTGTGTACATCGCTGCGATCATATAATAAAATTTGTCGAGGAAATCTAAAAACCAGCACATTGCATGTTTCAGTGGAGTCGCATGGTTCTTGAGTTGTATATATCCTCAAGGTACCCAGATTTGCTTCTTTCATATGAAATAAAAATGCACATAATAAAATCAAGACAGCAATGGATTACTGATTAGTACATTGGATATGTGTACCTCCTCCTCTTGCTGAAAGACCTTTGTTCTCGGTCCAGATTTACGCCGTGAATTGTACTGTTCCTAAAGGCTGGGAGAGTATCAACATATATATTAATATATGTTAAAGACTGAACTCCAATGAACCATGGTGTTTTACTTTTTCATAAACATAAAAATTGTATTCATTGAACTTACAAAATATATATTATACTAAGATGAGATGAGATTCAGGTACAGTTAATTGTTGCGTCCTACGTAATCAGGATTCAGAATTCAGAAGGTACGCGGTTTTTGCGGAGGGAGACGGAATGGCGATTGGGGGGCGACTGCGCCGCCGCCGCCGCTGACCGCGGTAACCACGACATCCATACGACCGCTGACGTCCTGTCAGGCGGAGACCGGGAAGGAGACGACTTCCCAAGCCACTACTACGAGGTTCCCTGGTGAACCACGGGAGTAGACGTGTAACCTACACCAATCTTCGGAGGCGGTGATTCCCGAAGCCTGGACTTGTCGTCCTGGTATTGGATTGGGGTACGAAGTTAAGATCCGGGTCGTTTACGGTTCCGAGAGGTAAGTGCTTTTATTAAGGGAGGGGTGATCTAGGGTTTCGTCCTTGCCACCTTGCGCATCTGCCTACGTTCCTGGAGTTGTGCCCTAGTAGTCTGCTCGAGTTTCCGACGGTGGGGGGTGATACGGGATCTCCGGTGAGGAGGTTGCCCACCTGAAGCCTAAGGTTTCTTGTCAGCAATCTAGGGTTCTTCTGGACGATGGCGGGTGCTAGCAAACCGGTTAGGGATGGGGACAACGACCCCCACACGGCTCCTGTGAAGAATGTCGATGGCGGTGCTCCTCATGCTAAGGGGACGCCGCACACTGGCGGCACGTCGAGGACGATCCGGCCAGAACTGAAAGGGAAGATGGCTCTGGAGACGCCAAACACTGACTTGAGGATGGTTGTCGTTGGTACCCCTTTGCAAGAGGAGGAGCATGAGGAGGAGGCGGAGTATAATTTTGGAGAAGACGAGGAGGCGGTAAAGATGCAGACCTCATGGACGGCTATTGCAAGGTTTTACTCTGGTCAGGATTATTCTGATTGGGGCCTGTTTAGTGAGCTAAAGAAGATTTGGGGGGAGGAAGGAACAAATCCCGTACAGGAATCTAGGGGATAACAGGTTCCTGGTGGAGTTCGACTCTGAGCGTATGTGGAAGAAGGCGATTCATGGAGGCCCCTGGAAGCATAAACATGATGCTGTTATCTTTGTAGTGTATGATGATGTCACAAGAATCTCTGAGGTGGTGATTGAATCTATTCCTCTGTGGGTGTGTATATATGATATTCCTTTGAAGTGAGGTACAACAGGTTTTGTTAAATCGCTGGGAGCAAAGATTGGCTCAGTTATTGAAGTAGGCGAGATTCATAATAACTACAGGCGTGTCAGGGTGAATTTTCCACTTGAGAAGCCAATAATGCCTACGGTGCAGATCACGGTACGTGGACGGGGCTTGGTGGAGTTTTTGCTACGATATGAAAATATCCCATACTTTTGCTTTGGTTGTGGATGGATTGGCCATGATCAACGAGAATGCCCAGAGGAAGATAGGCAAGAGGGTGGAGTGTATTTCCCAAAGGAGCTGAGGTGTTCACCGCAGAAGAAAGGAGAAGGTGTGCGGAAGACAATCCCGGCGGATGAGCCGGCTGCAAAGCGGGGGCTCAATTTTAGCGGTGATCAGTATAGGAGAGTTATGGCTAACGCAAACTCTTCTAATACCCCTCGCCGCAGTAATGGTGCACGTGCAAGCGGGACTAGCGATGGTAGTGGTCACAAACAGGAGGAGAGCAGCATGGGAGAGGCACCCGTAAGCGTGCCAGTGGAGGTTTCTGAGCAGCTGACAAAGGGCGTGGAGCAACTGAAGGTGAATGACCCGATCCCTGATCTCAACGCCCAGCCTACCGAAGAGCACTGCAAGGAGAGGGTGTCTGGTTTAAATTCATATGATGGGTCTAGTAAGGCAACTGGAAGTGAAAAGTTTGAAGCTGAAGCTACTCCCTATCTTAGTATGCGGGAGAGGCTGACCAGGAAGGCGATGCAGAAGGGTTTTGGAGGCACGAGCAGGAACGAAGGTCCGGGTATGGCGGGTGCAACCTCAACAAAGGATGGAGAGTCCCCAGCTAAGCGTAGCAGGCTGTCGACCCTACATCCAACCAACCTGACGGGAACTCACGATGAGTCCCGTCAGGGGCAATGAATGCATTGGTATGGAACTGCCGGGGGGTGGGGAACTCCCGGACAGTTCGCGATCTTTGTGGCTTCATCAAGTCACATGACCCCAAGATTGTTTTCCTTTCTGAAACAAAAATGAGTGCTAGTAGAGTTAGTAATTTGAGGTGGAGATTAGGTCTTCATAATTGTTTACCTATTAGTAGTTCGGGTCTGAGTGGTGGTCTTGTCTTATTTTGGGATGAGTCAATAAATGTAACCCTGCTTTCTCAGGGTGATCGATACATCGATGTTCTTGTGGTGGAGGATCCGCAGGCAGCTCCCTGGAGAGCTACCTTTGTGTATGGGGAACCACGAGTAGAGAATAGATCAGAAATGTGGGATCGGCTCCGTTCGCTTAGTGGCGCTTGGGCGGGGCCTTGGTTAATGATGGGTGATTTTAATGAGGCAATGTGGCAATATGAGCATTTTTCTAACACACCTCGGCCAGAGCACCAAATGATAGATTTCAGGGAAGTGTTGAGCCATTGTGATTTACATGACCTTGGTTTTGTAGGGTTGCCATGGACGTACAATAACAACCAAAGCGGTGACCGTAACGTTAGAGTTCGCCTGGACCGAGGGGTGGCATGCACGGAGTGGAATGCCCGTTTTCCTGATGCTTGCGTGCACCATCTCACGTCTACGTGCTCGGATCACAAAGCTCTCCTGTTAAAGTTAAGGCTGAACCAAGGTAATAATAAGTGCAGCAATGTCTTTCATTATGAGATAATGTGGGAGCGGGAGAAGAGCTTAGGAATGGTGATTGAGAAGGCTTGGCAGCGAAAAAACCCGGGAAGTGACCTGGGATCTCTAGCGGCTTCTCTGGAAAGTCTGACGACTGAACTAAGATCCTGGAGTAGGGAGAAGTTCGGCCATGTCACAAAGCGCATCGAGGGGCTTAGGAAAGAGTTAGAAGAACTAGAGGCTACTGATCCTGTGTTGAATCATGCCGAGATGATGAACAAGAAGCGTGAACTGGACGAAATGTTGTATCGTGAGGAGATGATGTGGCTCCAACGATCGCGGGTTAGCTGGCTGCGCGAGGGAGATAGGAACACAAAATATTTCCATCGCAAAGCAATGTGGAGAGCAAAGAAGAATAGAATTAAAAAGCTGAAAAGGGACGATGGATCGTGGTGTTCAAATGAGACGGAAATGCAAGGTATGGCAACCCAGTATTTTGCTTCTTTATTTTCTAAAGATGTGAATGTGGATCCACAGGAGGTGGTCGATTTATTCCAGCCACAAATCTCTGAAGAAATGAACAACGATCTGTGTAAACCTTATTCACCCGAAGCGATAAGCAATGCCATGTTTCAGATTGGGCCGCTCAAAGCTCCAGGACCAGATGGTTTGCCTGGGCGTTTTTTCCAAAGGAACTAGTTACTGTTGAAGGATGACGTGATTAGAGGAGTGCAGGAGTTCTTTACCACAGGGGTGATGCCTGATGGGGTGAATGACGCGTGCATTGTTCTGATCCCGAAAGTACCTTCCCCAGAAACACTCAAGGATTTCCGACCAATTAGCTTATGCAATGTGATTTATAAAGTGGTGTCTAAGTGTATTGTAAATAGGTTGCGGCCTCTTCTACAGGACATCATCTCGCCGAACCAAAGTGCCTTCATACCAGGCAGACTGATTTCGGACAATGCCCTAATTGCTTTTGAGTGCATTCATGCTATAAATTCAAATTCAGATGATAGAGGTAACTATTGTGCGTATAAGCTGGATTTATCCAAGGCATATGATCGCGTGGATTGGAGTTTTTTAAACAACGTTCTTTTGAAGCTGGGCTTTCATAGTTCATGGGTGCAGCGTGTTATGACTTGTGTGACATCTGTACGCTACAAAGTTCGCGTCAATGGTGCCCTTTCGGTGCCTTTTACTCCTTCCCGAGGTCTACGCCAAGGTGATCCGCTTTCGCCATATTTATTTCTGTTTGTTGCTGATGGTCTCTCTGAGTTAATGAACAGGAAAACACAAACGGGGGCACTGCAGGAGCTTCGTATCTGCCGGGGAGCGCCGGGCATATCGCACCTTTTATTTGCTGATGACACTTTGCTATTCTTCAAGGCAAATTCTGATCAAGCTAATCATGTGAAGGAGGTGCTCAATACCTATGCGCGGTGCACTGGCCAGCTCATTAATCCGTCAAAGTGTTCCATCATGTTCAGGGAAGGTGGGCAGCAGGAGGAACAAGAAGCTGTGAAGCAAATCTTGGAGACTGAGCTGGCCTCATTTGACTCTAAATACCTTGGGCTTCCCACGCCAAAAGGAAGAATGAAAGGCGAGCGTTTCCAGCCTCTGACGGAGCGACTTGGGAAGCGCCTCAAAGATTATACAGAGAAAAACATGCCGGTGCTGCGAAGGAGGTGCTGATTAAGGCAGTGGCACAAGCGCTCCCAACCTATATAATGAGCGTGTTCAAATTGCCGTTGGGGCTCTGTGACGACTTGACCAGTATAATTAGGGAATTTTGGTGGGGCACGGAGAATGGCAAATGCAAGACGGCATGGGTTGCTTGGCAAGATATGACGTTGAATAAGTGTTGTGGAGGGATGGGCTTCAAGGATCTACGCTTGTTCAATCAAGCTCTATTGGCCCGACAGGCATGGCGGTTGCTGGAGTTCCCGGACAGTCTATGTGCGAAACTGTTCAAAGCAAAATATTTTCCTCGGGGGAGCTTAATTGACACTGTCTTTAGCTCAAACGCTTCTCCAACGTGGCAAGCTATTACATATGGTCTGGAGTTACTTAAGAGAGGCATCATTTGGAGGATCGGGTGCGGTTCTCAGGTTCGGATTTGGCGAGACTCTTGGATTCCACAGGAACATTCTTTCAAAGTTACGTCTAGAAAAGGAAGATGCCGGCTCAAGTGGGTTTCAGAGCTAATGGACATATCTGGGAGAGCCTGGGACTATGATAAGTTGGCCCGACTTTTTAATCCAGCAGAAGCAGAAGCTATTGCACAAATCAAGCTGCCGAGGAGAGTATCAGAGGATTTTATTGCTTGGCAGATGGAGAAAACAGGCACATTCTCGGTACGCAGTGCCTACAACCTGGCGCTGAAGCTACAGAATGCAGAGTCAACCACGTCGACAAGTGCGGCCCCGGAGGGGGACAGGAAGCTGTGGGGGAAGATATGGGAAGCGAACGTCCCTCCCAAGGTCAACGTGTTTGCCTGGAAGCTCAGTAAAGATGCTCTCCCAACGAGGAAAAATAAGCTGATTAGGAAGATGGAAACTGATGCAACCTGCACCCTTTGTGGCCTCGAGTCGGAGAACAGCTATCATGCGGTAGTAACTTGCCCTCAGGCTTGTGCTCTTCGCCACGCTATGAGGAATCATTGGTCGCTACCGGAGGAACGTCTATTTGCATACACGGGGCCGGATTGGTTACTGTTGCTTCTTGACGCGTGCACTGAGGAGAAGAGGAAGCTAACCAAGCTATTGTTGTGGAGGGTTTGGACGGTTCACAATAATATTACCCACCTATCTGGACCGACTAGTCTAACTGGCTCGGTGCAGTTTTTACTCTGCATGATCAGCACAATGGAGCAGGCCAGAACTAAGGAGGATGTTCAGGATTTGAAGGGAAAGGGACACTGTAGCCCATCTGGCAAGAACGAGCAAAGGCAGAGAGGCGTCACAGCAAGCTCCAGTAGGATGAAGTGTTGGAAGGCGCCGCAAGATGATTGGGTCAAGGTTAATGTTGATGGTTCTTATGTGGCTCAGACTGGCATGGCAGGTGCTGGTATTGTGGCACGTGACTGTAATGGCTCGGTTATCTTCACGGCTTGGAAGTGGCTGGAACGCTGCGGTGACGCGGCCGAAGCGGAAGCGTGGGCCTGCGCTGAGGGTATCCGGCTAGCTGCGGAATGGGCGCAGGGGCGAATCATTATCGAGTCTGACTGCCCGAGGGTGGTTCGTGCGCTGCTTAAAAAGAGGGACAGGTCGGAGATCGGCTTTATCATACAAGAAGCCGTGGAGCAGGCGCAGCTCCTGCAGGAGTGGCAAGTTGTTCAAGTAACAAGAGAGTGTAATTTAGTTGCAAATGAGTTAGCAAGCTTAGCTAGGAGGACGGCTCATACAGCAATGTGGCTAGGTCAAGCGCCTGCGTGCGTCTCTGACCTGATAGCCCGCGATTGTAATCCTGATCCCTCCTAGTTCAATAAAGCTCTCTTTTACTCGCAAAAAAAAAAAGCACTTGTGGTGCCACTCCTTCGCATGGATGATCCATCGGCCCAGATCGTCGTCCATCTTCTTGATGACGTGGTCCAGTGCAACATCAGCGTCATAGCGCAGCTGGATCGGGGGAATACGCATGATACTCTCCCAGCCTTTAGGAACAGTACAATTCACGGCGTAAATCTGGACCGAGAACAAAGGTCTTTCAGCAAGAGGAGGAGGTACACATATCCAATGTACTAATCAGTAATCCATTGCTGTCTTGATTTTATTATGTGCATTTTTATTTCATATGAAAGAAGCAAATCTGGGTACCTTGAGGATATATACAACTCAAGAACCATGCGACTCCACTGAAACATGCAATGTGCTGGTTTTTAGATTTCCTCGACAAATTTTATTATATGATCGCAGCGATGTACACACATATTTCCAAACCTAGGTGGAAGAAACATGTGTATGTCTAGACCCTAGAAATAGTAGTTGCGCCTAGGATATATGGAAAACAAAATGGATAAGGCACACGGTTTGCATTATGTGAAAGTGTAATTTTTGGAAGCCACTAATCCTCTTCCATGACATGCAGGAGGCAAAACCAATCTCAAGCAAGATCACTTGTAACTGATGCACCACACTATGATGGTCACCAGTGGAGGAAATATGGGCAAAAGTACATCAACGGAATGAAACAACCAAGGTTAACTGACAGTTTTAAAACCCCTTGTTGGTAATAATCATTTAAACAGAGAACTACGCACTCTGAGTGTGATCAGATTGTGCCTATGTGTAAGAGAGTAAGAGATAGATAAGGAAATCGTTTATCAGATAATCATGCTTCTAATTAATAGTGAAATGCATAAATTCTGAATCAGGTGCTACTATAGATGCGTGTACAAAAAGGACGACAATTGCGAAGCAACAAAGACAATTCAGAAAATGGGAAACAGCCAGTTCAGTTTCAGCTATGATACAACACAATACATGGTGGTATACTATGGCCAACACACCTGCATGAGCCGGCACCAATGGGCCCATACGAATGATGGTATCTGCAGTAGCGCCATGAGCTGCGACCATCAGAATATATTCCATCCACAAGCAATGAAAGATGATGTTATGGATTCAGAGCTGTCAATTCTACTGAACGAATTCACTGAGATACCATTGGATCCACAATATTTGGGGGGCGGATCAAATTCACAGTTCGGGCCATTATAAGCTAGCCATGCATCCAACTTACTCAGAGACTCAATTTTCAAGACGGACAAACAATATGTTTAAAATTATTTGGAAATCAATTCGTGCATCCAGTATTTTCTTCAGCCACAAAGATGGAGTATTGGTCTAATTCTATTCATTAATTAGATATTGTGGCACAGAAAAATATATAGATTTGCAGATGCCTGTATTAAGGTTTAAGTGTATTGCTTGTATTTGTTACTTTTCTTCTATTAAATGATCATTCACTGCCTTTTTATTTCCTATTATTTTGTGCTTGTTATTTAGATTATACATCATTATTTCCTGATGGAAAGTGAGTTCAATACCATATATGGTATCATTGGAGTCCTACTTGTGAGCATGTGTCCAATTCTTGGTTGAGCTCATCATTTTAATTGTAATAAGAGTACATTAATTTGGTTTTCAAGTACGTCACCAGAGATGCTTAGGAGTACTAAGTGGTATGCAGACATATATAACCGATGCATTATGTTCTCCTTCGTCTGACCTGAAAATAAATTTGGTTGGAATTAACTGATCTTTCGGGTGCAATTGACATTCTGCTAAATGGTTCGTTTATCCTCGGTGCGACGTGCGCAATCATTTTATATAGTTTGGAATTTTGATGGAATGTGCTGCTATCTTTAGCTGCCAGCAAGTTGATCTTATATGATACGATCGTATGTAGATATAACAAATTCTCGACAATCAAAAGCGACAAGCGCTCGACGTACAGTTGGACTGTTTGAATACTTTCCTACTCTTTGCGCTCTTATAACTTCCTTTTCTTTTTCCGAAGATTAAGAATGACAAGAAAGAACTGTTGTAAAACAACCGGACTTTTCAAGAAGGAAAAGAGGACTAGAAGTCCTAGTCTTTGTCCGGTTGCTTGTGGGCTCTTACCATAATCTCTAGCTTTAGTTCGGACTATATAATCGGAGGAGCACCCCCATTGTAATACATCGATTTGAGGAATAAAGAGAAGCTCCACCTATATCGTCTCTTGTCTACTTTATACTTGTTCTTATGTGCTTGTCGTGAGAGGCGTGAGAGGGAGAAGATCCAACCGTTGACAACGTGTTTCACAACACGTTATCAGCACAAAAGCTCTTCGTCGACTACGCCGGAGGAGTCGCCATCAAGCTCGACGCCGGCGATCTCGCCGTCGTCCTCGCCGACGACTACTTCGACGACGTCGACTACATCTACGTCGCCAGCGAACGGATCTGCACCAACTCGCCATCAAGCAGGCATGTCTACGACTATGCCTAACGCCCTACGCGGTATGTATCTACTGATAACTGCCCTACGCGGCAAGTGGAGTAGATCAATTGGCATCATATACAAATACAAGGTATGAATTATTAAAACATGCATGTAGCATTGGTTTTGTGTGCCGGCCGTTGTGTCGGAAAATCGTTTCAATCTAGTATTTGATCGGCCACGAAGGTAGTACACCTGTATGCAATAATTTTGCAGGAAAGTATACAAACAAAGATTGGTAGATCATCATGTGACAAGCGTGCCTAGCACGACGTACCTTGAACGTTAGTGCTTGTCAAAATGCGGATCAAGTATCTATGGCTTGCACGCCCGAAGATCATGGATACGCGCTTGGCCTTCGTCGCAGTGCCAGTGTCAAATAAAATAATCATCGGCCAGCACGTCGAGGATCTCGCCGAGCTCGCAGCTTCGGCCAAGCTTTGTTTGTCCCGCCATCGCCAGCTCGCACGCCGGCTCCACCGAATTACCACCTGCACGGATGCACGCACTCCGTATCCGCCGCTAGCACGCGGCTTGGTCATTGCCCGCATGCAACTTACCATTATCGGCACAACCCAAAATCACTCAAAAAAATTAATTTAGCCCGAAGTTAAGCACGAGTTCGAGTCCCACCTGCAGTAGAGGATGAGTCTGAACTTGTGTCGTCGCGCCGCCCGAGTCGTGCCGTCACAACCCAGCCCAATACACAACTGGACATGCTAAGGTCGAGTGATGCCAGAAGTAAACACCTGAAGCTATGCCTACGCCCGTGAAGCAGAAACTTGGCGGAGCCGCCTGCAGCACTCCGCCACCCGACGTACGGCACCACTCGTAGCAGAGACGACGTCTCACCATGGCTGGCAACCGTTGTGCCGCCTCTATGGCTCTATGCTAAGGCATAGCAGCCGCAACGCTGCCCCAAGGAAAGAGGAGGGTTACAACAAGCCAGGCAGGCTGTGCATGGGTCTGAAAAGAAAAGAAAACTCAGAATGTTCATATTTAAGGAAGAATAGTTCAGTATCCAAGGGCGGTAAAATAAAGTTGCAATTGAAACCCTATTTTTGTGAATTTAGAGATCTATTTAAGTTTTTCTCGAAGAAAACATCTCGGTGGTATGATTTTTGCAGCAGATGAAGAAAGTTAATATTATTTACAGTTTGCACCTTTATGAAGTATTTATTTATTGTTTTATGGCATATTTGTTATAGTAAAAGAATGTCTTTAATCATATAAACATGGTTTTAGGCATATGAGCTCTTTTTGAAGCTCATTTTTTTTCTAGCATATTTAATGGATACATAATTCTGAAAATTGAACCATTAATACCTGAAGTGGTTAAAAATTTACCTTTAATCATAGAAAATGGTTTTAGATTTATGACCTCTCTCAATCTTGAAGAACCTTAGACATGTTACACCCCAGAGAGTGTCATATTTATTTATTTTTTTAGAAATTATGAATGGGGTAAATAATTTTGCTAGGAAAATTCTGAGAAAATAAACAAATTATTTATTTAATCGATTAACCAACCTTAATTAATTTTGCACTTGGTTCATGCATTTGAACACGTGAAGTGTGCTTGTAGAAATTGCATGAATAATGTAGGAAGTGACATGAAGTTCACTATTTCTAGAAGAAATTTTTATCATTGGTTTAAAGTATAGTAAATGTATAATTTCAAAAAGAAATGCTATATAACTCTGAAAGTTATTTTGTCAATGTGAAACAACGTATTTTTCTTCCAGCATGACATTATGATTTCACAATAGCAGTAAATTCGTAAGTTGTATGCTAACTATTTGAGTTTATAAATAACATGAAGTTATACAAAATTTATGTTTTTCGTGAAGAATCACATTATTTGCCACGTAGGAATTTTTGCAATTCAAGAAGAATATGCATAAACTCAATATAGAAAATATTTTTATGCGATGCATAAATAATAGAATTGGAAGGAAAATAAGGTACATTCCTGAAGTGATGTTAGGATCAGGGGGAGATGCATTGAACAAAGAAGCTTCATACTCACTCCTTAACCATACATAAATAGATTTTTCTACATAAGGTGCATTATTAGTTATATTCATGAAGAATTTGGTTATGCTCACGAAGAGAGAACAATTACTTTTTGCTCCATACTAGAAGTTTAGCAATATTTTAAGAATATTTTCCAAAATAGAAGGGCAAATTGAATATATTAGTGTTTCTTACCTCTGTATAGATTTTTCTCACCTTATCTTATGCCCACTTGCTTGTAGCAATTTTACCTAAAGTAATAACTTTAATCTTATGAAATAAATATCGAATTACATGTTGAACATTGTAAATAATTGCCTCAAAATGCCTATATGATAATCATCTGAAATGATATTTAGTTCCACTAAAAAGCCTCAACTAACCATGAAGGTTATAATTTTATTGTGCATTACTACCATGTGGGTAGATAGGAAACTAAATTTTCTATAAAGCACCTCAACTAAAATAATATACAAGCTTGTCAATTAATCTCAGAAGATTCAATTTAGCCATAAAATTGTATATTATTCAATTATGTATTGAATACATAAACCCTATAACTTGAAGCTTATTCTACTCATATCACATTATTGTACATTGAAAAGTACACAAAATATGTGAATTTTCGAATCACATTTTTATATACTAGCAGTATGATTGAATTCTATGGAATATTTGAAATAAATCATAGATCATGCTTGAAGCATAACATCCCCTAAAGTGCAACTATGATATGAAAAAGGGTAGAAAATAGGGTATTAGAGGCATATGAAGAATGTGGATAAACTTGAAAAGTCTAATAGGCATATCCCTAATCTTGTAGTATTGTTGGTTTAGAGCTGCATCCTGTTAGATTGATGGACAAACCAACGCGCAAGTTGGCCTGTAGCTGTGGTCATTATAATGACTAAGTCTGTAGCTCTGCGCATAGCCTTTGTAATCCATATATCACTGTGTCACTGAGAATGACTAGTTAATAGTTTTTCCACAATAATGTAAGAACCTGCATGTTACTACATTATTAGCCTTTGCATGGGTATTATATTAAAATTCTACTTTATGTTGGCTAGAAGCCACAATACTATAGTTTTCATTGTATTAGCTTGCATGCTATACATACTCAAACTTGTCCTGTTGAGTAGCAGCTCTCACTGTTAAGACGGTCAGCCAGCCATCACAACGCACTATCAATCAACTTGCACGCTGACCCAATTTATGCATTTCATGCAGGTGCACAATTGACTAGAAGTCATCAAGTAGGTTGAGATCAGGGGGAGCAAACCAATTTGAAATCGGGACAATAGTGATTTTATTCAATCAATTAGAAATTGATTGACTCAATTAGAATGAGTTTGCGGACAAATAAAAGATGGACCTGCTAGTCCATTGTGTGGAAAATTATTTCATATTTATGGGTTCAAAATCTTAAGGTATATGGGGAATTCTTGTATGAATAAGCAATTAAAAGAAATTTCGTGTAGATTTAATGTTGCAAACAATAAACGTGAAGTTTATTTTCCAAATGACTTAAAGTATATCGTATGAGTATTTGAATTGAAATATTTTAGGCTAAATAAAGAAGTTAGACAATAAAATAGTCTTGTAGACTTTTTAGAACTTCTAATTTGTAGGTATGCAGAACATACCAAATCGCATAATATACAAATAAAGTCTAGCTCACTGCATAACAAAACAACCCCTAAATTTTGAAATTAGGTGCGTGAAAAATTATTAATTTCACCATATTAGCATACATGGGCATTAACTTGAAGTTTAAAAATATGGATCTGAAATTCCATTATGTAAAGCTCATGGGGATATTATTGGAAGTATGCTATTATTTATGAAGATGTAATACCGGCATTAGGGGGAGAAAAAAGCCTATATGAATGCCTTGTATTGAATGGAATAATGATCTTCATAAAATATTTTTGAAAGCTTGAAGCACGAATAAAAACACGCACTAAATCATACTCGCATGAAGCTGAGTATAATGCCAGAATATTTAAATGTGAGGAAGCCAATGAATGGCACCACCTGATGTGGAAACACACTTTTAGTGGAACTCTTTGAAGAAATTTATCCCAGTGAGAATGTGCACATAATGAATACTCACAAATGGGAAATTGGAAATTAGGAGAAACAACCTGAAGTTATTAACCGAAAGTTAAGTTTACTTGTAGTAAACATGATGCTATGTGTGGTATATCCCGGTATTTAATAATATACTCACCATGGCAAATGACTTGATCATTAATTTGAAATCTACAGGGATGCCTGTTGGTTTTGGATTAAATGAACTTGTCATACAAATTTTACTGAAACCTCCATAGAACTCCGGAAAGAAGACCATCATGGTCAAATACCTCACAAATTAAGAATGGTCATCGTGAAGATGAAAGCCTAACACTACAAAGCGCGCGCACTATTTTGTGTTGGGATAGCAGATATTGTTTGACTATATCATAGTCTTATCCTGAAGATATGGGAGAAAAGATTAAATGTCGACAACATTACCTCTATCATTGCAAATATTTCTCTAATGAGAATATGGATCCACGAATAAAGTCCATGGCAGAGTCGCATGACGCGCTCATATCGGGTCAATGAAAGAATGCAATTGAGGTTAAACCATTAAGAATATACTTAGAACCTGCAAGTTCAAGTTACATAAGTCATTATGGAATAATGATATGGTGAAATGAAATGGTTTATAGGTCTTTCAAAAGACTAACAAACTCCCATTATGTATGAATGAATATTCGGCTACTTGTCTGGCAAATGGAAAGAATAAATTAAATATTATACAGTTAATTGGTGAATTTGGAAAATCCATAGGTGATCCTTGAAGGAATCATCATTCCTCGAAGGAATTAAAATAAATCTCATACCAAGTATTAAATGTCCAAGGTAGATAATATTTCTGAATGAATATTAAAATCTCTAGAAGAGCTAAATCGTGGAAGGAAATAAAGTCATAGAATGACTTATTGTGAATAACACTTTTCAAATATATAGTTCATAGAAGAATTTAAATTTAAAAGATTGTGCGAATCACTTCTCCCGTGCATGAGAGAATTTCTCATAGAAGAGAAATAATATTCTCGAAGAATTAGAAATTTCTTGAAGAACTATCAGTCATTTCCTGAATGAACACCAATAATCTCGAAGATATGAATTAACTTTATACAGACCCAAATAAATTAAGAATAAAGTGAGGATCATATGGTTCTGAATGTACCATTTAAGCACTTGTGCATAGCTATCTAGTATTGATAGTAAGTATTCTCACATACCACAGAAGGTATATTGGTGATTAGCGATTTGAATTATCCCCTCAAATACCAAAGTGAAGACTGATTTATCTATAGTGGAATAAGCCATCTATGAAGATCTGGTGAATAGATCATTGGTTATAAACTAGAATCCACTTAGATAGAGTTGCTATTATTTCAAATTTGAATATTAGTTTGAAATCAAATATATAGAAGATATGTGAATTGAAACTTATTAGCCCCATATTCCTCTGAAAGGATAAAATTTATTTTGTGTTGCACAATTAATAAGTGGTTATTAATGCTTGAAGCATTGCTCTTTATCATAGTTAAGTCTTTGAAAGACTAATTATTGTACTCGTACACATTTATGTAGAATGTAACTAAGACTTTATTGAACACTGAAGTTTTAAAGATGTAGAATGCTTGGAGCATATTTTTCATCATGTTGTTACTCAGAAGAAATCAACTTGATGATTAATTTTTAAATTTACCATGAAGGTATACCACTTTATTATTTAAGATCATTAGTGCAAGAATCATGAAGTTCATGCATTAATCTTGAAGATTCATCACAATTCATAAAGAATAGTAAATATAGAATTGTGTATAACCAAAAGGTTTAATGTTGTACTCTTTTTCCCTTTGTGAGTTTTTACTTGAAGGTTTCTCACGTAAGGTTTTTGATGAGGCAACATGTGCAATACAATTGCGGTTGATATGTACTCTTTTCTCCAAGAACCGTTTTTCCCACTGGGTTTTCGGATGGAGTTTTTGATGAGGCATATGCATTCTCGGTAATCGTCCAAGGGGAAGTGTTGTAAAACAACCGGACTTTCCAAGAAGGAAAAGAGGACTAGAAGTCCTAGTCTTTGTCCGGTTGATTGTGGGCTCCTACCATAATCTCTAGCCTTAGTTCGGACGATATAATCGGAGGAGCACCCCCTATTGTAATACATCGATTTGAGGAATAAAGAGAAGCTCCACCTATATTGTCTCTTGTCTACTTTATACTTGTTCTTATGTGCTTGTCGTGAGAGGCGTGAGAGGGAGAAGATCCAACCGTTGACGACGTGTTTCACAACGAGAACAAATGACTGGCTAGTGCCCAACCAACACGTGCTTCCGGCAATTTGTTAAGCCCACGGGAGCTGCGCATCATCTGCAAGTTTGGCTCTGACAAACCTGTCTAAAACGGGATGCATGTACGGAGCTTCCTTGCACCTTCTTATTGCCAATTCAATTATAGTACTATATATTTGGCTGTGTACTTTGTTCGACTGGTAAAAAAACTGATTTATTATAGCTAATTCAATATTATTCTGTGAGCGAGAATAAAACGGAATAAGTCAGAACCAACCGGAAAAGGTAAGCAGAACAAGTTGTTTTAGGATTTGGGCTCTATTTGGACTAGACTATAGTGAGGATTCTGACGACCAAGGCTAGTTCCTACTCAACCATCCTCCCTCCATTGGAGGTACGACCATTGGCCCACAGGACGCATGGATTGTCTCCAGACAGAGTCGTACCAGGCGTGAAGAACACGAGTAGAGTACTGCAAGGACTCTTCTCGTTATGGAAACTAGTCGTATGACTTGTAAACTACTCGGATTGCCTTGTAGAGTACTATCCGAGTAGTAATTGGTTAGGATTCTACTCGAAACCAACCTTGTAACCCTGCCCGCCGTGAATATAAGGCTGGGCAGGGACCCTCACAGAGAAAAAAAAGTCTCTCAACAGAGAAGACGATCTCATCAATACCAATCACCACACAGGACGTAGGGTATTACGCCTTCTAAGCGGCTCGAACATGTCTAAAATCCTGAGTCTCTTTGCCTTTGCGTTCCTGATCTCGGCGAAACCCACCTGAAACTCTACTACCTCGGGATACCCCTCGGTAGGATCGACGGTAGAACACCGACATCTGGCGCGCCAGGTAGGGGTTTTCCTCGAAGATCCTATGGAGAACGCAATGGTGACCTACATTCAAGCTGAAGCGCCTCAGGAGGGCACAACGTTCCGCTTTGGCTCGTGGGTCTACGTCGCCGACGGCTCGGGTGGTTTCTACAGCTACCACGAGACGCCTGTCGAGTTGAAGCAGGAGCAAGCGCCCATGGTGGAAGATTTGGCCGAACAACTTAGCGAGATCATGCTCGCGGACCTCATCCGCGGGCAAGAGTCCGAGTCTATCACGACTACGGAAAAGAAGACTACCCTCCCACCCCAATTCCCGTTTGGACTCCATCATTCGACCCACGCATATTGTGAGGCGTTACGGAGCCAGTTCGAGTCCGTCATGGACTCGGAGCGGGACGTCAGTCCGAGTCATGGCAGGACACGCCAACTCTCTGAGCCAAGCGGTCCCCGAATGCCACTCGGACTCGGACGAGGAGACACTACAAGACGATGGCGAACACAACATTGTGATCTACGCCACGACTGAAGTAAGATTAGAGTACCAAAGAGACAGGATCCCACGGGACGTCTACGAGTCCCGCCAGATCTTTGTACTCCTTGGGCCTGAAGCTACTGACGACCTGCCGTTCCAGTACGGCACACCACTGCTGCCAGAAGAGGAAAGCTTTACAGAGCTCATCACTCCAAGCTCCAGCGACTCTGTCGAGCCCAATCGACAAGTCTTCATGGCTGGCACAGCAGCAGCTGGTGACATCGACAACGACCCGCGCTACGCATTCGAGCTAGAAGGAGATATCTCTGCAAATGAAGACGCACCCGCTGGCGAATCCACTCAAGTGGCCACGGACAGAGAACTCCGGAACAACAAGAGGGCTCAGCGCCGCCTAAACGCTCGCAATCGCGTCATGGCTAGGCGCAACCTCGCTCAAGAGTTCGCGTGAGTGGCACGCTACGACTCTCCTATGGCTAACGCCATGGAGATTGCCTATCACATCCGCAGTCTGCCAAGAACCCCAGAGAAGGCAGCTGCACTCGAACAGATCAACGGCATGGTCCGCACTCTCGACAAGGCCATCGCCGCCGCACCATCGCGCAGCGGCCGAGCAGCTCTAAGCGAAGAAGTCGAGAGCAGCGGACGCCAACCTCCCCGCGACAAGAATCGCCCCCCAAACTCCAGCCGAGTGGTAATTTCAAATCTTTGAGTACTTATTTGAAAGTACTACAGAGTCTACTCCACAAGGCGAGTAGTAATCTCAAATCTTTGAGTACTTATTTGAAAGTACTACAGAGTCTACTCCACAAGGCGAGTAGTAACTTCAAATCTCTGAGTACTCATTTGAATGTACTACAGAGTCTACTCGGCAAGAAGAGTAGTGACTTCAAATCTCTGAGTACTCATTTGAAAGTACTACAGAGTCTACTCCACAAGACGAGTAGTAACTTCAAATCTTTGAGTACGTATTTGAAAGTACTACAGAGTCTACTCGGCAAGAAGAGTAGTGACTTCAAATCTCTGAGTACTTATTTGAAAGTACTACAGAGTCTACTCCACAAGGCGAGTAGTAACCTCAAATCGTTGAGTACTCATTTGAAAGTATTACAGAGTCTACATAGTCGCAACTCTAGAGACTGGCATGCGAAGCCAAAAGAAGATCTACCCCGGCATGAGTGACGTTGAGAAGATCATGGACAGGCCGTGCCCAATGCACACGAAGCACAAGCACACCATGGGCCAATGCTATGATCTCCAACGCATATACGCCGAGAAGGATCAAGAGAACAAGGCCAAGAAGAAGATGGCAAGGGAACCACTCGATCCTGAAGCCAAGAACAAGGAAAGGACCGACGACGAAGATGACGAAGACGAGGAGGACCAGACGAACAAGTTCCAGAAGCCCAAGAACGTACTCATGGTCATCATGGGGGGCGACTATGGTTTCCCCACTCGGAGGAAGCATAAGCTCGCTCTACGGCACATAATGGCAATTGAGGCAGCCGTCCCCAGATACCTAAAGTACTCGGAGGTTTCAATCACCTTCTCCAGGGCAGACCAATGGAACAGCTACGACGAACCAGGGCAATTGCCACTCGTCCTGGACCCTACGGTGTCAGGATCACAACTCACTAAGGTGCTCATCGACGACGGGGCAGGGCTGCACGTGCTATTCTCTGGCATCCTGAAGCGGATGGGACTGAACATTGAAAAAATGTTGACTCCCACCAATTCCCCGTTCTACGGCATTGTCCCTGGTAATGGCAGTCTTCCCCTCGGCCAAGTCACATTACCATACAACTGTGACAGAGAAGCTGTGGAGTTTGCGGCTACCACTCAGGTACCCAACGCCATGGCCCAGCTCTTCGCAGCAGCTCAGAAGCTGAAGCAGTCAGAGTATGAGAGCCCCAGCAAGGAACTCGGACCAAACAAGGCGGCTATTCCTGAAGACGTGGCGACCAAGGACGCACCACTACTGGAAGGAGACCAGTCGAACACCACCAAGATCGGGGCCGGCTTAACCCCGAAATAGGAAGGCGAGCTCGTCAGGATTCTGCAAGCCAACCGCGACATCTTTGCGTGGAAACCTGCAGATATGTCAGGAGTGCCAAGGAACCTGATCAGGCACAGCCTTAACTTCGATCCCAAAGCTACACCCAAGAAGGTGACAAGCGAGAGGTGATCAAGAAGGAGCTGGCAAAACTACTCGCCGCAGGATTCATCAAGGAAGTCTTCCACCCGACTGGTTGGCAAATCCAGTCTTGGTGAGAAAGAAAAAACAACAACGAGTAGCGCATGTGCGTCGACTACACTCGTGCAGAAGTTCTGGAGTTCCCTTTGATACTTGTTGATTCAACAAAGTATACATCGGTCAAAATCCGAAGAGTAGATCACATGACTACTTTTCAGGATCCCTGAGTACTTAGTTCTAACTAAGACCAGGCTGAACACCTGTAGAGGCCAGCTAGCCTTATAAAGCAACTACCCACGAGTGGTAATTTCAAATCTTTGAGTACTTATTTGAAAGTACTACAGAGTCTACTCGGCAAGAAGAGTAGTAACTTCAAATTTCTGAGTACTCATTTGAAAGTACTACAGAGTCTACTCGGCAAGAAGAGTAGTAACTTCAAATCTCTGAGTACTTATTTGAAAGTACTACAGAGTCTACTCCGCAAGGCGAGTAGTAATCTCAAATCTCTAAGTACTTATTTGAAAGTACTATAGAGTCTACTCCACAATAAGAGTAGTGATCTTCAAGTACCAATTATCAAGTGCTTTGAAGTATAACTCGTCAAATGAGTACAACTTGCCGGGGGCTTCCTGAATACACTGCAAGAGTGGTTTGGATGACTTTTCGGGCGCATCATGATCAATAGAATTCATCAATATGGTGGTCGCCTCAACCCGTTGCAAGTTATCAAGTCAAAGTTCAACTTCAGCTTGTGCCGCGGTACTGCCGCATCAACAATATGCTCGTGATGAACTCAAACTAGTCGGAATCAACTCTGAACTAGTCGGCTTCATCGACAAACAACAACAAACAAGATAAGTTACTTGTTTCAATTATTTTTTATTTTATTCTAACAAAATTGGCCAAGCGCCGAGTACTTTGTTTGGATGACTACTTTGTAGGCCGCACAGCGTGCTATTACATCTTCGCTAGCTTCTAGGCTCGGGGGCTGACGCTAAAATTACAACTCGGTTTGCCATCAGGCTTATCTAGTTGTCTTTCTCCAGCATATTTGAGTCGCCAAGTACCAATGATGGAGCTACGACTACATTGGCACCTGACTCCTGATTCTGGGGAGAGATCGCGGCGTGACAAGTCAACCACGACCTCCTCTGTTTTGCTACTCTATTGATGGTGGCTATTTCGACTACATACTACTCGATGCATCTCCGCTGGCTCCTATGCTCGAGGGCTGGGTACAAGAAAACCACTCGGATGAAGATCTCCAAGATGATTCGATGTGACTACTAATTCTGGGTGCAAATTACCACTCGGATGATGATCTCCAAGATGATTTGAAGAACCCTAAAGCTCGCTGGACCCTTGAATTGATCATTATGAATCGTTTCAAGGCTCGGGGGCTGATAGGCGATATATATCGACTGCTGATTTTATTTTTTTTGAAGACTGAAGACTTAAATCAAGACCCTCGGCTTGATTCTTTGATTCAACCCAAGGCTCGGGGGCTACTTGATATCAAGTGCAATTTTTCCAAAATTGCACATTTCAAGAACAAGATGAAGATTCAAGATTCTGTGGACCCTCAACCTGATTCTTCGATTCAACTTAAGGCTCGGGGGCTACTCCATATGGAGTGCGATTTTTATCGCACACCATATAATATTTTGAAGACTACTGATTTAATCAGAATAAACGGGGCTTAAGCACCTCATGGCCTCGTGACAACCAAGACCTGTCCAAAACTGATCAAGCACTCGAAGAACTCGAAAAAGCACTCGATTGGCTTGGCAAGCACTCGGTTGACGATACTCGACGATGAAGTGCTTGGTGGCTTGTTGGAGGTACGACCATGGGCCCACAGGACGCATGGATTGTCTCCAGACAGAGTCGTACCAGGCGTGAAGAACACGAGTAGAGTACCGCAAGGACTCTTCTCGTTATGGAAACTAGTCGTATGACTTGTAAACTACTCGGATTGCCTTGTAGAGTACTATCCGAGTAGTAATTGGTTAGGATTCTACTCGAAACCAACCTTATAACCCTGCCCGCCGTGAATATAAGGCTTGGCAGGGACCCTCACAGAGAAAAAAAAGTCTCTCAACAGAGAAGACGATCTCATCAATACCAATCACCACACAGGACGTAGGGTATTACGCCTTCTAAGCGGCCTGAACCTGTCTAAAATCCTGAGTCTCTTTGCCTTTGCGTTCCTGATCTCGGCGAAACCCACCTGAAACTCTACTACCTCGGGATACCCCTCGGTAGGATCGACGGTAGAACACCGACACCCTCCGTCCTGAAATACAAGGCATCTTGGGGTTCAAAATTTGTCACCAAACATAAGGTGTTCTAGGAGTTTTTGACAAGTACTCAATCAAGGCAATTAAAAACTTTCCAAATATTTCACTTGTTAACTGAAAAACATGTCTTGTGTATTACCATTAGCTAAGGGTATATGCGACATTTGCTCACCTTCTTAATCTGTCCTAAAAATCCTAGGATGCCTTATATTTCAGGATGGAGGGATCGAGTAAGGCCCAACAAAGGCAGTTGTCCCAATTAAAATTTGTTTTCTCAGTTTAGAAGAAAAACCATCTAAGTCAAGAACCAAAGAGATTAGTCAAAAACCATCTCTGTTGTCCATCATGAATAGAGAACAGACCCCTTTCATTAAGCCTGCATGTCCAAAATTGAGTCTCCCTTTATTTTTCCTGCTTGAGACAATGTTCTGTTTTGGAGGTACTTTTTTCTGACAATATATATCTTGCCATAAGCCCTCATTTAAAAGTTTAAACAGCCATTTGCTGATCAGCAAGCACTTTGTTTTGTGTCCCAAGATCAATAATATCCAAAACACCTACGCTTTTGGGTTTACAAAGAATACGCAATTTAGTGAGTCTAGATTTTTTCTTGTGTATTGCAAAAAAAAATATTGACCTATAATAGTCTAATTTCTTCACTCCACCATTAGGTATCTAAAGAAATATATCAAAAACACTAGAAGATCTGAAAGCATAGAATTAATTAAGACAAGTCTTCCCCGCTAGACGAATATTTGCCCTTACAACTACTTTCTTCTGAAATGTCTCCTCAATTAAATGACAATCTTTATTCAGATTTTGCGTGGGCTCATTGCAAGGCACAAATATTTGAAAGGCATATAGGCCTTCCTTACATCCAACACAATGCTACATATTCGCTGACTTTGTCCTTTGCATCCTGAAAGAAAACAATTCACTCTTATATGGAAATTAATTTTGAGGCCCAACAACTTTTCCAAAGCACATAGTACTAGCTTTAAGTTATTTGCCTCCTCTAAATTGTCCTCCATGAAAAGGATATTGTGTCATCGCATATTGTAGAATTAAGAGTCCTCCCTTCATCACTAAGTGGGGTACTAAGCCAATGAATTGACCATGTTTCATAGACCTTTCAATCAAGATAGCCAACATATCGGCTATTAAGATGAAAAAAGGACTGGCGAAAGAGGATCTCCTTATCTTAGTCCTTTCCCTGGTCTAGAAAAAGTGTCACACCTAATCATTCATTTTAACACTCACACTGCGCCCTGTGGCTATCTCATTAATGCAACTGTGAGAACCCCATCATTCTCAAAATATGTTTTAGAAATGACCAGTTAACCTTACCATCGGCGTTCTCACAATCTAGTTAGTCTATTGTTTCATGTAAAATGACTACCCCTCTGTTGACAATTGCTAATGTCGTTACCAGTTTCCCGGTAACGACACCAGAAGGTCGAATAGGTATTAACAATTATGAATAAATCCGCAAGTACACAGATACCGGTGTGTCTTTCCCCTAAGAGTATTCCAAGGGTATCGAATCCAAGGGAACGTGTGTGCACTAACTGATACTAGCCAGCCTAAGAACACACCCATATTCGTGGCAAACGACTTCCCTGAACGTGGAGGATTTCAAGGGACTGATAGGGCCATCACCACATACGGTCTAACCCTACTAAATTGTGGGATAAAATGCGCAAATGAAGTGTAACCCATAGCTAGGCACTATGCCTACTCTACCGATTACTGCTCCAATCTAACTGTGGATGCCCCCCTAAGCCATACCACAGCACTACGTGCTAAAGACGGAGGGACAACCCGCAAATGGGAGATCTAATTCACTCGCTATAACAACAACTACAAACAAGAATCATTAATGTAACTTTAGTCTCAATAGAATATGTAGAAATCACTCTTTCAAAAAAAAGAATATGTAGGAAATACCTACTTTACACTAGTTGGAATGAAGCAACATCATGGAGGTACATGCAAGACAAACCCTCACTCTCTCCCTACTCTAAGCACTAACTAAGCCAGCTCTTAGGCCTGCATAATAAAGTTCACAACTGAAAGAGTTGTTGATTTTGAAGTGGGAAGTGGTTTATCCATTTGGCCCCTCACCTCATATTTATAAGTTGGAAGACGCAGTAACAGGAGCGGATCACCAAGGAATACTCCCCTAACCGGCTTTGGACAGCACCACATGGTGGCCAGGGACGAGAGGCGCCAGGACTGGTTCGGCTCAACCAAGGGTTCGGCCAACCCCTGGTTGTCGCCTCTCCAACCGCCTTTTGGACAGTGGCTTCCATGTGGGGCCCTGAGTGGGTATGGATGTGGATGGGTGCACTTAGACTTGTAACTCTCGGTTATGGGCCCTTCAATCCTCATGGTTGTATCTGATTGCTCTGAAGTGTGTTTTCTTGCTTGTGTGGGGCCATGGATCCGTGGGATGCCTAGATGGTAGCCCTTGATTGGCTGGGGTTGTACTAATTCAGCCACTTAGGTGCACTCCTACTTCATTTCCATAAATAAATGACCTACACATAAATATTCATCGATACTTATGCAGTTCGTCGATGAATAACTCATATCACTGTATTGATGCTCATATTTTACACATTTATGCAGGAGTTAACAACTTGAATTTGGCACTTTGTAGCTGTCAACAACACCCCCACACTTAGACCTTGCTTGTCCTCGAGTGAAAGAGAAAGTACTACTTGAAGATTATCTTGTGGAGGCATTGCATCTCGGGCAGTGATTCCTCCATGTGTCTATCGTCTTTTGCATCTTCTGATAAAGTCTTTTGTATCGTCATACATAGTCAGCCAAAAAAACCCACTTTGCAAGATCTTCGCATGGGTACGAAATACACCATAATGTCCCCCATAGAGTGCCGCATGACACTTCTCAATGATCTGCATATCTTTGGCCACATGTACACACCTTCTCAATAGGTCGTCGGCGCGAACTCTGTAGAGGTATGGTTCATCCCACAAGTGAAGTCTACTCTCATAAAGCAACTTCTTCTTGTTTCTTCCTAGTGGTACATATCCTGCAAACATAAAGTTAACAATATCTGCATACCAGAGAGAGGTGTCCGTGACCTTCAACAACATGTTGTCTCGTAGAAAATCATTTATCAGCAGCTCCTGCATCACAGTATAATGAATACGAGACAAATGGTCAGAACAAAGTTCTCTACTCCTCTTTTTTTTATTTCTAAATAAAATTCTTAGAGTAAGAGGGTCCAACGTATCAAGCCGGGTTTAGAATCTTACTTAGTGAGCAGATATTTCAAAGCAGCATGATTAGTGTTATTTTGGCTCCTACAAAGACAATGGCTGAGAGCTCTTTTCCAGTGGTAGCATAGTTAAATTGAGCTCCTGTCAAAGTTTTGCTAGCATACGTGATCGCATGATGCTTCTTATCCTTGGTTTGGCCTAGAACGGCCTACAGCATTGCGACCCATACAGCATTACGGCCCGTGTCTAGACGATTGGTGAAAAGATTTCAGAATAGAATTTTCACATTTGAAGTATTAAACATAGACTAATTAAAAAACTAATTGCAGAATACATCCGAAATTCGCGAGACAAATCTAATGAACCTAATTAATCCGTCGTTAGCACATGTTACTGTAGCGTTACTGTAGCAATTTAGTGTCTAATCATGGCTTACATTGGACTCATTAGACTCGTCTCGCGATATTTGGACCATCTATATAATGCGATTTGTTTTTCAACTACATTTAGTACGACATACATGTGTCCAAACATTCATTTTGAATTTTGGATTTTGGAACTAAACACGGCCTTCGTGATTTCTATTTTAATATAGCATATAAATGCAGCATCCTCATGTGCTGCAGGGTAAACTAAAGAATTTAAGGTATAAAAAATAGGTGAATCATACAAAACAGTGATGCCACAACACAGAGAAGATATAATTTTAGACTCATCAAACATCAGGTGCAAGTCATCCAGTAAACCATTAGAAATGATTGAAAACAACACATCATGTACATGCCATGTACTAGAATTTCAAACACAGTCACAACATATTCCTTACAATAAGTTTGGACACCACGCCACTCAGAAGTCAGAACATGGAGTTTGCGAACCTGAATCGTCAGAAGATGTACTCAGGCGGTTGGAGAGGGAATGGAGCAATCTTGACACTAAATTGATTACCATCAGGTTTGTGGCGCCTTGAGACAGAAAATCAAATGTCACATAAGTATAAAATATAAAAATGTTTATGTTCGCTATATTCTACTATCATTTAATACAGATATATAAAGATTACATAAAACATCAAACTTTTATATGTCTTCTGTCAACACAGAGGTTGAAATTCTAATCATATATTCTTATTTATTTGGAAAATTCCATTTGGAAGCTTCACCAATGGAAATTAATTACCTCAATGGAATGAATGTGAGAGATCCCTCTATGGTCGCAGGTAACTTTGACAGTAATATGTAACTTCCATACTTAAACTCATCTGGAGCATCCTTTTGCAATAGACCATAACACTGAAAAAATGCCAACAGAGATGTAAATGTAATTTGCATAATTTAATAGGATAACTGTTATATGCACTTGAGCTACTGTAGCTTGCAGCCCACCTTTGACTCGTCATGAAAGACATCATTTCCTGTACAAACAGTTAGGCTACAGGATAGAAACTGAAAGGAAGAATAGCACTCGCCATTGACAATGCATGCATCAGGAAGTGACAAGCGAATGAAATAATAGTAAACATATTTGCAAGGGTCATCATAGACAGAAGATTCTTCTGGAACAAAAACAGAAGATGCACGGACCTGTAAATGTTTCACAGATATCAGTAGCAGGCGTTGGTATTTGGAAAAATTATGTATAGCTGTCATTAAAAAACTAATATAAAGGTCCCTGATGTTGTCTCATGTGGATACTGTACAGATGGACACATCTAGTGCTCGGCTACCTTTTTCAAGGCACTGGGTACGCCCTTTTTTATATATCCCTTTTTCTTTAAAAATAGCAGAACTAGCATATATGTGTAAACTAATTACAGTCAACTTAAACTTAAATGGGCGAGGTTTTATTTCAGGTATTAATATGTTACAGGCTTCACATTTCAGCACTATGTCTAATCTTGCACTATCAGCAGCAGCTTAAACAAAAACATGTCCACTCCGACAATGTTTTTGTGGTAATATTGCTGAGGTTGCATATCTGCTGAGTGACAAAAACATGTCCACTCGATTACAATGCAATGTGTCGCATTAAGCAGGAGCATTAAAACTGAGAATGATATCTCCATTACCTTTACACCATGTGTAACTGCTGTTGAACAGGTTGGGGCCGTTTCTGGATACAAACTGATGTGTCTTGCATTACTTTTGAAGTTAGGAATCTGCACCTTGATCAAGCCATTCTGTAGGTTCCTAAGGTGCTCCTCCAACCACAAAAGAAAACCATCTTGAGGCATATCATTATTATCTGTGTGCAGCCTTATTAGTGAGTCAGGTACACATGGCATTATTCTTCCATTTGATTTAAAATCTTTTGTGCTAACGTAGAGTTGACCACTGAGACAATCAAGGAGAAAGGTTTTTTCTTGAAAAGAACAATCAGCAACTATAATGTAGTTAGACCTCCTAACTGCACCATTGCCCGAGAGAAGCAACTTGGCAGTCTCAACAGCTTGCTTGAGAGGTAACAAGTGCACATTAGCCATTTCATAGCACAACTCATAACCTCCTATGATGCCACATGACTCCATGTCATCTCTCCAAATCTGGCCATTACAGAAGCGGTACAGTAACTTTGTGGGCATAGGGAGCTGAAAACCAAGATCAAACTCTGCTGTTCTGATTTCAATATCAGAAAGACCTTCAGCCAGTGTTTCAAGTGCATCAGGAAAGAATTCAGAAAACCAGCTTTTCAACAATGTCCAGAATCTTTTCACCCTCTTCACAAGTGGCAAGGGATACATACGAAACGACTGGAACCAAGACTTGTATGTTGCCTGAAAAAGTTACAAACATTTGGCACATATGTTTAAAAAAAATGGAGAAGGGAAGATACTGCAAGAAAAAAGGAACGGCATAGTTTTCTTGAGGAATTCAATGTTCTGCATCCTGAACTATGAGATTGCACGGTGAATTGAAACATCATACGAAAGCTGGCTTGGATTCTCAATTCAATGATTGTTCCATTAAAACAGAATGGAACAGCATATTGAACTGGATCAGCAGCTTTTACACCAGGCAACAGCAGAAATTTGTGATTTTAACTACCAAAGAACTAAGGAAATGAAGATTCTTTTAAGGCATTATAGTTGGTACTAATCATTTATCCCTTCGACCCTTCTGAAGCTGAAACATGATCCTAATCATTTGGGGCCAGAACCCTATTTGTGGTGCGCATAGGTTAATTTATACTCACTAAGCACATATTAAACACTATATTTATTGTCGATACCAAAACTGAAATATTCATGTAAGTTCAATTGTTCATTATAATAAAATCTTAAAGAAAAAACCAAGTACATACTTTTTGGATATCATGAATAATGAAAGCGCTTCATCCTCTTTCTAGTGTATTACAATAAGAATTTCTATTTAATTCTAAAAGTATTTCTAGTGATATTGGCACTGTCAAATAAACTAATTCTGACTGTCAATTTAACTAATTCTGACTGTCGGTAGAGTAACTCTAGAAAATGGATATGCCCAGTGTGCTAAGTAATGATGAGTAAGCAACAAAAGAAAGGAGAAACAAACCATAGAGAGAAGATATATCAGGGATTTTTCCCTCAAGTGCCAAGCAAACAGATAGTTCTAGGTTCACATCCATTTGCAAGAACGAGAACATATACACACCTCGAGTTAAAAAATAGAGGCATTACGATTTACGAGTTAATGTGCTCTATGTCACAATCAATCAGAACAATCTAGAGGTTATTAGGTTACCTATAAATCACATCCACACCAACCAAGCAAGTTTGGTGACTTGTACAGATAACATAGAAGTACCAGAAATGAATCAATCAAAACTGGAACCAAAACAAGGCTTCACATATGTATGCTTTCAACCTCATCCAATTCATACATCAAATACCTCAGATGCACATGGCAAGAAGAAATGAGGAATCAAAAATCGATTCTACCCGAGCTCACAGCAATCAAATCACCGTGGGCGAAATCGAACCAATCAGGAATCAGTAGCACAAGCAAACACGAGATCTATGGGTGCGGGAATAGAGATCAAAGGCAAAACTAACCAAAATGGATGAACCCTAGAGCTGCTTCTCCGCGCTAGCACGGGATCCAGCGGCTGCTCGCTTCCTCCTCCGCCCCGTCCCTCCTCCAGCTTCCATGGCCAGCAAGGCGGCTCTGTCGCGCGCTGAGGTGGGCGGGAGCATCGCCGAGACGGGGCGGGCTCCGGTGGCGGCGGCGGGGCGAGCTCCGGGCGCGGGTACAGGGCGGGCTCCAGTGGCAGCGGCGGGGCAGGCTCCGGGGGCATCGCCGGCGGCGACGGGGCGGGCTCCGGAGACGAGCACCTCATCGCCGACCAAAACAGGAGACAAAAAAAATGGAGCAGCGACAGAGGAATGGACGGCCAGCCAAATGGATTCCAAAAAAAAAAAAACAGCCTGACAAATGGACCTCACCAATCAGCGACCAGACAGAGATAAAAGAAGAGAAGAGGGGCAAATCCAACGGTCAGCGGAAGATGGAGAGCAGATCAAACGGCCAACCAATTCGCGTGTCCGCTTCAGAACAAAACACGCGCGTGTGCTGTAGCTTTTCCCTAATGTTTTCAAACCTGATTTGTAGAAGGCATGGTTGCAAGTTGGAAGGCAGGCAAGGCAGAACACGTACGTGTGCGAAAGAGAGAACTGCTGATGCCCCCTGTATGTAATTTTGTGTACACCAGCATGCAGCTGTACAGTTTATTGGTGGCTTTTGGTTGGATGATTTTCGAGCGTAATCGCTTCACGGTGCTATCGGGTATCGTTTGTTTTTGTTTGTCTCGCCAGCTCCGTAACAGATCGCTCCGTTAAGGCCAGTCTCAATGAGGCGTTTCGCTACACTATTTCCCATACGCCACATCATGTCTAGCGAGATGAAACAATGAATGAAACAAAACTTCACAATGGAGCATTTCGTTTACACGGTTTCCAAAACAAAATAAAGCAATGGCTGTTAATCACCAGCCGGATCATATGCACCAGGTGATTTTGTAGCCATGCACATACAGATAGATTCTGGAACAAGCACACAAGTTCAAATAGATAAACTGACGATAACCGACAAAGTTCAAATAGATAACTTTAAAGTGACAGAAATCTGGTATACTGACCAGATTGACAAAGTTCAAGTAGAAATCTGGTATACTGACCAGATTGACAAAGTTCAAACAGATAAAGTAGATAAAAAAAACAGTTCAAACAGACTTCAGCCTTGCATACTGCAGGATCAGATTGCCTTCAGCCATCGTTTTAGATTGCCTTGAACCTTGCTTTCATGCTGCATAAACAAAAAAACAGTTCAACATGAGCTATCAGCATTGACAAAAAAACAGATCAACATGAGCTCTCAGCATTGACAAAAAATAGTACATGATCATATCACAGATAAGTAGTTAAATTCTTAAGATAGATAAGTAACTAATGTACCAGTTCTATTTCTATGAGCACCAAACTTATTCCATATATGTTCCACCAGATCATTCTTAAGTCGATGATGAGCCGATCGATCACGAATAGTAGTATCATTTTCTAAAGCTCTTTCTAAAGGAACATCCTGGTCCGGAGAGAATTCCGGTGCTTGAACGGTTGATGAACTTGGAGGCACATTCAGATCTATATTTTCTTGAATCATTTCTAGGTCTTTCTCATCTTCAACTATCATGTTGTGAAGTATGATGCAAGCTAGCACCACGGTTTTCAATTCCGGATCAAAAAAACTTTCGTTCCCCTCCGAAAAAACCGAAATTCCCGGAATTTCGGTAAAATAAAAAAAAAATTGTGAAAAGTTGAGGGCAACGGAGGGATCGAACCAAGGACGTGAATGTTCCGGAGAAACGCATCTACCACCAGACCAACAACTTCTTTGCGTCACAATCAGCGCATACAGACTATATGACCCTTTTAAATTTGACCTTTTCCGAAATATTTGCCGAAATTATTTTTTTCGCTCCCTCACGAAAAAACCGAATTTTCGGATATTCCGGCGAAATTTCGCCGAAAATGTGAACCATGGCTAGCACAACATCACGGAGTACAGCTCTGTCATGTAGTCGAGCTGGTTGTTTTAAGACAGACCATCGACGCCGCAATACACCAAAGGCTCTCTCAATATCCTTTCTTGACCCTTCTTGTTCCTGGGCATACAATTTATCCTTCTCAGTGATAGGGAGTCGAATTGACAACAAACACTGCCCATTCAGGGTATATCCCATCAGCAAGAAAATACCCAATTTTGTGTTGATTTCCATTTACCTTGTACTGGACTCTAGGAGCTTGCCCTTTTAACTCATTGATGAAAACAGTGGACTGGTTCAATACATTGATATCATTGTTAGATCCAGCTGCTCCAAAGAATGCATGCCAAATCCAAAGATCGTGTGATGCTACAGCCTCAAGAATTAGCGTCGGTACTTTCTGATCACCCCTAGTGAACTGACCCTTCCATGCTACTAGGCATCTCTCCCATTGCCAATGCATGCAGTCAATGCTGCCAAACATACCAGGAAACCCTCTTTTCTCACCAAGTTTAAGTAGACGTTCAGTGTCTTCCACAGTTGGGCACCTCAGATATCTCTCGCCAAATACTTCTCTAACACCTTTCACAAAGTTCTTCATTGCCTCCAGTGCAGTAGTCTCTCCTATCTTCAACCAAGCATCTAGTTCATCTGCAGCACTACCAGTAGCCAATACTGAGGGTGCGCGCTCCGAATTGGGGGAAGGAGCGCACCCGTGAAACCAATGCCGCACGGTATTTGCCCGCATTTCCGTCGCTCAATTCCATGGACGTCCAAACGCTGGCATTCGTGGAAGCCAATTCCAATTCCTAATTCCTGACCCAAAGCCAACATCCAAACGAAGCCTAATGTTTTCAAACCTGATTTGTAGAAGGCATGGTTGCAAGTTGGAAGGCAGGCAAGGCAGAACACGTACGTGTGCGAAAGAGAGAACTGCTGATGCCCCCTGTATGTAATTTTGTGTACACCAGCATGCAGCTGTATAGTTTATTGGTGGCTTTTGGTTGGATGATTTTCGAGCGTAATCGCTTCACGGTGCTATCGGGTATCGTTTGTTTTTGTTTGTCTCGCCAGCTCCGTAACAGATCGCTCCGTTAACAGATACCAGCCTACAGAAATTTGATACCGCTCCCTCCCCCTGGGTTAGCTGATACCGCTGCCTTCTTCTCGGCGTCTCCTCTCCTACACGTCGCGGCCGCCGCCGCCGGCACCACAGTCCCAGTCAACCACTAGCTACTCCTGCAGCTTCGTCCAGATCTTCTGGTCACCGGTGAGGATAACCCCTCTCCGTCTCCTTCCAGCGCAGTATGTGTCCGGCGAGGGCGGCGCCGCGGACGCCGACGACGCCGAGTCACCGCCATGGTCATGGTCGAAGACCGAGTAGGCTGCGAGGATGCGGATGTGTGCGAAGAGGTCGTCGGCCGGCGCGATGTCCACTGACACCCTCGGCAGGAGTCACGAGCGGGGCTGCGAAGGTGAACTCGAACCCGGCGGTGGCGTTGTAGTTACTGCCGGCGTTCAACTCCTTCATGGCCGGGCAACGCGGCAACGCATAGCCGAACGCCCGAACCAGAGGACGAAGTTGAAGCGGGGAGGTGGCGCCGCGGCCATCGCAACCTGAACCAAACATAGGCCCGCCCTGTTTGGATACTCTAACTCTGCTAGAGGTTAGAGTTAGTTTCTAGCTCATGACTAACCCTAAACTAACTCTAACCAAAGTGGTGTTTGGATGACAGGGTTAGATTGTTTATCTTGATCATCTTGGACAAACAGTTCCACTCCTTCACTCGCCGTGCTCCCTGTCCGGGGTACCAAAGGGAGTCCGGGATAAAAGAAAAATAAATTCTGACCAATAAATTCAAAAATGTACAATTGGAATAAGTTCACGAGCAGGATCGACATAATTTTGACCAATAAATTCAAAAACGTGCAATTGGAGATATCATAATTTTGTCCATACAAATGAGATGTCCCAATTAAACATACAAGTTCTCAATCAAGCATAGCGACCAGAGCTGTGGATGGCGACCAGAGCTGTGGATGGCGACCATAACTCCCGAGCGTAGCTGTGGACGGCGGTGGCCGAGCTAGAGGAGGCGGCGGCGCATGGAGGCTAGGACGCGGCGGCGCATGGAAGCTAGGGGCGGCGGAGCATCGAGGGGCGGCAGCGCATCTAGGGGCGGCGGAGCATCGAGGGGCGGCGACGCATCGCGAGCTGCGGATGGATTTTTTTTTTCCGAAACGAGTCGAGCGGATGGATGGGAGGACCGGTGCGGATGGATTTTTTCAGCGGGCCCCACCTCAACTAGCTTCAATTAGCACCCCTTGGTTGGGATAGTTTTTTAGGTGGGTTAGATGCAACTAACTCCACTCTAACCCTCCCGTTTGGATCCTTTAGGGTTAGTTGAGCTCCAACTAGCTCAAACTAACTCTAACCCATGGATCCAAACAGGGCCATAGTGTATACCCGTCGGGCGCTGGCCCATGACGCCGCGGTGGTCGTCAACGTCAACGCACGCCGAATGAGAACTACCGCTGCGTGAGCAAGCCGCTGGCATTACATGCCTGCACTGGCTGGAGCTGGTTGGACGAGGCCGGCGACGAAGAGCTCACCGCGCGCAGCGGGGCATGCACATAGATATTCTCGATTTGCACAGCCTAGGCCGTCATCCACAAGAGCAGGGTGCGCACGCTCGCGCAGATCTTGATGTTAGTGGTCTCTCCACATTGGAGATGGCCTCTGCTCCCATTCTGTCCCTGTCTTCCACTAACATAGCAAACGACGCCAGTATCAACAATAAGGCCTCCTCCAATGGTTATCTATTAGCTATTTTTTCATATTTTAATAGAAGAGAGAGAAGAGTTATCTCTTAACCAAGAGATAGTCTCATACACACACTTCGAGATCATGTGAGAATGATCTGTGGGGTCATTGATATTATAAGCTATGTGCTAAGAGCTAGATCATTTGATGAGTTGTCTCTTAAAGTGCTTAGAGCTAGATACTAGCTCATGCCATTAGAGGAGGCCTAAACATTTTATTGTAAAAGGTTCCTAGGTAGCAGTCGTGCTACTATCGCCAAGTGGAAGGACGTGTACCGTACACGTAGAAATACAGGAGCTCATGAATGCAGCTCCGCAAAGAGCAGCTTCTATCGAAGAGTGTGCTGGCATCTCTAACGAACGAACCGGATTACGCTAATCTCGTTGCTCCACGTCACCATGACGTCGGCAGCCGTTCTTCACGAGCTCATGTCGATTATCAGCCGTCGGATCTCATATGTACGGCAGCCTCTGTGCTTGAATTAGCGCGACAACGCTGGGTTCCTCCGGAAGCCTCCAGTCACATACGTCATACGTGTGGCCGCCTCCCTCCTCGCAACCATGGCCACGGAGAGGACCGTATCGCCTGCGTCCCCGCTCGATCTCCTTCGTCACGCTTGACGAGATCAGCACTCCAGCAGGGTGGTCCAACCCCGCGTTGATCAGAAATTGAGCAACTATAGAAGCGGGCGATGCAGTCTCCCCGTGGCTGCTAGCGCGGCGCCGGTGCGGCGGCGAGATGTGATGTGAAGCAGCCATTGCATCGGTGCATCTCCCTCTCTGCTGCATCGTCCTAATCTCGCTGTCACTTCCGTTGCCAAAGCTGCAAAAGGCAGGACACATCCACGGCTGCACAAGGATGAAGCCGCTCGACAGACGTCCCCATTATGTTCGATGGAATGTCACTACCACAGGTACACTTCTCTTCCTAGAAGAATTACAAAAGATGGTTCCTGTCAAATCTCTAACGAACGAATCCCGGCAGAATTACGCTACTCTGTTGTAGCAACTAAATTAACTCAAATTAACTCAAGAGTGTTGCATCTGTTGTGTTACGTTGTTGAATATTT
Source organism: Urochloa ruziziensis (assembly GCA_015476505.1). Lineage (NCBI taxonomy): Eukaryota > Viridiplantae > Streptophyta > Magnoliopsida > Poales > Poaceae > Urochloa > Urochloa ruziziensis. Next base: position 17,857,308 of record CM027120.1, read on the forward strand.
TGTTTATGTTGACTGTTTGCCATGGTTTTCGTTCGGCCCCCACAAGCCGTGCGCTACTTTGTACAAGCATGGGGATACTTAGTGGTTAAACAAGAATTAGCCATGTGCGTCTAGCTTTGCTTGATACATGACAATGGTCATTTCCCAGAATCTGCAGTGGTTTATCTTTGTTTTTTATTCACTAATTTCAGATTCCCTTTTGTAGCTTCTCGGAGATTCATTTCTTTGACGAGTCAAATGATGAGAGTACTGTAAGATTGATAAATGCTGCTATGCTTGAGAAATTTCTGACATAGTTTTTGCTTATGGTGTTAATCTATACTATAAAGGAGGAGCAAATTGAAACCGTTTTGCACCAACAAAACTCCTCCCTACCCCTCACAAAAGGCCCACATGGCAGGCTAAAATGGACAACCACGACGACCACAGGGGGAGGTTGATTTTGACGTGCAAAAACCCCCCGGCGCCGCCCCCATGCTTTTTTTTGTCATCCGTATACCCACCTAACCACCCAGATCAGCCATGTCAGCTATGCAATCAGGTTTCCTAATTCAAGGCCGACAAAAAAGGAATGACATCTATGCAATCGGGCGTCTCATTTCTTTTAAAACTTGCAGCCAATCTACGCAATCAGGTTCCCTAATTCAAGGCTGACAAAAAAGGAATGACATCTATGCAATCAGATGTCTCCTTCCTTTTAAAACTTGCAGCCAATCTACGCAATCAGGTTCCCTAATTCAAGGCCGACAAAAAAGGAATGACATCTATGCAATCGGACGTCTCCTTCCTTTTAAAACTTGCAGCCAATCTACGGAATTAGGTTCCCTAATTCAAGGCCGACAAAAAAGGAATGACATCTATTGAATCGGACGTCTCCTTCCCTTTAAAATCTTGCAGCCAATCTACGCAATCAGGTTCCCTAATTCAAGGCCGACAAAAAAGGAATGACATCTATGCAATCGGGCGTCTTCTTCCTTTTAAAACTTGCAGCCAATCAAAGAATGCTTATCATAGCCGTGGGAGTCAATTAGAAAATTGATTGCTTACCATAATTGTAGACGCCAATTAGAGAATTGATTCTTACCATAGCTGCATAGCTGTGGGAGTCAATTATGGAATTGATTGCTTACCATAGTTGTGGGCGTCTAGGTTCCTCACCTTAGCCCTCCTGCTCGCCTATATAAGCCCTCCTCCTCGTCAAAACACACCATCTCTCCCTTCTTCCTCTCTGCTTGTTGCATTTCTCTCATTCCCATCTCTTGTTCAGAGCTCATATTTCTTTGGGACGGCGTCGGCACCGAGCACGACGCAAGGGTGGTCGCGGCGCTCATCTTGTCCAAGCTCGTGTGGGAAGAAGCGGAACGTGCTCCGCGTCGTGGTGGTGCCCGGCGCCGTCGAGTGCGTGTCGTTGTTGCTCCACGCCGCCGGCGACGAATAGTGCACCTCCTTGGCCTCCTCATCATCAAGAAATTGGTTGCGGCGGGTTTTTAAGCTGTGTTAATTTTACCGTGTATTTTTCAGCTTTCGCATCTTGAATTGTTAATTTGAAACTTCGTACCTTTTTAAGCTGTGTTAATTTTATATCACGTGTCTATGGCACGTGCCTCCCTACTAGTAACAAGTAATGAGTAGCGTTATGTCACACCAGGCGCCCTCTCATTTAAGCTCATATTATCAATGATGGAGTATTGAGCTGCTTGTCATCCATCGTCTAGTTTCCCTAGATAATTGCATTTCTGTACGCTTCTCATTCCATGCGAAGAGGTTGTTGATATCCCTGGAAATCCTACTGTTATTTATCCTGGGTAGTAAAGTATAGCTAGCTTGCAGGTTGTTGAGATCACAATAGGCCGTAAAGTTCAATACTGAAGTATAAGCTCACAACAGCTCCGCGAGGCCACGACCTGGTCCACCTCCACTCCTCTAGCACTACAGAGCACCCACTGCGGCTCAGCAGCCAGAGCCGTCATCGACATGGACAATACCCACTAGCTGCTCGAGAAAACACCTCCAAGGTATGGTGCCAAGTAGCACTTGTTAGTGTTTTCAGGAGTTGTAGGCAAGTAGCAATTGCAGAGAGCAAATACATATCAAGTAGCACTTGTTAGTGTTTTCAGGAGTTGTAGGCAAGTAGCAATTGCAGACATTCAAGTTGTCGTAGTTGAACAACGCAAGCTGGCAGTACTATAATGGATGCTCTTCTCAAATCTAGTGTCTTCAGAAGCTTTAGGTTTCCAATTCCTCCTAGAAACTCTGGTTCAAGCTTACCACCTAGTTCCAGATATCTCAAGTGGTGCAAACTCCCTATATCATTAGGCTGAGTAACCTTACTCGGAACATATTTGAAAGCCAAAACACGGACAACTGAAAACCTTGACAGAGGTGGCAGCATTTGAATCCCATTATAAAAAACAATGAGTGACCTGACATGGGACATGTTCTCTATTGCTGCCTCTATCTTTTGTTCACTTTGCAGCGATATTCGTCGAATCTTGCAAGCTGTATATTTGTGGTGCAGAACATCGGGTATAGTGCAAAAGTTTTCTTGTGCTGAAAGGGAAATGATAAGATCAAGTATGATATCGTGTACTCGACAAGATCTTGCAACACCATGTTTCTCCACACTTACAGGAATTATCATGCTTCTATTCACAAGCTCATTAAAGTACCTCTCTCCAGTATCATAGGAATTGCTTCCCTGTTTTTCAGCAACAAAACCCTCAGCGACCCAAGCCCGTACGAGGTCACTTCTTTGAATCTCGAAATCTTCAGGGAACATGCTTAAATACAATAAACATGGCTTTAGACAGGAAGGAAGATCACTGTAACTTAGATGTAATATATTCCTCATGTTATCCAAAGTCTTGTCTTTTTCAAGTCCAGAACCCATAGAATTGTACACGCCATACCATTCATACTTTGTTCTGTTTGTCCTAGCCAACATGCTTGATATAGTAATGATAGCTACTGGTATTCCACCGCACTTGTTCAAAATTTTCTTTGTTATCTCTTCTAGTTCAGAATAAATTCCTTCTCCTTCATTAAATACCCTTTTACAAAGCAGCCTTCTAGAGTCCTTATCAGAGAGAGCATCTAGTTCATACACTTCACCATACACTTCACCATCCAGAGAAGCAAATTTAGCCACATCCATATTACGGGTTGTCAAGATAACTCTGCTACAAATATTGTTGTCAATCAGAGCACGCTTGATGATTTTCCATGCTTCTGTAATCCATACGTCATCAATTACAATAAGGTACCTGTGGATTTTAAAGAGCATCAGCTGCACGTTTGGGAAGGGGTAACACAAGCTTACAATATAGTATACCTACCTACAGATACTGTACACAACACTAAAAAAGGTTAACTTGGATGGAAAGGTCATGAAAGAAAAATGATTTATAATATGGCATGCATCATTGATGTGAAGTTGTAGGGTAAAATAGAGTAAAACACATATAACTTCGAGGAGGAGCTCATGATGCCGCCACGCTGGCGCCTGGCGCTTGCAGCACACATATTCATTCCAAACTGACAGGTTGATGTTTATAATGGCCCGCCATACACTATCGTTATCCTGATGTCCCATTTAATGAGAGGTTGAGAGCTGACAGTTACCTCGCCCTATGGCCCTGTTTATGTTTAGATGTTTCGCGAAATTTTTTTCGAGTACGTTTCCTCACATGCATGGCATATTAAATGTAGTCGAAAAAAATAACCCATTATATGGATGGAGTGTACTTCGCGAGACGAATCTAATGAGCCTAGTTAGGTCGTGATTAGACAATAAATTGCTACAGTAAACATGTGCTAATGACGGATTAATTAGACTCATTAGGTTCGTCTTGCGATGAACTGACATAATCTGTAATTAGTTTTATAATTAGTCTATATTTAATACTTCAAATGTGTGCCCGACATACTGTAAATTTTTTTCGCGAAACATCTAAACGCGGCCTATGCATCTCTATCGTTCGCGGCGCCTACTACCACATGACCACTCCACGCTATGCGTGTGCTCCAGCCTCTAGCACATCAAGGATGTTGCGCTTGTGGTCATGGACTTGCAGCGGCTACATCTATCTCCATCCTTCATGCTGGCTGGCATGTGAGGTGAGAACCATGTTGCTTGGTGTTGAAGGACCGATTAGGCGACCAGAGAGGGGGGGAGTGAATGGGAGCCGATAAAAATTTCTCTCACGAATCCATCTACTCCCAACTCAACTCCAAAGCCTACCAACAGATCTTGCCAAGATCACGTAGCTACTGTGAAGCTACTGACCCTAGGAACAAGATCAACACAGCGGAATACGAATCGAACAAATCCAACATGAATCGAACGAAAACCACACGAATCACCAACTCTCAGCCAGGGGCGGTTGCACCTCTCTCCAGGGGCGGTCACACCGGTATCCGAGGGCGGTCGCACCGGTCTTGCCAGACAGCACGGGAAAAAGGTCAACTCGAGAACGGATCTCTCAAACGGCTTGGAGTTTTGAGACGAAACTTTGGGTAGATGATATACACCTCAAGGAGAGGCTATGCCCCAAAAATCTTGGCCTCTAACTCCCTAGAACTCCAGGATTTTCAAATCTAGCGAAGAACACACCCTACACGAGTTCATCCCGAAAACTTCAAATCTAAACCGATTCCCGGCGTTTGGGGGCAAGGGATCACCAAGAAAAGAGGCACAAGGCACTCATACGTGATTCCCCCAAAGAAATCCGAGAGAAAACGGGCTAGAAAGTGAAGAACGAAAATCCCTCAAAAATGGCTCCGAAAATACCTCCGAAAATGGGAAAAAGAAAAGGAGCTCGGGAAATCAAATCATGGCACAAAGATGTAGAGATTAAGCTCAATCAACCAACCATTAATTCTAGGTGGATTCAAAATAGTTCTAGGTGGAGAGGATGAAAAGAAGGGGAAAACTAAACAAGCCAAATGAAAAATAACTAAAGAGATAACAGCCACCACCCCTAGGGGGTCTATTATATAGTCCAAATGGTGGTGCTCGAAAGACTAAACTACCCCTAAGCGATACATACCCCTCAGGGGCGAATATGACATTTTCCGCGAAGATTTTTCCGGCTGGGACACCTTCCACCGCAAGCTAGCTTCCCTCCGACGCAGGCCTTGCGATCACGCCGCGTGTCCTCCGGATCGAAGCTCCTCGACGCTCACGGGCGACCTGCCCAGGTGGGACCGGTCACACCGCCCCTGGGGGGCGGTTGGACCGCCCCTGGCTGGCAGGCCGGGCCGTCGCTACATCGAGTCCTCGGTCCTTGGTTTTGAGGCCCAAACCAAGGGAAACCGTCCACCGATGATTTTGTGGCCAAATCACCAAACCCCGCGCGCAAGCTTCGGTCGTTAGCTGCCACCTTGCACCGGCTTCTCGTCCGCGTACGAGCTTCGGTCGTGAGCCGCTACCTCGCACCGGAACCACGTCCCCTTGCTTGTTCTTGCCAGCATGTGAACCGCACTTGATCCATCCGGCCACCGGGTCCCTCGAACCAAGCCTACTTGTCTCTCCGCTCCTCGGAGGCCGCCATGGCTAAGACCTTTCGCGCCTGTTCTTCACCTGCACCAATGCAATCAAGCCGCATTCTACACCTGCAATACTTGAGCCAAGGGAAACGTCAATCCACACCACGTTGTCAATCACTTATCACACCAGGAAGTGACCATCCACCGGTCCTCGGACACACCGGGTCCTCAATCTCCCCCTTGATGAGTGCATTGACAACACACACATAGTAACCATTGAGATAAAGAAAATATAAAAGAAATCGAAAACAAGACTCAAGCAAGTGACTAAAAGCAAAGACAAGCCGAAACAAAGTCACTTCGCAAGAGAAAACTCCAGAAACGCCGACCCTTCAAGAAGAAGCGAAAGGGCTCAACACCATCGGCAAAGAAGCAAAGCACAAAACAAGTCACGAATCAAACAAGTCACGAATCTCCAAATCACCTCTCAGAACACTCAAAGCACTCCCCCTGCAAAGATGCAACTCCCCCTGAACAAGTGAACTTGTGCGTGCGAAAATGCATCGACTAATGGATCAATTCCCACAAAACCTCGTGCCACTGCACAGGGCCGGTTGGACCGCCCTGGAGGGCCGGTTGCACCGCCCTTGCTCCAGGGCCGGTTACACCGCCCTGCAGGGGCGGTCACACCGCCCTGCCCAGTGCAAGGCAAAAAATGCAAGTCACAAAAAAATGCTCGCAATGATGTCGTTTCAACTCGAAAACCTTCCATAAGTGCCCAGCAAGGTATTCCAATGCTCAAACTCTCCCCCTTGTTGACAATGCACAAATCAAGGCAAAAATGCAAAAAATTCAACTCTAGGCTTCTCAAATAGGCAATGAGCGATACAAAATTCTACAAGTTAGAGAACAGGCAAACTAGACAGGTTACAGTATCATAAGGGCATTGCCGTCAAGAAAGTGAAGATATATAGCCATTTGACAAAGCCATGATCAATTTGTGCAGTTTTTTCAACAGTTTCACCTCATGAGCAAAGTCCTAAACATGGACCATTTGAGCAAAAATAAACTTCATCTTACCAAAATCATGAAAGGACAAGCATTCTTGACAAAAGATCATTATAAACGCCCAAAATCTATCTCATGTCATGTCAAAGCACGGAGCCATGTGTTCACTTCTCATGGGAGACTTCTCCGGCAAACAACATGCAACCGCTTAGCACCCATGTGTGCAAGTGTGTGCAATGGTGAAAGCTTAGAGAAATGAGCATAAAAACTTTCAAATAAATCTTTTTCTCATCTTTCTTCTTTCATGCATAGACATCTCATTTTTCAAGTTTTTCAAATTTAGCATGGTACATGAAATGTCTTTGCGACAGAAAGAAGCTTATGCTCCTCCACAAGATAAAGCATGGGCTAAACATTTACAATGACTGCGGTCTTTGACCCAATTGAAAAGAATAGCACACCCTAGCATGATCTTAAGCAAGATATAGCCATTTCGACTCAAACAAGACATGCAAAGGCATTTACTCATGGGTGAAGGATTTAAGTTCAGTTTATCATTTTAATTCAAAAAGAGACTATCTCAAAAGAATATATATCAAAACCATCAAGAGCATAACCATCCATACAATCAATCCCTAGCCAGCCTGCCTAAACTCTAAAATGTAGCAATTTGTACCAATCACTGCATATAGGAGAAGCTCATCCTAAGATATGATACAAAAGATGAAATCAAGATACAAAAGCAAGAAAAATGTACATCAAGATACAAAGATGGTACAATAGTATACATATGCTACAAGAGAAGCCTCCAAAACTCAGCTCAGAAAACCGCACACACACCAAGTTCTCCTCGCAAGCGGGTGAAGGTAACTTGGTCAAGTGGCTTAGTGAAAATGTCTGCAAGCTGGTTTTGGGTAGAAACATGGGCAAGCTCAATATCTCCTTTCTCCACATGATCTCTCAGAAAGTGGTACCTCACTTCTATGTGTTTGGTTTTGGAATGAAGCACGGGATTTTTGGCTACGCTTATGGCACTGGTGCTATCACAAAGAAGTGGAACATGGGACATGTCTAAGCCAAAATCTCTCAAGGTGTAGGTGATCCAAAGCAACTGTGAACAGCAGCTAGCAGCAACAACATACTCGGCTTCAGTGGTGGATTGGGCTACACTAGACTTTTTGCGAGAAGACCAAGACACAAGAGACGAACCAAGAAACTGACACTGACCAGAAGTAGACTTGCGATCAACACGACATCCAGCAAAATCCGCATCAGAAAAACCATGAAGTGCAAGAGTGGAATCGGCAGAATACCAAAGACCCAGATCAGGAGTAAACTTGAGATACCTGAGAATCCTCTTGACGGCCTGACGATGTGAAGTCCTTGGTGAAGCCTGAAAACGAGCGCACAGACACACGCTGAACTGTATGTCCGGCCTCGTCGCCGTCAAGTAGAGGAGGGAGCCGATCATGCTCCGGTACTCCTTCTGGTCCACTGGTTCTCCGTCCTCATCCGCATCCAAAGGTGTAGTCGTACTCATTGGCGTAGTCATCGGCTTGGAGTCGCTCATGTCGAATTTCTTGAGAATGTCCTTGGTGTACTTGCTTTGTGCACGAACGTCCCATCCTTGGTTTGCTTGATCTGCAGCCCGAGAAAGAACTGCAACTCTCCCATCATCGACATCTCAAATTCCCTGCTCATATCGTCTGCAAACTTGGCAACAAGATCATGAGAAGAGCCACCAAAAATGATATCATCCACGTAAATCTGAACGATTAAAAGATCATTGCCATTTCTCAACAAGAAGAGCGTTTTATCAACCTTCTCCATCACAAACCCCTTGCTAAGCAAGAACCCTCTCAACCTGCCATACCACGCTCTGGGTGCTTGCTTTAGGCCATATAAAGCTCGGTGGAGTTTGTACACTCGGTGTGGGTATCTCTCACTCTCAAAACCCGGGGGCTGCCTCACATACACTTCTTCCTCGATCACCCCATTCAAGAAGGCACTCTTCACGTCCATTTGGTACAATTTGAACCATTTAGCAACTTCAAATGCTAGAAGGATCCGAATTGCCTCCAAACGGGCAACAGGAGCAAATGTCTCCTCATAATCTATCCCCTCCTGCTGCGAAAACCCCTGAGCAACCAACCTCGCTTTGTTCCTCACAATCTCACCACTCTCATCCCTCTTGTTCTTGAACACCCACTTGGTTCCTATGGGATGGCAATTTGGAGGTGGTTCTACTAACTTCCACACCTGATTTCTCTCAAAGTTTTCAAGCTCTTCATGCATGGCATTGACCCAATCAGAATCAGATAAAGCGTGTCCAACATTTTTGGGCTCAAAAGACGCGACAAAAGCAGAATGAGCATAATGAGAGATATTCTGTGACCTCGACCGTGTAGTGCGTTCATCCAAGTTCCCGATGATCTTTGAAGGTGGATGATCCTTCTGTACCTGCCGGGGAGCTTCTCGCCTCGAGATTGCCTCCCCCTCAACATCAGCTTCCACTTGAACTCGATCTGGAGCGCGACTCGACGAAGGTGTAGCAGAGGGGCCGTCATCGAACGTCGTGGTAGTAGTGAAAGTAGAAGGTACACGATCTCCACACGGTGCATGAAACTCTTCATCATCTTCATCATCAGGCTGTTCTTCCTCAAAGATGGGCTGTCCCAAATCATGTGGCAGAACCACCCCAATTATGTCAGCTCAAGTGCATTGTCCCTTAGCTAATGCAAGCAGTACAGCACACTCGCACTTCAACTGACATAACCGTGTAGTTGCTGTCGGGTAACTCCCGATTACACCACTGATCACATCATCGAAACCAATACGAGGCAAGTCTCACTTCACAATGAGCACAGATGAAATAACGAGTCACAAATTTTACAACACAGTACACGTGGATTTAATTTACAAAACAAGTCATTATGAAAGTTATTACAACACAGAGTTCAAAAGCACAGCGGAAATTTTTAAGACGGTACGAGTCTACGTCGAAAAGACCGGATAATGCACAAGTAGCCCAGCTGGCATTATCACTCCCTCGGCTCCACACCCGCAGGAGCCGGAACAAACTCAAGGTGATAACCATCAGGAATACCAAACGGAAACGTCTCTGCCACCTGCTCGGCTATTCTAGCATCCTCCTCATCTGTAAAAATTAATCCACAAGCAAGGTTGAGTTCTAAAACTCAGCAAGTCTTACCCGACTCTAGGATATCCTTAGAAAAAGACTCCTAGTATGCAAAGCTTTTGGCTGGGTTGTTGTTTTTGCCAAAAATAAGCAACTAACAGTAGATCCTTGCTTTCAAGTTTTAGCATCCAAATTAATGTTGAGCTATTTATTCTAGATAAGCATTTGTAAAAACTTTTCCAAGAGAGCAAGCACTTGATTAAATCAATACAGCATGTATATATTCCATCATCATCATGTTCACTTTCTTATCTAGCGATGCTGCCCAGTGATCAAGAGCTCAACACCGTGAGTACGGCGAATCGATTCGGTTTTATCCCTTGCAAGGTTAACCTACCCACACGGCACAAACAAGCCCCGTCGAGCTGCTCATGCCAGCCGTTCCTTCAGCCAACACTAAATACTTGACCTACCCTGCTACCCTCAAGTACCAGTCCCCACCGATACCAACGACGGGTCAGCCATGAGTTACTCTAACCGGTACATGAATAAGCAGTCAGGCGTAGTTCAACATACCAGTGCGAGCTAAAGTACATAAGTTACCAGTTTCAACTACCTCTTACTCCCAGCATGTGAGGTAGTACAATTCAATCTTGATCCCAGAGCTAACAACGAACGGGCCTTAACTGGCACAGGCGGAGCTACAACATTCCATTCTTTTCTCTACCAACATTCTCCGCCCGGCCTAACTTTCTTTTCCAGTCTAGATGACAGGTTAACATAACTCTGAATGAAACCACTTATCATCTCGCGAGTAACAGGCAATTACTCGACTTCTACCGTTTAACCAGCCTAGCAATTCTATCGACCTACACATTCTAGAAACTCTGGGTTTTCCTATGGATCATGCAACTAGGTTTTCAGTCAACTCCTATGAAAACTTAAGTGCATAAATTAAATACTTTGTAAAGTAAATAAATTAAATTTGTGGCTGCGTTAAAAAGGTTATGCACTCCGGTGCTTGCCTTCGCTGGCCTTGGGCCCTTCCGAGTCTTGGCTCGGGTCTTGCTCTGCCTCAACTGCAAAAACCTCGGGCTCTGGCTGCTCTGCCTCTGACTCAGGCACCAAGTTATATATCCCGTCAGCTAGTACGTTCTCTACATGAAAATGCACATGTGTGAGTTTGGAATAACAGCGAGAAAAGATACAAAATTCCACATGCAGCAATTCAATTATACAGCTTAATTATAAAACAAGATATGCACATGAAATCACATGAAATGTTGCAAAAACCATTTTTAACATTTTATAGAGTAAGTGCATATCTCTTTAAACAAGATTAACTTATCACTAAGAAAGAATTATATCAACAGATCCAATCTTTACTGAGTTCATCAAAACAGTTTGGAAAACTCTTTATTAACAAAACTATATATATAAAACCATTTAAACACACATATAAAGGGTTATTTAGCAACTAATTATACAAACAAAGCTACACAGTTTATCTAGCAACACAAAAACTTCTCTGAGTAGCTTCTAACTCAAGATTACCATTGAAAATTTTTCAACACTTAAATCTAACAGAAACTATTTATTTTGAAAAAGACAAAAAGGCTATAAATCTACTAAAACAACAAACAGCAACAAAATTAAGCACAAAAATGCAAAACTTCACAGAAACACTATCTACACACTAACACAGATTTACTATGATTTATTGAGCTCAAAAACATATACACAACTATTTTTAACAGCACAAACAAACTAATCATGGAGAAAAAGCTTAACTAAAATCACACAGAAGAAAAAACGACGACTAAGGGCCCGTTCGGTTATATGTGGAGACGTACTGGGAATGGTTCCCTTATGACACTAATTTGTTTCTGCGTAATTTAAGCATGCGCTGGCGAGTAAAGAGCTGCCAGCGGGCTGTTGTGTAGTACAAAGACATGATTACATGCAGGAGCATCAGTTTGCTCGGCCGGCAGGTTCTCTTTTTCTCACACGTACGTGTGCTGCCTGCCTTCTTCCAAGTTACAAACATGTCTTCTAAAATTGGGTTAGAAAATATTATATATTATGGTCACCATCATAAGGCTAAAATGAAACAAAGAAAACATACATTGTTATTATTCTAGTTTAACGTTCAAGTTTAGAACCACTTAGAGTTTACACATGGCACTGAAATTTCCCGGGACGCCGCGGATCAGCAGATGGAAACGAAGAAAAACATACATATAGTTTGACACCACAATCTGTATGACGATGCACCACCACCAAGGAACAGACTTTGTAACCGATTTTAGTAACAGGAATACCGGAGGTAGCTGTACAAAGAGGGGGCAAGTCGTTAGCTTCGCAACAGTATTCTTAGCGACAACAGATCAATAGACTCGGAATCTCAAAGCGCTGAACCGAACTGAAATGGATAGCAAACTGTAATTTTCTTATATGTCCTAGGGAACAAACAGAATTCGACTGTAAGGCGGAAGCGGGGGTGGGGGAACCCGCGCGCCCTAGAGGGCGGCGGCGGCGGCGGCGCTGGTGCAGGGGCAGAGGGGGCGGCGGCGCAGGGAGGAGAGGGAGGGAGAGAGCTGGAGAGCTGAGAATAATTGGGAGTTACCCCTTGATTATTTCTTGGTTGATCTGGGTACAACTCCTAGCATTATATATCGGATCTAACTTAATCTCTAAGGTAACTATTGGATTGGATTCCTTATAGATCGGGATTCATCCTCTCCTAACAATTGATTCCTAAATCTCAACTAACCAAATCTAGACTCTAACTTAACTTTAGGACTCCTAAGACTCGATACGGTAGGTGCCGGTGGGCCCGGCGTAGGGGGTGGCGCGCCCCTCCTACCTGTAAACATGTCTCCACCTGTAAACTATATGGCTTTTTTTTTTATGCACTAAAAGTATGTTTCGAGCACATGCTTCTGTAGAAAATGCTCTTTACTGTATGCAGGCAGTTTTCTAGAGCTCCTCTGTTTCAACTTCCTTCAAGTTTGCTATGGAACACAGTTAGGTGCCTTTCAAAATGAGTGGAAGACAGACAACCGTTTAGGTCTCTACACGGTGAAAACGGTAGCACCTGATTTGCATAAATGTTCCGGAACCTGTAAAATATACTCCGTCGCATTTGTTATACCAGCAATATGAGCTCTCGTACCCGCGGCAACCAAGAAATGTAGGTCTCAGCGTTACCTTTTCACCGATGAATTCATGCTGCAGAAGAGATCAATTTTCTCGATGCAGAGCATCTGAGGCGGGTTCGATCACGTGTTCTGTAGTTTTCTTATAGGTCCTAGGGGACAACGAGAATGCCATCTCCGTGATTTACTAGAAAAAAGTAAGAGTGCTGCGGGAGACTCGCGCCGTCTGAGCCGCTCCTCTTTTTTGTTTACTGTAGTTGATGGCATTGAGCTGCAGATGTCGATGACAATGTTGCAGAAGTTAAGACTAAAGCTCTCTTGGCTTTTTAACCATTGGGCTAAATTCTTTACTACAACACTTGCAGTCACACAGATAGCAGTGCTAGTTCACGTGCTCTGTACTTCTTTTGTTTGTTGTAGAGAATAGAGGCAAAGACACTCCAATCAGTCAATCACCGTGGTTAAGTAACAAGATATGCATGGAGCTCGCAGCGGCAGCTCTGGGCCGCCTCCTCCCCAAGCTCGGCACCCTTCTCAGCGATGAATACAAGCTGCAGAAGGGGGTCAGGGGGGAGATCAGGTTCCTGCAAGCCGAGATGGAGTGCATGCAGGCTGCCCTCGACAGGGTGTCAATGGAGCGGCCTGATGAGATTGATGCTCTTCACAAGATCTGGGTGAGGGACCTGAAGGAGCTAGTTTATGATATTGAGGATAGTGACTAGCTGAGAGCTTTGTCTCTTATTCTATTCTCGCGAGATTAGTATAGATTTGATGATTAACGTCAAATATGATTCTGGATGAGGCCTACGCTACGACGGAAGAGTCCCCCTGGCATTGGTGGCCGACCGTTTTCCTAGAAAGATGTCTACACCTGTAACAATATACGCCTCTCTTCATTGATGCATTAAATGTATGTTTCGAAGGCTTCGGTAGCAGTTTTCTAGCTAGAGGTCCTCTGTTTCGAAGTCCTTCAAGTTTGCTATAGAACACAGGTGCCTTTCAAAATGTCAGTGGAAGACAGATACTACCCTGTACACGGTGAAACTCTAAAATATACTCCGTCAAATTTGTTCAAATGAGTAGCTATGCAACTTGATTATGCCTGCAATATGAACTCTCATACTCGCCGCAACCAAGACATGGGGGTCTCGTCAGCGCTCCCTTTTCACCGATGCATTGAAGCTGCAGAAGAGATCAATTTTCTCGATGCAGAGCATCTGAGGCGGGTTCGTTCACGTGTTAAGTAGTTTTCTTATAGGTCCTAGGGGACAAAGAGAATCCGATCTCCATGATTTACTAGAAAAAAAGTAAGAGTGCTGGAGACTCGCGCCGTCTGAACCGCTCTTATTTGTTGTTTACTGTAGTGGCTGCCATGGAGCCGCAGATCTCGATGACCATACTGTAGAAGCTAAAACTCAAGCTCTCTCAGCTTTCTAGCCGTTGGGCTAATTTCTTTACAAAAACACTTGAAGTCGCACAGATTGCTAGTTCACGTGCTCTGTACTTTTCTTATTTGGTATAGAGAAGACAAACACACTCCGATCACCGTGGTTAAGTTATACTTAACCCCATCTCTCCTCTCCATCACACAGCGCGATCCCACTCCTGTCCCATTCTCCATCCAACATTACCAATCTTGCTGCTAGCCAAGGAGAGCAAGGTATGCATGGAGCTCGCAGCGGCAGCTCTGGGCAGCCTCCTCCCCAAGCTCGGCAACCTTCTCAGCGATGAATACAAGCTGCAGAAGGGGGTCCGTGGGGAGATCAGGTTCCTGCAAGCTGAAATGGAGAGCATGCAGGCAGCCCTCGAAGAGGTGTCAAATCTGCCCCCTGATCAGATTGATGGTGTTAGCAAGATTTGGGCGAGGGACCTGAAGGAGCTGGTCTATGATATTGAGGACAGTGTGGATTCTTTTAGGGTGCGTGTCGATGCTCCTGCGCACACCAAGCCCCATAGCTTTAGGAAGTTTTTTGACAGGACCATCAGCTTGTTGACAAAAGCGAAGAGTCGGCATCATATCGCTGATGACATTCAAGACATCAAGAGACGTATCAAAGAGGTTGCTGATAGGAGAGAAAAGTACAAGTTTGAAGCTACTGCAGGGCAAGTCTGACTAGGAATCCATGTCGACCCTCGCTGTGCTTGCTTGCTTTGAAGAAACAGCTAATCTCGTTGGCACAGATGGCCCTGTAGAGAAGATCTCTAGCTTGCTAACCGAAGGGAAGGGTGAGCCAAACAAGAAGCTAATGGTTGTTTCAATCGTTGGAGTTGGAGGCTTGGGCAAAACAACAATTGCTAATTTGGTGTACGAAAGACTTGGGCAGCAATTTGACTGTCAAGCTTTCGTCCCGGTGTCGCTTAAGCCGGACATGAAGCACATTTTCGGCAGCATACTTCGGCAAGTTAGCGAAGACAAGTGCACCAATGCTGGAGAAAAGGATGTGGATGAACTTATAAGGAGTATCAGGGAATTCCTCGTCGATAAGAGGTACATGTTGTTTGCCTATTATCAAAGAAACATGTTGTATACCTCGTAAGATTCTTTTATTTTTTACACCACACAATGACAATACTCCATCATGGTCAATGTCTCTCGATGGTGGAGTATACTTACTTATATTCTAATTAAAATCATCCATTAGAATGGAAAAAGGCGAACGGTTCAGGGCGAGTGATGGGCACTCCAATCCAATGTATATAGCTTTACTGTATTGGAAATAGTACTTGGTAAACCTATTATATTGGACATAACCATACAGATGAAATCCAATTAATAACAATCATATATGGACTCTTTAGGAACACAAATATAATAATGTACTAATCAAAAACCAAAAAATATCTTAGAAAATCTCGGATAGATTAACAAAGATGTGAAAGGACCTTACTGTAGGGATCCGGGGAGGCTACGCTAGCACAATACAAAACCGTGTACCCCGAAACCAGGAACAACTGCAGTTATAGATCTCAGATCGTTACCACTAGACGCGCAGATGCAGCGGAACCGTCTCGGTGTAGAGAAGCGCGTCGAGGTAGCAGTGCCGTGAAGTTGCGAACGTCCGTCTGGTCCTGCGACTTGCGGTTCGTCCTAGTGCTCCAGATGTAGCACCTCCGAGGTATCCACACGTACGGAGATTGGAATGCCGAGCGTCGGTGTGCCAGCACCGAGGCGCGCGGCAGGAGAACGGCAGCGTGGGAGGGCGGTTACTGTTGACCGCGTGAACTGTTCACGCGTGAACAGTACCGTGGGTACTGTAGCAGCGGCTATAGGAGGGGCGGCACAACTGGCTTACTCATCTCCCCTTTGCTCCTCCCTCGTATATGTAGGGAGGAAAACCTCCCACCCCTTCGTCCATTAGCAATGTGGGACTAATACTTGGTGTAGTCCCTCTAGTGCTAATGGGCCACGCTAATGGGCTTCCACTTTGTAGGCCCATTAGTGGATCCAATCCAATTGGCTCTAGGGCATATATCCAACAGTCTCCCACTTGCACTAGAGACAATCTCTTAGTCAAGTATTTAAATGTTCCAAACCCCTTAAGTGTGTGACCCTATGGGTTCACGCACACATAGACATGGTTCGAGTACTCCTACTCGACCAATAGTTGATAGCGGTCTCTAGCAAGACGTGTCAACTCCTAAGTGCACGTAAAGATCATATCAGACGAACCACCACAACTCATATACATGCTATTCCCTTTGCCTCGCGATATTTGGTCTAGCTTCTCCAAGCTGACCTCTCTTTCTCGAATCTGTGAGTCGGATCCTTCAAGAGGTTAACACTTAACCTAGCACGGCCATGCATTTCTTGATCCGATCACTCGAGGGGCCCAGAGATATCTCTCTCACATAGAGAGGGGCAAATTCCATCTTGATTGACCATGTCTCACAGCATGCTTCCTGACAAACCCGAAAAACTACCTTTATAACTACCCAATTACGGCGTAGCGTTTGATAGCCCCTAAGTAAGTCAATTCACATCTTGAGTACATGCGGCAATCTCAGGTCTTAGGACAAAGCATACACGTTGTGAAACAGAGAACAATATTATAACATCTCACGTTGGGTCAATCCAGCCCATGTCATACAAGTGCCCACATTATTAGTTTTACATCTCCATGTTCATGACTTGTGAAACATAGTCATCAACTAATACATGTGCTAGTCTAATGTTCATGTGTGTTCTAGCATGAATTCTGACCAGGGATAACTTTAGAATAACCATACAAGTAAAGAGTTTCACAAACAATTCACATAATTGTCGATCAATACAAGTTGCCTTTCATGGATATTCAATGAACACCTAGTGCTTTATCATGGATACTATGAAATATGACTCCCACTTGCATTAGAGCTAATCTACAAGATATCTAATACCCATAGCTCTCATATGCGCCTCATGCTTAGGCTGTGAAAGAGCCTTTGTCAAAGGATCAGCAACATTTAGATCCGTATGTATTTTGCATATCTTGATATCACCTCGTCTAATGATCTCTCGAATGAGGTGAAACTTCCGCAGTACATGTCTGTTCTTTGAGTGATTCCTTGGCTCCTTAGCCTGCGCAATAGCCCCATTGTTGTTGCAAAAGAGATTCAATGGGTTAGACGCATTCGGAAACACACCAAGCTCAATGAGAAATTTTCTCATCCAAGCACCTTCCTTTGCAGCTTCAGCAGCTGCGATGTACTCGGCTTCTGTTGTAGAATCGGCCACGGTCTCCTGCTTGGAACTCTTCCAACTCACAGCGCCACCATTTAAAGTAAATACGAATCCTGATTGAGACTGTGAATTATCCGGATCAGTTTGGAAGCTAGCGTCGGTGTAACCGTTTACAACGAGCTCCTCCTCACCTCCATAGACTAGGAACATATCTTTAGTCCTTCTGAAGTACTTAAGAATACTTTTCACCGTTGTGCAGTGACTCTCACCCGGATCAGATTGGTGTCTGCTCGTCATACTTAGAGCAAATGAGACATCTGGACGAGTACTTATCATGGCATACATGATAGACCCAATTGCCGAAGCATACAGAATCTTATTCATGCGCTCTCGCTCATCAGCTGTCTGAGGACGCTGATTCTTGCTGAGGTGTACACCATGTGACATAGGTAAGAACCCCTTCTTGGATTGCTCCATGCTGAACCGTTTCAGCACCTTGTCAATATAAGTATCTTGGCTTAATCCTATAAGCCTCCTTGATCTATCTCTATAGATTTTTATGCCCAGAACATATGCTGCTTCTCCTAAGTCTTTCATAGAAAAACTATTTTTCAGTGAAGTCTTTACGGATTCCAGCATAGGAGGGCTTCTCCTAAGTCTTTCATAGAAAAACTATTTTTCAGTGAAGTCTTTACGGATTCCAGCATAGGAATGCCATTCCCAATCAATAATATGTCATCCACATATAAAATTAGAAATACAACAGCGCTCCCACTTTCTTTCTTGTAAACACAAGGCTCTTCTACATTTTGATGAAAACCAAACCCTTTGACTACCTCATCAAAACGAATATTCCAACTCCGAGATGCTTGCTTTAATCCATAAATGGATTTCTGAAGCTTGCATATTTTTCCAGCATTGGTCGGATCGACAAAACCTTCAGGTTGTATCATATACACGTCCTCATCAAGGTTTCCATTTAGGAAAGCTGTTTTGACATCCATCTGCCATATCTCATAATCGAAATACGCAGCTATTGCTAGGATGATCCGAATAGATTTAAGCATCGCTACTGGAGAAAATGTCTCGTCGTAGTCAACTCCTTGAACTTGTCGAAAACCTTTTGCAACAAGCCGTGCTTTATAGACGTGAACATTTCCGTCCATATCTCTCTTTTTCTTAAAGATCCATTTGCACTCGATGGGTCTAACACCCTCAGGCAGGTCAACCAAGTTCCAAACTTGATTGTGTCCCATGGAATCTATCTCGGATCTCATGGCACTCTGCCATTTCTTAGAATCTGGGTCCATCATTGCTTCCGCATATGTCCTAGGCTCATCGTTTTCCATCAACAATATGTCGCGCTCTCCTGTAATTAGGAGATTCATTCTATCAGTTGCACGACGTGGCCTTTCGGACCTTCGTGGTTGTGGTGGTTCATTTCTCACCACCGGTGCCTCCACGGGTTCTGCTACATTAGCATCACTCGTAGAGTCTTGCCTCATGGGCTCATCTTGAATTTCTTCAAGAAACACCTTTTGTCTACTTTTCTCGCTTTTGAGAAACTCTTTCTCCAAGAAAACACCGTTTCGAGCGACAAACACTTTGCACTCTGATCGGTTGTAGAAATAATATCCAATAGTTTCCTTTGGATATCCACAAATATGCACTTATCCGACTTGGGTGTAAGCTTGTCTGACTGAAGTCTCTTGGTACATACACTTCACAATCCCAAATTTTCAGAAAAGACAAACTGGGAGTCTTGCCAGTCCATATCTCATATGGTGTCTTATCCACGGATTTAGACGGTACCCTATTAAGTGTGAAAGCTGCTGTTTCTAGAGCATATCCCCAAAACGATAACGGTAGGTCTGACTGGCTCATCATTGATCGTACCATGTCCAACAAGGTTCGATTACGTCGCTCGGACACGCCGTTTCTCTGAGGCGTTCCAGGCGGCGTAAGTTGTGGAACAATTCCGCAACTCTTTAGATGACTGCTAAACTCGTGGCTCAAATACTCACCTCCACGATTGGATCGTAAGGCCTTAATTTTCTTACCACGTTGATTTTCCACTTCATTTAGGAATTCTTTGAACTTTTCCGAGGTTTCTGACTTATGTTTCATTAAGTAGACATAGCCATATCTACTAAAATCATCAGTGAAGGTAATGAAGTATTGGAATCCACATCTAGCTGTCGTGCTCATCGGTCCACACACATCCGTATGTATGAGTTCCAATAAGTCATGCGCCCTCTCAGGAAAACCTGTGAATGGCGTCTTGGTCATCTTGCCTAGCAAACAAGCTTTGCATGTCTCGTATGATTCAAAATCAAACGAAGTTAAAAGTCCATCTGAATGGAGCCTTTTCATGCGCTTTTCACTTATATGACCCAAACGACAATGCCACATATAGGTCGGACTTAAATCATTAGGCCGAGGCCTTTTAGCACTTACATTACAGATAGGCGCACCATCAAGATTTAAAATAAACAAACCATTCACAATGGATGCAAAAGCCACAAACATGCCATTCTTAGAGATCACACAACTATTGTTTTCACTCGCAAATGAATAACCATCCTTCATCAAACATGAAGGAGACACAATGTTTCGACTTAAACTAGGAACAGAATAACAATTATTTAGTTCACATTATAAATCCTGATGGGAGGTAAAGTTGCATCGTCCCGACGGTCAGCGCTGCAACTCTTACATTGTTGCCCACGCGAAAATCAACTTCTCCTCTTTCCACGCTTCTACTTCTTATTATTCCCTGCATCGAATTGCAAATATGAGCAACCGATCCGGTATCAAATACCCAGAAATTAACATAAGAATCAGCGAGGAAGATATCGGTAACATAAACCTGAAGCGTACCTGAACCGGAAGTACTCTTATTTCCCTTGTTCTTTAGCGAAGCTAGGTACTGCTTGCAGTTTCTCTTCCAGTGACCCAGTTCATTACAGTAAAAGCATGGCTTATCAGGCGCTGGTCCAGGTTTGGGATCCGAGCTTGGCTTGTTGATCACATCTTTGGCCTTGCCCTTCTTCTTCCAATTGCCCTTCTTCTTAAAGTTAGGCTTGTTCTGGATCGCCATCACATGGCCGCCACCATTGCTCTTCTTAATGTCAGCCTCTGCTGTTTTAAGCATGCCACACAGCTCATTCAAGCCCTTCTCTGCCCCATGCATATGGTAGTTCGAGATGAAGCTACCATAGCTTGGCGGAAGTGACGCTAGAATAAAATCAGTGGCCAACTCTGGACCTATTGGGAAGCCTAGCTTCTCCAATCTCTGAGTGTGACCAACCATCTTGATCACGTGTGGCCAACTGCTGCACCTTCTGCCAACTTTATCTCCACAAAAGCTTTGGACACATTGAACCTTTCGGTCCTAGCTTGAGTTTGGAACATTTCCTGGAGAGCCACCATCATATTGTGTGTAGTATATCCCTCAAACTGCATCTGCAGCTCAGGTTCCATACTAGCAAGTAGAAGACAGCTTATCTGATTATCAACGTCCAACACTCTCTGGTGGGCGTTTCTCACAGCAGCAGATGCATTTTCAGCAGGCTCGTCTGGTAAAGGGGTGTCTAGAACATCCTCCTTTTTCTCTGCCCTGAGAACAATTCTCACGTTGCGGATCCAATCCACATAGTTTGTTCCATTCAACTTTTCTTTCTCAAGGATCGAACGTAAAGTAAACGGTGCGTTGACAGCCATTGATCTACAACAAAATAATAATGCAAAATACTAAGACAACGTATCCATGACGGAGTAAATTAAATTAACCATTTAACTGAATCTACTTCCACTAAAATCAATATCCCTCGATTGATTACTAGTGATTCAGGATCCACAACTAACAAGTCGACTAGTGAGCTTTAGCATCACCGCTAGAAGACATGGTAGACCGGTAAGCAACTCTTTGCTAATCATATCTCATATGACTCCTGTTGTTGGGTGACATCTCTATGTCTCGGCGACCAACTCTTGTGCCCCAAAGCCCTTAACCGTTAAGATGACTTTGTTCAAGGTAACCAAACCCCGTGCGAGTAAGTATCCGATACGAACCCATCTAGTCGAGGAAAATCAGCAGCACCCTAATTTTATAGACCCCCCACTGATCGTACAAGACATGATGGTGCAAGGTTTGGGAGGGCACGTAAACTTAAATATTACTGAGGGATCGTTCTACTTTTATCGTCGCATGCTAAAAAACGTCATTCGTCGCATGTAAATAAAAGCAGAACGTTATAGGACGGCATTCACACAATAATGACACGGTATGGCCCATTATCACAGGTAGATCTCCATCTCCATTGTGTTGTCCATCATGTTGATCTCCATCTTCATGATCCATCATGTTGATCTCCATCTCCATGATCCATGCATGCCATCCTACAGTGATGAGTCCTCCAAGAACTAACATCTAACGCATGCAAGTAAATAAATTACATAATCGCGCTTAGATCATCACAGGTTGGCACGCAGACCATTACAATAACTTGACAATACATATGGCTCCAGCCGTATTGCCGCACTCACGACACGCAGGTCATGATTCAATTACATACATGCATCACATACACATAAGGGCCATACCGATCACATGAATTTCTGCAAAAACAAGTTAGGCGATTCCGATGTCTAAACTTAAAACGCAGAAAACTCCATCTTCCCGGCCGAATTTCGCAAATCTGATTTCGGCGAAACTGCTAAGGGCAGTCTAAAACGGACGTAACTTTTTCTGTAGATGAATTTTCATATAAAAATCGTCTCCATCCGAGATCGTATGCGAAAGTTATTACTGTTTTACCGAACATCTTGTTTTCGCATCTTTCTCCGGCCCGGTTTCAGATCCAATCTTCACCGTCACGCATCCCATGCGCCTGGCCATTGACCTAAGTTCGATTCGACCAATCCAATTGATCTACATCTCACCATGCATGGGTTTACGAGTATCACTTAGCTCCGATGGCGGAAAAAACCGACCGGTAGGAGCAATTCGTTACACAACCATCACGGCAAAGATCACGAACCGATCAGAGACTCATCTACAACCACGCATATCTCCATATGCCCACGATCGAATCTATAACGAAGCAGCTACGGCTCTGATGCCGCTTGTAGGGATCCGGGGAGGCTACGCTAGCACAATACAAAACCGTGTACCCCGAAACCAGAAACAACTGCAGTTATAGATCTCAGATCGTTACCACTAGACGCGCAGATGCAGCGGAACCGTCTCGGTGTAGAGAAGCGCGTCGAGGTAGCAGTGCCGTGAAGTTGCGAACGTCCGTCTGGTCCTGCGACTTGCGGTTCGTCCTAGTGCTCCAGATGTAGCACCTCCGAGGTATCCACACGTACGGAGATTGGAACGCCGAGCGTCGGTGTGCCAGCACCGAGGCGCGCGGCAGGAGAACGGCAGCGTGGGAGGGCGGTTACTGTTCACCGCGTGAACTGTTCACGCGTGAACAGTACCGCGGGTACTGTAGCAGCGGCTATAGGAGGGGCGGCACAACTGGCTTGCTCATCTCCCCTTTGCCCCTCCCTCGTATATATAGGGAGGAAAACCTCCCACCCCTTCGTCCATTAGCAATGTGGGACTAATACTTGGTGTAGTCCCTCTAGTGCTAATGGGCCACGCTAATGGGCTTCCACTTTGTAGGCCCATTAGTGAATCCAATCCAATTGGCTCTAGGGCATATATCCAACACTTACGATGCCGTCTTAAGGTGGAAGTGCCGGCGAAATGGGTAGTGTTGGTGCTAGGACTCCAGGCAATATGGTTCTCTCCTCACATGCCAGCCAGCATGCCGGATGGATATAGATGTGGCCGCTGCAAGTCCATGACCACAAGCGCAGCTTCCTCGATGTGCTAGAGGCTGGAGCACACGTAGAGCGCGGAGTGATCCTGTGGCAGTAGGCGCCGCAGAGGCCGTGGTAACTGTCAGCTCTCAACCTCTCATTAACATGGGACATCAGTATAACGATAGTGTATGGCGGGCCAGTACAAACATCAACCTGTCAGTTTGGAATGAATATTTGTGCTCCAAGCGCCAGCGTGGCGGCATCATGAGCTCCTCCTAGAAATTATATACATTTTACTCTGTTTTACTCCACAACTTCGTAGCAGTGATGCATGCCATAATGTAAATTATTCTTCTTTCACAACATTTGCAAACAAGTTAACCTTTTTCACAGTTGTGTACAATAGCTGTAGGTAGGTATACTATAATTGTAAGCTTGTGTAACCTCTTCCCAAACATGCAGCTGATGCTCTTTAAAATCCACAGGTACCTTATTGTAATTGATGATATATGGAATACAGAAGCATGGGGAATCATCAAACGTGCTCTGATTGACAAGAATATTGGTAGTAGAGTTATCTTGACTACCCGTAATATGGATGTGGCTAAGTTTGCTTCTATGGACGGTGAAGTGTGTGAACTAGATGCTCTCTCTTATGAGGACTCTAGAAGGCTACTTTGTAAAAGGGTATTTAATGAAGGAGAAGCAATCTATTCTGAACTAGAAGAGATAACAAAGAAAATTTTGAACAAGTGCGGTGGAATACCATTAGCTATCATTACTATATCAAGCATGTTGGCTAGGATAAACAGGAGAAAGTATAAATGGTATGGTGTGTACAATTCTATGGGTTCCGGACTTGAAAAAGACAAGACTTTGGATAACATGAGGAATATATTACGTCTAAGTTACAGTGATCTTCCTTACTATCTAAAGCCATGTTTATTGTATGTAAGCATGTTTCCTGAAGATTACGAGATTCGAAGAAGTAACTTGGTACAGCTTTGGGTCGCAGAGGGTTTTGTTGTAGAAAAACAGGGAAGCACTTCCTATGAAATTGGAGACATGTACTTTAATGAGCTTGTGAATAGAAGCATGATTATGCCAGTACGCATGGATAAATTTGGTGTTGCAACAACTTGTCGAGTACATGATGTCATACTTGATCTTATCATTTCCCTTTCAGCACAAGAAAATTTTTGCACTATACCAGATATTCTGCACCACAAATCTACAGCTTGCAAGATTAGAAGAATATCGCTGCAAAGTGAACAAAAGATAGAGGCAGCAACAGCGAACATGTCCCATGTCAGGTCACTCATTGTTTTTTATAATGGGATTCAAATGCTGCCACCTATGCCAAGGTTTTCAGTTCTCCGTGTTTTGTCTTTGGAAAATATTCGGAGTAAGATTATTCAGCCTAATGATATAGGGAGTTTGCACCACTTGAGATATCTGGAACTACGTGGTAAGCTTGAACCAGAGCTTCTAGGAGGAATTGGAAACCTAAAGCTTCTCAAGACACTGGATTTGAGAAGAGCATCCATTAAAGAACTGCCAGCTTGCGTTGTTCAGCTACGACAACTTAGATGTCTATTAACGCGTAGCAATTTGAATTTTCCAGATGGGTTTGGAAATCTCACGTCCTTGCAAGAGCTATCAGTGCTCAATGTGGACAAAGCACCAAACGCTCTGGCTGAGTTGGGTAAGCTTACAGAACTGCGAGTGCTCGAAATGAAAGGATTTGACAAAAATGAGAGTTACATGGAGACATTTCTGCAGAGTCTATCTAATCTAGGCAACCTTAGCACTCTTAAATTTTATGATATCAGTGAGCTCAGATCCCTAGATAGTGTATCAGATCAATGCAAGGGTCCTGCATGTTTACAAGTCTTTGATGGAGGCTACGTAATCTTCTCTGAGTTGCCACGGTGGTTTTCCTCCCTCTCTGAGCTCTCCTGCTTGTCCATCTGGGTTAATGTGCTAAGACAGGCTGATCTCCAACTACTTGGAGCTTTGCCCATGCTACGTTATCTTGAATTACAAGTGCATCCGGAAGGCACCACTGATGAACGGCTGGTCATTGGCAGTGATCAGCCCTTCCGCTCTCTAGCAGAGTTAAAGTTTAGGCACTTTTCAAGATGCTGGCTGGTGTTTGGACAAGGAGTGATGCCCAGGCTTCGAAGGCTTGAGCTATACTTTAATGTACGGAAGAGAGTGGGTGGTGGTTTTGACGTTGGCTTGGAGAACCTCACTTCCCTTAAACATGTCATCGTCCAACTTGACTGTCGGGGAGCCAGGAGCCGGGAGGTGGAGGATGCAGAGACCAAAAGCAGGGATGCAGTTAACAGCCAGCCGAACCATCCAACTCTTGTGCTCAGAAGAATTTACGAACATTTAGTGGCAGAGAATGAGAACGAAGATGTACGTGAGGCTCCGGAGCAACATAGGTACTTTTGCTTGCTGACGTATATCCACCATTGAGTTGTCACGTATAAGTTTGCTCGTTTCTTTCGTTTGCTGACGTATATATCCCCCGTTGTAGTGTTACGGCTGCCGATCAGTTCGAACTTGCTGACTGCCAACGATAAAAGGAAAGGTAAGAAATTCGTTTCCCATAAATTTCACACACACAGAGTTTGCTACCTTCTTTCTTATCAGAAGTTTCTAACATGCGTATCCTCGCTTCTACTGTTGCAGTTGATCCTGGTGTCCGACTGGGACTAGAAGGCTTCCGAAATTAAATCATCAGCTACTCATAAACCATCTTAATTCTAATTGTTTCTGCACGTCTCCCCTCTATTCCCGTTGCTCCTCTGTTTCTATTGCTCGAGAGCCATTCTGCTTCGCAGCCCAAGCCAGTATCCCCTTGCAGTATCAGCTTCCTGCTCGACGTCAGTTTATTCTTTTGCGTGCTCCCATCAGTTACTCCCATTCCGTTGGACTTGACATTGCGCTTCTCCTATTTGGTTTTCACCGTACTCCTTTTTTTTAAGTTCTCATATAGTTCTTACCTCCAACAAAAATTTCTCCTCTATTAAGCATGAAAATAAATCACCCCTTGTTGTCCTTTCAAAATTAGTTATGCTTCCAGACTGAATCCGTCCTTGCTATTCTCTGCCACTCCATCAAATAAAAAATCGTCCTTTCTTTTCTGTGTTTGAAAATTGACCACCACCTTATCGCAACCATAAAAATAAACAAAAAATTATTTGTCATGCTGCTCCAACATATTCATCCAATTATTCATTCCTCTTGGATGCATTATATTTACACACCAGTAGGCAATACTAGGTAAGTTCCCCCACATTCCTCCTATCCCACTTCTTGCTCAATATCTTTGTGATCACTTTTCATTGGTTATATTATGTGTACAAAACTGAAATGTTCAATACCTATGATTTTTACTTCTCATTTATGGCAATCAGGTATTTATTTGTGTTGTAAATTACTTCAGGCTTGAGATGAACTATTGTATCACCGGAGTTCAGCACTAGTTTACATTTTTTAGCTCTAGAAAACTGGATTAACCAGCTCCTCAAGAAGTTGATTTTGATTAAATGTGTATAAATCTAGTGCCTACCCCAACCTGCTTCGGGTTAAAAAGACTATGTTGTTATTGTTGTTAGTGTAGTTGTGTATCCTAATTTCATAATTATGTACTAGTGTAGAGGGAGACTTACTTCTGTGATATTTTATAAGTGTATTTTTATGAATTATTCTGTGACAAGAATGAGATATTATTTGAAATTTCTAAGCATGAGTATTTGCATATATTGTATATAAAATGAAAATTTATGGATGCACTAAAGCATATTTCTGGATTAACAAGCCATCATATGCATATTTTGTTGTTGTAACTCAGTTGTAGGAATTCCATGTTTT
This sequence comes from Urochloa ruziziensis, assembly GCA_015476505.1. NCBI lineage: Eukaryota > Viridiplantae > Streptophyta > Magnoliopsida > Poales > Poaceae > Urochloa > Urochloa ruziziensis. Next base: position 17,884,459 of record CM027120.1, read on the forward strand.
ATTGTTTTACATAATTACATATTCATTTTCAAAGACTTAACTATTTGGAAGTGGTGAATTGGAGAAATGGTAAACCTACTAAGGCTTCTAGGGCCATTAACTATTTAAATAAGATTTTCATCGTTGTGTTTTCATATAAAAGTGCTTGTTTTGTTTGAAAAATGAACTTCCATCTTTTCCTTTCATGTGATCTATCATTTATCTTGTAGTCTAGTAGTTTATTCTCATAATTTATTTATTTTGCAGGAATGAAACAAACTATCCTGCACAATGGGGAAATTTGTTGCAGCTTTCATGTATTTGTTACAAGGTTTGAAACTTGGAGTGTTCGTTATGATATGCCTTTGTCATTTAAATAAACATCGACATGTTTACTTATTTATGAGTTCATGTAATGAAGCATGTGTTGTTGGTCATCTTTGGTTGGCTTTTTTTTTTGGAACTGGTTGGCTTTCAATTATTCATGTGCATGAGAAGGCTTTTGGAATAATTTATTAATTTAAATATGGTTTTACCGTTGTTGAGAAATCATATTATTGTTTAATTACTGGCTGGTGGATTGTTGTCTCCAGCAGTTGAGGGTCTGCCTCTTTGAAGTTGAATATTTGCTGATTTACACAGCAGCGCTTACAGGAAGAGTTCCTTCAGCTTGTGATTTATATGCCAGTCATGTATAACAACCACCAAGATCTGAATCCCATCACTAGGTGTTTTCAGAATCATTCGAGTTGCACATCAATGATACAAATACTTTTTGTTCTTTCTAAAAACATTTTATTTTCTTCTCGTCATATATTGTTCTTGTTTATTGTGTTTTTTTATTTTACAAACAATAATCTGTTAAAATCAAGTAACAATCCATATTTACTAACACGAATGCGACGCTTGGGTTGGCTTGCAGTATTGGAGGGAATGAAATGGCATATAGATCGTCAAACAGCATGAGTGCGCCATACTTTGGTTCGCCGTGACAATCTGGAATCTCCCGATTTAAAAACCAAAGCTAACCCCATCAGTCCGTCAGAGACATCCATTTTTTCCAACTTAATACAGTGACCCTGGAAGTCGACCCCTCTTCCATCCCCTTTGTGACGACCCAGATTTTCAAAATCGAGAATCCAAATCTCTGTACCCTTTTGATAGTCCCTGGATCAGTAGCTATCACGTACATAACTCTCTCAGTATAATATCATATCCATACAATGAATTTAGATTACATAGAAGAGATTTACATCCATACCATTATGGAAATACGAATAAAGTACAAGCCCATGGGGCCAAACGACAAGAATAAATCATGCGCAGCGGTAGCTAGGGCTTCAAGCCTTCTTCTTCATTCTTCACCACAGGCAACTCGAGCGAAGCACACAACCTTTTTTCCACGCGTCCAAACCTGCATGCTCACAAACTATCCCCAAGGAATGGGATAGGTTCACGTCACCATCTGTATGCAAGCTTTAAGTGGCATAACATCTAAAGGTATAAAAGTAATTCAAGGAAAGGCTGTGGTTTCCTATGCAATAGCAGTAGCATCATCAAGGTATAATCTCCATAAACCATCCCACATCCCACCTCACATCACATCACCTTCTTCACACTCGTCTAAGTCGATGCGAGAGCTCCCTCCCCTCGCACCACACCAACTACGACCGGATCCTGAAAGAAGAGGGAGCAGACTCTCCTTCTCCCCGTCCGTAGCTGCGAACCTTAATCACTCTGTTACTGGCTAAAATTAGGGGGTGGTAGAAGATCCCAAATATGAGAGGTAACAGTGCAATGGGCAATGTCCATACTGAGGACGCGGCTATACGTATAGATTCTAGACTCTGCAGAGCTTGTACAACTGGACCGACTCGGGCTGCGATCGGTAGCGAACCGACCTGAGACACAACCCACAGCACATACCCTAACCGCTACGATGCCCGCCTGCCCTTCCTATCTCGATCCATCGGCTCGTAATCAAATGCTTCGGAAGCTGTGTTGAACTCTCCCTCGGGGGCCAGACAGGGCCATAGTCCTTCGGGGAAACGGTCTCTCCCGTTCCCGTACACCATCCACCTGATCTTCTCGCAATCCGGGCATCGTGCTAGTTAGGCCTGGCTGGAACCCGTTCATATGGGTAAGAGGTAAGTACGTGGGGCCCAAAGAGTGGTTACCCCACTCGGTTTCAGACCGGGGCGAGCGTCATCGTCCAAAAGGCGTATCCCCCGCAGAAGAACGCAGACGCAATACCCACTATAGGTAATGCCGCCAACTCCTGTGCTCCTATCCAACCATGTGCCCGCCGTAAGCACGGTGTGGGACCCCCTCGAGAGCAGAAGCTGACACATCATCATTCGAAGCAGAAGCTGAGGAACTTGAGGGACAACTATCTACGGAGAGCTGAGGGCCATGCAGTTGTCTAGAGGCTAGCTTAGGCTAGACTCTAGCCGGCGGGATCACCCTGCAAGAAAGATCACGCCGGAGTTCTGGAGCTAGGAGTCACAAGAAGGTATGGCCACGGTTGTGATCTTGTGATGTACAATCATTCATGGTAAAGTAATAGATGTGTTCCGATTCTTTTGCGATCCATTTGCCTCCTTCTATGATTTCATACTTTCTCGAGTTTGCTTATTCTAATCTATGGCAGCGCATAGATTGAATAGGGTGTTCCTGTAGTCATGGTGGCTAGAGGTGCATACCGGATCTATCGAGTAGCATGACACGAACTTAGGTTCGTGCCCTTGTAACTAACCACGCCGATAGGGAGCATCGTGACAGGGTGTGGCCCGTGTAAGGTGGCGTTCTCAGGAGTTGGACAGGAGGGTAGAGATTTAAAGATGCATTGAATGAGAACCATGTTTTGCCAGCTGATCTAGCTAGAACTACAACATATGCATAGTCTAGGGTTTATCCTAGATAAGTTACCTCTTGTTCATATGTGCTATGCTTGATCATGTTACGTTTTCACAGTCATCTTGCAACTTGAACAATGCTTTCCGTTGTATAGTTAATTTAGGGTTTGTGACCTTGTTTCCACGGATTGATAAACCTTGGGGGAGTACTCTTGAGGGAAGAGCTACAACAGATCTGTGCGCTTACGGTGGATCTTGGTGTGCGTTTGCGCCACCAACAGTAAGGTGGAGGAAAAAGAAATTAGTTCTCACAGGTGCTAGTGCGGTGTGTTGGGCCATGTGGCTTAGTAGAAATGACATCGTTTTTAATAAAGCAATTAAACAATTTTGTCTGCAGGTCCTTTTCAGGGCGACATACTGGATAAGACTCTGGGCGCTACTTCAGAAGGAGGAGGACAGAGTCACTATATCTTACGCATGTCAAGCTTTGGAGACCACGGCTATGGAGATCTTCGCGAAGAATGGGTGGCGGTTTAGTAATAGGCTGTGTTTATAGGCTGTTTACTTTACCTATTTTTACGCAGTCATGTGTGGTCCCTGTTTTGTAATAATGGCTGGATATATTACTATGATGTAGAGGCCGAAATATTGAACTATTCCTTTATCTAAAAAAAGGTAGAGCTTGTCGGCCCATTCCGTCACGTACTTCACGAAATGCATTTCCAGGTGGATGGGCGCACAACGCGTGAAACCGCTGAGGCAGAAGCAGCAACACCTTCCCAGATCGTGAATACTGGCTACGATACGCGAACACCTGGACTGAAACACGATGAACTCGCAGAGAAGGGAACAGACTAGACTGCGTTCGGTGCCCTCTGATTTCATCGTCTAGTCTATGCAATGCAGAAATAAGGAACACGCCGTCTCTTAGTCTCTACAAGGATTGGGGCGGCGCCGGCAGCATATATTTGTAGTCCTTGAGCGTGACAGCATTACTGATGTCGAGCTGATGATCAATTATTGATAGCTGCACAACGTCACTAGTTGGCCTAAGTCCTCGAAGGTGCAACTCTCTTCCAAGATAAGCTTGTACCGTAATACAGTCTGTCTATCTATCTATCTATACCTATACTAATCACAGACTCTCTAGAAATTCCCACGTTAATCGGAGAAAAACAAAAATAGTTAACCATACGATCAAGTTTTGATGGTTAGATCAACCGTTACCTGTTAAGACTCCTTGAACGATACAGACTATATGTGAATATACGTATGGGAATCTTCTTCCTACCGTGCATCTCTCCTTCGCCTTCTATCGTATTGCGGCGGTCGAAGTTGCCTCGACGGCGTGCTCCACGCCTCCTCCTGCGAGGCTGCGACGCTCATACCTCAGACCCGGCCCATCAGGACGTTGTTCCAGACTTCCAGTGAATGGGCATCGTTGCCGTCGCTGGGTTTATCTGGTGACGAGGGCATGTAACTGCCGCTGAAGATCCACTTCTGTTGCTCCCATGCATCATCCAAAACCACCACGGCCGTTTTGTCCGCCGGCCACATATCTACCCGTTTTGCAAATTAGCAAGGTGAGGTCTGTAGGTATACATTTTGCAACTTAGCAAGGTGAGGTCTGTAGGTATTCAGTTGATTTTTCTAGCATCGCTCCTTTTGTTTTCCTTAACTTCAGCTGTTCGTTTCTTTTGGCAATATTATCAGAGTTGTGTATAGGTTCGGCTCTGCGATCTATTTAGAAGCTGAACGGCAAGAATTATAATGGCCGGGGAAATAAGGTTAGCCTCAATTTTGCCATCCAATTGATGATTTTAATTGAGTAATTAAAAAATTCATCCCGTACTGATTTTAAATTGAGTAATGAAAAAAATTATTGATTGCATTTGATTACTGCTTCTAAGCTACAGATAGTACAATTTATTAAATCATTTTGCTATCAATCGGATCCATGGATTATGCAGCTTGGTTGAACACATGATGAATCTGTGATAGTGGGATACGGTGATGTTCTTCTACCTGTTACAAAAGATGAGTTGAGCTATTCTGCATGTAGGTTAGTTTATGTTAATTACCTTCACACGTGTCCCATATGGTAAAAATCCAGAGATGGGATTATATATACGAGCTTTTAGACCACACATATAAGAGTTTCCATGTGCATTTTTTAGATCACACATATAAGAGTTTGCACAAATGAATTCTACAGACTATTAGTTGTACTACAAATCCTTGACATTCCATTAGTACAGTTGTTTAAATTCAAAATCCTTTTGCATATCCCTAACATGCATGCATTGGATATGAAATCTGAATAGCTTCATTCTGACTCATATATAGTGGCTTTCTTTGCATTCTGCAAGAACCCAAATGTTTAAATCAAATAAAAAACGTGGAAGAAGCCTTAACACAGTCTGTTGGTGAGTCGAAGAAACTATCGAGAAACTGGTGGGAAAGAGGGATGGAAAAAACACAGATTCACCGCTATTACAATGATTAGTTGGTAGAGATGATGTTGCCGATATGCCTGGTCATTAGCTTCTTTTCCTAATATTCCCCTTGCCCTTTGTTTGATATAATATGGAAAACTTTCTATGGAATATGGATGGCAACATGCATAAAATTCTGAAATAATGGCAGATTTCAGTAAAAATGCAGGTTACCCAATTATTCAGTCTGATGTGGTTCACTGTACATGTGCATTTTCTACCACTATTTAATTGACTTGACATGGATCTCTAATGTGCTGCCCATGATTTATCTTCCTTGATGTTTCATCGTCTAAGGTTAATCGTCGTAATAATAATGTCGGTCTAGAAAAAATCTCATTATAATGTTATTTCAGGATATTCAATCTATTGTTACAGAAGCTGTGCCAAAAAAAAAAAACTGCTAACTGATGGTCTCCATAATTTCTCCAACATAAAGCATTGATTGTCTAGGTAATTAGCTATTAAATACATAAGAACATTGCTCTGTAGCAACAGAATGATTAGTATGATAAAAAAAAAAGTTTCTCTGGTGGGCTATGTTTGCTCAATGTACGGATAAAATACAAGGGTATATTGAGCTAGGAAAATTCAAAATCATAGTCTAAAGAATATGTTGATATACAAAAAGGGCATGTTTGTTGAACCCCAACTTATATAATCCATGTTGCAGGAGTGGTAGAAAAGAAGTTTAAAATAAACTGGTCTAGGACAGACTTGAGGACTGCATATGGCTTTATATTTTAGGGTGTTCTAATTATAAAGCTAAAATAAGTTGAATTCTACAAGCTGGGCTGTAAACAACAAGACCTAAGGATGGTGCTTCAGCTCAGTTTTTATTTACATTTGAAATTAAAAGATTTAACATGATTTCCAGCTCTCTAAATAATCCATGGAATTTACTATGCATATTAAAATCTTTTGATACCTAAGTAAAGTCGAGAAATACATAAACCAGCATATAAGTATTTTCTTTGGTTAAGTGATGAAATATATTCATTAACTTTGTTCATTAATTAATGTAAAGCATAGATTTTTAATTCTAATTCTTTTCTCTGGCCTTACAAGGTACTATCGTCTTTAAACTTACAAGTGCCTTTAGTTTCCTCGTACATAGACATTCTGCAAACCTTACATGATTTTGTTCGATATACCCGTAGTCTGTTTCTGCATTCTAGATTATAATATTAAGGAAAAAGTCCAAATTACTCCCCTCAAGTATAAGGAAAGTCCAGATAACCCCATAAAGTATGTTTTGGTTTAGTTTACCCCCTAAACTATAGCATTTGGTTCAAATTACTCCATAATACAATTTGTCTTTTTTTGTTTCTCCATACATAGGTGAAATCTTGAGTTCAAATTTATAGGGTGGTAGTTGACATCATAATGTATAATAGAAAAATATATTATAATATATTATAAATTTTTTGTCATTATTTTTCACATAATTTTGTATCTCATTGATTAATTTATTATGAAATATCCTACCGTATGGAAATAGTGATAAAAAATTCATGATGCATTTTTGTTACATGTGTTATGATGTCTATTATTAACTTGCAAAATTTGAACTCAAATTTCCACTAGGACATAAAGAAACAAAAAAAAAGACAAATTGTATTAAGGGGCAAGTTGAACCAAATGTCATAGTTTATGGGGTAAATTGAACCAAAACATACTTTGAGGGGTTATCCGAACTTTGCTTATACTTGAGGGGAGTAATTTGGACTTTTTCCTAATATTAATGTTTCATGAATTAAGGTTTTCTAAGTTGTCCTGTATTGATGGCAAGATGCACCAACACATCGAACCACATGAACCTTAAATCATATTTTTCTTTAAATTTGCCTGTTGCAATAGGGAGCGCATGATAATGTTAATTAGTAACTACAATAGAGACTACATGGTTTTTCCTTGGCATTACTAAACATCTTGGAGCGGTAGTTGGTGTGTTGCACTGCAAAAGGAATGCTGCTGCTTGAAGTTTCAGTGCATTGCTTTGCCATCCAGATATGGAAGCAGAGCTCTACTTGTTACTATCTCTTCTACATCTACACATGTACAAAGTTGCCTGCAAAGTTCAAATGAGCAAGGGATATATCCAGTGGAAGCATACAAACAATTGAAGCCTATGAAAAACATTTGTATTAAAATCACATGGAAAACATGAAGGAAAAATAAACCTTCTCTACAGTTTTCAGAAAATATAGAGGACAAAATAAATCGTGTGTTTGCAAGATAAAAAAACGAAATTATGAACTAGCTGTATTATCAGGGGTGATATATCCTGGTGTGCTAAATTCAAACTATTTTAGTATGTTCAGCTTCATTTCGGATTGAAGTTAATACCAGCCCGTGCGGATGCACGGGTTGATGACTAGTATAAAATAATACAAGTCATTTTTCTGTCATCCTTGTCAGCAAAATTTTAACAAAGACACATATAGGTGCCGATTTGCCTCCATCAACATAAGATTAAACAAACATGTAGCCAAACCCTGAACCACTCCGATCGACGACACGAATAGTGCCACAGTTTCAGGACGGATGAATCCGCTGATCGACATGGGTTCGAGCAGCAGTATGCATGCGGTCCATCTTGAAAGCCCCGTTATCTCATTTTGCATCCTAGCAGCCGGATGAGGTTCCAGCGTCGAGCAGACAAATCACCAACAGCGTCACATGGGGCAATGATCTTTGTTACCCGCCACTCGATGACGCCCACTTGTGAGCTGTACACATATTTTGCTGCAAGATTCGTTTTCCAACTAGCGAATCACTAGCAACTGCTCTTTTGTTCTCACCTCTGTTTCTGTGTTTCTACGTCCTTTCCCTTCGCGATAGTCCAAGCAATGCACCAGTCACTGTCACATGGAATTTGTCCTCCACTACTCTGCCTTTTAAAATTGTTAGTGGAAGACACATGGCACTTGAGTGATAATGGTAGGTGCAATTACTTTCCGCCTCTGCAATATATTCTCCCGCCTGTAAAATACTCCATGATAGCAAGTCATCCAAATCCACATTTGTTGATATCATCAATTAGGTGTTAGTTGCGAGCTCACACCAGCAAGTCCTGTGGCATAGCATGGAGCTCGCTACGGCGGCGCTGAGTAGCCTCCTGCCCAAGCTGGGCTCCCTTCTCAGCGATGAGTACAAGTTGCAGATGGGTTTGAGGGGGGAGATCCGGTTCCTACAAGCTGAGATGGAGAGCATGCAGGCAGCCCTGGAGGGGGTGTCAAACATGCCGGCTGATCAGATCCGTGATCATCACAAGATTTGGACCAAGGATTTGAAGGAGCTGGTCTATGATATTAAAGATAGTGTCGATGCTTTCATGGTGCGTGTCGATGCTCCGGTGAGCACAAAGCCACATAGCTTTAGAAGGTTTTTTGACAAGACCATCGGCCTGTTGACAAAGGTCAAGAATCGCTGAATCGACATCATATCGCCGATGACATCCAAGATATAAAGAGCCGTATCAAAGAAGTTACTAGTAGGCAAGAAAGATATAAGTTTGACGATGCTGCAGTGCAACTTGAGAATGCAGCAATGGACCCTCGGTTGCCAGCTCTCTATGAAGAAGTAAAGAATCTTGTTGGCATCGATGCCCCTATAGATGCCCCTATAGAGAAGCTCACCGCTTTGTTGATGGATGGGAAAGGTGTGCAAAAACAACAGCTAATGGTTGTCTCCATTGTTGGCATCGGAGGCCTCGGAAAAACAACTCTCGCCAACTCAGTGTATCAGAGACTCAAAGGAGGATTTCAGTGTCATGCTTTTGTTTCGATCTCGCTTAAGCCAGACATAAAGAAGATACTTTGTAGCATGCTTCGGCAGGTTAGCGAAAAGGAGTACCGCAATGCTGACGTATGGAATCATACTGAACTTATAGATAAAATTAGAGATATCCTAGAGAAAAAGAGGTACGTACTGTACATATTCATGGTAATTTTATACAAACAAAAGCCCAAAACAGAGTAGCCAATCATCCATTCATGCATAGGCACAGATCGTTGTGCTTGAGGATAGTTGAATTAGATATCATCGTTTCATTCAAACTTTAATTTATAAAATTTTAAGGGCACACAATGAAGTGATTTTCTTTTTGAAAAACCATGCAAGTACATCATTATAATTGATGATGTATGGGAACATTTGGCATGGACCAATATCAAATGTTCTCTTCCTGATAACAACCTTGGAAGCAGAGTCGTTGTAACAACCCGAAATGCTGATGTGGCTAAACTTTCTTGCTCGCCCATTGATGACACTATGTATGAACTAGATCCTCTCTCTTATGAGAACTCAAAAAGGCTGTTCTGTAAACGGGTATTCCATGAAGATGAGGAAATTCATTCCCAATTGGTGGAAGTAACTCAGAAAATTCTAAGGAAATGTGGTGGTGTACCCTTAGCTATCATTACTACAGCTAGTTTGTTGGCCAGTGGACCAAAGAAGACAAAGTATGAATGGTATAGGGTCTACAAATCTATGGGTTCCGGACTTCAAAATGACAAGACGATGGAGAACATGAGAGATATATTATATCTTAGTTATGGTCATCTTCCTTGCTATCTAAAGCCTTGCTTATTGTATCTAAGCATGTTTCCAGAAGATCATGTGATTAACAGACATACATTGGTTCAGATTTGGGTAGCAGAAGGTTTTGTTGATGAAAACCATGGGAACGATTTGTATGACCTTGGAGATAGTTACTTTGATGAGCTTGTTAATAGAAGCATGATTCAGCCAGTGTACTTCTCTGGTTCTGGTTCTGGTTCTGCACCCGCTTGTCGAGTGCATGATATAATCCTTGATCTCATCATTTCCATTTCAGCAAGGGAAAATTTTGCAACCATCATATCTGAAGGTTCAAAGCTAATCTCTCCAGTTCGCAAGGTTCGACGATTATATCTGCAAGGTAGCAAGGTAGATAGCAACAAGGAAGAAAGCAATGAAGAGAAAGTGATAATAACAACATCAACTGTAAGCATGTTCCATGTGAGGTTGCTCATTGCATTTGGTGCGATTTCTCAATGGATGCCATCTCTGGCCAGGTTTTCAGTTCTTCGTATTTTGCATTGTAAGAATAAGTCATGCAACACTTGTTAGTTTGTTAGTCTGTTAGCGTGTCTAGCTGATCGCGTTGGTCAAGTCTGTTAGGATCAACGTGAACACGCGGTTGACGTGCGCCTGTACGCACGGAACGCGCGGATAGCACGGCACGACCCAGGGTTGTGGGATGGCACAACCTGAGCACGACCGTGTCGCGTAAGAGTCGGCCACGACGGCCATGATCGAGTCTGTATCGAGTCTGTAAAAAGTTTTCTTTATAAGCAATACATAGAGTTAGAAAAACGCTGCCGCTTTGCAGCACAAGTGTATCGTCTCTCCGTTCCTCTGTGTCGCGTGCGTTCCACAGATCCTGAAGCCTCGCCGTTGAGTTGATCTCCGGCCGGGCCTCTAACAATTGGCATCAGAGCCGTGTGAAGATCCCAGGGCACCATGTCGTCGCCGGGGAAGAAGCTGGCCACCGCCGGCGACACCTCTGGCGACAAGAAGGGCGCACGTTCTCCTACACCGCCGTCACAACGTCGAGTCCGTTCTCCGTCGCGACATCCACGCCGTTCACGCACCAGGGACGCCCGGCAGCGTGAAGTGATGATCGAGCGCGTCGTCGAGAAGACGGTGGCTCCGGCGTCATACCCCATGCTCACCCGAACCAATTACCAGGAGTGGTCTTTGGTTATGAAGGTGAACTTTCAGGCACAAGGGTTGTGGGAGGCGATCGATCCGGGCGATTGTGACGACCGTGAAGATCGGCTCGCCCTCGCCGCTCTGCTCCGAGCTGTGCCCAACGACATGTGGAGCACACTAGCGCGGAAGGAGACGGCCAAGGACGCATGGGAGGCAGTGAAGACGATCCGCGTCGGGGTCCAGCGCGTTCGGGACTCCAACGCCCAACAGCTGCGTCGAGACTTCGCCGAGCTCCGCTTCAACGAGGGTGAGTCCGTGGACGAATTCTCACTTCGCATCACCTCCCTCGCCGACAACCTCCGCACCCTTGGAGATGCAATCACCGACGCAGAGGTGGTCAAGAAGATGCTCCAGGTAGTCCCGGAACACCTCTCTCAGGCCGCCGTCGCCATCGAGATGATCCTCGACCTCAACGCCACCTCGGTCGAGGAGGTCACCGGCCGCCTGAGGGTGTTCGAGCAACGCTGCGTCAAGCCAAAGCCGCCCACCGACGCGATGGGGCGGCTATTCCTCTGCGAGGACGACTAGATCGCGCGCCAGAAGGCACGACGCGAGCAGGAGAACTCAGGCAACAGCTCACACTCCGGAGGACGCGGCAAGCGGAGAGGAAGAGGCGGCGGCCGTGGCGGCGGACACGGCAACTCCCGGGAAGCCAAGGATCGGCCTCCTCCCAATGACCCGTGCAGACATTGCGGGCGCACTGGGCATTGGTCGAAGGATTGCCAGTCCAAGAAGAAGACGGGCCAGGCCCATCTGGCCCAGGTAGAGGAGGAGGAACACACCCTCCTGATCCTGGCGGCCCAGGTTGACGAGGAGAGCAATCCTCCCCAGATCCACTCGCCTCCACCAGCGCCGCCGTCGCTCACTCCGCCGCCGTCGTCGAACATTATCCGTGCGCCGGTGATGCTTCCCCAAGTCGAGCTTGAAGAGAACAAGGCGTACTTCCAGCTTGGGGAGGACGGACCCCAGGACTCACACAACTGGGTCCTGGACACTGGCGCAACCAACCACATGACGGGGTCCAAGAACGCCTTCGCCGAGCTTGATCCCAGGATCTGCGGGCGCGTCAGGTTCGGGGATGGCTCGGTGGTTGCAATTGAAGGTCGAGGGACGGTGCTGTTCTCCTACAAATCAGGGGAACACAGGATGCTGGCCGGGGTGTACTTCATCCCACGACTAACGGCGAACATCGTCAGCCTGGGACAGCTCGACGAAGCCGGTTTCAAGATCGACATTGACTCCGGGGTACTGCGCGTCTTCGACCAGGAGCGCAAGCTCCTCGCAAAGGTGCTCCGCTCCGAGAATCGCCTGTACCACCTCCTGCTCCAGCTCGCCAGACCAGTGTGCCTGACTGCTCGCGTCGATGACACGGCGTGGCTGTGGCACTGCCGCTACGGCCACGTCAACTTCCAGGCGCTGCGGACGCTGGCCCGCAAGGAAATGGTGCACGGTCTCCCACAAATTGCCCACGTCGAGCAAGTCTGTGAAGATTGCATCCTGAGCAAGCAACGGCGGACGGCGTTCCCGCAGCAAGCAAAGTACCGCGCCACTGAGGCGCTCGAGCTCGTCCACGGGGATCTCTGCGGCCCATCTCTCCACCAACACCAGGAGACAGGCGCTACTTCCTCCTTCTCGTCGACGACATGAGTCGTTTCATGTGGCTCGTGCTGCTGCGGTCCAAGGACGAAGCATCGGAGGCCATCATCGTGCACCAGAACAAGGTCGAACGCGAGAGCGGCAAGAAGCTGAAGGTACTCCGCACGGATCATGGTGGGGAATTCACATCCGTGAGTTTCGGTGAGTATTGTGCCGGCATTGGCGTCCAGCGCCACTTCTCTGCCCCCTACAGCCCACAGCAGAATGGCGTCGTAGAACGCCGGAACGGGAGCGTGGTGGCGATGGCGAGGAGCATCCTGCGCGCAAGGGGCATGCCTGGTCACTTCTGGGGAGAAGCCGTCACCACCGCGGTATTCCTTCTCAACAGAGCGCCCACAGCCAGCCTCCAAGGACGCACGCCTTATCAAGCCTGGACAGGGAAGAAGCCGGCGGTACACTTCCTCAAGATCTTCGGGTGCGTCGCCTACATCAAGAACACGCGCGCACACCTAGCCAAGCTCGACGACCGCGGCATCAAGGTGGTCTTCATCGGCTACGAACCTGGATCTAAAGCATATCGCTTCTACGATCCTGCGACAGACCGGGTACACGTATCCCGGGATGCCGTGTTCGACGAGGGAACGAGGTGGAGCTGGGACAAGGAGGAGCAGTACAACGCCGACGAGCCGTTCGTGGTGGAGTACCAGATCGAGAGCGCTTGAACCCCGACGGCAGCGTCCTCATCCTCGACGTCACGCTCACCAACGCCGGGTACCACGATGCCCCTGCACCAACCCATGTTCGCGCAAGACCTGCACGACGACGTCGAGTTCGCGACGCCTCTGAGCGAGGATCCAAACCTCGACGCAGATGACGACGAGGAAGCTGAACATCGGTACCGCCGCGTCGACAACGTGCTCGGGCCATGCCTTGCTCCTGGACGCGCCCGGCGCAGGACCATACGAGCACAGCTGCATGTTGTGAGCGCCGAGGAGCCTACATCAGTGATGGAAGCACAGCGCGAGGAGCACTGGTACACCGCCATGAAGGAGGAGCTGACGTCGATTGAAGAGAACCAGACGTGGACGCTTGCTGAGCTGCCCCCAGGACATCGAGCCATTGGGCTGAAGTGGGTGTTCAAGGTTAAACGCGACGAGCGTGGGGACATAACCAAGTACAAAGCCCGTCTCGTCGCCAAAGGCTACGTGCAGCGAGAGGGGATCGATTATGAAGAGGTGTTTGCCCCCGTTGCTCGCCTAGAATCAGTTCGCCTTCTCCTCGCTCTTGCTGCACACTACAGGTGGGAAGTCCACCACATGGACATCAAATCGGCGTTCCTGAACGGCGAGCTGAAGGAGATCGTCTACGTGCAGCAACCACCCGGCTTCATCGACCCAGAGAACAAGAACAAGGTCCTGCGCCTTCATAAAGCTCTGTACGGGCTGAAGCAGGCACCACGTGCATGGAACGCCAAGCTTGACAGCTCCTTGCTGTCCCTCGGCTTCCACCGCTGCATCAGCGAGCACGGGATGTACACCCGTGGAGAAGGCAAGAAGCACCTGATTGTGGGTGTGTACGTTGATGATCTCATCATCACGGGAGGCGACATCGACACACTGGAGGAGTTCAAGCTGGAGATGAAGAGGACGTTCCGGATGAGCGATCTGGGTGCACTGTCCTACTACTTGGGAATGGAGGTGCACCAGAGCGCCACCGGGATCTCCCTGAAGCAGAACGCCTACGCGGTCAAGATCTTAGAGAAGGCCGGCATGGGGGACTGCAATCCGTCTGCAACACCGATGGAACCTCGTTTGAAACTGATGAAAGAAGGCACCACAGAAGCTGTCGACTCCACCAATTACCGCAGCATCATTGGAAGCTTGAGGTACCTCGTGAATTCACGCCCAGATCTTGCATATGCAGTGGGTTATCTTAGCCGATTCATGGAGGCACCAAGAGAAGAGCACTTCGCAGCTGTGAAGCGTGTGTTGAGATACATAGCAGGGACACTGAACTGGGGTGTGTTCTTTCCTGCTGGAGGAGAATCAGTGGAAAGGCCCAAGCTGCTGGGCTACACTGACAGTGACCTTGCCGGCGACGTGAACGACATGAAGAGCACCAGTGGGCTCATTTTCTTCCTCGCCAGAGGACCTATTGCATGGCAGCCAGCGAAGCAGAAGGTCGTAGCTCTGTCTTCTTGCGAGGCAGAGTATATTGCAGCAGCAGCCGGCGCTTGCCAAGGTGTGTGGCTGGCGCGTCTTCTTTCTGAGCCGATCGGCGGTGAACCAGTGCCGCCCATGATCAAAGTGGACAACAAGTCCACCATCTCGCTGATCAAGAACCCGGTGCACCATGAACGGAGCAAGCACATTGACGTGAAGTTCCATTACATCCGGGAGTGCACCGAGAAGGGGCTGATCGACGTGGACTTCATCCGCACGGAGGAGCAACTGGGTGACATCTGCACTAAGGCGCTCGGACGAACGCGGTTCCAGGAGCTACGCTCGAAGATTGGCCTCAAGGTGATCGAGTAAGTGTTGCAATCCTTAGGAGGAGATTGTAAGAATAAGTCATGCAACACTTGTTAGTTTGTTAGTCTGTTAGCGTGTCTAGCTGATCGCGTTGGTCAAGTCTGTTAGGATCAACGTGAACACGCGGTTAACGTGCGCCTGTACGTACGGAACGCGCGGATAGCGCGGCACGACCCAGGGTTGTGGGATGGCACAACCTGAGCACGATCGTGTCGCGTAAGAGTCGGCCACGACGGCCATGATCGAGTCTGTAAAAAGTTTTCTTTATAAGCAATACATAGAGTTAGAAAAACGCTGCCGCTTTGCAGCACAAGTGTATCGTCTCTCCGTTCCTCTGTGTCGCGTGCGTTCCACAGATCCTGAAGCCTCGCCGTCGAGTTGATCTCCGGCCGGGCCTCTAACATGCATTTGGAATGTTTGCCCAGCAAAAATATGCATGCGAAGGATTTAGGGAGTTTGCATCACTTGAGATATCTGAAACTACAAGGAAAGCTTGAATCCAGCGTTCTAGAAGAAATTGGAAACCTTCAGCTTCTAAAAACATTGGAGTTAGACAATGCATCCATTAAAGAGCTGCCAGCGAGCATTTATCGGCTAGAAAAAATTGAAAATCTGTATGTCGGTGATGGGGTAAAATTTCTAGATGGGGTTGGGAATCTAATGTCCCTCCAAGGCCTGAGATGGCTTGATGTGGGAAAATCACCAAGTACTTTAGCTGAGCTAGACAATCTCATCAAATTGAAGGGTTTATCTATATGTGGATTAGATGTAAATGGCAGTGACGGGGAGAAATTTCTCAAGGCCCTATCAAGTTTAAGCAACCTTCGTGGTCTAGCTTTTGATGGCAAAGGGATATGCTCTCTAAATTGTATGCCAGATCATTGGAGAGGCCCTTTGCATCTCCAACGCTTCTATGGAAACAAATTAACATTCTCGCAGGTGCCTTTGTGGTTTTCCTCTCTCTCCGAACTCACCTGCTTGTCCATCAAGGTCAACTTGCTAAGACAGAATGATCTTCAACTGCTTGGAGCATTGCCCGTGCTTCGTTCTCTTAAACTACAAGTTATTCCCAGCGGTACCACTGATGAACGGTCGGTAGTTGGTGCTGATCAGCCCTTCCGCTCTCTAGCAGAATATGAGTTTGATCACTATACAAGATGTTGTCTGGTGTTTGCTCATGGAGTGATGCCAAAGCTTCAAAGGCTTAAGCTGTATTTTCGAGTACGGAAGAGAGAAGGTGGTGGTTTTGATACTGGCTTGGAGAACCTTGCTTCCCTTAAGGCCCCGTTCGGTTGTATTGGATCGGTTCCAACGGATTGATGAGATATAACAAGAAATTTATAACAGGAATACCAAAGGACTGGGATTTAATTGGGTTTGTGAACCAATTTGATCATGATATGTACAACAAGAGACCGGGAATAGATCCACTAGTCAAGAGTTGTGGAACTAATCCGGGTATTTTGTTGTACCTATCGTGAATAAATTGGTTCATGATCCAGAATAAATCCTAGTCCCTTATTATAACTATTATAAATCTGATGTTATATTTATCCTCAATCCGGTGGAATAAATCCAATACAACCGAACGGGCCCTAAACATGTCACTGTCAGAGTTAACTGTGAAGGCGCCCAGATCAGGGAAGTTGAGAATGTAGAGACAGTGGTCAGGGATGCAATTGACATGCATCTGAACCATCCAACTCTTGTCCTGGCAAGAGATGATGAAGATAAAATGGTAACACATGAGGACAAAGCTGATGGCGAGGCGTCCAAGGAAAGGTAGCAAAACTCTTAGAACGGAATGTCCGCTGATAATGCTATAGCTATGTTGGATTGTTTTGTTATTCTGCTGACGTGCCTGCTTTTCCTCTACGCAGTTAAGCCAGGTTGTCATACTTCCCCGAATTTTATCCTTCTGCTGGTTGCATCCGGATTATTCTTGGCTCTATTCCACATTACCAGATATTTATTCACTTCGACTTTGCACAAAAGCCAGCTTCCTTTTGCGAATTGGCTTGTAGTCCAATGGTAGGACGGTCCAGTGGAACGCTACCCACTAGGGTTCAAATTCTGGTGCTCGCACCTTTTCCTGAGATTTTCTCAGGATTTACCGGCGTTATGCGTTAAGTGGTAAGCGGCGTTCCCGTCGACAACGAGGCGCCAATGGTGACTTCGGAAATCTCCAGATCTGCCGGGTGCTCAGTCCTTCGAAGGTGCTCATAGGGGTAGGGTTTGCGTACGTGTGTTCATAGGGGTGAGTGTGCGTGTGTGTTGTGAACGTCTGCGTTGTACTGCGTAATTCTAAAAAAAGCCAGCTTCCTTTTTTTCCATAGCTGATAAAGCCAGCTTGCTTTTTTGAGAGCCGTAAGCCATTCCATTAGTTACTCATGTTCCTTTTGCTGTTCTTTTGCTGGTCTCCCTCCTCGCTTCTCATATTTCGTTTTCTCCGTACTCTGTTTCATGCTCTCTACGATAAGTAGCTTCCTTGTTATTGAAATAATCATCAACCTTTTATTACACTAAAAAGTAGTTCTCGCTTTGCGTTCCATTTAGACAAAAAAAAAATCCTCATTTATGGTGGTCGAGAAACAAATTCCCTTGTTGTCTTAAACAGAAAAAAGATTCCTTTGCTACCCTTGATTACTAAATCCATACCTGCTTATGCTTCATCCCTGTAAACTCTGCACCCGCAACCACAACTATCATTATGCACAATAAAAAAAGCTTCATTTTCCGTACTTGAAGAATCAGTTGCATCCTTGATGTCGTTTAGATAAAAAACATCTATCTTTCTCACTTCATCCGTCCGACACTCCGACCTGCTGACATTGGATTTGAAACTACAATAATAGTCAGCAAAAAAGAAAAGAAGACCTACTCTGTTATGAACGTACGTGCTACAGTATGCTCAGCTGACTGCTCACTCTAGCTGTTCAACCTAGTGCTCATATTGGATGTATTTTTCTGAGCCATTGACAATTCTCTGTAAGTTCCCTGAAATTAAACCTTTTCATTAGTTGGTCACCGCCTTTATTACTCTTTACCCGCTGGTGGTTTTAAGTGTAATAGAAAAATGTTTGATACAATAGTGAACATTAGCAGTAATTTAGGTATGTGCTGATCCTTTAGTTTAATATTTGAAACACCCAATTCCACACATTCCGTTTATGTTGTAATATTCCATTACACCTGTGTTGTATCAAATTCATATGGTACTGTTCTAAGATTTCTAGACCTTCAACCTTCATAACAACCTAGTGTGCAGATTAGCTATCCCCTCAGTAGTTATATGGAACAATGCTGCAGTAAGGGCAAGTACAACAGTGTGTACGGTTGCTGTCTGTTCGGCACAAATAGACAGCTTGAACAGACAGCTTGTACAACCGTGCAGTCAGCTGCTGTCTATTCAGGAGTGTTTAATGCATCCTTTGACAAACAAATCATGATGATCTAGTGCATACTTGATCTTTATAGCCATTTTGTTGCATACATGAGACAATGCACAATACACTCAAATATTCCACATTCAAATAATTCACATAAATCTTATATATATCATATTAAATTTTAAGAAACCTATAAATTAAATCATAAGAGGCATATAAAATAAAAAACAAATTTGAGATTATTTGGACATGTATTTATTTTACTATGAATTTCACCAAACCATGAACAGACAAGTACTAAACATCCCTTCTTGCTAGCTTGTACTGTTCATCTTCCCCGTACATCTCCATCTCCCGTCATTTCTGATCACGGTTGAAAACTTGAAGCCACGGAGCTCCCTGCCAGCCAAAGTTCCATGCCCACAGCTCACCTATGGCCGATTCCTCGCGCCCCCAGCACCGCAACCTTCGCAGCTACCTCCATGGTCTATCTGTTCGCCCATCCGAGCCTCACCGTGATGGGAATTTCAGATCTTGCAGCCATCACTGACAAATACCGTGCTAGAGAAGGGGGAGGCCGGAGGCGAAGGGGAAGGCCGCGGACGGCGCGAACCTTTGGCGTACCGAAACATCCTTCGTGCGCAACGGATCCATGCCCTCGTCTTCTCCCCGCAGCACGCCGTACAACGGTCGCCTTCCCCGTCGCCGTGCCTCAGAGCACGGGCCGTTGCTCGTAGACGAACCAAGCGACGGCTCGGGAGTTACTGCGGGTCGCGGGGGGGCTAAACGCAAAAATCTACTGCATGTCGACGGGTCACGACGGCCCGTTGTACGTGCCAAATAAATACCAGATAAATGTCTGTTGGAAAGTTATGGACACCACAGAAAGTTGCGCTGTGCTCACATCACTATGTTCAGCGTCCACTGGAACTACTTTTTAGCAGCATTGGTATGTTTTGTAACACCAAAAATGCATAATAAACAA
Source organism: Urochloa ruziziensis (assembly GCA_015476505.1). Lineage (NCBI taxonomy): Eukaryota > Viridiplantae > Streptophyta > Magnoliopsida > Poales > Poaceae > Urochloa > Urochloa ruziziensis. Next base: position 17,904,049 of record CM027120.1, read on the forward strand.
TAAATTCCTTTTATATGTTGAAATACGTAAAAATATAGAAGGATGACCTGGTGCTTTAAAGAAATGCTGACAAGTTGAGTTTATGATCTATTGCTCGGAAGGACAATCAAAGATAACGTTTGCATTGAACACTCTGTTTGATCGATCACATGACATGAAAACTCTGTTTGATCGCTCACATGACATGAAACCCATCGTGGCCTATATGCTTATTAGTTTGTATATATTTTCTCGCAGAAATATCAACTCTATTCTTATAAGTGCATGCTTTTCTTTTCAGCAATGAAAAAGGCGATCAGCTCATCTATTTATGAACCAGAGATATGAGACTTCTTTACTCTGTTTGAAGCTTGAAGAATTTATTATCACTACTATGTCTTTCCATATGTGTGGATGGTATTTTAGATCATCTGCAATCCATCACTTTAAATACTTTATTAAATTTATTCTCTTGTTACTGTTAGACTTTATTTCAGAAGTTATTTTTTGTGGCAAACGGTTTGTATTTAGGACTGGATCTACAATAATTTGGAGCAAAGATCGATTGTCCCTGTTTATTAGAATGCATTGTTGTGATGATAAGGTTACTAGCTTCTACCAAGCATAGATTACTGAAGGAAACTGCATCCAATCCTTCGGAAGGACGTAGCTGTGTTACTCTGTTGGAAGCTCTCTGTGAGAAACAAAATCTAGCTGAGCTTTTATCCAAGCTTGGTCCGGATGCTCTTCCTCCTTTCACGTTTGTGTGGAAAGCAGAGTGAGCTGCTGCAATCCCAGAAAAACAACGACTAACTGTGGGGTTACAAAGATTAAAAGGGCGTAACGTCAGAGGCCAGCTCCATAGTGAAAGCATCAAGATGGCTAAAAGGGGAGTGAATTAGGCCTCTATAATTTTTTCTTGCGGAAATTAAAACCTATGATCAAGCCTAATCACCCCATGTGCCTAAATCTTAGAAAGTGTGGCTATCCTAATCGTTCAAAAGTTTAGCAACCTAGTTCCAACCTTAAACTAGCATGACAATTCTAAGTATTTATATTGCGGAAAGTAAATTGCCAAAAGTTAAGAGAGAGTTAGTGCGTCGATTTTTTCCAGAGGTATCGAAGAGTCGGCACTCTCCCCTAGTCCTTGTTGGAGCACCCGCGCAAAGGGTATCACTCCCCCTTGATCCGAACAACCTTATTGGGTCTCTCACAATCGCCTCTTTGAGAGCTCACCAAAAACACCACAACAACAAGCCGTCTAGGTGATGCCGATCAGCAAGAGTAACAAGTAAAGAATCTTGCTTGACCTAAGCAAAGCCAAAGAGATTGGTGGATGCACACTTGCTACTCTCAAAGCACTAACGATGTCCTTAATGTTCACTTAAAAACTTTGCAAATCACTTTTAGTGCTTCTCTTGCCCTTGAACACCAAATACACCTTTGAGTAAACCTGAGTGGCAAGAGAGCTCAAATGAACCAGCCCATGGGGTATTTATAGCCCAAGGGGAAGAACAAGCCGTTGCCCCCACAGGCTGCTGAAGTCATGACCACCGACTCATTCTGTGGTGCCATGAATAGGGCACCGGACAAATCGGTGCTCGCCTGAATTCAAACTTCAACGGTTACTGACATGGAGCACCGACTCATATGGTGCTTAACCTTTCTGACCACCGGACAAATCGGTGGTACCATTTTAATTCCCTTCTCCAGACAGAGCCAACCCCAAGCTGATCTCGAGCCTAGCCGATAAGCACCGACTCATACAGTGCTCCACTGTGCAAGCACCGGACAGATCGGTGCTATTTGTATACCGAAGTGCACCCAAACTCTGTCACGTTCCACGATTTGTCTGGTGCTCTTCTTCCCTTAGCATCGGACAAATCGGTGCTTCATTTTTCCTTCAAACAGAGACTGGCGAAAACTGAGCACGGGATTGTCCGGTGCTCTACCAGAGATGCTTCGGTGCTCTGCCAGAGATGCTCTGGTGCTCTGCCAGAGATGCTCTGGTGCTCTCTGTCTTGCCAAAACTTGTCCAATTCAATGTCTTTAAGTTTTGGGCCTTCTCTATTGTACTTCTATCCTTCATCTAAGCTACCTAATGCCAATTTTACTTTGATCTCTAAGCTGCATGTATTCAAACTAACTTGGACTCCAGACTTTCACAAACACACACGACCCGACATGCAAGTACTGCACAAATCACAAATGGTGCACCAAAACTTTTGGTTTCATGCACCATGTGCATAATACATCTTTTTCTTTAGATCAAGGAAAATTGTATTATATCAAAGGTGAATACATCATCAAGTCACATACACCATTTTAAAGCACTCACACACTAAGTAGCTCCAAATCTCAATCCTAAACCTGTGTAAACAATCAAATAGAAGGACGCATAGGCATACAATCAGCAAGCAGGCTGAACACAAGCGCCCAAAGAACGGCGACCAACATCCCTGTAGGTTGCAACGACCACAATCTTCTTCTTCCTTATTACATTTATTTCTTCCTTTTTCTGCCACCGATGGAGAAGAAAGATCGATCCCAATTTACCCTTCCCAAGACTGATGAAAATCAACTTGAAAGGCAAAATAAATATCACAAGCCTTTCATTGTGGTTGGGTCTAACCACGACAAAACGGAGAAGAGGCCGGAGAAAATTATTCCATGACGACAACATCATCCCCGTCTCGATGTCGCCATCCGAAAACATAAACCTCCATGTCTTCATGCAAAAAAAAGTTGTCAGCGCTGTAGATTCCGCCATCAACTTCATCGGCTTCGCCATGAGGAAACCAAATCCACCCTACGCCCTTGCCGTCGTCAGAAAGGAGGAAGAAACAAATCACCAATACCAAAAAATTTGGCACGAAGAAACCCTAACCCTAACCTAGACTCGATCTACTTAAGACTATTGAAAGAGATGGATCCCCACTCACTCCGATGTCTGGCAAGCGATGCCGAAAGTGGGAGGGAGGGAGACCAAACAGTGGTGGCAACGGATGCTCTGGCCGGCGGCGCACGCAAGAGTGGAGTGCCACCGTGTCCCCCGAAGACGACGTGGGGGCGGTTCGTTGGAATGACATTTCTTTTTTGTCCATGAGCATAATACATGTGGATAGGTCAATAAGTGCTAGGAAATATCAATAAAAGCATGTGGTCCTAATCCCACGGCCGATCAACACAGTGATTAAATAACAATTCGGTCTTCTTGAGTCTTAGCAAAGTTTTGGATTGTGGCAGCATTATTTGGACCTATCAATTATTGGTAGCTGCAAAAAATCGGTAGCTGGCCAAATCCTTCGGGAGGTGCATCTCAGTATGAGGTCATGATTGCGATAGTACTCTATGCAAGCGTCGCTGTGTCATCAAATTAGGTTCTGTTTTGTCTCTGTCAACGAAGTAGCAGAATAGAGGATGCGATCTACACCGGAAGGAACCGCCCCGGCACCGTGGTGGAGGCCGGACAGGACCAGTGCGGCCGCAGAGTCAAGCTGCCTGCCCCACGGTTCGACAGGCATCTTGAACATGGAGAAAACAATGATTGCCGTGTCCAGCAGCCATCGCCATGGCTGTGCACAAATACAAGGGGGAAACTAGGAAAACATTGGTGAATTTGTGGGCAGAGCTTAATACATGTTTTCAGCAATAGTTTTCCCCTTTAGATTCGGCTTTTCTAAAAAAAAATCAGCAATAGTTTTATCTCCATTTCACTCTGGAATTGGTGTTGTTCCTGTCTGTACGTAGTGTAGCATTAAAGGTGTTGTGATTCCTTCGTCGTGTTTTTCATAGTGTTGTACTCCCATTAAACATGAAGGATATCTGCTTTCTAAAAGAGAGATAGAGAGTGATAGTACAAATACAGGATCTGCTTTCTAAAAGATGCTTGTGCCTGTAATCTCTAACGAGCACTCTGGCTGGCTACCAATCATATATGTCTGAATGGCCAAATATTTGCGGAGACCACAAACGCTTACCAGCAAAATAGGACACCTCCCATACCCACAAGGCCACAACAAAGAGACGGAGCAAGCTGCCTACCCTGCTGCCTATGGTAGCTAGGAGTAGGAAGACATGGAGCTCGCGACGGCTGCACTTAGCACCCTCCTCCCCAAGCTCGGCTCCCTTCTCGCCGATGAGTACAAGCTGCAGAAGGGGTTGAAGTTGGAGATCAAATATCTAAGATCCGAAATGGAGAGGATGCATGCTGCCCTCAGAGACCTGTCCAAGATGCCGGAAGATCGGATTACAGAAGTTGACAAGCTCTGGGCAAGGGACCTGAAGGAGCTTTCCTACGATATTGAGGACAGTGTCGACGAATTCGTGGTGCGTGTGGATGCTCCTGCGGATCCACGCCGCTCCAAAGGATTTAGAAATTATATTCACCGGTTTTATTTTGTCAGAGTGCCCAAGATTCGTCGTCAAATCGCCAAAGACATCGTTGGCATAAAGGTCCGGATCCAAGACATTGCAGACAGGCGAGCAAGGTACACTTTACCAGATGTTGCAGCACAACCTGGCACAGCTGTTCTCGACCCTCGCTTGCCGGCACTCTATGAAGAAGTGCAGAAACTCGTCGGCATAGATGGCCCTGCAGACCAGCTCACCAATTTGCTCATACAAGGGGACACTGTGCAAAAGAAGATGTTGATGGTCGTTTCCATCTTTGGAGTTGGAGGCCTGGGCAAAACAACTCTTGCCAATTCCTTGTATACGAGACTCAGATATAAGGAAGAATTCGAATGCTCTGCTTTTGTCCCCGTGTCACAGAAGCCAGATATAAAAAGATTTTGAGGAGCATTTTACGGCAGGTTAGCATAAATGACTACACCAATGCAGAAGCTTGGGATCAGACTGAACTTACAGATAAAATCCGGGATATCCTTCAGAAAAAGAGGTACAAAACCAAATCAGAGTTTCTTCTAGTCGTTTTCATCCATGCCCATGCATCAATGCGGCGCCACATAGTGTCTTTGGTACATCTACCTATCTTTAAAATGTCACCGTATATTTGATTTGATCAAAATTAGATTAGGATAGTTTGACATAAGACAAACAAACCCAAAATTTGGTACATCTACCTATCTTTAAAATGTGTGCATCTGGGACTTTTCTAGAGATAATATAACAATTATGGTATTCCTACTGCATCCATCATCACGTACAAAACGGTTGCTATTTTCTGCTACATTCCTTCCAGTAGCCTCTTACCATGAAAATAACAAAGTACAAATTGCAGGTATATCATTGTAGTTGACGATGTATGGGATGAATCAGCATGGAAACACATCAAGTGTGCTCTCGTTGAAAATAACCTTTCTAGTAGAGTCATTGTGACAACTCGTATTTCTACTGTGGCTAAAATCTCTTGCTCCCCTATTGATGGTGCAATGCATGAGCTAAAACCTCTTCCTTTCGAGGACTCCAAAAGGCTGCTCTTCAAAAGAATTTTTGAAGAAGAGGAAAATCATTCTGAACTGGAGAAAGTATCAACAAAAATTTTGAAGAAATGTGGTGGAATACCATTAGCTATAATTACTACAGCTAGCCTGCTGGCTAGTTTACAGGACAGAACAAATGAGTTGGAATGGTACAAAGTATACTGTTCTATGGGTTCTGGACTTGAAAAGGACAATACTCAAGAGAACATGCGAGAGATATTAAATCTCAGTTATAGTGATTTACCTACTTATCTAAAACCATGCTTACTGTATCTAAGCATGTTTCCTGAGGACATTGTGATTCCAATGGATGTATTGGTACAAATGTGGATAGGTGAAGGTTTTGTTGAAGGAAAACAGGGAAGCAGTTTGTACAAAATTGGAAAGGGTTACTTCAATGAGCTTGTTAATAGAAGCATGATTCAACGTGTAGAAGATTCAGACGAAGAAACAGGTTGCCAAGTACACGATATGATACATGATAATTACAAAGAAATTGGTTGCCGCGTACATGATATGATACTTGATCTCATCATTTATCTTGCCGCTAGAGAAAATTTTGTCACCATATCAGAAGGTGCTGCAATCACATCTCAGCAAGTGGGCAATGTGCGTAGAATGTCAGCTCAAGCCAGGGAGGATCATAATGACGGCGTGCAAGTCATGCTGCCAGAAACCATGGATGTCTCCCATGTGAGGTCACTCACTGTATTCCACGATGATGCATGGAATTGGATGCCACCTCTGTCAAAGTTTTCGGTCCTTCGTGTTCTGCATTTGCAAGATTATCCCAGCAGGAAAAATCCTAAGGACCTAGGGAGTTTGTATCATTTGAGATATCTGTTCCTAGGAGGTAAGCCTAAAACAGAGCTTCTAGAACAAATTGGAAATCTAAAGTTTCTGAAGATATTAAATCTGTGGGATGCTAAAATACAAGAATTGCCTGCAAGCATTGCTCAGCTCAGTGAACTTGAGAAACTTATCATTGAGGAGGATGTGAAATTTCCAGCTGGGACATCGATTAGGAATTTAGTGTCCCTAGAAGAGCTGCCATGGTTTGATGCAGAAGAATCACCAAGCGCACTGGCTGAGCTAGGCAGCCTCATTAAACTGAGGGTGCTCAGGATATATGGATTAGGAGATGATAAGACTGACGTCAAGACTTTTCTCCGGAGCCTATCTATGCTATGCAACCTTCGCATCCTAGAATTTGATGGCCGTAAGCTTTGTTCCCTGGATTTGATACCAGATCAATGGGGAGCCCCTGCACATCTCCAAGGAATTGATGGTGGTGACTTAACCTTTTCTCAGTTGCCGCAGTGGTTTTCCTCCCTGTCCGAACTATCTAGCTTAACCATCGAGGTCAAAGTACTAAGACAGGACGATTTTCATCTGCTTGGAGCTTTACCTGTGCTAAGTTTTCTTGAACTAACAGTTCATCTGGATGGTACCGCTGAAGAACGGTTGACAATTTGTAAAAGTGCGCCATTCCGTATTCTAAAAGAGTTCAGGTTTTGGCACTACACAAAATGTTGGCTTGTGGTTGATCAAGGAGCGATGCCAATGCTTCGAAGACTTCAGTTATACTTTCAAGTACAGAACAGAGTAGTTGGTGGGTTTGATATTGGCTTGGAGAACCTCACTTCCCTTGAACATGTGGACATCGGACTCGGCTGTGATGGCGCCCAGATCAGGGAGGTGGACGATACAAAGATCATGATCAAGGATGCAATCGGCATCCTTCCTAACCATCCAAGTTTCAGTCAGCGTGAATGGAGAACGGTATAGCATCATATCAGAGGTAACAAGTTCCTTTCCTATTGGATTCCATGTATGATCCCTTCTTTATTTTTCCTTCATTTTCTGACACACGTATCGTTTGCTTCGCCTTTAGCAGTAAACGGTGATGATTGGTTTGGAGTGGCAAGGCTTCCGAACTTTACTCCTACTTGTAACAGCCTACTTTTTTGCATGACGCTAAATTTGTGAAGAATCCCAAGACTTTTAAAAAATATTGTTTGATCTATGTGGACGTTCATAAGCATGGTCTAGTGTAAGCCTAATTGCTTCTCTCATGTTTTTAAATTCATAGTAAATTATTATAGTGTGCGTTTAACTATTACCTCATGAGTGCATGCTTAATTTGGAGTTGAAATGCTCTTATTGGATTTAAATTTGAACTACCAATACAAATTTAAATCGTATTTAGGTAGTTAAGGAAAATAAATCTTTTTCTAAGTCCGGACTCAAGTGGGCTAAAACTTGGAATGGATTGACATCCAAAATCCAATTGACGGAATCCAACTGAAGTCCAATTAATGTAAGCTACTCATCCAGTCCAATCCTGTTAATCCAATCCGATGCCAAACAAGCACCTGAAGCGAGGCCGCTCATCTCGCGCGGCCGCCTCAAGACCTCGCCGCGCCACGGAAGGGGCGCCACGGAGCTCGCGTGCACCGCCGAGTGCGATGTGCTCTGCGTGCAGGGCGAGCTCGGCCAATGGCTATGCATGCGCGACGTCGCTCGCATCCTGCGCCTGCGTGGTGAAGCTAGCTGACGCTGCCGCCGGCGGAGACGACCGTTCGCCGGTGAGAGTCCAGAGCATCAAGTGTACGCGGATGCTGGTGGCTCGCCACTGGCAGTCGCCATCCAGGAACCAATGATCTCGTTACCTATCTCATTTCACAACCATGTACGGTGCGGCACGGTACATGTTGCACGAATTTCAGACTTGGATGTTCCGGCGTGTACTGCTGACATTGTTGTCAGTGGGTCGATCGCTCGCACAAGTCCGTGTAATGAATTTCTTTCAAGTAGTTTGTGCCTTATATCATTAATGCAACCTAAAACCAGCTTACAGTTGCAGCATGGGGAAGACAGACAACAACAGCACATCATCATGTCTGGCAGAGGCATCGATGTCGTGTGTCCAATACACACTGCGAGAAGAAAAATACTCCTATGCAGCAAAGAAGTTTCAGAAGTTAGTGCAGGGTGCGCCGTTCACGGAAGAAGCACCCCCGGCAGCGGAGGCTGGCACAATAAGTACAAACACTGGTGAATTTGTGCACAGCGGAGTGTGCATATTCTCTCTGAGATCCGGCTTTTATCAAAACATTTTGTGCAAGATTTCGAATTTTAACTTTTCACTGGTGAACTGATGCTAGTGCAACAAGATGATAAAGAAATAGGATGCCTCAGTAGGGAGTAGAAACTGCTGTTTTTGGCTTCCAACTCTCCTGTGTTTTGTGGTTCCTGTGCTGTATCTTTCACGTTCAGATGAAAGACAGCTGGCAGAGAGAGCTATCTACGCGCCTGTAAAAATATCTCTGTACTGATAGACACATTCCTGTTTGTATCCTGACTCCTGAGCTGTGGTTCCTGTCTTCCTGAGCTCTATCTTTCATTATGCTGTGGTCCCATTAAAAATTTTTACACAGCGAGAGTGTGATGGGGACATGGGACCAAACACAGAGACTGCTTTCCGTGAAAGACGACATACGCGCCTGTAAAATATCTCTCGTCATCGATCTGGACTTTCGGTGGCTACCAATCATATTTATCAGAATGCACTGCCCGGTACAGCAAAGCCTTAAATACACACGGCAAAGGGCACACGGCAAAGTTTGGACGGCAAAGGGGCTCTTTGCCGTGTGCCCATGCTCGGGCACACGGCAAAGGCTTTGCCGTGTGCTCCTTCCTTTGCCTGCGCCGTGAACGACTAACGGACGACCGCCGTTACTTATGCTTTGCCGTGTGCTACGACACGTGGCACACGGCAAAGGCTGGCCGTTTGCCGTGTGCTAAGCCACGAGGCACACGGCAAAGGCTACCCATTTGCCGTGTGCTAAGCCACGTGGCACACGGCAAAGGCCCACATGGCGGCACACGTGGCGGGCCTTTGCCGTGTGCTGTGGTAAAAGCACACGGCAAAGACTTGGCCTTTGCCGTGTGCTTTTACCATAGCACACGGCAAAGGCCCAGAAACTGCACGTGTTTTTGTTTATTGTTACTTATACCCTGAACAACTCAATCTTAAACAGTTTATATATCAATAACCATCACAGGCAGTTTATATATCAGACCGACCATCACAGGCAGTTTATATATCACAACGACCATCAGAAGTCCATAAAAGTCCATACAAGTCCATAAAAATATATACAAGTCCATACAAATCCATACAAGTCCATACTAAGCAAATAATACAAGTCTATACTAAGCAAATGATACAAGTCCATACAAAGCAAATAATACAAGTCCATGCTCGTTGATACAACTCACTGAGACCCAGGTGGCCGCGGCGGCTCCTGCGAGAAGGGTGATCTGTGAGCTAGCGGCGGGAACTGCGACGGGAAGCTGTGAGGGTGCAGCGTCATGTCGGGACGCAACTGCGGCCAAGGCTGGAACGGCGTGCCGGGAGGCAACTGCGACCATGGGTACTGCGTCCACGGTGGGGGGTGAGGGGACTGCTGAGGGGGTGACATGTCTACAGCGACCGGCCCATCGTTCGAGGCCGCGGACTGGTGAGGGGACTGCACAAATGATACAAAATCTAAATAATTCTGGTTTCATCCTAAGTCAACAAGTGTAAGGCATTTTCATTTTTTCAATCATTCTAGGATCTAAGTCGGCTCTAAGTCACTATGAGGAATGAAAATTCAAAGTTGTGAAGAGACTCACAGGCGTAGCATCTCGAGCTGGTGGGGGCATGATAACTGGCGGCGGTGCTTGACCTACCACCGAACCAATGTTGTGCATGTACTGGAACATGTGCTCGTACTGCTGCCGCAGGGCCTCCCGGTCGGCGGCCTGCTTCCGCTCAAACTCGGCAATCAAATTCGCCCTCTCGGTATGCCAGTTCTACTGCAGCTCTTCCTTTGCTGCTCTCACCCCCTCCGCCACCTGGGCAGCCATCATTTCCTGCACATATTCATGACATTGTTAACGTACCAAACAATGGTTAGCGATAATCAATTAACAATAGGTAAAACAGAAATACCTGAAACTAAGCCATCTGGATCTGTGTAGGGGTCTGGCGTGGGCGTATAGGCGGGGTGGAGTCCGTGGCACGGGCTTTAAGCGCGGTGAGAGTGGGAGTACTAGCCGTGTCCACTAGGCTGTTCGCAATCGCATACCGGCCGTGCTTCTTGCCTCCTCCTGACCTCATGAGGATTTCTCCGTCAAGGTCCGCGCTGATCGGATCAAACTCCGTCCCATGGACCTCCCTTGCCATCTCTGTGTAGTCACTCAGGCGGCTGTAGGCGGTCGGATTGGAGTACGCCTCAGACCCGTCATTCGGCTTGTACGTGTTCTCTGGGTCCGTCGCCTTGCCCTTGTGGGACAAAGCGTATGCCATGGCCGGGGGGCAAGGCTGGTTACCATGTGTCCGCGACTGCAAAAAAAAAAACAAAAACAAAAAGGGAAAATGGTTATGAATTATTCAGGAGAGCTCATTAGAATTAAAAATTGAATTCACGTACCCATGTGTTCGCGAACGCCTCGAGGTTATGGTTGCCTTGATGATGTGATGCACCTGACATCATCGAACGCCGCCGCCGGAGCTCGTTGTGGGTCTCCTCCCACTCGTCCGCGAGCCACTTGTCCACCATCTTACCCCAGGCCGGAATTTGGGTCAAGCACCACCGAGGAACCGCCTGCACATCATCAAACACGTGACATATGACAAGACAAAACAAAGGGTACTTAGTTTAAGAGAAGGAGTATATTTACCCGCATGAATTGCTCACGTGTCAACCGCATGTTTCTCGCCTCCGCTTTAGTAAGCTTCACCTTCATATACTTGCGGTAGAAATGCACGACGGCTGCAATGCGCGCCTCGTAGTGCATATCTTGTACCAGTTTGTAGCAGGCGTGGTGAGCCACAGCCTTGGCAGTCGCCTCGTACCCGTCGTCCCATCTAAAGAAATCCTGCACATTGATTGGATATTTATAGAATGTCAGATGAATCAGATGTATTGAGCAATATAAAATTTGAACAAGGCTTACCCATAGCTCTTCCACCACCCGATGTGCCATGTTGTTGAACGTCCTGCCACCACGATCGGGGTGAGGGTCTACGGTGCAGGCGATGTAGTGCTCCCACGTGTACGCCGGCTCCTCTCGGCCGGCGAGCTGCACCAAGCCAGGGAAGTGTAGCTTGCACAAAAGCCCCAGGATGCCATTGGGCATGCGACTGTGACTACCTGGTGTGATCAGCAACCACCCCCTGCACAAGTGACGAAGACAATTTAGACGTTTCAGTAGTGCTAATAAACATATGATCTTCTCCAACTTACAGAGCAACACAGGAGCCAATAATTCCATATCTGCAATCACGGATCGAGATACTTCCTCAGCACAAAGCTGGCGGAAGAAATTGCTCAACTCTGCCAACACTACCCAGATATGGTCAGGGACATAACCTCGAACCATCACTGGAAGAATACGCTCGAGCCATATATGATAGTCATGACTCTTGAGGCCGTTTACTCGCATGGTAGCAAGATTCACCCCCGAGACAGATTAGCAGCATACCCATCAGGAAACTTCAACGTTTTCATCCATTGTAATATTTCCTTCCGTTGGGCTCTCGTCAGGACGAAATCGGCCTTAGGCTTTTTCTATCTACGGCCCTCATTGGGAGTTGGAATGACTAGCTTCGGTCGATCGCATAACTTCGCCTGATCAACTCTAGCCTTAACATTGTCCTTTGTTTTATCGGGAATTTCCATGATTGAACCCCAAAGTGCCTCGCCGATATTTTTTTTCTGTATGCATGACATGACATCAATGTTGTGTGGAAGAAGAATATCATCCATGTAGTGGAGCCTCCACAAGCCGCACTTCTGAGCCCACGCATGAGACTCTCCGTATCCTGCAAAACCACTTCCATCTTTTTTGAGCATGAGAGCGTCCAACTGAGCATGCACCGCGGCACCTGTCATCATTTCCGGTGGAGGGTCTTCGACTACAACACCTTTTGTAAAGTTTTTGACGTCTTTTTCTGAAGGGATGATCAAGAGGGAGGAATTGACGATGTTTGTCAAACGAAGAATATTTGCCTCCAGCTTTCAACCAAATGAACTTTAGAGCTGCCTTGCATACTGGGCATGGGAACCTCCCGTGAACACACCAACCGCAGAACACCCCATACGCCGGCATGTCATGCAAGGAGTACTGGTACCAAACATGCATTTTGAAGTTTGTTTTCGTAGCCCGGTCGTATGCCAATACCCCCTCGTTCCAAGCAGTCTCCAATTCATCAATCAGAGGCTCCATGTACACACACATATTATTCCCCGGATGTTCAGGTATTATCAATGATAAGAATATGTTCTGTCTTTGGAAAAGGACGCTGGGAGGGAGATTGAGAGGGATAACGAACATGGGCCAACAAGTGTACGGCGCACTATTCATTCCATAAGGTTGGAAACCGTCTGTAACTAGCGCAACACGTACATTACGAGCCTCTACAGCTTTCTCAACGTAGCACGAATCAAAGTGCGTCCATGATTCACCATCAGATGGATGTACCAGCTTATCTGGATTATATCGGCGTCCATTTTTGTGCCATGTCATTTGTTTGGCGGATTCTTCTGTCATGTAAAGCCGTTGGATCCTCGGTATGAACGGAAGGTACCGTAAGATTTTCACGGCAATTGTGGTTTGTCTTTTATGACCATCACCTGACCCTACCTCAACAAACCTAGAGGATTCACACTTTGGGCAGTACTTTGCTTCCGCATAATCTTTCCTGAATAGGATGCATCCCTTCGGACAAGTGTGTATCTGCTCATATGGCATCTTAAGTGCACGAAGGAGTTTTTGTGCCTCATACATGTTCTTTGGCAGAATGTGACCAGCTGGAAGCAGGCTGCCAAAAACTGTCAACATAAGATCAAAGGCGTCTCGACCCAGGCTAAGCTGGGACTTTATGGCCATTAGGCGCGCAATGGCATCGAGTTGAGAAACATTGGTATGTTCGTGAAGTGGTTGTTGTGCCGCAGACAACATGTCGTAGTACGCCTTTGCAGTTGGCTCTGGCTCTTCCTCCCTTGGTTCTTCATTAAAGTGTGCTTGATGATAGTCATCTAACATGTCTGCTACATCGGCGTCATCATCTACAGCCTCGATACGTTCTCGGACGACCTCATCTCTCACACGACCGGCTGTGCCATGATATCTCCACTTAGTTTGGTCTCGAGTAAATCCATGTTTGCAAAGACGATTTCTGATGACGGTCTTTGTATGTTCACGAGTGTTTCCACATCTGCTGCAAGGACACCAAGTGCTGGACCTTCCTCTAACATTAGCAAATGCTTCATCCAAGAAAGACTCGGTCTTGTTAATCCAATCCAAGCTCAAGTTACCCCGACTGGACCAGCCCGTGTACATCGAATCACGGTCATCCATCGTCTACTATACGAACTAGTAATATAAAAATAAAATGCATGAGTAATGTAAAACTCAATTGCATCTACACGAATTTTATACTGCCTAGCTAATAGGTGAAGATAGGTCCTAATCCCACCCGAGGATGCGTAGCTGGGGTTAGTTCCCATGCTCTACTCTGATCCGAGACCGAATTTCGGCAGCACCTCCCCGCTGTTCTCCAAATACACGTCCCAAGAGGGAGATTGTGTATCCAGAGAACAACGGGGAGATGTTGCCAAAATTCGGTCTCGGATCAAAATAGAGCATAGAAACTGACCCCAGCTACACATCCTCGGGCTGTCCAAAAAATATGGACAATTCGAAACAGATAAAGTCATAGATATGCAAAAGATCTGCATATCTCCAACTGTATCCCTTCCGAACGGGAGACGCCTAGGTTACGTAAACCGCTAAAATGCATGAAAGGGAAAGGGGGATGTTTATGTCTCACCTTGCTCTACTGCAAAGTAGTCGATAACGGTGGTAAGACGCGGGTGCCGAGGAGTGTGCCCTGTAGGGGGGCGGCCGGCCGCGGCGTACGGCCGCCCGGCCGGCGGAGGGCACGGTCGGCAGCGACGCGGGGGCACGGTCGGCAGTGACGCGGGGGGGGGGGGGGGGGGGAGGGAGGAGTGCGCGAGGGCACGGTGGCGCGCGGAGACGGGTGTCCCTGTCCTGAAAAGTAAAAGGAAAAAAGGTCAAAAGTTGTAAATTTCGGCAGCATCTCCCCTGCACAGGGAAATTTTAGTTACAAATGATAGTTAGAATTGACTTAGAGATTTTTTAGTTATAATTGCTGCAATATGTGGTTTTCGACCGTTTTCGATTATACTGAAACACAAAATTTGTGTCAACCACATATTGCAGCAATTATAACTACAAAAATCTCTAAGTCAATTCTAACTATCATTTGTAACTAAAATTTCTAACTAACAATTTCTAATTAACATTTGTAACTAACATTTCTAACTAACAATTTGTAACTAACAATTTCTAAAAAACATTTGTTACTAACAATTTCTAAAATACATTACCTAGACGCGCCCAATCTTCTCCCTACGGCTCCGGCGGCCCGGGCAGCCGACGGCGACGTGGGCAGCCGCCGGCGCGCCCTTTCCTCCCTCCTCCTCCTCCTACCCTGGCCTCCCCCCGCCTCCTCCTCCTACCCCGGCCTTCTCCTACCCCGGCCGGCCTCCCCCCTCCTCCTCCTACCGCGGCGGCGCAGGGCGCGGCGGCAGGCATGGAGGCGGCGGGGTCCGGCGGCGGCGCTGTATGTGTGGAGCTGTGTGTGTTGCGTGCGTGCGTGTGTGAGTGGCGTGCATGCGAGTGACTGGTCAAAATGTCCCCCCTTTGCCGTGTGTCGTGATCTAGCACACGGCAAAGGCTGAGCCTCAGCCTTTGCCGTGTGCTAGATCACGGCACACGGCAAGGGGGGATATTTTGAAAAAAACACTCGTACCCCCCCTTTGTCGTGTGCCTTGATCTAGCACACGGCAAAGGCTGGCTTGTGCTAAATCAAGGCACACGGCAAAGGGCGCATATTTTGACCGTACCCCCCCTTTGCCGTGTGCTGCACAGCCAAGCACACGGCAAAGGTAATTTTTTTTGTTTGTTCCATTTTTTAAAAATGTGTTCGTAATATAATTTTATGATTTGCCTTTCTAAAAAACTGTGAAAATAGTTTCTCAAAGACAACCTTGAACATATTCAATGAAACGATAAAAAATACCTATTATTTCATGTACATAACTAGAAATTGTTTAGTTGAAAAATAAAAAAAATGTCACACGTGTACGAAAATTTGAGCAAATTTGGTATGTCATACTAATGTAAGTTGTTTTTGCATATACAAAAAGACTTGAAGTGAAAACCGAATTTGACTACACTTACACCTCACAGTATCAACAACTCAACATCAACTCTCTGAAACTTCTCTGGAGATTCTTCGATTTGCAAACAGGGTCTATGATAACGTGTGCGAAACACGTTCTATTTTTTACCACAGCCTATACACATGAAATCATGATGTCAGGGCAAATCTTATGATTTTCAGACATGGATTATTTTTTTAGAATTTAAATGCGATTGGGCCACACGTATCTGATCAGGTTTCATGAACAAGTCGCTAGTTATTTCATTCAAGTTTCTGGAAACGGCCTAATATTAGACTCAATAACTTGAATATTATTTTTGAAACCATTATATTCAATTATTCGACACACTTGCAGTTCAAAAGTTAATTTTTGCCGATAAATCCATGGAATCAAATAAATTGACTAAATATAGCAAAAATAACGAGAAATGTACCAAATCTTAACATGAAATACAGAGTACCGTATCTTGACACCACAAAAATTTGAAAAGGAATAGGACGGAAAAAAATATACTTTGCCGTGTGCCGGCCCTTTACCGTGCGCCGGAAGACAGGACACACGGCAAAGGGCCGCGGCCGTGACTTAACTGTTACCTTTGTCGTGTGCCTAACGGGCGGCACACGGCAAAGAGTGCCCTTTGGCGTGTGCTTGCCTTTGCCGTGTGCCAAAGGCACAGGCACACGGCAAAGAGTGCCCTTTGCCGTGTGTTTCTCCTTTGCCGTGTGTCCTAGGCCGAGGCACACGGCAAAGGGGAGAGACGCCGTGTGCTGGGCCATTGCCGTGTGCCACGTGGCTGGCACACGGCAAAGAGCCCTTTGCCGTGGGCCCGCGGGCCGGCACACGGCAAAGGTCCGTGCACACGGCAATGGCCCGTTTTCCGGTAGTGATGACCAACTACAATATGCAGAGGCTGCAAGCACATCCCAGCAAAATAGGCACGGAGCAAGGTACCTCGAGAGCTGCAAGACATGGAGCTTGCAGCGGGAGCTCTGAACAGCCTCCTCCCCAAGCTGGGTGCCCTCCTCACCGACGAATACAAGCTGCAGAAGGGGCTCCGGGGGAAGATCAGGTTCCTGCAAGCTGAAATGGAGAGCATGCAGGCTGCCATCGACAAGGTGTCGAATCTGCCGCCTGATCAGATTGATGGTGTTCACAAGAAGTGGGCAAGGGATCTGAAGGAGCTGGTCTATGATATTGAGGACAGCGTTGATGCTTTCATGGTGCGTATCGATGCTTCTGCGCACACCAAGCCCCATAGCTTCAAAAAGTTTTTTGACCGGACCATCGGCTTGTTGCCGAAAGTCAAGAGTCGCCATCATATCGCTGATGACATTCAAGACATCAAGAGACGTATCCAAGAGGTTGCTGATAGGCGAGAAAAGTACAAGTTTGAAGCTACCGCAGGGCAATCTGACAGGAATCCTGTTGACCCTCGCGTGCTTGCTTGCTTTGAAGAAACAGCGAATCTTGTTGGCACTGATGGCCCTGCAGAGAAGATCTCTAACTTGCTAACCCAAGGGAAGGGTGAGCCAAACAAGAAGCTAATGGTTGTCTCAGTCGTTGGAGTTGGTGACCTGGGCAAAACAACGGTTGCTAATTTGGTGTACGAAAGACTTGGGCAGCAATTTGACTGTCAGGCTTTCGTTCCAGTGTCGCTTAAGGCCGTGTTTAGTTCCGCGGTAAGAAGATTTTGGAAGGAAATCTTTTCACATTTGAAGTATTAAATATAGACTAATTAAAAAACTAATTGCAGATTACGTTTGGAATTCGCGAGACGAACCTAATGAACCTAATTAATCTGTCATTAGCACATGTTACTGTAGCATTACTGTAGCAATTTAGTGTCTAATCACGTCCTAATTAGACTCATTGGATTCGTCTCGCAAATTCCAGTCCATCTATATAATGCGATTTGTTTTTTACCTACATTTAGTACGCTATACATGTGTCTAAACATTCATTTTGGATTTTGGATTTTGGAACTAAACAAGGCCTAAGCCAAACATGAAGGACGTTTTCGGCAGCATACTTCGGGAAGTTAGCGAAGACAAGTGCACCAATGCTGGGGAAAAGGATCTGAATGAACTTATAAGGAGTATAAGGAAATTCCTCGTCGATAAGAGGTACATGTTATATGCCTATTATCAAATAAACAGTGTATGCCTCGTAAGATTCTTTTATTTTGTACACCACACAAATGCAGTACTCCATCATGGTCAATGTCTCGATGGTGGGGTATATACTTATATCCTAATTAAAATCATCCATTAGAATGAAAAAGATGAACGATTCAGGGTGAGCGATGGGCACTCCAATCCAATGTATAGCTTTATTGTATTGGGAAGAGTACTTGATAAACCTATTATATTGGACATGACCATATAGATGAAATCCAATCTAATAACAATCATATATGGACCCTTTAGGAAAATAAATACAATAATGTACTCCATCAAAAACAAAACAAAAAAGTATTCTAGAATGGGTAGTGGAAGCACGGGCGATGCTGTCTTAAGGTGGAAGCTCCGGCGAAATGGATAGTGGTGGTGCTAGGACACCTGAGGACCCGGTGTGTCCGAGGACCGGTGGATGGTCGCTTCCTAGTGTGATGAGTGATTGACAACGTGGTGTGGATTGACGTTTCCCTTGGCTCAAGTATTGCAGGTGTAGAATGCGGCTTGATTGCATTGGTGCAGGTGAAGAACATGCGCGAAAGGTCTTAGCCATGGCGGCCTCCGAGGAGCGGAGAGACAAGTAGGCTTGGTTCGAGGGACCCGGTGGCCGGATGGATCAAGTGCGGTTCACATGCTGGCAACAACAAGCAAGGGGACGTGGTTCCGGTGCGAGGTAGCGGCTCACGACCGAAGCTCGTACGCGGACGAGAAGCCGGTGCAAGGTGGCAGCTAACGACCGAAGCTTGCGCGCGGGGTTTGGTGATTTGGCCACAAAATCATCGGTGGACGGTTTCCCTTGGTTTGGGCCTCAAAACCAAGGACCGAGGACTCGATGTAGCGACGGCCCGGCCTGCCAGCCAGGGGCGGTCCAACCGCCCCCCAGGGGCGGTGTGACCGGTCCCACCTGGGCAGGTCGCCCGTGAGCGTCGAGGAGCTTCGATCCGGAGGACACGCGGCGTGATCGCAAGGCCTGCGTCGGAGGGAAGCTAGCTTGCGGTGGAAGGTGTCCCAGCCGGAAAAATCTTCGCGGAAAATGTCATATTCGCCCCTGAGGGGTATGTATCGCTTAGGGGTAGTTTAGTCTTTCGAGCACCACCATTTGGACTATATAATAGACCCCCTAGGGGTGGTGGCTGTTATCTCTTTAGTTATTTTTCATTTGGCTTGTTTAGTTTTCCCCTTCTTTTCATCCTCTCCACCTAGAACTATTTTGAATCCACCTAGAATTAATGGTTGGTTGATTGAGCTTAATCTCTACATCTTTGTGCCATGATTTGATTTCCCGAACTCCTTTTCTTTTTCCCATTTTCGGAGGTATTTTCGGAGTCATTTTTGGGGGATTTTCGTTCTTCACTTTCTAGCCCATTTTCTCTCGGATTTCTTTGGGGGAATCACGTATGAGTGCCTTGTGCCTCTTTTCTTGGTGATCCCTTGCCCCCAAACGCCGGGAATCGGTTTAGATTTGAAGTTTTCGGGATGAACTCGTGGAGGGTGTGTTCTTCGCTAGATTTAAAATTCCCAGAGTTCTAGGGAGTTAGAGGCCGAGATTTTTGGGGCATAGCCTCTCCTTGAGGTGTATATCATCTACCCAAAGTTTCGTCTCAAAACTCCAAGCCGTTTGAGAGATCCGTTCTCGAGTTGACCTTTTTCCCGTGCTGTCTGGCAAGACCGGTGCGACCGCCCTCGGATACCGGTGTGACCGCCCCTGGCTGAAGGGCCAGGCAAGGGCGGTGCAACCGCCCCTGGAGAGAGGTGCAACCGCCCATGGCTGAGAGTTGGTGATTCGTGTGGTTTTCGTTCGATTCATGTTGGATTTGTTCGATTCGTATTCCGCTGTGTTGATCTTGTTCCTAGGGTCAGTAGCTTCACAGTAGCTACGTGATCTTGGCAAGATCGGTTGGTAGGCTTTGGAGTTGAGTTGGGAGTAGCCGGATTCGTGAGAGAAATTTTTAGCGGCTCCCATTCACTCCCCCCCTCTCTGGTCGCCTAATCGGTCCTTCAATTGGTATCAGAGCCGGTTACGGGTCTTTGCGACTCTAACCAGTCTAAGATCCAAAGATGGCGTACCAAGATCGGGGTTCCGGGCCTCCGCACTTCGATGGGAAGAACTACCTGAACTGGGTCGCGCGTATGGGCGCTTTCTTGCGAGGCAAAGGAAAGTTGCTGTGGGATGTGACGAAAGATGAAAACTATGTCAATCCCACCAACTTAGATGCCCAGGATGCAAAGGATAGATATGAGGCGAATGCTCGAGCTGTTGACTACTTGTTCCGTGCTCTGTCCGCCGAGGAGTTTGAGCGTGTTTTGGGTGAGGACCTAGCTAGCCAGATCTGGCAGAAGCTCAAGGTAGCCCACGGTGGTGATAACCATGTCAAGGCTAGGCTTTTCTCGATGTACAGGAGAGAATATGAGAATTTCGCTCATTTGCCTGGAGAGTCGGTTGATGCTTTGTTTCAGCGTTTCACTTCGATTGTCAACAACATGAAAGCCAACATTACCGTGCTCCCATACTCGGATCATGACCGAGCTATCAAGCTCCTGCAAGCACTTGATAGATCCGTGTGGGGTGCCAAGGTTGAGGCGATCATGGAGTCGGCAAACTATGAGAGTCTTTCTGTTGATGAGCTTTTCTCGAAGTTGAAGTCTTCTGAGGTTGACAGACAGTTGCTTGCCAAGGCTAAGAGTCCGACTGATCCCCATAGTCTGGCTCTAGTCGGTGGCTCTGGATATGGACATGCTAACACTCCTAGGCACTTTGCTTTGTCTTCTCTTGTGTCCCTTCCAGATGAAGAATATGAGGTGCTGAGCGAGGAGGATCTCGCGTTGCTCACGAGGAGGTTCGAGCGGATGTACCAGAACCGCAAGGGTTCGAGGCGTGCGGGGAGTACGTGCTACAGATGCGGGAAGATGGGCCACTTCATCGCCGAGTGCCCCGAGGAGATCAAGAACGACTACAACCGCAAGCACCGCCCGCGAGACGACCACAAGCACCGTCCCAAGGACGAGTACCGCTCCAAGCACAAGAACAAGGACGAGAGAAGGTCGAAGAACAAGCACGGTGGACACAAGAAGAACAGATCTCGAGCGATGGTGGCAGATGCGAGCGACATCGACACAAGTTCCACCAACACGTCGTCAAGCTCAAGCAGCGAAGATGAAGACCGCGGCCACCGCAAGGAGAAGAAGAGCTTGAACCACAACTTCAACGGCATCTCCTTCGCCGCCGTCGACTACTGCACCATGGCGCACGACTCCGTGAAGAGCAAGGACGACTCCGACTCCGACTCCGAGGATGAGGTATTGACCGATCCCACCTCTTTGCGTCAGGAGATTGCTAGATTAGAGCAGTTGGTCGATAATCGCGATGATGTGCTTAGGAAGACCAACAAGGAGAAGAGGGAGTTTAGGTCCTTGCTACGAGAGTCCAAGGATAGAGTGGCTGAGCTTGAGACCTTGCTTTCTGAGACTGGAAAGAAGGCTATGGAGTTTGAGTCTTTGCTTTGCGAGTCTAGGGAGAGAGCAGCTAAGCTTGAGTCTGAGATTGCTGTGTTGAAAGATGCTCCTCTTGTGTCTGATGAAGTTGAATGCTCGTTTTGTGATGTGCATATTGCTGATCTGGTTGTGCTTAAGGAGAAACACATGACTTGCTTGGATGAACTAGAGGGTGCTAGGGTTGAGCTTGCTGAGTTGAAGTCTAGATCATCTTTGCTAGGTGCTTGTACTTCTTGTCCTGCTTTGCATGCTCAGTTGCTTGAATCACGCACCATGATTAGTTCACTTGAAGCACAACTGAAATCTCCCATTGCAAATTCATGCTCTGCTTGTGATGTTGTTGCATTGAAGAATGTTGAGTTAGAGCAGTGTGTGAATCGCTTGCAAGATAAGAATGATGAGCTGAGACAGTGTTTGGGTTGGCTGTCGGGTCGCGAACCTCAGCTCAAGATGTTGATTGCTGGTTTTAAGAGAGCTGATGGTCGTGGTCTTGGTTCTGAGAAGGTTGGTGAGAGTAGTGGTGAGAGAGAGAGATCCTGAGAGCTCTACCGCAAACATTCCTACAAACCCACCAAAAGCCATTCTCAAGAACACCTTCACACCCAAACCAAACCACCTGCTAAACAAGCTTGACACCACTCCAGATCCTCCCAAGTTTCCACCTAAGACAGATAACTTTCAGAGGAGAGTGACCTTTGTGAGGAGTGGGGTTTACCAGCCGAGAGAAACCCCAAAGCCAAAGCCAGTCCGCTTCCATTGTGAGTATTGTGGAAGGGATGGACACCTTGAGGAGTTCTGTTGGAGGAAGAAGAGGGAGGTGAGAAGAGAGAAGGAGGTGGGGAACAGGGACAGGTACTACTCTTCTCGTAGTTTGCCTGTGTCTCGTTCACCCTGGCCGAGAGGCGACGCCTTTGTGCGCACAGTTCCCGTGGTTGCCAGTCGTGGTGTTTCAGCTGTTCGTGAGTTTGTTAGGCGGCCTCCGTTTCGTGGTCAGTTTGGTTCAGGGAGGTTCGACCGTAGCTTTGAGGCTAGGAGAGAATCTAGGCCACGTTTTCCCCCGCGTGGTGGTAGAGGTCCGATGGTGAGAGACGAGAGGGTTTCACGTGGTAGAGTTGATTTTGCTAACCCCTCTTTTGAGCAGATGGCCTGACACTGGTTTGACTCGTTTTGTGCTAACCCCAGTGTCGAGTCATTCGCTCATTCTCGTTCTCGGTTCTGATTGTGCAGGTGGGAGGCTTGGAGAACTTTTGGTTGATGGATTCTGGCTGCTCAAGACACATGACAGATAATGGGAAGTGGTTCTCCAGTCTCACCCCGGTGGTGTCCAGGCAGTACATCACTTTCGGGGATAAGGGTAGAGGTAGAGTGTTGTCTGAGGGTGCTATTCAGGTGAGCGATACTTTCATGTTGAAGCGGGTTGCTCTTGTCAAGAATCTTGGTTTCAATTTGCTCTCAGTTTCTCAGCTTCTTGATGAGGGTTATGAGGTTCGGTTTAAGCGTGGTGATTCTAAAATTCTTGATTCTCGAGGTGATCTTGTGTGTATGATCATTCCTGAGGGACAGATTTTTCGTGCTGATTTTTCTCGATCTTTTGGTCCTTCACGGTGTTTGATCGCTGGTACTTCTTCTGAGCTTTGGAAGTGGCATAGGAGCTTGGGTCATGTGAGCTTTGATCTACTCACACGCTTGAGTGCTCTTGACCTTATCCGAGGATTGCCCAAGCTCAAGTTCGAGAAAGATTTGGTTTGTGCACCTTGTAGGCATGGTAAAATGGTTGCTGCTTCCCACCCACCTTTGACAGATGTTATGACTGAGCGTCCAGGGGAGCTTTTGCACATGGATTTGGTTGGCCCCGCTCGAGTTCGTTCAGTTGGTGGGAAGTGGTATGTTCTTGTGGTTGTTGATGACTTTTCTCGGTATGCTTGGGTGTTCTTTCTTGCGTCGAAAGATGAGACATTTGATTTTGTTCGAGATCTGATTTTGAGGTTGAAAAATGAGAGTAATGGTGGTGCCATGAGAGCTATACGTAGCGACAATGGTACAGAATTTAAGAACACTCGTTTTGATGCCTTCTATCGTGATCTTGGTCTCGAACACCACTACTCTTCGCCATATGTTGCTTGTCAGAATGGTGTTGTTGAAAGGAAAAATCGAACACTTTGTGAGATGGCTAGGACGATGCTAGATGGGCATAGGACTCCTAGGAAATATTGGGCAGAAGCGGTGAACACAGCTTGCTATGTTTCAAATCGGATTTTCCTTCGTGCTTTCAAGAAGAAAACTTGCTATGAGCTTTTTCATGGCCGTTCCCCCCGTGTGAGTCACTTTCGGGTCTTTGGTTGCAAGTGTTTCATTCTGAAGAAGGGAAATTTGGACAAGTTTGAGTCTCGTTCGATGGATGGAATTTTTCTTGGTTATGCTAATCACTCTCGAGCATATCGTGTGCTCAATCTTGAGACTAACCAAATCATGGAGACTTGCGAAGTCACCTTCGACGAGACCATTCCGTGTAGCTCTTCTGCTTTTGAGTGTGCAGGTGATGATGATTTGTGACACCCCGTGTCACCTATAGGTTTAGCACAATGATTAAGACAAATAAATAACTCATCTCATCACTCATGACATGTTTAAGTGCATTTATTGTAATGATTTTCATTTTATGAGAATATTATGATTTAATTACATATTTAATATAAAAAAATTAAATTGACAAGGGAGAGTTTTTACTTTGGTGCCTAACATGTTTTTGAACTCAGTGGCATGTTAGTTTGAAGATTCAAAAGTCAAATTTCGAATTTGAGTTCATTTGGTTCAAAATTGGTTAATTTATAGCCTTTTCATTTTAACCCTTTTAGGAGCCAGTTTAAAATTAAAATTACTTAAACATGATATTTTTGGCTAACATGAAAATAACACTTTGAAGTATGTATTTTCATATAGGCATGTTGAATTTGATCAAAAACATCTTTTACTTGCTCAAATTGATGGTCAAAGTTGAGTCAAACCCCTGTTTTCAGCCATCCTAAAAATTTGGCTAAGTCTGGAAAAACAGCAGCAGCTGGTCAACTTTAGGGCTCAATAACTTTTAATTTGAATCAACACCAAACCAAAACAAGTTCATGGTTTGAAAGCTGGTAGTTTGGACTCTTCAAAAATCATGAACAACTCCAGGATATCAAACCCTAGCTATTTCTTTTTCATGCTCAAAGTCAGCTAAACTCAATTCTGTTCGGGGACTTAGAGAAATTTCTGAGTTCGAGTTTTGGCCGAAGTTTGATTGAATTTATCTCCCAAACCAAATCGAATTGAACCAAGTGACTATAACAAAAGTTGTTCAGCTATGTATCCTCTACAACTTTGATATATGAATTTTGGAAAGTTTCTATATAGAATCTCGAGTTTGAATCAAATGTTTGGGTTGACTTCGGCGGTCACTGTAGCGTCTGAATCGAACTGTTCGATTCAGACTTCGAACAGCAGGGGGGGGGGGGGCGAGCGCTCGTGCGCTGGCGCCGGCTGTGCCACGCGCCGTGCCCGGCCGGTCTTTGCCACGCGCCCTCGCTACGCATCGCCAAGACGTGCCCCTTTACATGCGCGCTGCCCCGGTGGCGAGCTCGGCCGGCAGCACCGCTTCAGCGGCGCGTTTTGGCCGTGCTGTCGCCGCGCGTGGGCCAGCTCGGTGAATTCACCGCGGTTAAGCCGCGTTTATCCAATTCACCGCGTCAGTAACTCTCTCACATCGCCCTCGTCATCCTCGTCCACTCCGCCAGCCTTGCCACCCTCGCCATCGCCGGCAATCCTCAATTTTCCGGCCGCCATCTCCGCAACCCCACCTCGCCGTGGAACTTCACCTTCCCGTCCTCCTCTGCCCCTCCAAGCCGCTCAATTGGCATTTCCTTGAACCCCTGATACTGCCCGCATCCTTTTCCCCACTCCTCGGGCAGCGGTGAGTTCTCTCCGGCGAGCTTTAGCTTGGCCAGCCGCCTCGCTCGTGGAGGATGCGTGCGCGCACTCTAATCCTGTGCTTTTTCTTGACCAGGAGGTGCGGCATGGGATCCTGAGGGGAGGGAGCAACTCCGGCGGGTCTCTGGCCGTCTTCTCCGGCGAGCCTGGTCGGTCAATCGCGCGGCGGCGCGCTGTGCGCGGCAGAGCCCGGCGAGGGGTGTTAATTTAAAAGACGAGTTCTTCCCAGGGGGTTATGTGAAAGATTTCAGGGTTTAAGTGTTGAGGTGGAAAAGTTTCAGGGGGGTTTTCGTAAGATTCAGGGGCCGTTTCGTAAAGATAGGACTGGTTGGTTTAGAATCTTTCTTTCCAGGGGCTTATCTGCAAAATCTGTTTAAATCTTTTTCGTTTAAGTAAACCGAGATAAATCACAGATCTTGTAAAATGCATAGTAAATTGTAGGAGTGTGAGAAAATTGTGAAACCAATTTTGTTGTACTTGTTGCGTCTCTGACTACAGCAAAAAAATATAAAAGCATGTTGTTTATGTGCAGTTTTCTGTGTATAAGTTTTTATTAGTTTATTAGCTTTCTATCAAAATAAATAGTTCTGCATGTCCAAAAATTTTGAGAAAATCACAGTAGCTCTAAAATGTGTTTTTGTGAGCATAGTAAAATTTTGGGTTGCAGGCTATCTGTGTGATTTTAGTTAAGCTTTTTCTCCATGATTAGTTTGTTTGTGCTGTTAAAAATAGTTGTGTATATGTTTTTGAGCTCAATAAATCATAGTAAATCTGTGTTAGTGTGTAGATAGTGTTTCTGTGAAGTTTTGCATTTTTGTGCTTAATTTTGTTGCTGTTTGTTGTTTTAGTAGATTTATAGCCTTTTTGTCTTTTTCAAAATAAATAGTTTCTGTTAGATTTAAGTGTTGAAAAATTTTCAATGGTAATCTTGAGTTAGAAGCTACTCAGAGAAGTTTTTGTGTTGCTAGATAAACTGTGTAGCTTTGTTTGTATAATTAGTTGCTAAATAACCCTTTATATGTGTGTTTAAATGGTTTTATATATATAGTTTTGTTAATAAAGAGTTTTCCAAACTGTTTTGATGAACTCAGTAAAGATTGGATCTGTTGATATAATTCTTTCTTAGTGATAAGTTAATCTTGTTTAAAGAGATATGCACTTACTCTATAAAATGTTAAAAATGGTTTTTGCAACATTTCATGTGATTTCATGTGCATATCTTGTTTTATAATTAAGCTGTATAATTGAATTGCTGCATGTGGAATTTTGTATCTTTTCTCGCTGTTATTCCAAACTCACACATGTGCATTTTCATGTAGAGAACGTACTAGCTGACGGGATATATAACTTGGTGCCTGAGTCAGAGGCAGAGCAGCCAGAGCCCGAGGTTTTTTGGAGAGGGTAGGGCTGCTGGAGTTGAGGTGGTTGTATGGCGTCAAGCCACTTGTCTTTAACCCGGCCATGGAATCTCTCCACGTCTTCCGCTTCAGGAAGCTGCACGTAGAAGGTGTGATCGAAATTGTCATCCTCCATTGCTATCTTGCAGTGGTAAGTACGTGCTTGACGATGGAGTTGGTGGTGAGGAATGGATTGTGGCGTCGTTGGCGACCAGGTCCTCCCGCTCGAGGCGTCACATGGGCGGCGACGACGCAGATCTGAACACCGAGGAATACCCACCCGTTGGGAGACCGTCTCACAACGATGTGACGGTGGCCACCCTCCAGCGAAGACCCTCCTTATCCACACCTCCATGGCCGCCCACGCCATTGCTCCCTCTCCTGCTAGATTATTATCCACACCCAGATTAGATTGATTTCATCGAAAACACAATCATAATCTGACTAAAAAAGAGATCGACAAAAGACATAATAGACCGCGAGAACCACCTCTTGGCTTCCTTGCAAAGAAAATGGCCGCACAAAAACTACAGGGGTGAGAGCAGCAGTGTACCAATAAATAGGACTGAGAAGGGGCCACAATGTCAACTTCTTGTGCAAGATGAAGTGGGCATGTGCTACCTTAGAATATAACCGCTTAGTATATGCTAATATACATGCCGATATTAATATAGCCGGTTAGAATGAATAACTATTCTAACTGGTTCTGTTATGCACCGACGTGTTTAATTAAATAGGCTGGCTCTGCAAGGCATTATTCGTACCGACACCATTCGAATCGCTTCGAATGAGGATAACTGGTTCTGTCATTGGGCCGACGCATATGGACCAATGAGGATAATGGTCTCTGCAGTAGTGATGTATTCATTAGGTTTTTGAAAAATGTTCTTACGTTTTAGAAATAACTGAGGAGTGAAAAGCAGACTTAAAAATTTATAGGATCCTTGTGATGGAACGTGCATTGGAATTTTACATAAGGAATCACCTTGCAAATGCTAGTCAAAGAGTGTCCTACTTTATTGCCTGTACTCTACGGATCTAGATCGGAGTAGCTCATGGAATTTTATACAACAAGTGCTTTGCAACTCCACTAACTCTAATTATTATACTGCTAATTTTGGGGCAGTGGTGATCATTCCTCAAATCTAGGTGGACGGTTGAGTCTCAACCACCGCTCTATATATCATCGTGCATGTCAATCAGACTAGAATCAAGCAACTAGGTCCAGAAATATTATGGATCTGGTTGGGGATGGATACCTCTGAATACAAATTGTAATTGTAAGGAACAAATGATTGGGGGTAACAAACATAGAAGGAAGAACAAATCAAGTGAATGGAATAAAATCCGGTGAGGAGCAGCAATGCATGAATGGAATCTCATTCTGAATGATGAAGTATACATGAGGACATAGAATTTCCCAAGGTCATCCCTATACCCCATAGAGGAAACACTTGCTATAGTTTACTAGATCATCTTTTCTACATCCAGTTCATGCAGCCAAAGGCCCCTTTACAAGATGGGAGCATTAGATCATCTCCAACAGACTATCGAAGTTGCCAGCTGATGTCATCTTCCCTCTGATATGGAAGACAGACAAGATCCAAAATCAGCGCGCATGCTGTTCGAGTAAACCAGTGTCACTGTCTTGCTGACTTTCGCATGCTGTTAAAGTATGAGTGATAATAGACAAGGACAACAATATTGTAATCCAAGTAGAACTCCTTAGCTCAGGTACTTAGACTAGGTGTAGGACTCCATAGACTCGGACTATGTAACGAAAGCCTGGGCGACCCTAGAGGTCAAGGCATGTAATCTACGCCAGCAATATTTTTACATAGTGTCATAGCGAAATGACATGGACATCAAATAGGTGAGATTCTAAAAGTCATCAGCTACATGAGATTCTAGGAAGTCATCAGCTACGTCCCAACCCTCCAGAGTCTGTTTGTGGTGGGTGGGGTGGTGTTGTATGGGAGGCAACTTGGTCGGCGAATGACACTAAGGGAAGTGTCAATCTAAAGACACATTTGGGTGCTAGATGAACTGAATTAAATGTGTAGCTTATTACATGCAAGATGGATGTTTCTCTTTCCATTGACAAAATGGTAACACCACCAGCCTAGGGATAGCTTCTTATGTGACGAATGTGAATGTGCCTCCCTGCCAAAACTGAGTTGTGAGGCCATGTACAGCCGTACAGGCTTCATTACACTACTAAAAAACTATTAATCGCACCGACTCATTTGCACCGGCTCAAAATGAGCTGCTTCAAATGACTAGTCATTTGTGCCAGCCCGAAACTGAGCTACTTTGAATGACTAGTCATTCGCACCGGCCCGTATTGAGCCACTTCGGATGACTCATCATTCGCACCGGGCCAAATTGTTTCGCTCCGAAAATTCATAACTTCTGCATACGACGTTGGATTGATTGGAACTTATACGAAATTTGTACATTTCACAAGATCTACAACTTTGTAGTTGAAAATATTTTTATGTGAAATCATTTAAATGCCGAAACTAGTTTCCGTCCTTGTTCGCGTTCTTGTAATGTAAATTTCAGGTTGTATTCTGAATTTTATAACTTTTGCATGCGGTCTCAGATGGAGAGAAAATTTATACAAAATTCATACATTTTCACGAGGCCTACAACTTTGTAGTTGCAAGTTTTTTTATTTGAAATTGTTTAGATGCTCAAATAATAGATCTAGGCTTTAGGGCCTGTTTGTTTCAGCTTCTGGCGAGCTTTCCGTGAATAGCTTTCCATACATCGGAAAGCCGGGAAGCTACGAAACTGGAAAGCTAGAAAGCTCACAGAAAGAGGCTTCTGGCTTTCCAGTTTCAGAGCTTTCCGGCTTTTCGATATATGGAAAGCTATTCATGAAAAACTCGTCAGAAGCTGAAACAAACAGGCCCTTAGACGACAAGGATAAAAAGAATATAACTCCCTCATGCGTACATGAACGACGTCTTGCTGAGATGGCAAGGGTCACGACAAGTTTGAATGCTGGTCATCCTCAACTCGTGCACATGCACGTGTGAAGTCGGGCATGCGTGAGTTAGGGTTGTCGGGTTAGGAACAGCACAGTAGCTGCTGCCCTTTCCGTCTAGACGAAACATCATGTGGACACCAATACACCACCGCCTCTGCAAAATCAGAGGCCTTCTATTGCACCGCACATAAAGATCGCTTCATCCCAAGGAGTTGCCCTCCATTTTTTCCTGCTGCCACCCAAACTCAAGCAATAGCTAGTTGCTTCTGTTCACTATTCTCGATAACAGCAAGCTCTACACGTTTATTTCTTCCATCTCTACCATATGTATTTGTTTGGATGCATGGACGCTGGAAAAATGCACTGAATATATATATATCAGCAATGCAAATGGAAAGCCAAGAGGAATATTGTCAACGGAGCTCCTCACGTTTGCATCATCCCACAAATGACACCTCGAGAGGCAGCGGAGACTTTGAGTATAATATTTGAGAAGAAGGTAGTGTTAGGTCGATCTCCACCACCACGGCCCAAAGGCCGTGATGGGCTCGGTCCACGCACCCTGATCGGGGGAGCCCAACCTAGCATTGGTTGGTGGGCCCCCATTGTACAGTGCTATAAAGAAAGGGGTGGGGGCTAGGGCACGTGACACGAGGTTCACCGCGCCGCCAGCCACCACCCCACAACCCTACCGATCGAGGGGCACTGGAGCAATGTGAAGCTACACCAGCGCCGCCCGCAACCTCTGGGTGGATCCGGAGGACGAGGTGCCATCGCCCCGACCTCAACCGGAGAGCCACCGCGCCCCCAGCGCCGCCTCAACCCGCGGCCGCACCTGCGACCGCCACCGCCGCCATGGCCGCTGTCAACCCCGACGCCACCTCTAATGGTCTGTGCCCCTACTCTCTCCTTCTAGGTGTAGTTGTTCTAGTTCATGCATGTACAAGTGGTTAAATCTTTTAAACAAAGTTATACCCGTGAGTTTAATCTATTGCTAGTTGATCCTAAGGTCTATCAATGGTATCAGTTAGCCTAATCTAGTAGTAGATTAGTACTCAGGGTAATTTTACACTAGTTTTATTTCAAGTTCATGCTCTGTTAGAAGAAACAGGGGGAAAGAGTGTAGAAATCGAGAGAAATCGAAGTATTTTCGGTGAAATCCAAAGAAAACAGGAAGAAAACGATGAAAATCGAAGAAAAAACGAAAAGAAAAGTGGATCTCAGATCCAAAATCCCGAAACCCTAACCCTAACCTAACCCTAACCCTAGATCTATGAGAAAGAGGCCAGGGGGAGGAGGACCTACCTTGGTCTTCTTCGCCGCCGACCAGCACCGCCGTCGCGCGGGTAGGACACCAGAGCGGAACCGCTCGACGGCGGCGCGCTCGCCCTTGCGGGGAACGCGCGCGCCGGCGAGAGGCTCCGCCACGGCGCCACAGAAGGAGGGAGGGGGAGCGCGCTGGCCCTTGCGCCGGCGGCGCTTGTCCTCACCACCACCGGCAAAGGCCGGCCATGGTGGGCCGCGAGCCCCCTCACCTCTCTCTCTGGATCTCACTGTGTGGGTCTTGGGGAGGGGGAGAGAGGAGCTAGGGGAAGAAGAAGAGAAGGAGCGCTGCGGCCATGGCCGGCGGCGCTCGTCCCGGCCGTCGCCGGCGAAGAAGCTGAGCGCCGCCGGCCATGGCCGCCTCGCGCGCCGTCGGGCTGGGAGCGGAGAAGGCGGGTGAGAAGAAGGAAAGTGGTTAGGGTTTCGGGGGCGATCGGCCGGCGACGCGTTTTATACGCGCGAGAGACGCGCTGGACCGTTGATCAGATCGGACGGCCGACGTTGCGCCACGTCGCCTCAGTGCCGAGCGGGTCAGATTGAGCCCGTGAGGGAAGAGGGCGTGGGCCGCTTTGGCGGCCCAGCCGTCGGTTTTTGGGCTACAGCCCACGCGGGCGAGCGTCTCGCGAGGCCGGGCCGCGGGAGCACGGCTCGGCCGGGCCGCTAAGGGTGAATTCCGCGCGCAAACGAGTTTTCAGGGGCCAAAAAAACAGACTTTAACCGCGGGAGCGCGGCTGGGCCTCGCGAGCGACTGGGCCGAAGCTGGACCAAAACGCGCGAAGGCGCGGGCGCGCGTGCGTACGCTTTTAGCGGGCCGTTTTGGGCCGATTTCTTTCGCGGGCCAAAAGTGACGCGTGAATAGTAACTTTTTTTCAATTAAGTTTATTTATTTTCAGAAGCTATATTTGGTTGTTTTTGGTGTTTATTTTGCATGTTTTCAAGTAATTATCTCTGTTTAAATTTTTGCACATAGTAATTATTTTTACAGAGAGTAGAATGCTTCTGAAAATCAATTTTTCTCATGATATTTGATGTTTTTCCGCTGTGTTATTTATTCTCTAGTTAAATTGAACCAAAGGGATATTTAATTAGAGAAGTAGAAAAGTATTATATTTTCAGTTTTATGATATTGTTATTTTCTGGCCAAAGCTGATAATTGCAATATTATAAATATTCTTGTTCAAGTTATTATACATTTATTCTATTTTCTGCCCAAAGGTGATATAGAATTGATGTAGAAAGCATGTTGTATGTGTTGATTTTGACCAAAGTTAAATTAATACATGCAATATTTATTTTTATTATTGTTCTCACAAATTTTATGTCAAAATTTCAGGCCCAAATTCTTCAAGCTATGTGTCTGATATCCCTATCCTAGTTGGAAGCAACTATGGAGAATGGCACACGCAGTTCAACCTGGCAGTGGTGATGACAGATATTGACACTGCCATGAACTACCCATATCCGGTACTGCCTGAGGCACCAGTGCGTGGAGCAAATGAATCTGATGAGGCATTCGCGGCACGAGAGCATGACCACGCGCCCGTTAGAGCACTTTATGATCTCGAGAAGAGAAAGTGGGATATTTCCAACAAGAAATGTCTGCTGATTATGCGGACAAAGATGGCAGAGGCCATAAGGAACTCTATCCCAGAGAAGAATGCAGAGGGTGTTGCTCACACTGCACCTGAGTATATGGCACTAGTGGAGGCCCAGTTCACTGGGTCGTCTAAGACTTATGCCAGGACGCTGATAGATCAGTTTCTAAACACGAAATATACGGGTGGGGGTGTGAGAGAGCACATCCTGAAGTTGAGCAACCTACATGGGAAGTTGGCTGCCTTGGACATGAAACTACCTGAAGATTTTCTTGTCCATACAGTTTTTCGCTCACTTCCAGCTGCATTCTCCAACTTAGAGATCACTTATAATTCCCTAGAGGAAAAATGGGATATGCAGAAACTCATAGGCCGCTGTGTGCAAGATGAGGACAGAATGATTGCACAGAATGGTGGACAAATCAACTATGTCCACCATCAGCAGAAGAAGAAGAACTTTCCCAACAAGAACTTCAACAAGAACTTTAAGCCTAAGAACCAGTGGGAAAGTGGCCCTTCAAATGCTTCCAGCAAAGACAAGGGCAAGGCACCAGTGCAGTTTGATCGTTCTAACAAGCCACAAGACAAGAAGGAAGTTGGCAAACATGAGTGTCTGCATTGTGGGAAGGCGGGACACTGGCAGAACAAGTGTCCTGACTGGCTTGAAATGATGTGCAAAAAGGGTGAGGATTTTATTACTTTTGTAGATGAATCCCTGTTTTTATGTTATGATAAATCTACTTGGTGGATTGATTCAGGTGCAACTACTCACGTTGCTAATTCTATGCAGGGATTAAGTATGAGCCGGATGCTGCAAAGAGGAGAAAGAGGAGTTAAAGTTGCAAACGGCGTTGAAGCTGAAGTGGAGGCGATAGGAGAACTCCCCATCAAGTTGAAAGACGGCTTCACGCTTCAGCTGCACGACGTTCTTTACGTTCCCTCTTTGAGCAGAAACTTAATTTCAGTTTCATGTTTAGCAGACGATGGTTTTGAGTGTCTTTTCGACAGTGAACAATGTTTTATTATGTTAAATAAAGTTTGTGTGGGTTTTGCCTTCCGACAAGACAAACTTTATAAGTTATCTATTTATGATGATTTGTATGCATGTGAAGATGTGTATGCAAGTACTAAGATTGTGCATGTGATTGAAAATGTATCCTCGTCTACAAAAGTAACCAAGAAGCGGAAAAGAATTGATGACGTTTCATCGAAATTAAGGCACTGTCGTTTAGGCCACATTTCGAGGGGGAGAATGGAACGTCTAGTTAAAGGATCAATTCTTCCACCACTACAATTCTCAGACTTAGAACAATGTATTGATTGCATCAAAGGCAAATACGTTAAGCAAGTAAACAAAGTAGCAAAACGAAGCACGGGAACCTTAGACATAATACACACAGACATCTGTGGTCCGTTTCCCGTTGCATCAGTGGATGGTTTTGGGCCACATTTCGAGGGGGAGAATGGGACGTCTAGTTAAAGGATCAATTCTTCCACCGCTACAATTCTCAGACTTAGAATAATGTATTGATTGCATCAAAGGCAAATACGTTAAGCAAGTAAACAAAGTAGCAAAACGAAGCACGGGAACCTTAGACATAATACACAGAGACATCTGTGGTCCGTTTCCCGTTGCATCAGTGGATGGTTTTGACTCGTTCATCACATTCACAGACGATTACTCCCGTTATGGCTACATTTATCCAATAAAACAAAAGTCAGAAGCGCTGGATAAATTTAAGATATTCAAAGCTGAGGTCGAGAATCAGCTTAATAAGAAAATAAAGTTAGTAAGATCAGACCGTGGGGGGGAGTACTACGGTCGACACACCCCGTATGGCCAAATTCCAGGACCTCTTGCAAGGTACCTTCAGGAAAATGGCATAGTTGCCCAGTACAGTGCACCGGGTGACCCACAGCAAAATGGAGTAGCTGAAAGGAGAAACCGTACCTTGATGGATATGGTTAGAAGCATGATAAGCTATTCCACTTTACCAGTTAATTTGTGGATGGAGGCTTTGAAGACCGCTATTCACATCCTAAACAAAGTGCCTAGCAAAGCAGTTCCTACGACACCTTATGAACTTTGGACGGGTAGAGAACCCTCTCTCAGATATATGCGTGTATGGGGCTGCCCCGCTGAGGCTAAGATCTTTAACCCAAATATTGGGAAGCTAGATCCAAGACAGTCAGTTGCTATTTCATTGGCTATACTGAAAAGACAAAAGGGTATCGTTTCTATTGTCCTAACAGACACACAAAGTTTGTGGAAACGAGACATGCAGTTTTTCTAGAGAATGAGATGATCAGGGGGAGCATGGCTACTCGGGAGATAGATCTTGAGGAGAAGCGGGTCTTTGCACCTTGCCCAGTGATTCAAGAACCTTTTTTCGAGTTACCTGTGTCAATTCCAACAGTGGAAGCCACTGTGACACCGGTACAAGCTCCTAGTCCTGTAGTGCCAGCAATGAATGAGAATGTGGAACCTATTCCTCGAGTTGAACCAATTGTGGCACAAGATGTTGAACCAGTTGTTGCTCAAGAAATAGAACCTCAACAGCCTGTGGTTCCTGAAGTACCAGTTGTTGAGCCAGCTGCTGAACCAGCTGGAGGAGGACTGAGAAGGTCTACAAGAGTGAGACGCTCAGCCATTCCTGATTGCTATGAAATTGGCAACTTAGAAGAGTTTCAAATGGGGGGTGATCCCGTCACATTTGAAGAGGCTATGAGAAGCGCTCAATCTGAAAAATGGCTGAAAGCCATGCAAGAAGAAATGAATTCAATGAGTGCCAACAAAGTTTGGGACTTAGAAGTAATTCCTAAAGGAGCCAAATCAGTAGGCTGCAAATGGGTCTACAAAACAAAATGTGAGTCCAAAGGGAATATTGAAAGATATAAAGCGCGGCTCGTGGCTAAAGGGTTCACACAAAGAGAAGGAATAGATTACAATGAGACGTTTTCTCCAGTCTCATGTAAAGATGCCTTTAGAATCATAATGGCATTAGTGGCACAACCTAAAGGTTTTGTTGTGGAAGGCAGCGTTCTTAAACGGGGATCTGTTTGAAAACGCATACATGACTCAACCTAAAGGTTTTGTTGTGGAAGGCAAAGAAAACATGGGATGCCGATTAAGAAAATCCATTTATGGATTGAAACAAGCTTCTAGACAGTGGTACTTGAAGTTTGATGAGACAATTAAGAAATTTGGGTTTAAGGCAAATGTAGAGGACAATTGCATCTATGCAAAGTTTAAGAATGGAAAATATATTTTCCTAATCCTATATGTGGATGATATCCTGCTTGCTAGCAGTGATAAAAGAATGTTGCAAGAGACAAAAATGTTTTTGTCCTCTAATTTTGATATGAAAGATCTTGGTGAGGCTTCATATGTTCTGGGCATTGAAATTCACCGAGATAGAAGAAACGGGGTTTTAGGACTATCGCAAAAGACATATTTGGAGAAGATCCTAAAGAAATATAATATGCATGCGAGTAAAGCCACACCTGCACCGATAGTGAAGGGCGATAAGTTTGGGGATTTTCAACGCCCCAGGAACCAGTATGAGATCGATCAAATGAAAATGGTTCCATATGCTTCAGCAGTTGGTAGCTTACAGTATGCACAAGTGTGCACTCGCCCTGATTTGGCTTATATCACCGGAGTACTCGGTAGATATCAAGATAACCCAGGCATAGAGCACTGGAAAATGGCAAAGAAAGCTTTGCGGTATGTGCAAGGCACAAAAGACCTCATGCTAATATACAGAAGATCTGATTCTCTAGAGATAAAAGGATATTCAGATGCAGACTTTGCGGGAGACAAGGATGATAGAAAATCCACGTCAGGTTATGTATTCACTCTCGCAAAGGGAGCTATTTCGTGGAGAAGCTCTAAACAAACTCTGGTTGCATCATCTACGATGTATGCAGAGTTTATAGCATGCTACGAGGCAACATTGCAGGCCAAGTGGCTAAAGAAATTCATACCCGACTTGAAAGTGGTAGATTGTATTAATAGACCACTTAAAATGTACTGCGATAATGAGCCTGCAGTATTTTACGCTCACAACAACAAGTCGAGTAACGCTACCAAACCAATAGAAATAAAATTCTATGTTGTGAAAGATAAAATCCAGGATCAGACTATAAGTCTGGAGCATATAAGTACGAAGAATATGCTTGCGGATCCGCTCACTAAAGGTTTACCACCCAGTGTGTTTAGAGAACACATTACCAGTATGGGTTTAAGGGAAAGCCTTATGATCACTGGATAATGGCCCAAGGTACGATCCTTTGCAATAGAGAAGTTTATTGTGGCTGATTAATCTAATTGAAATGTCAATTTTGACGACTCATGCTCAATGTGCTTTTTTGTTATGAAGTGGATGTCAGGCGAAGAGCTTAAGGTAAGAAAACATAAGGTGAGATCGAGGGGGAGATTGTTAGGTCGATCTCCACCACCACGGCCCAAAGGCCGTGATGGGCTCGGTCCACGCACCCTGATCGGGGGAGCCCAACCTAGCATGGTTGGTGGGCCCCAATTGTACAGTGCTATAAAGAAAGGGGTGGGGGCTAGGGCACGCGACACGAGGTTCACCGCGCCGCCAGCCACCACCCCACAACCCTACCGATCGAGGGGCACTGGAGCAACGGGAAGCTACACCAGCGCCGCCCGCAACCTCTGGGTGGATCCGGAGGACGAGGTGACATCGCCCCGACCTCAACCGGAGAGCCACCGCGCCCCCAGCGCCGCCTCAACCCCCGGCCGCACCTGCGACCGCCACCGCCGCCATGGCCGCTGTCAACCCTGACGCCACCTCTAATGGTCTGTGCCCCTACTCTCTCCTTCTAGGTGTAGTTGTTCTAGTTCATGCATGTACAAGTGGTTAAATCTTTTAAACAAAGTTATACCCGTGAGTTTAATCTATTGCTAGTTGATCCTAAGGTCTATCAGGTAGGAAATGAGAGATGTCCGTGGCAACCGGACGACAACGGACACTATCAAAATGAAATCAATGAAAAACAATACTTGAATGCAATGTAAACTAATTAAGGCATCCATTTTGTGAAATCCCTTCCGATTTCCGTGCCAGCAGTGTCAAAACCATATCGGTGCGAATAGCTAGACTGGGCTGGCAAAAAGGAGGAATGGATAAGGAACTTCATCTGTGCCGGTTAAAGAGACAGGACGGATAGATAGCTATTCATGCCGGACCCTTACTATAACACACCGGCATGAATAGTCAATATAACACTGTGTTCATGTTTTAGCATTTTTGTCGGGATTTGTCACATTGATGTCATTTTTTTTTGACTGGTGGGAATATTAGCTTATCCTTAGCGGTGCTAAGGGTAAGCTAATTTCTTAAAAAATTTATAATATTTTATATTTATTAGAGATTTTAAGAATACCATGCCGTTGCTGCCCTAGGTCAAAATTCAGAGTTTATTGAGATGGAATTGTAAACTTTAAAGAGGAAGATGTGAAATCCAAGGTTAAAATGTAGCTAGATAGTAGCTAGCTTGACATATAACATCGGGTTATGCATCCTCCGCCCAAAATTAAATGTGGACTCGTTTATTCACTTCATTGGCAAAGAACGAGAAAAAGTAGCAATAAACTTAAAACGTACTGGTTCAAAGGAAATCCACAAAACTACGCACTATTTTAATTACTTAACCTACGAATATGAGCTTAGCATGACCATACTGTTATGTAGTAGCGGCGTATAGTGGTCAAGCATCTGTTCAGCTTGGCCAAATGGAAACATTTTCTATTTTCTTCAATGTCAATGGGATCGGAGGACGGAAGCCGTTGAGAAGCCCCTGAAGCGTGTATCAAGCCTCCACACTCCTATGTGGCCAAGTCGAATAATACCCCTACAAAATTTCTTATGCAGATCTTGACGTTCTTCACAATATCATATCATAACTCGGGTAGGTTTTTATTTAAAAAGTTGAACCCTTTAATCAAACTGACTTCCAATCAATGTATAAGATTGGTCCTCCTTGTGTTTCTTTGCATGTCACTGAAGATGGACTGAATTGGGCTCAGTGCCAGTTTGACCGAACCAACTAGGGTCGACCAAACTGAGTCCAAATTGAGTTTGTGTCAGTTTTGCCCCAAATTTGGTTCACCTCCGTGCATTGCACAATCACCAAAACTCGTGGACCTTGGTTATTTGAAATAAAATTTCCATACGACTTAGTTATACTCCTTTTATTCTCGAGAACATGGCAGTCGAAATTGGAGTATAACGATCGTCAACATGCTCCCCCAAACTTAGACCTTTGCTTGTCCGGAGCGAAGCTAAAGTGAGGTATCGTGGCAGACCACCAGGGGTGGCGCTGCCACTATGCCTCCTCGCATGGACCATCGTGTCTCCACATCTACCACCACTCATGGGCCTCCTTGTCGCCGCAGGCCTCCTCATGGCCGCACACGGCGACAGTTGGCATCGTTGGCATGCATGGGTGTCCTCGCCATAGCCCACTTCGTCTGCTCCTGACCACAGCGTCACCATGCCCCCGCTGTCACTATGCGGGCCTCCATATTGTTGCACCCGCACACATGGATGCCACATCGGCCTTGACGCCGTCTTCGAGCAGTCACTGCTACCCAGACCTACTGCAGCTGCCTTCACTCCTCCTACGTGCTCCCCCGTTTGGCCAGACGCCGGAGCCCGGAGGGAGCCACCGCATGGATGCCAAAATGTGGCTGCCGTCGTACCACATGGCCTCCACTCTTCGCACGCAGCTGGGTCGTTGTCTCCTCACCGGGAGGAGGGGCCAGTGCTGTCTCCTCACCAAAATGCCAGGCCGCCAGCACT
This sequence comes from Urochloa ruziziensis, assembly GCA_015476505.1. Lineage (NCBI taxonomy): Eukaryota > Viridiplantae > Streptophyta > Magnoliopsida > Poales > Poaceae > Urochloa > Urochloa ruziziensis. The sequence goes on from CM027120.1 coordinate 17,943,548, forward strand.
ATGTAAGAAACAGTCATCGGTGATGCGTCTCAACTGCCTTCAGAAAAAAAAATTTCGTCACCTTTTTTTCGTCACCGATCAAACAAGATCGGTGACGCGAAAAATCCGCGTCACCGATTGAGATCTGATCGGTGACGCGATTTTCGCGTCACCAATAGGAGTCATCGGTGACGCATTTTTAGCAAAAACGCGTCACCAATGGCCCTTACCAGTGACACATCTTCTGAATACGCGTCACCAATGGCCCTTACCAGTGACGCATCTTCTCAAAACGCGTCACCAATGGACCCCAACAGTGACGTGTTTCACCAACCCGCGTCACCGATGATGAATTAAAAAAAATAAAAAAAAGAAAAAAGGACATACACCCAAATATATTTATTATAAATACACATTTTATAAACACTGTTATCCATTATATATATGACACAAGCCATGTCTTACAGCTACATACATGCATATACACGAGCACATACAACTACATACAAGCCATATTCCTATACTGCTTGCCTCCTACAGCTAGTTAGGAAATCATGCACATCATTCATAAAGAAGTATCATCCAGAAATGAAAGTTTATTTCTTCCGTGTTATGCCTAGCCCTTGACTAAAGCACACTTCCAGCTTCCTGCACACAGGTCATGTCCAACAACTAGAACATAAATGGCATTACAACATAACTTACTAGTGGTTTGCGTGCGCCCATGCGCGCGGCTGAATTTATAAGCAAATGAGGTAACTAAGTTGGAAGTAGTTATCACTACTACAAAAAGCATTAACGGAGACGGTTTTTTTGCATTTACAGAGGCGGTTTTGGCAACCGTCTCTAAGCTGGGGTCTCTGTTAATCGTCGATTAACAGAGACGGTTTGAAACCGTCTCTGTTAATAGGCATTAACAGAGACGGTTTTGTTACAAAAACCGTCTCTGTTAATGCCTATTAACAGAGACGGTTTTTGTAACAAAACCGCCTCTGTTAATGATTTTACCAATTAAAAAAAATAGATTTTGAATCCTAATCACAAACATTACAAAACATACAATGATACAAACATTAGCATCTGAAAGAGATCTTATTACATTGAATTTGAATCTAAATTTTGTCATTTGAATCTGAATTTTGTCAGGACACACACATTACAGACATTCATGTCGGAATAAACACATAGTACAAGTCCTTTTACTTAACATCACACTAACACTATATCCTACCTAACATAGCTATAGTTTACAATGCACAAATGTCATTCCAGAAATCAAATTGATCACTCAGTTCCCACTCACCACAGGTGATGGCAGTCTTCCAGCAGCACAAGCTGAAAACAAATTGAGCATAAAGCTTAGACATGTCACATGTCATATATCAACACTCAAACATGAAAGAGCTTGACTAGAAACATACTAAATTATGAAGGTTTACATCCTTGGTTTTGGATTGTGATATTCAGATTGGCCACAATGGAGCAAACAAAAAAAGAACGGTTCAACAGCCTCTTAGGTGTATTCAAACTAAGACCTTCTACAATTCTACACTGGAGTTTCATGTTTAACAATTATGAACATCACATATCATGGTTCTTAACTGATCAAGTAACCACCATTTAATTAGAAATAACTTGGACACAAACTTTCAGTATATTCAGGTATGTAGATAAGACAGGGCACTAGGAGCAAAGGAACTAGCAGATATCACACATACCAGAATAAAAAGGCTGGACACGTTGAACCATATATTGCCACAGGAAAAGTTAAGGCTGCAGAGATACATAAAAAAGTTAAGTAACAGACTAACATCAGTTTGTAATCAGAGAAACAGTATTTGGCATTTAATCAGAAAAATACTGAAATTTATCCTAGCATATTAGTGTAGGCACAACATTGTTTATCGTTTAACTCAGTACAAAGTCAACAAATTGGGATATTGAAATAAGAGGCAATTTGAGGGTACAGTACAATGCAGTTTAATCTACTCGTTGTACATATTTGTACTGCACCTATCTACTGACTACTACACTCTTATCCACAGAAATAAAATGACATCTAGTAAAATGACTACTACACTCTTATCACTCAAATACTTAGTTGACCTTGATCTAGCAATAATTGGTCAACGATTATTCATCTAAAAACTATGCAGCAATGATTTTTTAGGATTAGAAAGAAGGGCAGCCAAGAGCTAACCTGTTATTGATATCAGCTTTGGAGCAACGGTTTCTGCAGCTGATGCAGCCCATGTAGTTGCACTCCCCTGAAGACATACCATTTGCAAGTAAACTCAGGAAATGTATAATACACAACTTAAATATGCTGCTCAATTACAAAGTGTATAATTAGCAAAATCCATACCAGACCAGAAATGGAATCACTACTAATCGATCGCAGAAGAGGGCAGGAGGCATTGCAGTTACCAGCCTTGACGAGCGCGTGCTACAGCTCCTTGAAGATGCAGTAGAGCTCGAGCTCCTTGCGAATAAGGCAAAGACGACGCGGATCTGCGCCTTCTGCTTTGCCTCCATCTCCCACAGCGCGAGCCGCGCGTGCTCCGTCATCGCCGCCTGCCACACCCGCGCCGCCGCCGCCGGATCTCGGAGAGGGAGGGTGGGGGAGAGGAAGCGCCGACGGATGGTGTTGGGCAGGCGACACACCCGCTGGAAGCCGGATCTGGCTCGGATTCCTCCGCCGCCAGCGGGCGAAACCCTAGCTGCGGAGGGGAAGACGCCCGTGGGGGAACGGAAGAGAGCAGAGCGGGCAGCCCCATTGCAGCACGGTCTCAAAGAGGAGGGAGTGGAAGCGCGGCCGGGGCTGGGGCCGCCGCCGGATCACGGAGTGGAGAGGAGGAGAAGCGAGAGAGAGAGAGAGAGAGAGAGAGAGAGAGAGGCGATTTTTTCTCGGAGAGGAGAGGACGGACGCGTGCGAGGACAAGGACGGACACATGCGAGGGAGGGGGTATGGGCGGACATGAGGCGTGGGTTTCAACGGGATTGAAGGAAAATTTCAGGTCCGAGATTGTTTTTCAGAGACGGTTATTTGCACCGCCTCCGTTAATGGATCGTCTCCGCCTCCGAAAATGATGAGCATTAACGGAGACGGTTCTGTTACAAAAACCGCCTCCGTTAATCTATTAATGGAGACGGTGGCTTTGCTCCGCCTCAGTTAATCAATCGTCACCGCCTCCGAAAATGGTGGACATTAACAAAGACGCAAGCATTTCGCAAGTGTCTCGGAAAATGTTTGGCAGTGTCTCCTAAAATGTTTTTTGTAGTAGTGTATACGATGGAGATAACACACTTTGCACAGCTATAAATATGTAAACACCATAAAATGTACCACAAAAGGTAATGATGCAGATGATCTACATAAAAGGATTAATATGTTCTTGCCACACAGTACGTAGTCGTAGCATTACTATAGTGTAGTTCTAATAGGCACACATAACGTGTAAAGTCTTATTGGGTTACTGAATCCAAGCACTACCAGTTTCACAGTCTGAACAGAGGAGACCCAATAAGCCTGAAGAGTAATAGAGGAGAACGAACAAGCTTGAAGAGCAAGTAAGAAAGTTTGAGAAGACATTCCCTCGAGTATCTTCTTGGTTTTGGCTTGTAATGTGTCTCCAAATGTTTTTTATTGCTGTAAAATTGAGGAAGTTAGGTTATGTCTGCCATGTGAGGATATCAACAGCTTGGAATGTGACTGGAGACAGTAAGCTATTGGGTTGATCAATGCATGGGTAGGGCTGCTGGATATTGACCCTTTCCCCCTAAACATACAAGGTTTATAGGTTGAGCTCGCTTTTCATCTCATTGACACAAGACATAGCATAATTTGCATCTCACTACGGGAGAATGGACTTTCGGTCCCTCTCCCTTAGTACCGGTCGCCTGGAGCCGGTACTAAAAGGGGCCTTTAGTACCGGCTCCAGGCAACAGTGGCTTAATGTAGGCTTGTTTGTCAGCAACTACTACATAGTACTATAACCTTACACGTACTTATTAAAAGGGTAAATGTAGCATCATATGGAATAGATGTCTAACAATGCAAGAAGCATATATGCCTATACATATCCGATAGCTAGCCCATTGGCATATTATTTGAACACATTCATCGTCTAGCGAATCTACATATATACCAATCATTATATCTTAATAAGTGCAAGCTTGCATTGCGTTGCTTGTTTGGAGCCATCATATCCCTTCTAGTTCGTATACGTTGTTTAGTAATAAGAACAGCGAGAAACATGTACTCAATCGCTATCAATGTTATATTCTTATCTTACTAGGTGTCACCGTGACAATATCCTTTCATCTAAAAGAATACACATGGATTTTAATATTTCTAAACCAAATAAAAATAGCGTCTTTAAATACTCAACATTATTAAAATTATTGACGCCAAAATATTCTAAACTGTTGGGTGTCTAAAAGATATATATAGCATCATTGGATGAAATAACAATAACACCTTAGCTTTGACCTTATGGAATAAGAATTAACATTGAAATAGCATCATTAGCTGTATGTACATACAATACATGTTAAGAAGCAGTCACTATCTGTCTACATACCAATCTTCATTATTAAATACCAGCTTGTCTCGCTCGTTGGATGCAATCATGCATGTCTCCTATCTCGCGCTGTTTATTTTTTGCACAACAAGAAACATGTACCTATTCACAAAAAAGGAAAAGAAAAAGAAAGATGTACCCGAGATCTATCTCATTGTGCATTCATGCGGAGGATGAAAATATTTTAGGAGGTTGTAGCAAAGTCCGCAATATCTGTTATTTTTGTAACCACCACCAATGATAGACACTTCAAACATACATCCATGAATGATTATCGTGGGAACACTGATCATCCAGGTGAATCATCATGCAAATAAATATTAAAGTGGCACTTTGATGGAATAGTAGGAAAATGATCAGATAGATCTTAGCTAAGTATTCTAATTTTCCTGGCACTAAATAAGTCAAAAGTAACAAGAAGCAAAATTACTAAAGATTTTAGAGTTCAGACTATGTAAAAGCAACACGAGCTTTAAAATCTCTATACCAATAAATCCTGATACAACATCAAAGTAAATTGCAAGATAATCAAAGGAAAGGGTAGCTAGAGTACTAAGAGTTACCTTGAGAAGTGTAAGACCGCAATGCAAATGGAAAAAATACTTCATAGCATAGAATTTGATAGTTACCTTGCGAAGAATAAAACCTACATGTATAATAAAAAATAATGCTTCAGATTATAGAATTTTGTAGTTACCTTGAGCAGGATAAGGCCAAGATGTAAAGTTAATATAATATTGCTTTATCAGAAGAAACAATGTAGGGTTCATGGCCTATCCTGTCCAGTTATCCGATGAAACTGAGCTTTGATTCACAATAAATTAACATATGTGCAGAAAAGATAAACTTGGTGCCTATAGTATGTATTACAATTTAGCATGTGTGCAGGGAGTATGCAGTGATTAATTCTTACCATGCAAAGCTGAAAGCGGGTTCCAATTGTCAAAAGTACAAGGATTTGAAGCTATTGGATATTTGTGTTAAAATGGAAAAGAGGACCTGTGATGAATATGTCTGTTTATTTTTCTATTGTTTGCATTTATATAGCATGTTGGTACAAAAATGCAACCTTCAAAATATATCTGAGCAAAGAGAGAAAGCATAGGTGTTTTACAATATTTATTACGCTGATGCATGAAATGGTAAATATAGGAACAATAATACTATTTGAGAAGACTCATTGTGTATTTGACGTGAAAGCACAATACCACATTGACTTAATTAGCTACCATTAGCATAAACAGTCATGCAGCGGGAGAAGAAATATTCCATGCCTGTTATGTTGCTGTTCATACCAATTTTCTAGCAACAATGTTGCTTCTTGCTGAGTGCACATTCCTCCTTCCATCAGCCCATTGGGTTTCCATAATCAATATGTATTTCATTTCCTGCCACCAATGGAAAAAAAAAAAGCGTGTTGAGATAAAGGAGAAGAAATATAAGAGAAGTTAGGACATAACTCTTTTTGTGCGAATGTTTACATCTGCCATTAACATGGCAGCATATCACAGCTGAATAAGCCATGGTGTTTCTATCTTCTAACCAGATAGTATCAAGGATTCTTCTACTACAACAAAAGCATTTGATGCACAGAGGAATGCCTTCTCTAGATTCACATGGTGCTTTTAAATTGGTGGACTTGAAGGGAACATGCTTCTGAATGATTCTGTGCTTTCTCTGGAACATCCTAGTCAATATCACAGCTAGAACAGTTTTTCATCTAATGCACCTAATCCAATTGGACAATAAGACTATGTAGACCATGTCATGTTCCCACCAGCAACCCTCAAGTAAATATGAGACAACCATGGTCTCTTAAGATCCTTGACTGACATACTAGATACTTGCCTTGTGAAGTTCCAAGTTTGCTTCCGATGATGCCCCGTTCTTAACTGAACGTGATCAGAAACTTACTAGGCTGCAATACACCCTGCAAGATGATACCAACAGCGGCAGAATCAGTGCTAGGCTGAAAGCCTGAAATTACATCAAATTCTAGAAACAAAATGGAGACAAATCATTTTCAGTCAAAAGATAATAGTAACCAAAATAAGCTTAGCTGCAAACCTGAAACAGTATTCTACCAAAATAAGTTTAATCAATCTGATCACATAAGATTCTACCAATCACTAATTGTACAGAATGAATCACCATGCAGCAATGGAATTACTTTACATAAGGTTCTACATTTTTTTTACCGCATGTCATCACCCAAAGCATAGAACACCACATTCTCTAAATGTCTATCACCATTATACCAAACTGGCAGTCATTCTCTTAATGTCTCAACTCTCTAGTTCAGTGCTTTCTCAACTGATTTCTTCATGGATGGCCCTGTTTGAAGGTAGATACATGCCTATCTTTGCATCCGATAATCATGCATAATTAAGTAGTTATCCATGGAAGCAGAAGAGATAATACCCAAGGGCTTGTTCCTTTTAGTGCTAACTAGGGTTCATGCTCCTTCTGGAGCTCTGTAGCAAATCTCGGCGAGTGGCGTGTGGAGACAAACACAGCCATAGTCGCTCCTTCACCACAGCAATTACACCTGCCTCAGATGGACATGACAGCATGTGAATCGAATCACAAGTTTGAAGGAATCGCAAATAAAACCTAGGTTGGAGCTCCACAGATCGAACTTGAATGGATCGAACCAAGGGACGGGTTTGGGGTGGGGGGCATGTACCTACCGATGCCAGGGGGCTAAGGCGGAGTGCTGATACGGGCGGCGTGTTGCTGTGGGGGGCGCAGCCGTAGATCCAGCCCTCCGACCGCCGTGGACGAGGAGACCCGGCTTCTCCGGCCGCCGGTGCTGCAAGCTGTCGACGTGGGGAGGGGCTCGCCTTCTCGACCGAGGAGCCCATGTCTGGTGCCAGGATCGACAGGTCTAGGGGCCTCGGCGCTCCGGCGCTTCCACTCCTCTGTGCAGATCGATCAGAGGGCAGACGATCCATGCCACTCGGATCTGGCCGCTTGGGGTGATGGCGGCGGGGGCTAAGGGCTAGGGATGGGAGATGTGGCCGACGGTCGAGGGGGACGGCATGGCAGAGCACGGGAGCGGGGCAGGACGGGGCGGCGCGGCGCGGCAGAGTATGGCGGCGTTAGTGTGTGGAGGAGACAGGAGAGAGAGAGAGCGGGTCGGAGGCGGCTCAGGAGAGTGGGGGAGAAGATAGAGAGCGGATCGGGTCACATAGACGGACGACGGACGCGAATGTTTAAGTTAACTCCATTCAATAGATATTTCGGGTCCGCAGATGCTTGACTGATGACGTGGCTCAAAAAGACACGTCTCGCGCACACGATTTTGTTGAGACGCGTCTGCGATGACTTCACCGAACGGTGACGCGGCTTTAGAAAACACGTCACCTGCTATGTTAGCGACGCGTTTTGTTGAAACGCGTCACCAATAGACTGTAATTGGTGACGCGTTTTTATCTTCACAGGGGTGATCAACAAATACAGGTGACATGGCTTCTTAAAACGCGTCACCAATATGCTATAAGTGACGCGTTTTGTAATCCGTCTCACCAAGCAAAGTGTCTTCTTTGACACCTTTTTACATAATGCAGTGTGCGTGCTCGTCGTCCGGTGCCGGGCGGTGTACACCCTCCTCACGCCACCACTCGCTGGATCCGAGGAGACCACATGTTGAGACAACAAATCCACGCCCGGGCATGATTGATCTGGCCTTCTTAGAACACCGGAATAGGCCACCAGCACCACCGTACGAAGAACTCTGGCACTGTGACGCCTGCACGATGCGTTCGTGCCTCCTAGTAGACAGTGCCCCGCCGATGCCTTCCTCACGCTATGAGGGGGGCTTCCCACTACGCCAGTCAAGCGACGACGAGGAGAAGAGCAGGAGGGCGGTGCCTTGACAGCGGCGGACGGTTGTTCCCGTAGGCCACTTGTGGGAGCGACACAGGGGTTGTACTTTGATGTTAACACTATGGGAAAACTTCACATTGGTGATTGCACGTTGGTGCCGGTCAAGCTGGAGCCGGCACTAATGTCGGACATTAGTGCCGACTCGAGGGAACAGTGCCCCTAGAGCCACGTTAGTGCTGGCTGGAGAGTAAAGCCTAAAGCCGGCACTAACGTGCCACCCGGACCCAACACCCCAAAGGAATATGCGAATCCTGCAACGGGCAGAAGGCACGTTAGTGCTGGCTAGAGATACCAACCGGCACTAACATGGCACCGAAAGCTTAGAGCCGGCTGTGAGCTTTAGCCGGCACTAAATTTGAACACTTAGTGTCGGCTGCACCCCCCCCCCCCCCCAGCCGGCACTAATGCGACAACCCAAAAAAACCTCGAGCTATCAGCGCTATCTTATCTCTTTCCTCCGGTCGTCCTTCTCTTCTATCCTTGTCTCTTTCCTCTCTCTATTCTCTTTCTTCCTTATCTCCTCATCTCCTCGGGCGTGTGTGCAGGCGCGTGGAGGCGGAAGCTGGCGAGCGAGCGGGCAGGCGGTGGCCATGGTGGAGATGCTGCGTGGAGGCAGAGGAGGTGGCCGCGCGCGCGTGCTATGCGGCCCAAAGGCGCCCACGGGGCGGCGGAGCCTGGCAGCGGCAGGGCCGGCATGCGGGGCCAGGTCGTGCAGGCAGCGGCGCACGGGCAGCAGCGTCGAGGCAGGGCGCGGCTGCACCGGCTCCGGCCTGGAGCAGGCGCGGTGGGTCCTCTAGCCGCCGACGAGCGGGAGCAGGTGGCCAGGTGAGCTAGCTGCTCTTTTTTTTGATAAGGGATGCTTGTGAGATGAACTTTTGTGAGTTGAATTTTTGTGAGATTGTGAGTTGAATTTTTGTGAGATTGTGAGATTATTTTTTGTAAGATTGTGAGATAAATTTTGGTAACTTAAGATAGCGAGAGTTTGTTATTGTGATTGAAAAATTGTGAGATGTTTCTTGTGATGTTGTCATTGTGTGAATGTGGGATGAATTATTGTGATTGTGAGAATATGGTTGCCTGAGAAAAGAAAAAAAGAATAGAAAAAAGAAAAGGAAAAAGAGGGGGCACGGGAGGGGGCGGGAGACTCACGGCAGCGCAGTTTAGTAGCGGCTGGGGTTACGAGTCGACACTAATGGGCGCACGTTAGTGCCACCCAATTAGTGCCAGTCAGGCACGTTAACCATCTACACACTACACACAGTAGTTTAGTACCGGCACTAATGAAGGTTTTTCTGGCCGTGTAACCATCTACACACTACACACAGTTAACTAAACAACTTTTGTCTTTTATGTAACCTAAGAAACAACAAGAGATGAAACTATACATTAAGGGGACATGAAACTCATACGGAGAATACCTAAGTACTTAACCTTGAAATGGTAGATAAAGAGTCATCCCGCTCCATTGGTTCTACGAATCGGAATCAAATTAAATCACACTAACTTGGATTCTACCGCCTTGTAACAACTGCCTCGCAGCCCTCACTAACTTTGATTCTACCGCTAATTTGTGGGTGAAGTGGGATCTTTTCCTCGCATTCAGGTTGGTGTGAATGAGTCGAAACCATTGTTCCATCATGCCCTCGGACTAGAATCAAGGAACTAGCTTCTGGATTGTGGATTGAATGGATCCAGCCTGATGCTGGCTAGTTTGGGATTACAGTTGTGAGAAAAAAACAATTTTAGAGAGACCTGAGAAGAACATCGAGGGAGGAATTGAATGGAAACAAATCTAGCGACCAGCAGCAATCGAATATCACTCTGATTGATGACCTATCGACCATACACGAATGCTACTTATTGCTAGTGTTTACTAGTACGTATATCTTCAACAAGTAGGTAACATGGACGCCGATCTCCTTCGTTCTCCTATGGACTGCTTATTCTCCGACGAAAGAGAATGGTCATATCTGACGTGAACGGATGGTGAACCCAGGTAAAGACTACCTCACAACCGTGGCAGTGGCTGGCCATTCTCGGGTGCTGGATGCGATTGCGACTCATGCGCGTACTGCGACGGGCTCACCCGAGTTGTGCTTGCGGTGGTCTAACAAACAGCTATAGTCGCCACAGCATGCGGACACGAACGCACCACCGCCTGTGGACATCACAGGCCCTCTAATGCACCGCGCACAAATGATCGCTCCATCCAATGGAGTTGCACTCCATTTTTTCCTGATGCCGCCCATACTCAACCAGTAGCTACATGCAATTCTCTGCACTTCCTTAACAGGTCTACACATGTCTTCAACGGTTCAACCTCTATTGTATATATTTGTTTGGATGGACACTAGGAACGTGCTGAATATATATATTAGCGCGTACATCAAATAGAAAGTAAAGAGGGAGTTGATGAGGATAAATTTTGTGTGGCAAGATAGGAGAGACTGGCCATCAATGCAATGACATGTAGTAGAGGCACCGGAGAATTTGAGTCTAAGAAGTTGGAAACGACAGATGCCGATGGCAAAGGCGCAATGGACAATGTCAGATGGAAGGAAATCAATAATAAGAAAAAACTCCCTCTTTACTTAAATACAATGGAAACTAAGGCCCATGCATGGTTTGGAACAAAAATGTTTCTTACATGCATGATAACTTAAGCCATTTTAAGACTATTGTAGAAATGACAGCGCCCGCGTCGCCTCTGCGCAGGCGGCTTAGGCGACTCCTGCAACCCTAACCGTCGCGCCCCATCCGACGCCCTTCCCTGCCGTGCCGCCGCCCGAGCGGACCGCCGAAAGCCCGTGCTACCTGCGTGGAAGCCGGCGGCAGGGCCTCTTCCTCTTGCCCCGGGCGGATCCGGTCGGGCGCGGCCGCCGGACCTCCCCGATGTGGCTCATCGTCGGGGATGAGAGGGTGCTACGGACCGAATCCACCTGGATCTGGTGGTTGCGCATCCCTAGAGCCAACGGCGGAGTGGGGGTTCATCGACAACTTCTGGAGATGGTGTTGCTGGTGGATGTGCGCGTCATCCCCCCCCCCCCCTCCCACCAGGCGGTCGACGTCCCACCAAGGGTGGCAGCGCGTGGGCAAGGCATCGTAACGATCCGTGCACCGGCGGCCATCCCCTGCATTTGGCTTCTACGACCTGCTATAGTGGGTCGCCGGGAGTGAAGAGGGCGGCCTTCGTGCCTGACTCCGTTGTAGCGGGATCATGCGCCTGGCTGATCCATAGCTCGTCGACTGAGGATGCGGCTCTACATGGATTGGCGGCTTCGTGGTGGTGCTGTCGAGGGTGTTCAAGAGCATGCCAAATGCATCATGGTGGCATGTTTGGTGGTGATTGACCACTGCAGTGCGGCGCCACGCAGGACGGCAAGGGTTCTCCCAAGGTGTACGGCGCGTGGGGGCCACACGGGCAGTGGAGGCGGTGGAGACGCTGCTGGGTGAGCGGTGATGCGGCGGCGGCGCTGTCCCGGATTGATCGCCTAGACTTAGATCTAGGTGTGTCAAGTGGTGGCCATGCAATTTGGGGTGAATAAACTCCGGGCGAAAGCCCTCGTCGGCTCTCTAGCCAGCGGAGATGACGACGGCGCCCTCGGGCATTGTTACCCTGCTGAGAGCATCATTTTGGAACTTTACCCCAGCTGTGTAGAGTCTCTCTTTATGTAAAAACCCTGTCCATTCTTGGACAAGTGACGGCGGCGCCATGGGCATCGTACCCTCCATGGTTCTTTAGTTTTGGGCGGCCACAAACAGGGGTGGCACCACCGTCGCTTGGCATACAAGTCGGGTGTTGCTGTGCCCACATGAAGGTGTTCAAAATCTACACTGGCAGCCATGGGTTTTCGCATGGGTGTCGGCTATGGCTTCTTGCAGCGGACTACAATGGCTGACGTTGCTTGGCAACTATCAATGCGGTGTGGAATTGCGTCAGAGGACGGCGCTTGCAGCACCGGCATCGTGAGATCACTTGGCTTGCAGCGGATTGTGACAGGTTGCTTCATCTTGGTTGGGCTATCTGGTGTGATATATCGAGAGATGGCTCAAACGACTTCCCGGGTTTGCTAACTTCGTAGTGGAGACTTGAGCAAGGGTGATGCAAGGGCATGAGGTCGTCAAGCGTCGACAGCTCGATGGTCTGATAGTAACTCGGGAAGGCAGGGCATCCTCTCCTGCCACCTTGACAGCAACTTCAGAACTGAACCCTTGATGCGGAGACAGAGGCGGGCGTGGTGAGGCCCTCATGTGAGGTGTTACCACAGGCGACAAGAGCGAGGATATGTCCAACGGCCAGTCTGGCAAGGCCCCCGTGCGTTGTGTGCTTTGCGGAGGCGGCTGCAAGGCAGCTTGAGAGAGATCCAGATTTAGTGTTTTTCACCGTGTCAGGTGCTGGATGACTTGCAGCGGTACTTCGGCGATGGGTCCTACATGGCGGTGGCTTTTCGGTGTGGCGCGGTCTGCTTTTATTGGTTCTCAATCGACACACGGTCACATCTGCGGTTTTCGACGAATACATGGAAGAGAATGTGGGTGATTTTCGCATCGGAAGGGGTGTTGATTTTGAGGTTCGACTCGATGTCTCAATCCGACTGGACGGAGGTGCGGCTCGAGCCGATGTCCCAATCCGATCCGCCGGTTGATCGTTTAGTGTTTTTAGCTTTCTCTTTTTTGCCTGATTATGGGCTACGTGGGCTATAACCTTGTTTTTTTCTAATCTATTAATGAAACGCACATGTCGTGTGCCGTTCGTTTGAAAAAAGACTATTGTAGAAATCCCCATCCGTGTTGGTGTCCAACACACATTCGTGCCAGTAGACCGGGTTGGAGGCATGGATCAGCAACTTCATCTGTGCCAGTAGATAGCTAGTTCTCGATGCTAGAGTCTTAACACACGTCAGCACATATACTCAACGACAACGTAACACTATCGTTTCTACTTTCTACTTTAGCGCCGGTAGGGATTTGCTCACATTGCTGCCTTTGTTTTTCCGGTAGGAATATTAGTTAATCCTTACCGGTGCAAATCTACGGGCAGGCATTGTTACTGTTTGTTGGTCTGAAAACAATACAAAATTTTGATTCTTTAGTACTTATTAAATTTTACGAATACCGTGTTGCTTTTTTGCCCCAGTTCGGAATTCAGAGTTTACATATGTGAAATTGTAAATTTCAAAGAAGATGTGCAATCCAATGCTAAAATGTAGCTAGCTAGTATGTAACATTATATTCTACTTTGTTATTGCTAAAAAAATAAAATGTGGACATGTCTTATTATTGGCACAGACTCCCAAACATTAAAACCTAACGAGGCAAAGACCCAAACTTTCCGGCATGCTATCAGTAGTCAGGACACGATGTACGTGACCGGGGTTATATCTACCCTCCCAGTCCATTTCTCGGCTGACATGGTGATGATGTTCTTCTTCCTTCTGTCGCCACCTTCCACCCCTGTCGACCACCGCCCGTGGCCTACGACGACCTCATCGTCGTGCCGCGACGCCCACCTTCCACCACCGCCCGTGGCCGGCGGCCCCTGACGAGCTCACCTCTGCCCACCCCTACCGCCGGCACCCGACACTGGCTATCCTCTCCCACCCAGCTGGCGGTGCCATCGCCACCCGGCCTCGCCGCTACCAACCCACAATCAACACCGGGTCAGCTGGCACCACCGTCCATCCTCTCTAAGCCCGGCGGCGGTGATGCCCCTGATAGATACTTAGGATCACTAGCAGTAGATAACCATCACGGGTACAACTTGATTAATAAGATAAAACATGTTCATGTATGAATGACACCTAGATCTAGAGCATATACACCTAGAGGAAGGGACAGAGAATGCACAGACCGTCCGTAGTGGAGACGGGGTCGACGGCCATGGCGGCGATGGCCGTCGCAGGGGCGGCCGCAGGTGGGGAAGGTGCTGGCGGCGCGGTGGCTCTCCCGTTGACGTCGGGGCAGTGACACCTCGTCCTCTGGATCCACCCGAAAGTCGCCGACGGCGGTGGTGCGGCTTCCCGTTGCTCCAGTGCCCCTCGATCGGTAGGGAATGTGGGGGTGGTGGCTGGCGGCGGTGAACCTCGTGTCCTGAGCCCTAGCCCCCACCCCTAACTTTATAGTACTGTACAACGGGGCCCACCAAGCAATGTTAGGTTGGGCTCCCCCGATCAGGGTGCATGGACCGAGCCCATCACGGCCTTTGGGCCATGGTGGTGGAGATCGACCTAACAGCCCCAACCACCCGAGAAACCCAAATCCATAAGGCCGCCGCCTGCAGGCCTCCGCCGCAGCCCGCTTCGCCCACCTCCCACCCACGCCGCCGAGCTCTCCTCTGCCACGTCATCTCCCACGTCACGCTTACGTCATCAACCTGAAATCCTAACACGAATCTTCAAGCAGAAACGGGCGGTGGATAATAGGCAGGGGAGAGATAACACCTGTCCTACTGCAAAAAAGGGTAATAGAGCACGTGGATACCATTTCTGTACTGCGGGGGGGACTACTGTCCTCGCGTTAAGACAAATGCCCATTTCTTTTTCTTCTCTTTGCGGAGGAAAACGCGTTTGACGACATCAGTAGCTCGTGACGTGCGGCAGTCCGGCCTATACATACAGCGGCGGCGGTGTCCGTCCCCAGATCCCGTTCCCAATCCCAACGCCATCTCCATCACACCAGAGGTCTTCTTCTCCCCCCGGTGCCGAAATCCTTTCCTGCCGCCGCCAGCGTCGTCCTCCGATCCGGCGCTCCCGAAGCCATCGAGGTCATCAGGTAAGCGCTTGGCGCCCGAATCTACTCCCTGATGTTAGGTCTGTAAGTTCGTCTCTGATCCTCCTTCCGGTGGTCACAGGCTCTGACGACAGCCGCCGCAGAGCTCTTGATTCTACTACGGCGCTTGACCGTAGTACGCCGCGCCACTTCTTCTACGACTCCCATAGCTGTCATCGCCTCCTGGTAAGCGATTGGCACTCGCGCCACCATGCATGTCTACTCGATCTCTAAGATTAGGGATTAGGGCGGCAAGCTGAGCGCTCTTCCCATGCATGGCTGCAGGCTCTCCGGACAGCAGCAGCACCGCACCCAACAGCCGCAGATTGATGCGGCCGGGAAGGCAGGGCGGAGCCGATCGATATTCCACGCCCTTCATGGCGCTTGTCTGATAAGCTCGCTCTGCTCAGGAAGTACGTGAGTGCACAGATCCTGAGATCCCTGTGTGTTTCTGCTTGTTGCATGGCATGATTCCGGCGCTGGAACTAGTATTACTAGATGGGTGGATGGAGACGTGCCCCTGGGTTCTGGGCCCTTGTTCCCGCAACTTTGTGTCTGGAATTCGTACACTGACAGACGCAACATCTTTCTCATTTTTCTCTCACAACGGGTATACCGTCCCAAATTTCATTACGGCAGCAATGAAATTATTAGAACCAGTACTTTGTCACCCCAAGAGCTTCAGTTGAGTGCCTGCACAAAGCTCCCCGACATTTAGAGGTCCCCGAATTTTTATTAGATTGTAAAATGTTCAGGTCAAGAACTCGATCAGCAGAAAGTAGCCTCACAAAAACCAAGAGGAATGCAACCAATTTGCTCATACTACATATCTTACGAAACTTAATAAGTGATTGATTGTGTTATTTTGTTAAAGGTACCTTCACTTTTGCTTCAACAGTGCAACAGTGCCTCTTTGAGGCCTTGAGTAATTGGTGTCGAATTTCACATCAAAGCATATGCTATTTTAGACATATTGCATGTGGTGTTTATGTGTTCAGGAGACCCTTTTTGAACAAAATTTGCCCAGTGGATCCTATATATGATGTAGAAGTCGAAAAACATACTTATATAAAATTGTACAATACAGTTTGGTACTGTGTTTTATGTAAAACATAACCTCTCCATTATTTTCAAGGAAAAAAAACAATGATGCCTCGGGGCCAGGGGCATGGCCTTAATTAGGACACCAGGCTCCAAACACGATTTTTGCTTGAAAACCAGAATCCCATGATTTAGCTGTTCACTATAGGGTCCCAAAATTTACTTTAGCGAATGGCCCTCAATATGTCAGAGACTGCCCTGACTGAGCATAGACTAACAGAAAAGCTCACAACAAAAACAACAGGGAAAGTTTTGCCTCTGTCAATAGCTAGAATATAAACGATGAAGCCTACAATTTTTTTTTCGAAACAAATGTTGTTTCTACTTTTTCCACAGCTAGGGCTTGTCAAATAGCCGCTAAAGCAACAATAATCTAAAATTGTTTGACATTCGGTATCATCATATATATGGATATCCATTATTGCCAGTACCTATTGCTCAAACGACCTAATCTTTCTCATGTTGCAGATCAGCTGTCCGCAGCCTGGGCTCTGCCAATGGAGCTGCCTCCGGATCAGCATTCCAGGCATGACACATGTGCTGACAATGTCCTGCCCTTGCCCTTCGATGCTGTGAACGAGATCCTATTGCGCGTTCCAGCCAAGGATCTGTGCCGCCTCCGCACCGTGTCCCAATCGTGGCTGTCCTTCCTCTCCAATCAGCGATTCATTGCCGAGCACAAAGCCCGCCATCCTGGGACTCACATTGTTGTCGGCTACAACACAGCTCTTCAGGAAGACCGCATCCTTTGTGACATCTGTGACCTCTCTGGGCACATTGTCAAGAGGGTCCGTGCCACAGGGAACCAGAATGAGTTGGAGTGGGTGATGTACACGCAGCCTGACCTCATCTGCATTATGAAATGGACCGACATGAGCATCAGATTGCTCAATCTAGCCACTGGAGTTGTATATGCTTTGCCAACAAGTTTGGCCCAAGAGCATGCAGTGTACCAGCAGGACGTATACAACTACTGTTTCACTGCTGCATTTGGGCAGGTTGCCTCAACAGGGGTGTACAAGGTGCTTCGTGTGATTGTCATCCTTGAAAATGGACCTCTTGAGCAGCTGTATGAGGTTTTCACCCTTGACGACAGCAACCATGGCCGGTGGAGGGCAAAGCAAGCGCCACCGTACCAAGTTGAATTGGATTGTAGGGATAATGTGGTTATCAATGGGATTGTCTACTTCTTCTTATCGTATGATGTGGATGAACATAAGCGCCGTCTAGCCTCATTCAACCTTGAGACAGAAGAGTGGAGTGCGAGTATCCCGGGACCCCTAGCCAGCCTTGACGATGAGGACGTTGCTGGTGTTTTATATTATGATATACATTGGTCGTTCCAATTAACGATCGGTGCACTAGGTGGAAGCTTAGTTATGGCTTGTCATCCAATATGTAGCACACCTTCTTCTTTGGACCTATGGTTTTTGGTTGACTTTGAGAAGGGCCTATGGGTCAAACAGTATAGCATAGAATTGAGTTTCAGATATCCTGCATATTCAATTCATCCCTTCTTGGTGTTAAATGATGGGAGGATGGTGTTTGTCATTGACACAATAAACAGTGGAGGACTTTTTAAAATTTACAATCCCGAGACCAAAACTTCTGAAGATGTGATGGAGATGGGCTATGGTGTTGCCTTCGGTTTGTACACAGGAAGCTTACTGAGCCTGGCAAACAGTGCCAGCGCAGCTAATGAGGTTAGTATTTTATTTTCAGTGTTTCAAATATCAATTTTAGGTATTGATGTTGGGATGACTTATTGGTTCCTTTCCTTGTCCTTTTCTATAGAACACAAATGGATTTGCTGAAGGACCATGAAATATACGGTATGTGCTTATGCCTCATTCTGTACTTACACGCGTGAAAATCACCCAATTATGTATGAGTATATTTTTATCTACTTGGTGATTTCTATGGAAATGTTATTGAAAGGGTCTATCCTTTTGGGCATGTGTTTTTTGATATATATGGTGATGCCATGGGAATAACTAGTAACAACTGATTGTTTTAATTATATATGTAGCAAAAATATCTCTCATCCAGTTGATTACTATGATTTACTGTATGGCCATTTGTATCTCAAGATAAATTTACATTGTCTCTGATCTGGTTACAATCAATAATTATTGGTAAATGCATTATGGATACATCTGGAAGCAATAATGTCTCCCTTGTAATCTTCGTTTATCTTCTATACCTATATAAACAATCCCCACTAAAGGATTTCTCTCAATCCTCATGAGACCACATCATCACCTCCCCACCACCCACTAGCTAGGATCATTTATTTATGTCTTTGATTTTCTGTGGCTAAGCATGTATGCATGCAACTTATTAGTTTTTGCGATTACCACGTTACAAAATTTTCACAGTAAAAATACATGGAGGATCAATGTTTCAAAGTCGTTCTCTCTCAACAAAATGAACATGTTTTCATATATAATGTCGTTTGCAAAAGAATGTTATCATGCAATTACCTTAGTATTTCTACTATTAGATTTCAACTTAAAATTTAGTTTAAAAGATTCCCGTAGCAACGCGCGGGGTGTCACCTAGTTATGTCTATGTGTATGTATTTAGTTTCCTGCAAATGGTTATACCGCATTTTTTTCTAAATCATGTTCAATGAATTTTGGGTTCATGATTGTAGTCCTAAAGATATAATAGAAAAAATGCTGGTTTCTTTTCCAAACCTTAAATAGGAGTTTAATCAAATTAAGTTTCACTGCCAATATGAAGCAGAACGAAATGCACAAAATTTCGTTGAATGCATGGTTCCCCTGTATGTGTGTGGTGGCATTGATCTCCAGCCAGACACAGATATTTGTATTTCCATGGTTTCTTTGTGCTTCTGAGTCATGTTTCAACATTTTATTTGTTTAGTAACCACTAACTACGTATTGTTTTGATTTAACATTTCTGTTAATTGATGTTATACCAATTTTTTATTAAAATGGCTTGTTGTTTCATTATTTATTTACAAGACATAACAATATATCATTTTTTGACTTCCAGGAGAACGCATCATATTCTTTAGGAAGTTGCAATTTATGTGTAGGGAATGGGAGCAGACAAAGAAAGAAGATGGAAAGCGTGAGGGAACGAAGAAAGAAATAGGCAGGAGTTTCTACTTAAGTGACCGATACATCCTTTTGTAGCAGTTGACAACCATGTAATCATTGCTATGGATCTTATGGTGAATGTTCCTGTTTTCTTTTTCACAGCGAAACATGGATAATAATATTTACTGTGTACCTTTTGTCAACGGGTTTGTAGTGGGGCCCAATCATTGCTATGGATCGTTTTCTATCCCTAGTAGTACATCGGCTCTTATCGCCGTATCAGTAATGGCCGGTCCAATAAGTCACATGGCCCAAGAATGTTTTATCATATATCATCTTTATTATTCTTCTTTTTTTCCTATTCAAGTACATAACAATTACAATATAAAATCTTGGAACATCATCAGTTTTACAACATATTCTCTTTTTTTTATGGAAACAGGAGGGGTGGTGCCCCTACTGGTTATATATTAAAGAAAGAAAAATAAAAGGTTTAGGTGTACAAAGCCAAAGCTTAAGAGACGAAAAAAGAAACAAAAAAGAGCATTTCAGCTCGTCAAATTACAAGTTGATCCATTGAATCATGTCATTTTTCCTGCTTTCCTTTTCTCGTAGGACAACTAGAGTAAATTCTCTTTTGAAATAGATCCAATGACATGCAATCCATGGTTGTATATGTCCGAAGATTAGATTATTTTGGGACATCCACGTACTCCAACTCATTAGTATAATGATTCTCTTTTATAACATATTATTTCTAGTTTGAAAAATTTTGTTTTGTAAATGACGTTATGGTGGAACAATTCTCCTACATTCTTGAATAATTTTTCTTCTCTGCCGTTTATCTTTTCTCCATGGAAACATTTTATTATTTGTTCCTCTAGCTTACTTTTTAATGGGCTCGCCACTAATTGAGTTTTGGTACGACCCAATGGTCGAGGCAATCCGCCGAGCAGCAGCAGCAGGCGGGTGCTTGGGCTATGAAGGCTAATTGAGTTTTGGTACGACCCAATGTTTTCTTTCACTAGCTACTACCCGCGCCCAGCAACAGAGAGAGACACGGCTTGGAGATATTATGTTTGGTACGGCCCAATGATTTTATTTTTAAATGAAAGATATATTTTCTTATTTCAAATGTCCTATTTTGATAATGCATCTGATTACAATTGTAAGAAAGAGTAGCCACAGCTACAAGTTAGGCACATGTCCAAAGAAATATGTAGCCAACACAACACATTGTATGGATAGAAAGGCTACACTACTAAAAGTTTGGCATCACTACCATTCATAATGGAGGTTTAGTACCGATTTTGAAACCGGCACTAAATGTTCCGTCATTTAGTACTGGTTCCTTGAACTGATACTAAACACGTCATTTAATGCCGTTCAGTACAATATGCATGTATATAAGCTCTAGTAGGTAGAAAGATTCACGGTAGATAGCATCAATATTAAGTTTTAAACAATACAAAATATTAGGTCATCAATAAACTTAAATCAAATAGCAACACAAATTATGTGGGTCTAGACTTTAGTCATCTAACCTCTATAAATAAAAGAGCCAGTGTGAACCGGTATTTATATCAATTTAAGTTCATCAAATAGAGAGAAATTAGTCAAACCATATACAATATTGTATAGGTAAAAGCAAAGCTGAAACTTTCATCATTTTTATAAGAAAGTACAAAAATAGGTTGGTCTATGGTGAAGCCTTGTATACGGGCATTTAGAAACAGTTGGAAAATAGAAGATGAAACAAAAATTTATTTTCGGTTGCTTTGGTGCTTTGTAATGAAGTGCAGCTCAGCCTTCCCCATGCCTAAGCATTGTGCTTAGCATGGAATGGACTGCAAAACAGGTTGCAGGAGCAGCAAGAACTGGCCATGGATATAACATCAACTGGTATATAGACAATAGTGTTTTGGATCATGTTACTAGCAACTTGGAGCAGCTAATCGTTCATGACAACTGACAAGTACATAGGACGGGATCAAGTCCACACCACCTTGGATAGGTATGAAAATTAGTAATTTTTGGCATATAACTTTACATACCCCTGGTAGATTGTTGCATCTAAATAATATTCTTCATGTTCCTCTCGCTCAAAAGAATCTTGTTTCTGTTCAGCCCTTCATAATTGTGGTTTTCTTAAATTTCTTCCGAATTTATTTCTCATTAAGGATTAGGAAATGAAAAAATTCATTCCGCACCGAGGTAGATGCAAGGGTTGTTTTGTATCCCTTAGTGTCGTAGTCATCAGGAGGAGGTCCAAGGAAACAAATTTATGGAGTCAATAAGCCATCTACATCTAGATCGCATAGTCGGCTAGGTCATCCTGCCATTCCTATCATTGATAGAGTTCATAGATTCAATAATTTGCTATGATTTGTATCAGTTGGCCAAGGGCCATCAACTTATTTATTCAAAGTCATATAGTGCATTGAGCGCTCCTTTTAATTTAATATATTCTAATGTTTGAGGCCCAGCTCCAACTTCTATTGGTCGATACACATATTATATGAGTTTTATTGATGACTTTAGCAAATATACTTGGATGCTATCTCCTTAAAAAAAAATCTGATGCCTTTCAAGTCTTCCAAGACTTTCAAAATCTAGTAGAAAGAAAATTCAAAGAGACCATGGCCTTGCAATCTTACTGGGAGGTGAATATGAGAAACTAAATTCTTTTTCCAATGTGTTGGCATTGCATCGTGTTTCTTGCCCTTATGCCCATTAGCAAAATGGTGCGGCTGATACAGGGGTTGGCTTAGCTCTATTTGCAAACCCCTCTATCTCTCAAGTATTGGGATCAAGCCTTCCTTATGGCCACCTATCTTATCAACCTTTGGCCAGCAAGATGATTGATTATAAAGTACCTGTAGAATGTCTTTTCATGAGATACCCAACTATACATCTTTGTGTATCTTTGGTTGTGCTTGTTGGCCCAATTTAAGACCTTATAATCTTTACAAGCTCTCTTTTTTATATGTTTTTGTGCCTTCCTTGGATATAGTGGGATGCATAAAGGTTTCAAATGCCTAGACATTTCTACAAGTCACATCTCAAGCAGACTTGTAGAGATGTCACAACTGCAGAAAATCATTAACCTTATCGCCCATCCAAGTCGGCCCAAAACGCGCCGCTTTGTTTAATTCATTGGAAGCGGATAGAACAGTGCCGGCTCGAATAAGGGCCTCAAATGCGTCGATGCTATTATTGGGCAAGCTCATTTAATTAAACGAATTGGCTCAAACAACATCTGCTTCAAATGGTCTCCTTTATTTTCGAAGCGGTGCGGAATATGTCGGTTAGAATATTCCTTTTTCAAACCAGTGCGGAACTAAACCTCTTTGCTTGGAAATTTGAACCATCATCAGAAGTTGCGTCCGCACAGAGTCAGTCCATATGCAATTATACACGCGCATTGACGACGATGACGTACGACCAGCCACCTGGCCCCTTCGGCCAGCTTGGGATACAAGTTGGATCATTGTGCTATATACCGTACCCCCAGCCTTCTCGATCTATCATTCTGGTGCGCATTTTTCACATCTTTCTTGTCTCTCCCTCATTTACACCCCTATCTCAAGAAGGCAGTTGCAAATCTTGGAAGTTGATCAATTTCTCCAGAAGGTCTTCAGTGGCTATATATAGTACACATGATTCATACTCCCCAGAAGACAAAGCAATTTGATCTCTATAATCTAGCTACATCGGTGTGCGTATGTGACGTGTAGGGAGAGCCATGGCAGGGGCGGGACAAACAATGTGCTTACGTGCATACCTCCGGTGGCCAGGGGCATCCATGAGCCTGTGCAAGCTGGGTGACGGAACAGACCAACAATCATGGTGAAAGGACCGTGATGTCGCCTAGAGGGGGGGATGAATAGGCGCACCTACAAATTTCACTCAAAATGCAGCGGATAAAATTCACTGCCTGCCAAAACCGGCACTGCCGAGTTAGACAACTCGGCACCGCCGAGTATACAGAGGTATACTTGGCTGAGCAGTTAATGTAACCGGCACTGCCGAGTTTGTCAACTCGGCACTGCCGAGTACACACAGAGCAGAGTGAGTACAATGTATAAGTGCGAGTAAATAAGTTTGGATTAAACCCCGAATGTAGAGGATGCTCAGATGATGTTCCTGAGCAGGTTCACACAGTCCCTGCACACAAGAAAACAACAATCTCTCCAAGAATACAAGTGTTCGATGGAGAGCTCCTCAAATCCACAACACAATAATCAATCACAATTGACACAAGGATTTTACCGAAGTTCAGACCCACTGCATGCCCACAACAAGGCAAGATCAGTGGTTCCTAATCTCCGTTTGAGGAGCTCCGCGAAGCCTCCCTGCCAAAGTGCCACCCAAGCACACTATGGCCCTTCACTAATAAGAATGGTTCCCTTGAGGTGGAAATCGACCTTTACAAACTTCCCGTGACAGCCCACACAACCGGGTGCTCACCGGGCAACGCTAGCCATCTAGGAGCAAAGCTCCAAGAGTAACAAATGCGAATCACACGATTTCGGACCAACTCAAATGCTCAAGGTTTTGTTGTGCTCTTGATGTCTCTCAAGCTATCTCTCTATCAACCCAACACAAAGATATCACTTTGAATGTGCAATCTCACAAAGAGAGGTTGGGGAGAGTTTACTTGGCTTTTGCTTAGCTTAGAACAGGAAGGAAACACACAGGAACCCTCAGAAGCAGCAGCTAGCAACAGTTGAGGTCGTGGGTATAAATACTCCACTCCAAGAAGACTAGCCGTTACTAGCCGTTGTGAACCCGGCACTGCCGAGTTCACCAACTCGGCACTGCCGAGATTTTGAACAGAACTAGCCGTTGGCACACTCTATGTACTCGGCACTGCCGAGTTAGCAAACTCGGCACTGCCCAGTATATGCACTCAGAAACTCACAAGTGTGTGCGTGAGGCTTTTGTGTTTCTCTCAACTCACTTTGGTTACTTGAGCATTGAGACTGAACCAAAACACTATGTGATGCATCCCTCTTGATAGTACAGCATACCTATACTCAAGATCAAAGATAAAATGGATTTCTACAACTTGAGCTTCTCATTTGCATATTCATGCCGTGTCTTGATCATTCTCAACCTGAGGAGTGCATCTCATTTGGTTCCTTGAACTGAGCACATTTTTCCTTGAGCTAGTGACTTGAACTCTTGTCTTCGAATGAAAGCCTTTTCTAGTTCAATTTACTTGATTCTAAAAGATTGACGCTTCTCTACAATAAACTCTTCATGAACAAGATTCATCAAGTTGAGTCCAAAGAAAGTTTCTTCACCCTTAGCAAAGACTCCATGACTCAAGCCGCAACTTGATCACACATTGCTTGGTACCTTGAAACACTATCCCGAACTCCGACTCTTCACCTTAGCATCACTTAGAGCTTCATGTAGGCTTGCATCATTCATAAAGTCCATTTATCAATTTTGACCATTTGATTTGAATCACAATGTCCATGCCTTATATACAAGCTATGTATCAAGTGTAGATCAATGATGTCCCATACCATCATCTTTCTTGACCATTTTCCCTTAGCTTGCACTTTGATTCTAATTTAATTTTTCTCTTTTAAATAAATATCTCATTTCTTTGTAATAGAATCCCTTCTAGTGCTATGTCATCATCAACAAGCTTCATCTTGATATGAGATTAAATAGTTACCATGAACACATGTCTCAATTCGAATTAACTCATTGCTTGCCAATTTTTCACTATTGACCATAGCCTAGTCAAATGACTTGTCGTATGAGCCTCTTTGAATTACCATATGCAATAAATCTCTTGTAACCAATTCATTGATTTTATGACAAATTCCTGCTCATAAACTCAACAAGATCATTAGCTCTTTTAATCTTGGTGTCACTCAATTCACCAAAACCCACTAGGGGCCTAGATGCACTTTCAATCTCCCCCTTTTTGGTGATTGATGACAACCTTGATTAAAGCTTACAAAAGATATATCAATGAAGCTTTTAGATGCTCAGATTTAGATTGAGCTCCCCCTAAATATGTGCAAAGTTTGAATTCAACCAATTTGGCCTCAAATGCCAGTTTTTGCACATATTCATGAAAACATTGAGCTCCCCCTAAATCTCAGCATCTGTGGGGTGCAAAACAAGTGTGTGAACATGTATAGCGTGATGCATATGACAAATATCTCACAAAACATAAATGGAAGAAATGGTTAGTTCTGTCACAATGTACTCGGCACTGCCGGGTTGCAAAACTCGGCACTGCCGTGTATATGAAGCACACCAGGATGTACCTGTGTACTCGGCTCTGCCGGGTTGCAAGATTCGGCACTGCCGTGTACACAGAGTACACTTGGGTCAGAACTGAGAAAATCAACATTTCATCAAAACAATCCATTTCAACACACTAACATGCATCAAGTCTTGAATTTAAGCAACTAAACAAGGTTCACCACACAAATAGCACACATTACAATTTTTCTCAAATCCAAATGAGCTAAAACGAAATTTATTACAACTGTGTGTGGCATACCACACCCAAACCGGCACTGCCGGGTTTGGATACTCGGCACTGCCGAGTATACAGGGACAGGGACTCTGAAAACAGAAATGAAGCTTTAACTTGATCTTTCTCTCCCCCTTTGTCATCTATCACCATTAAGGGTCTTAGGGGAGTATCTGTAAGCTTCTACTGCTGATCTTCATCATCATTATCACGCCGTTCTCCAAGGCCACTCGATCCTTGGCCTGGATCACCAAGATGAGTTCCAAAGATCCAATCACCAAACGCCTCGGTGCTGGGAGGCTGCGGAGTCATGTAGGAAGGTGGATGTGGAGGAGGCACATATACATATGGAGGTGGCTGGGACGATGGAGGCACGTATGGCTGCTGCTGTGGCGCAAAAGAGTGTGTCGGCTGCTGAGAAGTGTGAGGGTGCTGCTGGTGAGGTGGAGGAGGTGCAGCTGGATATGGCTCATCGTCATTGGAAAAGAAAGTGGATCCATACTGATTATAGTAAGGAGCAGCTGCCATCTCACGCATCATGTCATCCATAGATGGAATCTCTGGCTCAGAACTAGAAGAAGAAATGGGAGAGCGAGGTGGATCGATGTGTAAGGCATTATGAATTAATTTCAGCTCATCCATTTGCTTCTTGTCTCGAATTCTTTGTGCTCTTTGCTCAACTTGGATGTCCCTTTGACTCTTGCACATCCCCACAAATAGGTTAAAGATTTTTCTCATTGGGGATGGTGGCTTCTCCACATGTTCCTCCCTGGAACCACCATGCCTAGAACGTGAGCGTGACGGGGCTGGCGGAGCACTAGGAGCCCCCTGGGCACCCCCAATATCTCCTAGGGCTGCCACAGTCTGTCTCATCTGTATCACCTCACTGAGTGTCACACCTGGATGGTAGTCAAGATCAATACTAATAGCTGTGTGTGTAGTCACACTCAAACCTCATCCGTGTCTTGTGGTTGATCATGAACATCAAGTAAGCACCATAACCACAGCTCTTTTGGGGAGATTTGGATATATCTTTGACCTCTTCCCATATGAAATCAAAAACACAGAACTCCTCCTCAGTGGGTGTCATGACATGTAAGAGATTTCTCAAGAAGGAGGAAATGTTCTCATGATCACCTTCTCTAGGTGCTAGAGTCTTCCAGAAAAATTTGTTGAGATAACCATAGAAAGGAATCAAGCCCTTGGTCTTCCCATATATCCACTCTCTCCCTGGCATATACATGTTCCCCATGTCTTCCTTAGGAAGATGAGAACCTATGTGAAGCTTTCTCCTGTCATAATCATACCTCATGCATCCGAATAACCCACCAAACTCAGCATAGCTAATTTTATACCATTTCCCTTCTGTCATCCAATGAACCCATCTCCTGCTAGGGTCATACTCACTGTCATCCCAATAGCAAGTGGCATAAAACTGTGCTATGACCTCTGTGTTCCAATCACATTGGAAACCCATGATGTTATATATGTGCTTTTTCCTGCACTCAAGAATGATCTCATCAAAGATAGGGTCATGCATATCCTCATACTCCTTCCAATTTATGAACTGTGATCTAGCCACCTTGTACTTTTTCTTGAGAATGGCAGACATATAGAAATCCTGCTGAAACTTGGTGTGGAAGCGATAGTCCACACTCCTGCCACCCCTTTGATCATTAAAGGGGTTTTTCTCTCTTTCCTTGCTTGCCTTGACTGTCATGCCACGACCTTTGTAGTTCACTTTAATGTAGTCATGTGGCACTCTAGGCTCTCTCAGAAATACTCCTGGCACAAACATAGGCTGTCCCTGCTGCTCAACACCATGATCTTCCTCACCCTCATCATCTCCACCCTGCCCCCAATGCCTCCACTGCTAGCTGCACGACCACCGCTGCTGCTGTTGCCCCTCATATACCGACCACTCCTTTTCTGCCCTCGGGGAGATACCCGATAATTTTTATCGCTCTCCTCCCCATCATCACTTGAGGTGCTGTTGTGAAGGACCGAAACGGCGACCAGAGAGGGGGGGAGTGAATGGGAGCCGATAAAAATTCTTCCTAATCGATCCGGCTATTCTCCCAAAACAACTCCGAAACTTCCGAGAGCAATCTTGCCAAGATCACGTAGCCACTGTCAAGCTACTGACCCTAGGAACAAGAAACGAGCAGCGGAACTCGAACTAATCGAAACGAACACCAAAACGACCCGAAACGCGGCTCGATCTAACACACCCAGAGGGGGGGGGGGGGGTTAAACCGCCCGGGCCTGGGTGGCTCGGGAAAAAGTCAAAACAAAAGTGGATCTCCCAAACCGCTTGAGCTCTTGAGGCGAGATTTTGGTCAGATGATCTAGACCTCCAGTGGAGTGTTTTCCCAAAAGATCTCGGCCTCTAACTCAGTACAACTCCCGGAATCGCAGATCTCACGAAGAACACCATGACCTCGAGTTCATCCCGAAAATCTCAAATCCAGAGCGATTCTCGGCGTTTGGGGGCAAAGGATCACCAGCAAAAGAGGCACAAGGCACTCATACGTGAATCCCCCAAAGAAATCCGAGAGAAAACGCCCTAGAACAAGAAGAATGAAAATCAATCGTCACCGCCCCCGAAAATGGTGGACATTAACGGAGACGGTGGCTTTGCTCCGCCTCCGTTAATCAATCGTCACCGCCTCCGAAAATGGTGGACATTAACAAAGACGCAAGCATTTCGCAAGTGTCTCGGAAAATGTTTTGGCAGTGTCTCCTAAAATGTTTTTTGTAGTAGTGTATACGATGGAGATAACACACTTTGCACAGCTATAAATATGTAAACACCATAAAATGTACCACAAAAGGTAATGATGCAGATGATCTACATAAAAGGATTAATATGTTCTTGCCACACAGTACGTAGTCATAGCATTACTATAGTGTAGTTCTAATAGGCACACATAACGTGTAAAGTCTTATTGGGTTACTGAATCCAAGCACTACCAGTTTCACAGTCTGAACAGAGGAGACCCAATAAGCCTGAAGAGTAATAGAGGAGAACGAACAAGCTTGAAGAGCAAGTAAGAAAGTTTGAGAAGACATTCCCTCGAGTATCTTCTTGGTTTTGGCTTGTAATGTGTCTCCAAATGTTTTTTTTATTGCTGTAAAATTGAGGAAGTTAGGTTATGTCTGCCATGTGAGGATATCAACAGCTTGGAATGTGACTGGAGACAGTAAGCTATTGGGTTGATCAATGCATGGGTAGGGCTGCTGGATATTGACCCTTTCCCCCTAAACATACAAGGTTTATAGGTTGAGCTCGCTTTTCATCTCATTGACACAAGACATAGCATAATTTGCATCTCACTACGGGAGAATGGACTTTCGGTCCCTCTCCCTTAGTACCGGTCGCCTGGAGCCGGTACTAAAAGGGGCCTTTAGTACCGGCTCCAGGCAACAGTGGCTTAATGTAGGCTTGTTTGTCAGCAACTACTACATAGTATTATAACCTTACACGTACTTATTAAAAGGGTAAATGTAGCATCCTATGGAATAGATGTCTAACAATGCAAGAAGCATATATGCCTATACATATCCGATAGCTAGCCCATTGGCATATTATTTGAACCCATTCATCGTCTAGCGAATCTACATATATACCAATCATTATATCTTAATAAGTGCAAGCTTGCATTGCGTTGCTTGTTTGGAGCCGTCATATCCCTTCTAGTTCGTATACGTTGTTTAGTAATAAGAACAGCGAGAAACATGTACTCAATCGCTATCAATGTTATATTCTTATCTTACTAGGTGTCACCGTGACAATATCCTTTCATCTAAAAGAATACACATGGATTTTAATATTTCTAAACCAAATAAAAATAGCGTCTTTAAATACTCAACATTATTAAAATTATTGACGCCAAAATATTCTAAACTGTTGGGTGTCTAAAAGATATATATAGCATCATTGGATGAAATAACAATAACACCTTAGCTTTGACCTGATGGAATAAGAATTAACATTGAAATAGCATCATTAGCTGTATGTACATACAATACATGTTAAGAAGCAGTCACTATCTGTCTACATACCAATCTTCATTATTAAATACCAGCTTGTCTCGCTCGTTGGATGCAATCATGCATGTCTCCTATCTCGTGCTGTTTATTTTTTGCACAACAAGAAACATGTACCTATTCACAAAAAAAGGAAAAGAAAAAGAAAGATGTACCCGAGATCTATCTCATTGTGCATTCATGCGGAGGATGAAAATATTTTAGGAGGTTGTAGCAAAGTCCGCAATATCTGTTATTTTTGTAACCACCACCAATGATAGACACTTCAAACATACATCCATGAATGATTATCGTGGGAACACTGATCATCCAGGTGAATCATCATGCAAATAAATATTAAAGTGGCACTTTGATGGAATAGTAGGAAAATGATCAGATAGATCTTAGCTAAGTATTCTAATTTTCCTGGCACTAAATAAGTCAAAAGTAACAAGAAGCAAAATTACTAAAGATTTTAGAGTTCAGACTATGTAAAAGCAACACGAGCTTTAAAATCTCTATACCAATAAATCCTGATACAACATCAAAGTAAATTGCAAGATAATCAAAGGAAAGGGTAGCTAGAGTACTAAGAGTTACCTTGAGAAGTGTAAGACCGCAATGCAAATGGAAAAAATACTTCATAGCATAGAATTTGATAGTTACCTTGCGAAGAATAAAACCTACATGTATAATAAAAAATAATGCTTCAGATTATAGAATTTTGTAGTTACCTTGAGCAGGATAAGGCCAAGATGTAAAGTTAATATAATATTGCTTTATCAGAAGAAACAATGTAGGGTTCATGGCCTATCCTGTCCAGTTATCCGATGAAACTGAGCTTTGATTCACAATAAATTAGCATATGTGCAGAAAAGATAAACTTGGTGCCTATAGTATGTATTATAATTTAGCATGTGTGCAGGGAGTATGCAGTGATTAATTCTTACCATGCAAAGCTGAAAGCGGGTTCCAATTGTCAAAAGTACAAGGATTTGAAGCTATTGGATATTTGTGTTAAAATGGAAAAGAGGACCTGTGATGAATATGTCTGTTTATTTTTCTATTGTTTGCATTTATATATAGCATGTTGGTACAAAAATGCAACCTTCAAAATATATCTGAGCAAAGAGAGAAAGCATAGGTGTTTTACAATATTTATTACGCTGATGCATGAAATGGTAAATATAGGAACAATAATACTATTTGAGAAGACTCATTGTGTATTTGACGTGAAAGCACAATACCACATTGACTTAATTAGCTACCATTAGCATAAACAGTCATGCAGCGGGAGAAGAAATATTCCATGCCTGTTATGTTGCTGTTCATACCAATTTTCTAGCAACAATGTTGCTTCTTGCTGAGTGCACATTCCTCCTTCCATCAGCCCATTGGGTTTCCATAATCAATATGTATTTCATTTCCTGCCACCAATGGAAAAAAAAAGCGTGTTGAGATAAAGGAGAAGAAATATAAGAGAAGTTAGGACATAACTCTTTTTGTGCGAATGTTTACATCTGCCATTAACATGGCAGCATATCACAGCTGAATAAGCCATGGTGTTTCTATCTTCTAACCAGATAGTATCAAGGATTCTTCTACTACAACAAAAGCATTTGATGCACAGAGGAATGCCTTCTCTAGATTCACATGGTGCTTTTAAATTGGTGGACTTGAAGGGAACATGCTTCTGAATGATTCTGTGCTTTCTCTGGAACATCCTAGTCAATATCACAGCTAGAACAGTTTTTCATCTAATGCACCTAATCCAATTGGACAATAAGACTATGTAGACCATGTCATGTTCCCACCAGCAACCCTCAAGTAAATATGAGACAACCATGGTCTCTTAAGATCCTTGACTGACATACTAGATACTTGCCTTGTGAAGTTCCAAGTTTGCTTCCGATGATGCCCCGTTCTTAACTGAACGTGATCAGAAACTTACTAGGCTGCAATACACCCTGCAAGATGATACCAACAGCGGCAGAATCAGTGCTAGGCTGAAAGCCTGAAATTACATCAAATTCTAGAAACAAAATGGAGACAAATCATTTTCAGTCAAAAGATAATAGTAACCAAAATAAGCTTAGCTGCAAACCTGAAACAGTATTCTACCAAAATAAGTTTAATCAATCTGATCACATAAGATTCTACCAATCACTAATTGTACAGAATGAATCACCATGCAGCAATGGAATTACTTTACATAAGGTTCTACATTTTTTTTACCGCATGTCATCACCCAAAGCATAGAACACCACATTCTCTAAATGTCTATCACCATTATACCAAACTGGCAGTCATTCTCTTAATGTCTCAACTCTCTAGTTCAGTGCTTTCTCAACTGATTTCTTCATGGATGGCCCTGTTTGAAGGTAGATACATGCCTATCTTTGCATCCGATAATCATGCATAATTAAGTAGTTATCCATGGAAGCAGAAGAGATAATACCCAAGGGCTTGTTCCTTTTAGTGCTAACTAGGGTTCATGCTCCTTCTGGAGCTCTGTAGCAGATCTCGGCGAGTGGCGTGTGGAGACAAACACAGCCATAGTCGCTCCTTCACCACAGCAATTACACCTGCCTCAGATGGACATGACAGCATGTGAATCGAATCACAAGTTTGAAGGAATCGCAAATAAAACCTAGGTTGGAGCTCCACAGATCGAACTTGAATGGATCGAACCAAGGGACGGGTTTGGGGTGGGGGGCATGTACCTACCGATGCCAGGGGGCTAAGGCGGAGTGCTGATACGGGCGGCGTGTTGCTGTGGGGGGCGCAGCCGTAGATCCAGCCCTCCGACCGCCGTGGACGAGGAGACCCGGCTTCTCCGGCCGCCGGTGCTGCGAGCTGTCGACGTGGGGACGGGCTCGCCTTCTCGACCGAGGAGCCCATGTCTGGTGCCAGGATCGACAGGTCTAGGGGCCCCGGCGCTCCGGCGCTTCCACTCCTCTGTGCAGATCGATCAGAGGGCAGACGATCCATGCCACTCGGATCTGGCCGCTTGGGGTGATGGCGGCGGGGGCTAAGGGCTAGGGATGGGAGATGTGGCCGACGGTCGAGGGGGACGGCATGGCAGAGCACGGGAGCGGGGCAGGACGGGGCGGCGCGGCGCGGCAGAGTATGGCGGCGTTAGTGTGTGGAGGAGACAGGAGAGAGAGAGAGCGGGTCGGAGGCGGCTCAGGAGAGTGGGGGAGAAGATAGAGAGCGGATCGGGTCACATAGACGGACGACGGACGCGAATGTTTAAGTTAACTCCATTCAATAGATATTTCGGGTCCGCAGATGCTTGACTGATGACGTGGCTCAAAAAGACACGTCTCGCGCACACGATTTTGTTGAGACGCGTCTGCGATGACTTCACCGAACGGTGACGCGGCTTTAGAAAACACGTCACCTGCTATGTTAGCGACGCGTTTTGTTGAAACGCGTCACCAATAGACTGTAATTGGTGACGCGTTTTTATCTTCACAGGGGTGATCAACAAATACAGGTGACATGGCTTCTTAAAACGCGTCACCAATATGCTATAAGTGACGCGTTTTGTAATCCGTGTCACCAAGCAAAGTGTCTTCTTTGACACCTTTTTAC
Source organism: Urochloa ruziziensis (assembly GCA_015476505.1). Taxonomy (NCBI): domain Eukaryota; kingdom Viridiplantae; phylum Streptophyta; class Magnoliopsida; order Poales; family Poaceae; genus Urochloa; species Urochloa ruziziensis. The sequence goes on from CM027120.1 coordinate 17,977,069, forward strand.
ATAATGCAGTGTGCGTGCTCGTCGTCCGGTGCTGGGCGGTGTACACCCTCCTCACGCCACCACTCGCTGGATCCGAGGAGACCACATGTTGAGACAACAAATCCACGCCCGGGCATGATTGATCTGGCCTTCTTAGAACACCGGAATAGGCCACCAGCACCACTGTACGAAGAACTCTGGCACTGTGACGCCTGCACGATGCGTTCGTGCCTTCCAGTAGACAGTGCCCCGCCGATGCCTTCCTCACGCTATGAGGGGGGCTTCCCACTACGCCAGTCAAGCGACGACGAGGAGAAGAGCAGGAGGGCGGTGCCTTGACAGCGGCGGACGGTTGTTCCCGTAGGCCACTTGTGGGAGCAACACAGGGGTTGTACTTTGATGTTAACACTATGGGAAAACTTCACATTGGTGATTGCACGTTGGTGCCGGTCAAGCTGGAGCCGGCACTAATGTCGGACGTTAGTGCCGACTCGAGGGAACAGTGCCACTAGAGCCACGTTAGTGCTGGCTGGAGACTAAAGCCTAAAGCCGGCACTAACGTGCCACCCGGACCCAACACCCCAAAGGAATATGCGAATCCTGCAACGGGCAGAAGGCACGTTAGTGCTGGCTAGAGATACCAACCAGCACTAACATGGCACCGAAAGCTTAGAGCCGGCTGTGAGCTTTAGCCGGCACTAAATTTGAACACTTAGTGTCGGCTGCACCCCCCCCCAGCCGGCACTAATGCGACAACCCAAAAAAACCTCGAGCTATCAGCGCTATCTTATCTCTTTCCTCCGGTCGTCCTTCTCTTCTATCCTTATCTCTTTCCTCTCTCTATTCTCTTTCTTCCTTATCTCCTCATCTCCTCGGGCGTGTGTGCAGGCGCGTGGAGGCGGAAGCTGGCGAGCGAGCGGGCAGGCGGTGGCCATGGTGGAGATGCTGCGTGGAGGCAGAGGAGGTGGCCGCGCGCGCGTGCTATGCGGCCCAAAGGCGCCCACGGGGCGGCGGGGCCTGGCAGCGGCAGGGCCGGCATGCGGGGCCAGGCGGTCGTGCAGGCAGCGGCGCACGGGCAGCAGCGTCGAGGCAGGGCGCGGCTGCACCGGCTCCGGCCTGGAGCAGGCGCGGTGGGTCCTCTAGCCGCCGACGAGCGGGAGCAGGTGGCCAGGTGAGCTAGCTGCTCTTTTTTTTGATAAGGGATGCTTGTGAGATGAACTTTTGTGAGTTGAATTTTTGTGAGATTGTGAGTTGAATTTTTGTGAGATTGTGAGATTATTTTTTGTAAGATTGTGAGATAAATTTTGGTAACTTAAGATAGCGAGAGTTTGTTATTGTGATTGAAAAATTGTGAGATGTTTCTTGTGATGTTGTCATTGTGTGAATGTGGGATGAATTATTGTGATTGTGAGAATATGGTTGCCTGAGAAAAGAAAAAAAAGAATAGAAAAAAGAAAAGGAAAAAGAGGGGGCACGGGAGGGGGCGGGAGACTCACGGCAGCGCAGTTTAGTAGCGGCTGGGGTTACGAGTCGACACTAATGGGCGCACGTTAGTGCCACCCAATTAGTGCCAGTCAGGCACGTTAACCATCTACACACTACACACAGTAGTTTAGTACCGGCACTAATGAAGGTTTTTCTGGCCGTGTAACCATCTACACACTACACACAGTTAACTAAACAACTTTTGTCTTTTATGTAACCTAAGAAACAACAAGAGATGAAACTATACATTAAGGGGACATGAAACTCATACGGAGAATACCTAAGTACTTAACCTTGAAATGGTAGATAAAGAGTCATCCCACTCCATTGGTTCTACGAATCGGAATCAAATTAAATCACACTAACTTGGATTCTACCGCCTTGTAACAACTGCCTCGCAGCCCTCACTAACTTTGATTCTACCGCTAATTTGTGGGTGAAGTGGGATCTTTTCCTCGCATTCAGGTTGGTGTGAATGAGTCGAAACCATTGTTCCATCATGCCCTCGGACTAGAATCAAGGAACTAGCTTCTGGATTGTGGATTGAATGGATCCAGCCTGATGCTGGCTAGTTTGGGATTACAGTTGTGAGAAAAAAACAATTTTAGAGAGACCTGAGAAGAACATCGAGGGAGGAATTGAATGGAAACAAATCTAGCGACCAGCAGCAATCGAATATCACTCTGATTGATGACCTATCGACCATACACGAATGCTACTTATTGCTAGTGTTTACTAGTACGTATATCTTCAACAAGTAGGTAACATGGACGCCGATCTCCTTCGTTCTCCTATGGACTGCTTATTCTCCGACGAAAGAGAATGGTCATATCTGACGTGAACGGATGGTGAACCCAGGTAAAGACTACCTCACAACCGTGGCAGTGGCTGGCCATTCTCGGGTGCTGGATGCGATTGCGACTCATGCGCGTACTGCGACGGGCTCACCCGAGTTGTGCTTGCGGTGGTCTAACAAACAGCTATAGTCGCCACAGCATGCGGACACGAACGCACCACCGCCTGTGGACATCACAGGCCCTCTAATGCACCGCGCACAAATGATCGCTCCATCCAATGGAGTTGCACTCCATTTTTTCCTGATGCCGCCCATACTCAACCAGTAGCTACATGCAATTCTCTGCACTTCCTTAACAGGTCTACACATGTCTTCAACGGTTCAACCTCTATTGTATATATTTGTTTGGATGGACACTAGGAACGTGCTGAATATATATATTAGCGCGTACATCAAATAGAAAGTAAAGAGGGAGTTGATGAGGATAAATTTTGTGTGGCAAGATAGGAGAGACTGGCCATCAATGCAATGACATGTAGTAGAGGCACCGGAGAATTTGAGTCTAAGAAGTTGGAAACGACAGATGCCGATGGCAAAGGCGCAATGGACAATGTCAGATGGAAGGAAATCGATAATAAGAAAAAACTCCCTCTTTACTTAAATACAATGGAAACTAAGGCCCATGCATGGTTTGGAACAAAAATGTTTCTTACATGCATGATAACTTAAGCCATTTTAAGACTATTGTAGAAATGACAGCGCCCGCGTCGCCTCTGCGCAGGCGGCTTAGGCGACTCCTGCAACCCTAACCGTCGCGCCCCATCCGACGCCCTTCCCTGCCGTGCCGCCGCCCGAGCGGACCGCCGAAAGCCCGTGCTACCTGCGTGGAAGCCGGCGGCAGGGCCTCTTCCTCTTGCCCCGGGCGGATCCGGTCGGGCGCGGCCGCCGGACCTCCCCGATGTGGCTCATCGTCGGGGATGAGATGGTGCTACGGACCGACCTCCACCTGGATCTGGTGGTTGCGCATCCCTAGAGCCAACGGCGGAGTGGGGGTTCATCGACAACTTCTGGAGATGGTGTTGCTGGTGGATGTGCGCGTCATCCCCCCCCCCCCTCCCACCAGGCGGTCGACGTCCCACCAAGGGTGGCAGCGCGTGGGCAAGGCATCGTAACGATCTGTGCACCGGCGGCCATCCCCTGCATTTGGCTTCTACGACCTGCTATAGTGGGTGGCCGGGAGTGAAGAGGGCGGCCTCCGTGCCTGACTCCGTTGTAGCGGGATCATGCGCCTGGCTGATCCATAGCTCGTCGACTGAGGATGCGGCTCTGCATGGATTGGCGGCTTCGTGGTGGTGTTGTCGAGGGTGTTCAAGAGCATGCCAAATGCATCATGGTGGCATGTTTGGTGGTGATTGACCACTGCAGTGCGGCGCCACGCAGGACGGCAAGGGTTCTCCCAAGGTGTGCGGCGCGTGGGGGCCACACGGGCAGTGGAGGCGGTGGAGACGCTGCTGGGTGAGCGGTGATGCGGCGGCGGCGCTGTCCCGGATTGATCGCCTAGACTTAGATCTAGGTGTGTCAAGTGGTGGCCATGCAATTTGGGGTGAATAAACTCCGGGCGAAAGCCCTCGTCGGCTCTCTAGCCAGCGGAGATGACGACGGCGCCCTCGGGCATCGTTACCCTGCTGAGAGCATCATTTTGGAACTTTACCCCAGCTGTGTAGAGTCTCTCTCTATGTAAAAACCCTGTCCATTCTTGGACAAGTGACGGCGGCGCCATGGGCATCGTACCCTCCATGGTTCTTTAGTTTTGGGCGGCCACAAACAGGGGTGGCACCACCGTCGCTTGGCATACAAGTCGGGTGTTGCTGTGCCCACGTGAAGGTGTTCAAAATCTACACTGGCAGCCATGGGTTTTCGCATGGGTGTCGGCTATGGCTTCTTGCAGCGGACTACAATGGCTGACGTTGCTTGGCAACTATCAATGCGGTGTGGAATTGCGTCAGAGGACGGCGCTTGCAGCACCGGCATCGTGAGATCACTTGGCTTGCAGCGGATTGTGACAGGTTGCTTCATCTTGGTTGGGCTATCTGGTGTGATATATCGAGAGATGGCTCAAACGACTTCCCGGGTTTGCTAACTTCGTAGTGGAGACTTGAGCAAGGGTGATGCAAGGGCATGAGGTCGTCAAGCGTCGACAGCTCGATGGTCTGATAGTAACTCGGGAAGGCAGGGCATCCTCTCCTGCCACCTTGACAGCAACTTCAGAACTGAACCCTTGATGCGGAGACAGAGGCGGGCGTGGTGAGGCCCTCATGTGAGGTGTTACCACAGGCGACAAGAGCGAGGAGATGTCCAACGGCCAGTCTGGCAAGGCCCCCGTGCGTTGTGTGCTTGCGGAGGCGGCCGCAAGGCAGCTTGAGAGAGATCCAGATTTAGTGTTTTTCACCGTGTCAGGTGCTGGATGACTTGCAGCGGTACTTCGGCGATGGGTCCTACATGGCGGTGGCTTTTCGGTGTGGCGCGGTCTGCTTTTATTGGTTCTCAATCGACACACGGTCACATCTACGGTTTTCGACGAATACATGGAAGAGAATGTGGGTGATTTTCGCATCGGAAGGGGTGTTGATTTTGAGGTTCGACTCGATGTCTCAATCCGACCGGACGGAGGTGCGGCTCGAGCCGATGTCCCAATCCGATCCGCCGGTTGATCGTTTAGTGTTTTTAGCTTTCTCTTTTTTGCCTGATTATGGGCTACGTGGGCTATAACCTTGTTTTTTTCTAATCTATTAATGAAACGCACATGTCGTGTGCCGTTCGTTTGAAAAAAAGACTATTGTAGAAATCCCCATCCGTGTTGGTGTCCAACACACATTCGTGCCAGTAGACCGGGTTGGAGGCATGGATCAGCAACTTCATCTGTGCCAGTAGATAGCTAGTTCTCGATGCTAGAGTCTTAACACACGTCAGCACATATACTCAACGACAACGTAACACTATCGTTTCTACTTTCTACTTTAGCGCCGGTAGGGATTTGCTCACATTGCTGCCTTTGTTTTTCCGGTAGGAATATTAGTTAATCCTTACCGGTGCAAATCTACGGGCAGGCATTGTTACTGTTTGTTGGTCTGAAAACAATACAAAATTTAGATTCTTTAGTACTTATTAAATTTTACGAATACCGTGTTGCTTTTTTGCCCCAGTTCGGAATTCAGAGTTTACATATGTGAAATTGTAAATTTCAAAGAAGATGTGCAATCCAATGCTAAAATGTAGCTAGCTAGTATGTACACATATAACATTATATTCTACTTTGTTATTGCTAAAAAAATAAAATGTGGACATGTCTTATTATTGGCACAGACTCCCAAACATTAAAACCTAACGAGGCAAAGACCCAAACTTTCCGGCATGCTATCAGTAGTCTGGACACGATGTACGTGACCGGGGTTATATCTACCCTCCCAGTCCATTTCTCGGCTGACATGGTGATGATGTTCTTCTTCCTTCTGTCGCCACCTTCCACCCCTGTCGACCACCGCCCGTGGCCTACGACGACCTCATCGTCGTGCCGCGACGCCCACCTTCCACCACCGCCCGTGGCCGGCGGCCCCTGACGAGCTCACCTCTGCCCACCCCTACCGCCGGCACCCGACACCGGCTATCCTCTCCCACCCAGCTAGCGGTGCCATCGCCACCCGGCCTCGCCGCTACCAACCCACAATCAACACCGGGTCAGCTGGCACCACCGTCCATCCTCTCTAAGCCCGGCGGCGGTGATGCCCCTGATAGATACTTAGGATCACTAGCAGTAGATAACCATCACGGGTACAACTTGATTAATAAGATAAAACATGTTCATGTATGAATGACACCTAGATCTAGAGCATATACACCTAGAGGAAGGGACAGAGAATGCACAGACCGTCCGTAGTGGAGACGGGGTCGACGGCCATGGCGGCGATGGCCGTCGCAGGGGCGGCCGCAGGTGGGGAAGGTGCTGGCGGCGCGGTGGCTCTCCCGTTGACGTCGGGGCAGTGACACCTCGTCCTCTGGATCCACCCGAAAGTCGCCGACGGCGGTGGTGCGGCTTCCCGTTGCTCTAGTGCCCCTCGATCGGTAGGGAATGTGGGGGTGGTGGCTGGCGGCGGTGAACCTCGTGTCCTGAGCCCTAGCCCCCACCCCTAACTTTATAGTACTGTACAACGGGGCCCACCAAGCAATGTTAGGTTGGGCTCCCCCGATCAGGGTGCATGGACCGAGCCCATCACGGCCTTTGGGCCATGGCGGTGGAGATCGACCTAACAGCCCCAACCACCCGAGAAACCCAAATCCATAAGGCCGCCGCCTGCAGGCCTCCGCCGCAGCCCGCTTCGCCCACCTCCCACCCACGCCGCCGAGCTCTCCTCTGCCACGTCATCTCCCACGTCACGCTTACGTCATCAACCTGAAATCCTAACACGAATCTTCAAGCAGAAACGGGCGGTGGATAATAGGCAGGGGAGAGATAACACCTGTCCTACTGCAAAAAAAGGTAATAGAGCACGTGGATACCATTTCTGTACTGCGGGGGGGACTACTGTCCTCGCGTTAAAAGACAAATGCCCATTTCTTTTTCTTCTCTTTGCGGAGGAAAACGCGTTTGACGACATCAGTAGCTCGTGACGTGCGGCAGTCCGGCCTATACATACAGCGGCGGCGGTGTCCGTCCCCAGATCCCGTTCCCAATCCCAACGCCATCTCCATCACACCAGAGGTCTTCTTCTCCCCCCGGTGCCGAAATCCTTTCCTGCCGCCGCCAGCGTCGTCCTCCGATCCGGCGCTCCCGAAGCCATCGAGGTCATCAGGTAAGCGCTTGGCGCCCGAATCTACTCCCTGATGTTAGGTCTGTAAGTTCGTCTCTGATCCTCCTTCCGGTGGTCACAGGCTCTGACGACAGCCGCCGCAGAGCTCTTGATTCTACTACGGCGCTTGACCGTAGTACGCCGCGCCACTTCTTCTACGACTCCCAAAGCTGTCATCGCCTCCTGGTAAGCGATTGGCACTCGCGCCACCATGCATGTCTACTCGATCTCTAAGATTAGGGATTAGGGCGGCAAGCTGAGCGCTCTTCCCATGCATGGCTGCAGGCTCTCCGGACAGCAGCAGCACCGCACCCAACAGCCGCAGATTGATGCGGCCGGGAAGGCAGGGCGGAGCCGATCGATATTCCACGCCCTTCATGGCGCTTGTCTGATAAGCTCGCTCTGCTCAGGAAGTACGTGAGTGCACAGATCCTGAGATCCCTGTGTGTTTCTGCTTGTTGCATGGCATGATTCCGGCGCTGGAACTAGTATTACTAGATGGGTGGATGGAGACGTGCCCCTGGGTTCTGGGCCCTTGTTCCCGCAACTTTGTGTCTGGAATTCGTACACTGACAGACGCAACATCTTTCTCATTTTTCTCTCACAACGGGTATACCGTCCCAAATTTCATTACGGCAGCAATGAAATTATTAGAACCAGTACTTTGTCACCCCAAGAGCTTCAGTTGAGTGCCTGCACAAAGCTCCCCGACATTTAGAGGTCCCCGAATTTTTATTAGATTGTAAAATGTTCAGGTCAAGAACTCGATCAGCAGAAAGTAGCCTCACAAAAACCAAGAGGAATGCAACCAATTTGCTCATACTACATATCTTACGAAACTTAATAAGTGATTGATTGTGTTATTTTGTTAAAGGTACCTTCACTTTTGCTTCAACAGTGCAACAGTGCCTCTTTGAGGCCTTGAGTAATTGGTGTCGAATTTCACATCAAAGCATATGCTATTTTAGACATATTGCATGTGGTGTTTATGTGTTCAGGAGACCCTTTTTGAACAAAATTTGCCCAGTGGATCCTATATATGATGTAGAAGTCGAAAAACATACTTATATAAAATTGTACAATACAGTTTGGTACTGTGTTTTATGTAAAACATAACCTCTCCATTATTTTCAAGGAAAAAAAACAATGATGCCTCGGGGCCAGGGGCATGGCCTTAATTAGGGCACCAGGCTCCAAACACGATTTTTGCTTGAAAACCAGAATCCCATGATTTAGCTGTTCACTATAGGGTCCCAAAATTTACTTTAGCGAATGGCCCTCAATATGTCAGAGACTGCCCTGACTGAGCATAGACTAACAGAAAAGCTCACAACAAAAACAACAGGGAAAGTTTTGCCTCTGTCAATAGCTAGAATATAAACGATGAAGCCTACAATTTTTTTTTCGAAACAAATGTTGTTTCTACTTTTTCCGCAGCTAGGGCTTGTCAAATAGCCGCTAAAGCAACAATAATCTAAAATTGTTTGACATTCGGTATCATCATATATATGGATATCCATTATTGCCAGTACCTATTGCTCAAACGACCTAATCTTTCTCATGTTGCAGATCAGCTGTCCGCAGCCTGGGCTCTGCCAATGGAGCTGCCTCCGGATCAGCATTCCAGGCATGACACATGTGCTGACAATGTCCTGCCCTTGCCCTTCGATGCTGTGAACGAGATCCTATTGCGCGTTCCAGCCAAGGATCTGTGCCGCCTCCGCACCGTGTCCCAATCGTGGCTGTCCTTCCTCTCCAATCAGCGATTCATTGCCGAGCACAAAGCCCGCCATCCTGGGACTCACATTGTTGTCGGCTACAACACAGCTCTTCAGGAAGACCGCATCCTTTGTGACATCTGTGACCTCTCTGGGCACATTGTCAAGAGGGTCCGTGCCACAGGGAACCAGAATGAGTTGGAGTGGGTGATGTACACGCAGCCTGACCTCATCTGCATTATGAAATGGACCGACATGAGCATCAGATTGCTCAATCTAGCCACTGGAGTTGTATATGCTTTGCCAACAAGTTTGGCCCAAGAGCATGCAGTGTACCAGCAGGATGTATACAACTACTGTTTCACTGCTGCATTTGGGCAGGTTGCCTCAACAGGGGTGTACAAGGTGCTTCGTGTGATTGTCATCCTTGAAAATGGACCTCTTGAGCAGCTGTATGAGGTTTTCACCCTTGACGACAGCAACCATGGTCGGTGGAGGGCAAAGCAAGCGCCACCGTACCAAGTTGAATTGGATTGTAGGGATAATGTGGTTATCAATGGGATTGTCTACTTCTTCTTATCGTATGATGTGGATGAACATAAGCGCCGTCTAGCCTCATTCAACCTTGAGACAGAAGAGTGGAGTGCGAGTATCCCGGGACCCCTAGCCAGCCTTGACGATGAGGACGTTGCTGGTGTTTTATATTATGATATACATTGGTCGTTCCAATTAACGATCGGTGCACTAGGTGGAAGCTTAGTTATGGCTTGTCATCCAATATGTAGCACACCTTCTTCTTTGGACCTATGGTTTTTGGTTGACTTTGAGAAGGGCCTATGGGTCAAACAGTATAGCATAGAATTGAGTTTCAGATATCCTGCATATTCAATTCATCCCTTCTTGGTGTTAAATGATGGGAGGATGGTGTTTGTCATTGACACAATAAACAGTGGAGGACTTTTTAAAATTTACAATCCCGAGACCAAAACTTCTGAAGATGTGATGGAGATGGGCTATGGTGTTGCCTTCGGTTTGTACACAGGAAGCTTACTGAGCCTGGCAAACAGTGCCAGCGCAGCTAATGAGGTTAGTATTTTATTTTCAGTGTTTCAAATATCAATTTTAGGTATTGATGTTGGGATGACTTATTGGTTCCTTTCCTTGTCCTTTTCTATAGAACACAAATGGATTTGCTGAAGGACCATGAAATATACGGTATGTGCTTATGCCTCATTCTGTACTTACACGCGTGAAAATCACCCAATTATGTATGAGTATATTTTTATCTACTTGGTGATTTCTATGGAAATGTTATTGAAAGGGTCTATCCTTTTGGGCATGTGTTTTTGATATATATGGTGATGCCATGGGAATAACTAGTAACAACTGATTGTTTTAATTATATATGTAGCAAAAATATCTCTCATCCAGTTAATTACTATGATTTACTGTATGGCCATTTGTATCTCAAGATAAATTTACATTGTCTCTGATCTGGTTACAATCAATAATTATTGGTAAATGCATTATGGATACATCTGGAAGCAATAATGTCTCCCTTGTAATCTTCGTTTATCTTCTATACCTATATAAACAATCCCCACTAAAGGATTTCTCTCAATCCTCATGAGACCACATCATCACCTCCCCACCACCCACTAGCTAGGATCATTTATTTATGTCTTTGATTTTCTGTGGCTAAGCATGTATGCATGCAACTTATTAGTTTTTGCGATTACCACGTTACAAAATTTTCACAGTAAAAATACATGGAGGATCAATGTTTCAAAGTCGTTCTCTCTCAACAAAATGAACATGTTTTCATATATAATGTCGTTTGCAAAAGAATGTTATCATGCAATTACCTTGGTATTTCTACTATTAGATTTCAACTTAAAATTTAGTTTAAAAGAATCCCGTAGCAACGCGCGGGGTGTCACCTAGTTATGTCTATGTGTATGTATTTAGTTTCCTGCAAATGGTTATACCGCATTTTTTTCTAAATCATGTTCAATGAATTTTGGGTTCATGATTGTAGTCCTAAAGATATAATAGAAAAAATGCTGGTTTCTTTTCCAAACCTTAAATAGGAGTTTAATCAAATTAAGTTTCACTGCCAATATGAAGCAGAACGAAATGCACAAAATTTCGTTGAATGCATGGTTCCCCTGTATGTGTGTGGTGGCATTGATCTCCAGCCAGACACAGATATTTGTATTTCCATGGTTTCTTTGTGCTTCTGAGTCCTGTTTCAACATTTTATTTGTTTAGTAACCACTAACTACGTATTGTTTTGATTTAACATTTCTGTTAATTGATGTTATACCAATTTTTTATTAAAATGGCTTGTTGTTTCATTATTTATTTACAAGACGTAACAATATATCATTTTTTGACTTCCAGGAGAACGCATCATATTCTTTAGGAAGTTGCAATTTATGTGTAGGGAATGGGAGACAAAGAAAGAAGATGGAAAGCGTGAGGGAACGAAGAAAGAAATAGGCAGGAGTTTCTACTTAAGTGACCGATACATCCTTTTGTAGCAGTTGACAACCATGTAATCATTGCTATGGATCTTATGGTGAATGTTCCTGTTTTCTTTTTCACAGCGAAACATGGATAATAATATTTACTGTGTACCTTTTGTCAACGGGTTTGTAGTGGGGCCCAATCATTGCTATGGATCGTTTTCTATCGCTAGTAGTACATCGGCTCTTATCGCCGTATCAATAATGGCCGGTCCAATAAGTCACATGGCCCAAGAATGTTTATCATATATCATCTTATTATTCTTCTTTTTTTCCTATTCAAGTACATAACAATTACAATATAAAATCTTGGAACATCATCAGTTTTACAACATATTCTCTTTTTTTTATGGAAACAGGAGGGGTGGTGCCCCTACTGGTTATATATTAAAGAAAGAAAAATAAAAGGTTTAGGTGTACAAAGCCAAAGCTTAAGAGACGAAAAAAGAAACAAAAAAGAGCATTTCAGCTCGTCAAATTACAAGTTGATCCATTGAATCATGTCATTTTTCCTGCTTTCCTTTTCTCGTAGGACAACTAGAGTAAATTCTCTTTTGAAATAGATCCAATGACATGCAATCCATGGTTGTATATGTCCGAAGATTAGATTATTTGGGACATCCACGTACTCCAACTCATTAGAATAATGATTCTCTTTTAGAACATATTATTTCTAGTTTGAAAATTTTGTTTTGTAAATGACGTTATGGTGGAACAATTCTCCTACATTCTTGAATAATTTTTCTTCTCTGCCGTTTATCTTTTCTCCATGGAAACATTTTATTATTTGTTCCTCTAGCTTACTTTTTAATGGGCTCGCCACTAATTGAGTTTTGGTACGACCCAATGGTCGAGGCAATCCGCCGAGCAGCAATAGCAGGCGGGTGCTTGGGCTATGAAGCTAATTGAGTTTTGGTACGACCAATGTTTCTTTCACTAGCTACTACCGCGCCCAGCAACAGAGAGAGACACGGCTTGGAGATATTATGTTTGGTACGGCCCAATGATTTTATTTTTAAATGAAAGATATATTTCTTATTTCAAATGTCCTATTTTGATAATGCATCTGATTACAATTGTAAGAAAGAGTAGCCACAGCTACAAGTTAGGCACATGTCCAAAGAAATATGTAGCCAACACAACACATTGTTGGATAGAATCAGTGAGGCTCTTCGTTTCCACAAGAGATGCATCATTGACACTAACGTTTTGGTGACTAACCACCGGTACAACCGTGCCCAATGGTGGGATAGCATCACAAGTGAGCCTCTCTCTGGGAAAAATAGCATCACTTCTATCCATAACCCCACGCTTCGTTTTTTGGCAAAGTGGATTGCCATGGTGGTTCACCCGCTCGCCACAGTGTTGCAGGACCCATGACACATGGCAGGCGCGCCAGGCACGATAGCGAAGCTGGAACATCTACCGCACCTCAGCCCGAGTACCACCACCAGTAGCAGCCAGAGTACCACCAGCAGTAGCAGACCGGACCCACTGCCCATGTGAACTTCGATGAGACGTTCGACTACTACCAGGAGACAAGACGTGGACTGCAAGTCGGACGCCCGGGGAATTTCGGAGCTCAATGCCAGGTTGGACACAGTGAGCTTACAACAGCAGCAGATCAGTGACGACCTCGCGCACAACACCGACCTCACCCAGCAGAACTGGGGGATGACCACATCCCTTCAGACTGACCTTGACGGTTTTTTCGGCTACATGCACTACGACCCCAACTAGTACTACCAGTGAGCTTCGTCGAAGCTTGGAGGAGTCCCTGGTAAGTTCGAACGTACCCTTGCCTTGCTTTGCCTTGCCTTGCCTTACTTTGCCCGTGATGATAATATAAAAATAATAATAATAATAATATTTAAGTAATAATAAATAAATGTTGAATAAAATCTCCAAAAAGTCTTTATGTATGGAAGTCTGGTTGATAACCTTGGGAATGATGAATAGTTGCTCTGTTTTTGCCCTCTAAGTGCCTCGTGCTTAATCCTTTACTCTTTGAGTATTTGAGTTCGTTGGCATTTAAGGATCCGTCAGGATTAAACTATGGGAGTAGAGCACATGTTCATTGTTTAAGTTGTTGTGAGTTTTGATATGGTTTGCTTCGAGGTATAACTACATGCTTAGTAAGGAACCTCTCGGAAGTTTTTAAAAAAATGTTACATGGTAAATCTTCCTCGACGGTTTAAATGTCCTATCCAGAGCCTAAACAATTATATCTTATGAGCTACCATATGCTATCTTGAGTTACTTTGAGTCTTGTCGAATGGTGATGTCCGCTTGCAGAAGGCACTTGTCGTCTACCGGTCTTTTCCATCATACATGCACCTCATTGATAGCCTCAAATGTCCGACTAATCAATTTCCCGCTCTGGGGTTGATGTCCACCGTCGTCGACATACACTCGCAACACCCCCATCACCGAGCTCATTCCAAAGGTCCTCAATTACTCCATACAAAGTTGAAATCCTCTCTGTTACCAAAGGAGAAAAGAGATGCATTAGAAAAAAAATGAGAAGTTGGAGACAAATGCTCCATCCAAAAAAAAGCATCTCAAAACTATGAGAGAGATAGAGAGAGCAAGGAGTCCCAAGACCTTTGAGCATAAACATCTTCTCCCTCTCCACCTAAAAACCCATGAATTCCAAAGATCGGGATTTGATGAGTGCCATCGCTCGCGAACCATTCTTCGGCTCGACAACAGAAGTAACGAAGGTATGCCACTCTTACCCTACCTATAACTCCACTTCAGCCTTAGAGTAGGGAAAGTTGGTCACACCTGAACAAAAGTGAGGATTAAACACCTTGAGTGACTCGAGAGTACCATCGGGAATGATTTAAACCATCTTTTGAAAAATTCATATCTCTGAGATGGAACCAGAAAAGCTGCAGTAAATACATTGAAAATGACCGTTCAGGCTCTCAACAGCCCAAGACGTGAATTTATGCAGCCCCACGTTGAACCATGGTATGAGTTCTCTTTTATGCCAACTATTCAAATGATATGTTGAGTTTTGGCTTGAGCACAAGGTACCTAATGGGCAAACACATTGAAGCAACTCCTGACCCGCCGAACCTAGAGTTTTAGCCTCGGCTCGAGGACGAGCAAGAGTCTAAGCTTGAGGGTGTGTTGACGGCCATTATAACTGAGTAGTGATCGTCAACATTTTGGTAAAATGAGGGTGATCATACCATGTTCCATTCATAAAAGTGTTTTTACTGACCAATTCCACAAGTTTGGGATGAGTTGTGATTGCAGGGTGAAATAGAGGGCCAAACCTGGCACAGAGCCAGGCCAGCCGGCCTCCCCTGGGCTGGTCTGGCCACGCCACTGATCCACAAGCTAAACTAAATATCCAAGATGATCAAGAGACGTGCAATCCATGTCGGTTTGATCCAAGGACCCGAAAGGCCTAGAGTGGAATGAACATGGATTGAAGGGCCCACAACCTCAGATTCTTGGACAGCCTCAACCGATCGCAACCGTTACCAACCTCAGGAAGAAATCAGGAGTGTCCACGACGAAGGCGGTGGCCAAAGGAGCCAGGTGTAGGCCGATCGTCCTACACCAGGCCGGCCGGCCCCCTGCTGCATCCTCATGCGACCATCTTCGGCGTGGAAGTTAAGCAAGTCGTTGGCATGACAGTCATCCTCATGCGACCATCTTCGGCGTGGAAGTTAAGCAAGTAGGACCTTGAAAGGCTATAAAATGCCACCTTCTCTTCAATCCAAGACACACACCACACCTCTCAAGTTTATACTTGAAGGGAGCTCTTGTATCTTTTCCATTTCATAGATTAGGATTAGAGTTGGGAGTAGAGTCCAGTCGAGCTTAGCTCGGATCTTCGAAGTCTTCAGAGTTCTGGTAATGCTTTTGTATCCTTTCCTTCATTTGAAGAGTTTATCAAAACAATTACTTTATTATTTCAGAGCTTAAGTTTATCTTTTATCTTTCCATCTTGCTCTTCTTTTAGAGTAAAAATCTTACTGAGGACCCGGTGTGTCCGAGGACCGGTGGATGGTCGCTTCCTGGTGTGATGAGTGATTGACAACGTGATGTGGATTGACGTTTCCCTTGGCTCAAGTATTGCAGGTGTAGAATGCGGCTTGGTTGCATTGGTGCAGGTGAAGAACAGGCGCGAAAGGTCTTAGCCATGGCGGCCTCCGAGGAGCGGAGAGAAAAGTAGGCTTGGTTCGAGGGACCCGGTGGCCGGATGGATCAAGTGCGGTTCACATGCTAGCAAGAACGAGCAAGGGGACGTGGTTCTGGTGCGAGGCAGCAGGTCACAACTGAAGCTCGTACGCGGACGAGAAGCCGGCGCAAGGTGGTGGCTAACAACCGAAGTTTGCGCGCGGGGTTTGGTGATTTGGCCACAAAATCATCGGTGGACGGTTTCCCTTGGTTTGGGCCTCAAAACCAAGGACCGAGGACTCGACGTGGCGGAGATGGGCTGCTGGGCCGAGTGTGGCTGGTAGGGGCGGTTTAACCGCCCCCCAGGGCCGGTTTAACCGCCCCCCTGGGCTGGCCCCAAACCGACGTCGAGGAGCTTCGATCCGGAGGACATGCTGCGTGACTGCAAGGCTTGCGTCAGAGGGAAGCTAGCTTGCAGTGGAAGGTGCTCGAGCCGGAAAATATCTGAGAACAAAATGTCAAATTTGCCCCTGAGGGGTATGTATCACTTAGGGGTAGTTTAGTCTTTAGAGCACCACCACTTGGACTACTAATAGGCCCTCCAAGGCTGGTGGCTGCTATCTCTTTGGTTATCTCTCTAGTTATCTCTTTAGTTTTTCTTTTGAACTAGTTTCCCCTCATCCCCTCCACCTAGAACTACTTCGAATCTTTCTTAGTTTTGTATAGGTGAATTCATGGTTATGTGATGGAGTTTGTGCTGCTCATCTTTGTGCCATGATTTGATTTCCCGAGCTCCTTCTTCCTTTTCTATTTTCATGGGTATTTTCGGAGCTATTTTTGGGGGATTTTCTTTCTTCTCTTTCTAGGGCGTTTTCTCTCGGATTTCTTTGGGGGATTCACGTATGAGTGCCTTGTGCTTCTTTTGCTGTGATCCTTTGCCCCCAAGCGCCGAGAATCGCTTTGGATTTGAGATTTTCGGGATGAACTTGAGGTCATGGTGTTCATCACGAGATCTGAGATTCCGGGAGTTGTACTGAGTTAGAGGCCGAGATCTTTTGGGAAAACACTCCACTGGAGGTCTAGATCATCTGACCAAAATCTTGCCTCAAGAGCTCAAGCGGTTTGGGAGATCCACTTCTGGTTTGACTTTTTCCCGAGCTTCCCAGGCCTGGGCGGTTTAACCGCCCCCCTGACCCGGTTTAACCATTCTCAAGAACACCTTCACACCCAAACCCAACCACCTGCTAAACAAACTTGACACCACTCCAGATCCTCCCAAGTTTCCACCGAAGACAGATAACTTTCAGAGGAGAGTGACCTTTGTGAGGAGTGGGGTTTACCAGCCGAGAGAAAGGGCACAACCGAAAGAAACCCCAAAACCAAAGCCAGTCCGCTTCCATTGTCAGCATTGTGGAAGGGATGGACACCTTGAGGAGTTCTGTTGGAGGAAGAAGAGAGAGGTGAGAAGAGAGAAGGAGGTGGGGAACAGGGACAGGTACTACTCTTCCCGTAGTGTGCCTGTGTCTCGTTCACCTTGGCCGAGAGGCGATGCCTTTGTGCGCACAGTTCCTGTGGTTGGCAGTCGTGGTGTTCCAGCTAGTCGTGAGTTTGCTAGGCGGCCTCCGTTTCGTGGTCAGTTTGGTTCGGGGAGGTTCGACCATAGCTTTGAGGCTAGGAGAGAGTCTAGGCCACGTTTTCCCCCGCGTGGTGCTAGAGGTCCGATGGTGAGAGACGAGAGGGTTTCACGTGGTAGAGTTGATTTTGCTAACCCCACTTTTGAGCAGATGGCTCGACACTGGTTTGACTCGTTTTGTGCTAACCCCAGTGTCGAGTCATTCGCTCATTCTCGTTCTCATTTCTGATTGTGCAGGTGGGAGGCTTGGAGAACTTTTGGTTGATGGATTCTGGCTGCTCGAGACACATGACAGGTAATGGGAAGTGGTTCTCCAGTCTCACCCCGGTGGTGTCCAGGCAGTACATCACTTTCGGGGATAAGGGTAGAGGTAGAGTGTTGTCTGAGGGTGCTATTCAGGTGAGCAACAATTTCATGTTGAAGCGAGTTGCTCTTGTCAAGAATCTTGGTTTCAATTTGCTTTCAGTTTCTCAGCTTCTTGATGAGGGTTATGAGGTTCGATTTAAGCGTGGTGATTCTAAAATTCTTGATTCTCAAGGGGACCTTGTGTGTATGATCATTCCCGAGGGACAGATTTTTCATGCTGATTTTTCTCGATCTTTTGGTCCTTCACGGTGTTTGATCGCTGGTACTTCTTCTGAGCTTTGGAAGTGGCATAGGAGATTGGGTCATGTGAGCTTTGATTTACTCACACGCTTGAGTGCTCTTGACCTTATCCGAGGATTGCCCAAGCTCAAGTTCGAGAAAGATTTGGTTTGTGCACCTTGTAGGCATGGTAAAATGGTTGCTGCTTCCCATCCACCTTTGACAGATGTTATGACTGAACGTCCAGGGGAGCTTTTGCATATGGACTTGGTTGGCCCCGCTCGAGTTCGTTCAGTTGGTGGGAAGTGGTATGTTCTTGTGGTTGTGGTTGACTTTTCTCGATATGCTTGGGTGTTCTTTCTGGCGTCGAAGGATGAGACATTTGATTTTGTTCGAGATCTGATTTTGAGGTTGAAAAACGAGAGTAATGGTGGTGCCATGAGAGCTATACGCAGTGACAATGGTACGAAATTTAAGAACATTTGTTTTGATGCTTTCTGTCGTGATCTTGGTCTCGAACATCAATACTCTTCGCCATATGTTGCTTGTCAGAATGGTGTTGTTGAGAGGAAGAATCGAACACTTTGTGAGATGGCTAGGACGATGCTAGATGAGCATAGGACTCCAAGGAAGTATTGGGCAGAAGCGGTGAACACAGCTTGCTATGTTTCAAATCGGATTTTCCTTCGTGCTTTCAAGAAGAAAACTTGCTATGAGCTTTTCCATGGTCGTTCCCCCCGTGTGAGTCACTTTCGGGTTTTTGGTTGCAAGTGTTTCATCTTGAAGAAAGGAAATTTGGACAAGTTTGAGTCTCGTTCGATGGATGGAATTTTTCTTGGTTATGCTAATCATTCTCGAGCATATCGTGTGCTCAATCTGGAGACTAACCAAATCATGGAGACTTGCGAAGTCACCTTCGACGAGACCATTCCGTGTAGCTCTTCTGCTTTTGAGTGTGCAGGTGATGATGATTTGGGACAGCCCATCTTTGAGGAAGAACAGCCTGATGATGAAGATGATGAAGAGATTCATGTACCGTGTGGAGATCGTGTACCTTCTACTTCCACTACTACCACGATGTTCGACGACGGCCCCTCTGCTACACCTTCGTCGAGTCGCGCTCCAGATCGAGTTCAAGTGGAAGCTGATGTTGAGGGGGAGGCAATCTTGAGGCGAGAAGCTCCCCGGCTGGCACAGAGGGATCATCCACCTTCGAAGATCATCGGGAACTTGGATGAACGCACTACACGGTCGAGGTCACAGAACATCTCTCATTATGCTCATTCTGCTTTTGTCGCGTCTTTTGAGCCCAATAATGTTGGACACGCTTTATCTGATTCCGATTGGGTCAATGCCATGCATGAAGAGCTTGAAAACTTTGAGAGAAATCAGGTGTGGAAGTTAGTAGAACCACCTCCAAATTGCCATCCTATAGGAACCAAGTGGGTGTTCAAGAACAAGAGGGATGAGAGTGGTGAGATTGTGAGAAACAAAGCGAGGTTGGTTGCTCAGGGGTCTTCGCAGCAGGAGGGGATAGATTATGAGGAGACATTTGCTCCTGTTGCCCGTTTGGAGGCAATTCGGATCCTTCTAGCATTTGCAGTTGCTAAAGGGTTCAAATTGTACCAAATGGATGTGAAGAGTGCCTTCTTGAATGGGGTGATCGAGGAAGAAGTGTATGTGAGGCAGCCCCCGGGTTTTGAGAGTGAGAGATACCCACACCGAGTGTACAAACTCCACCGAGCTTTATATGGCCTAAAGCAAGCACCCAGAGCGTGGTATGGCAGGTTGAGAGGGTTCTTGCTTAGCAAGGGGTTTGTGATGGGAAATGTTGATAAACACTCTTCTTGTTCAGAAATTGCAATGATCTTTTAATCGTTCAGATTTACGTGGATGATATCATTTTTGGTGGCTCTTCTCATGATCTTGTTGCCAAGTTTGCAGACGATATGAGCAGGGAATTTGAGATGTCGATGATGGGAGAGTTGTAGTTCTTTCTCGGGCTGCAGATCAAGCAAACCAAGGATGGGACATTCGTGCACCAAAGCAAGTACACCAAGGACATTCTGAAGAAATTCGACATGAGCGACGCCAAGCCGATGACTACGCCGATGAGTATGACTACAGCTTTGGATGCGGATGAGGACAGAGAACCAGTGGACCAGAAGGAGTACCGGAGCATGATCGGATCCCTCCTCTACTTGACGGTGACGAGGCCGGACATACAGTTCAGCATGTGTCTGTGTGCTCGTTTTCAGGCTTCACCGACGACTTCACATCGTCAGGCCGTCAAGAGGATTTTCAGGTATCTCAAGTTTACTCCTGAGCTGGGTCTTTGGTATTCCGCCGATTCCACTCTTGCACTTCATGGCTTTTCTGATGCGGATTTTGCTGGATGTCGTGTTGATCGCAAGTCTACTTCTGGTTAGTGTCAGTTTCTTGGTTCGTCTCTTGTGTCTTGGTCTTCTCGCAAGCAGTCTAGTGTAGCCCAATCCACCACTGAAGCCGAGTATGTTGCTGCTGCTAGCTGTTGTTCCCAGTTGCTTTGGATCACCAACACCTTGAGAGATTTTGGCTTAGACATGTCCCATGTTCCACTTCTTTGTGATAGCACCAGTGCCATAAGCGTAGCTAAAAATCCCATGCTTCATTCCAAAACCAAACACATAGAAGTGAGGTACCACTTTCTGAGAGATCATGTGGAGAAAGGAGATATTGAGCATGCACATGTTTCTACCCAAAACCAGCTTGCAGACATTTTCACTAAGCCACTTGACCAAGTTACCTTCACCCGCTTGCGAGGAGAACTTGGTGTGTGTGCGGTTTTCTGAGCTGAGTTTTGGAGGCTTCTCTTGTAGCATATGTATACTATTGTACCATCTTTGTATCTTGATGTACATTTTTTTCTTGCTTTTGTATCTTGATTTCATCTTTTGTATCAGATCTTAGGATAAGCTTCTCCTATATGCAGTGATTGGTACAACTTGCTACATTTTGGAGTTTAGGCAGGCTGGCGAGGGATTGATTGTATGGATGGCTATGCACTTGATGGTTTTGATATATATTCTTTTGAGATAGTCTCTTTTCGAAATTAAAATGACAAACTGAACTTAAACTCCTTCACCCATGAGTAAATACCTTTGCATGTCTTGTTTGAGCCAAAATGGCTATATCTTGCTTAAGATCATGCTAGGGTGTGATATTCTTTTCAATTGGGTCAAAGATCTTTGTCATTGTAAATGTTTAGCCCAAGCTTTACCTTGTGGAGGAGCATAAGCTTCTTTCTATCGCAAAGACATTTCATGTACCATGCTTAATTTGAAAAACTTGATAAATGAGATGTCTATGCATGAAAGAAGAAAGTTGAGAAAAAGATATATTTGCAGAAAATTATGCTCATGTTTCTATGCTTTCACCATTGCACAAACTTGCACACATGGGTGCTAAGCGGTTGCATGTTGTTTGCCGGAGAAGTCTCCCATGAGAAGTGAACACATGGCTCCGTGCTTTAACATGACATGAGGTAGAATTTGGGCGTTTATGATGATCTTTTGTCAAGAATGCTTGTCCTTTCATGTTTTTGGTGAGATGAAGTTCATTTTCGCTTGAACAATCCATGGTTAGGACTTTGCTCATGTGGTGATATTTTTGATAAAACTACACAATTTGCTCATGGCTTTGTCAATTGAATATATGTCTTTACCTTCTTGATGGCAATGCCCGTGTGACATGATGAACTATCTTGTTTGCCTCTTCTCTAACTTGTAGCATTTTGTATTGCTCATTGTATATTTGAGAAGCTTGTAGTTGCATTTTGTACATTTTTTCCTTGATTTGTGCATTGTCAACAAGGGGGAGAATTACTGGAGCATTTTGCAAGGGGGAGACTTTGCTGAATTTATAAGAAAGCTTTTGCTCTAGAAGTTGTCGGATTTGTGTGAGAAGTAAGAGTTTTTGCCAAAATGAGAATTTCTGAAAATTTGTGAAGTTTCTGAGAGTTTGATCTTTGGAATATCTTGCTGGGCATATTTGGAAGGTTTTCAAGTTGGAACGACATTGTTGCGAATTGGTTTGTGCAATTTTGGCACTTTTGACCTTGGTCATCTGCCAGGGGCGGTTTAACCGCCCCTCCTGGGCGGTTTAACCGCCCCTGTGCTGAGTGCACACGAGCTGTGAAGTTTTGAGCCATTTTCGAGTGTTTTTCGCACGCACAAGTTCACTTGTTAAGGGGGAGTTGCATCTTTGCAGGGGGAGTGCTTTGAGTGTTCTGAAAAGTGATTTGAAGGTTTTGAGATTTGTGATTGATGCTTTGTGCTTTTGCACTTTTGCCGATGGTGTTGAGCCCTTTCGCTTCTTCTTGAAGGGTCGGCGTTTCTGGAGCTTTCTCTTGCGAAGTGACTTTGTTCTCAGCTTGTTCTTGCTTTTAGTCACTTGCTTGAGTATTGTTTTCGATTTCTTTTATACTTTCTTATCTCAATGGTTACTATGTGTGTGTTGTCAATGCACTCATCAAGGGGGAGATTGAGGACCCGGTGTGTCCGAGGACCAGTGGATGGTCGCTTCCTGGTGTGATGAGTGATTGACAACGTGGTGTGGATTGACGTTTCCCTTGGCTCAAGTATTGCAGGTGTAGAATGAGGCTTGGTTGCATTGGTGCAGGTGAAGAATAGGCGCGAAAGGTCTTAGCCATGGCGGCCTCCGAGGAGCGGAGAGACAAGTAGGCTTGGTTCGAGGGACCCGGTGGCCGGATGGATCAAGTGCGGTTCACATGCTGGCAAGAACGAGCAAGGGGACGTGGTTCCGGTGCGAGGTAGTGGCTCACAACCGAAGCTCGTACGCGGACGAGAAGCCGGCGCAAGGTGGGGCTAACAACCGAAGTTTGCGCGCAGGGTTTGGTGATTTGGCCACAAAATCATCGGTGGACGGTTTCCCTTGGTTTGGGCCTCAAAACCAAGGACCGAGGACTCGACGTGGCGGAGATGGGCTTCTGGGCCGAGTGTGGCTGGCAGGGGCGGTTTAACCGCCCCCCAGGGCCGGTTTAACCGCCCCCCTAGGCTGACCCAAAACCGACGTCGAGGAGCTTCGATCCGGAGGACACGCGGCGTGACTGCAAGGCTTGCGTCAGAGGGAAGCTAGCTTGCAGTGGAAGGTGCCCGAGCCAGAAAATATCTAAGAACCAAATGTCAAATTTGCCCCTGAGGGGTACGTATCACTTAGGGGTAGTTTAGTCTTTAGAGCACCACCACTTGGACTACTAATAGGCCCTCCCAGGGTTGGTGGCTGCTATCTCTTTGGTTATCTCTCTAGTTATCTCTTTAGTTTTTCTTTTGAACTAGTTTCCCCTCATCCCCTCCACCTAGAACTACTTCGAATCTTTCTTAGTTTTGTATAGGTGAATTCATGGTTATGTGATGGAGTTTGTGCTGCTCATCTTTGTGCCATGATTTGATTTCCCGAGCTCCTTCTTCCTTTTCTATTTTCGTGGGTATTTTCGGAGCTATTTTTGGGGGATTTTCGTTCTTCTCTTTCTAGGGCGTTTTCTCTCGGATTTCTTTGGGGGATTCACGTATGAGTGCCTTATGCCTCTTTTGCTGGTGATCCTTTGCCCCCAAGCGCCGAGAATCGCTTTGGATTTGAGATTTTCGGGATGAACTTGAGGTCATGGTGTTCATCACGAGATCTGAGATTCCGGGAGTTGTACTAAGTTAGAGGCCGAGATCTTTTGGGCAAAACACTCCACTGGAGGTCTAGATCATCTGACCAAAATCTCGCCTCAAGAGCTCAAGCAGTTTGGGAGATCCACTTCTGGTTTGACTTTTTCCCGAGCTTCCCAGGCCTGGGCGGTTTAACCGCCCCCCTGACCCGGTTTAACCGCCCCCCCTGGGTGTGTTGGATCGAGTCTTGTTTCGGGTCGTTTTGTGTTCGTTTCGATCGATTCGAGTTCCGCTGCGTGTTTCTTGTTCCTAGGGTCAGTAGCTTGACAGTGGCTACGTTATCTTGGCAAGATTGTTCTCGGAGGTTTCGGAGTTGATTTGGGAAAATAGCCGGATCGGTTGGAAAGAATTTTTATCGGCTCCCATTCACTCCCCCCCCCCCTCTGGTCGCCGTTTCGGTCCTTCACTTACTCCCTTTAGAGTAAAGTTTTATCCCCCTTTAGTCTTAGCGTAGAGTTTAGTTTAGCTCTATCGGGCTTTATCTCGCGGGTTTGCTCGCCTTGACCGGGCCGTAAGATGCCTTAGGGAAGACGGGGATTTCTCTTGACAGACGTCAAGAGAAATCTTAATCATCAAGTGCAGACGTGGTGTCTGGCTTGTTGATTAACTAGGAAGTGTGTTGCACCCCACGAAACTGCAGTGGTAGGTGGCAGGTGGTGACAGCCCTGTCCGTCTTTGTAGTCCACCACGTTCGGGTGTACTCAAAAAGCCCGGAGAACCCCCTCTCTCACCCGATTCTGAGGTTTCCCATTCTAGCCGTCGAAGCAAGCTCTGTTCCCGGTATCTAAGCTAGAGTCTAGGTTAAGGTTAGAGTGCCTTTTGCTCTGAGATAGGAAGTGTCTAGGTCCGGTCTCTCCCAACATCTTTCCTTTTCTATAGAATTAGGTGCTCCTGTGTCGCTGGTCTTTTAGACCTTCTATCCAGTCATTTATTTGACCATTATCCCCAAACTTTAGAGTTTGTGCCCCTGGGTTTTGTCGCTTGATATTTCTAGCAAGATATATCATTTCATTCTTCAATACACTTTAACCATTCTACTTCCCTGCTGAAATAAAATATGATACCCTGGGATAACTCTCTAGGTGAAGTGCTACAACGAGATATATTCTGTGCACTTGCAGAATCCTTTTGCATACATCGATGTATCTTCGCGCTCTTGAAGCGTTGCTAAAACGTGTTGCTAAGGAGTGTCAACAGTGGCTGACAGGTGGGTCCCAAGTGTTGTCTGCACGTGTGTACACTGAGTTGAGGCGGTTTGGTCCCTGGTGGGCAACTCAATCCATGTGATGCACACATGACGGCATCTGATTCATCGAGGAGTTGTCACATGGATCCATGAGGTGCATTCTCCTTCATTTTCCTTTATTTTCTGCAGCAAAACACCTACAACCAAATATTCTCCAAGGACATGTGGAACTACATTATTCGAAGGGAAATATGCGTGTTAGCATTGCAAATCCTTCAGTTTTGTAGAGAATGTTGGCGGTTATTTTGGTACTTAACAGCCGCCAACAACTCCCCTAAGCTAGCCTCTTGCTCGTCCCAAGCAAGCACTTGGACTTAAGTTTATGACTAATCAGGAGTTGCTACGATATTGTATTCTTAACTCATACCTCTTCTACAACAAAGTTATCTACCAAGGATTAAATAAGTCGGCATTGATCTTACCTTCGCTCGACTATGGGGCATGTAGCTTCACCTACCTTGGGCGGTTGAGAGGTGGAACAGTTATATAAAACACCATTCACTCCTTCATGATCAACAATCAATTCGGTGGGTTTTGCAAATTTTTTAAAAGAAAAACTAGTTCCTCAAATGATTCTCTCGGATCGCTCAAATGTGTATGATTCCTCACCAAGGCTATAGGATGACTTTCTTTCTCAACCTATTCCTAATAGGCTTTTATGTGGAACTGTAGGTAGGGAAATGAAAGCATACCTGTTTCTCATATGTTGCTAAGCCAAAGACTGGATCCTCTGGAGAAGTAAGTCATACACCTTGATCAAGAATGTGCAAGTGTGTGGATGGTGGATGGATATGGATGAGTATATGTGGAACTCCTTTGTGAATGATCCTTCGCTCTCCTTGTTCCTTTCTTTTAGAGACTTGGGCTATCTCTTTATTCAGCATACAATTTTTTGACATGCTTGTTTAAGGCATTTGACATACCATCTTTGTGTATGCATCTTTCTATGTTTTTTTTTCATAGCCCAAGACTATTCTTTCAAGTATTTTTGGAGAGAGAGGTCATGAAACATTGAGGAGCTTTCTATGGAGGGGGAATGAATGGATGGAGTGCATCACTTCGGATAGAAGTTTTGCATATGTGATGGATGTGTGTGTACGTGATTCTTGATCATGGGAGTATGACAAACTTCTTGCTAAGGGTCGCAACAATTTGACAAAGCTCAATGAGATAACAAGTTGCATATGTGGAGGCTATGTAGCATAGGATCAACATATGGCTTTGGATAGGAATTTCATCATCATTGAGGAACTTAGCGGTTTTAAGTTTTGAAAAGAAAAACTCCGGATATCAAGTTTCACATAAACAAGATCTTAGCGCTCTATTCTACCATATCACACCTCACAACAACCTAGGCATGGATCATGCTATCGCTACCCACCAGTTTCAAGCTAAGGTTTGATCAAACAAGCCAACAAACTTAAGACTTAGATATGATACCGAGTTGTATAAAGGCATACGGAAAGAATAAACGGAGCAATTATTCATCATCTTAGCCATGAAGGATAAACATTCTAACCGTGCATAGGAAAGCAGTATTTTTGATGGGGATCGGCAAAACGAAGCACAGTCCCGAGCTCCTCCGGAATGGTACCGGAGCCTAAAAGCCGTCCTGAGCTAAGCCTCAGCGCCTGTGGCAAAGGGGCGGTCGGGCCCGGAGCAAAAGGCAGAGTGTTGACGACCGTTATAACTCCATAGTGACCGTCAACATTTCGGTAAAATGAGGATGATCATACCATATTCCATACATAAAAGTATTTTCACTGACAAATTCCACAAGTGTTGGATGAGTTGTGCTTGCAGGATGAACCAGGAGAAACAAGGGCCAAACCTGGCACAGAGCCAGGCCGGCCGGCCTAGGCCAGGCCGACCGGCCTCCCCTGGCCAGGTCTGGCCACGTCATTGATCCACAAGCCATGCCAAGTGCCCAGGATGATCAAGCACCTGTGCAAACAACGTCGGTTTGATCCAAGGACCCGGAAGGCCTAGAGGTGAAAGAACATGGATTGAAGGGCCCACATCCTAGGATTCTCGGACAAGCTTCAACTAAACGCAACCGTTACCGACCTTGGGAGAGCATCAGGACCGTTCCTGCAGAGGACGGTGCCAAGTGGCACCAGGGCCAGGCCGGCCGGCCTAGCCCAGGCCGGCCGGCCTCCCTCTGTGGCCGCCACGTCTCCTCCTTCGCGTGAAGCTTAAGCAGAGCCTTGGCGTGCTAATGACGCTAACATCCACCTCCTGGAGACTATAAAAGGAAGCTCATTCACCTTGGGAAGACACACACCACATATCTCAAGTCTTTACTTGAAGGGAGCTCTAGTATCTTTTTCATTTCTTAGATTAGGATTAGAGTTGGGAGTAGAGTCGAGTCGAGCTTAGCTCGGATCTTCGGAGTCTTCGGAGTTCTGGTAAAGCTCTTGTATCCTTTCTTCTTTTGAAGAGTTTATTTATATAATTACTTTCTTATTTCAGAGCTTAAGTTATCTTTTATATTTCTCTCTTGCTCTTCTTTAAGAGTAAAGATCTTGCTCTCTTTAGAGCAAAGTCCTATCCCCCTTTAGTTTTAGTGTAGAGTTTAGTTTAGCTCTACCGGGTTTTATCTCGCGGGTTTGCTCGCCTTGACCGGGCCGTAAGACGCCTTAGGGAAGACAGGGATTTCTCTTGACAGGCCTCAAGAGAAATCTTAATCATCGAGTGCAGACGTGGTGTCTGGCTTGTTGGTTAACTAGGAAGTGTGTTGCACCCCACGGTACAGCAGTGGTAGGCGGCAGGTGGTGACAGTCCTGTCCGTCCTTCGTAGTCCACCACGTTCGGGTGTATTCATAACAGTAGTGCTGAGCCCGGAGAACCCCCTCTCTCACCCCGTTCTGAGGTTCTCCCGTTCTAGCCGTCGAAGCGAGCTCTGTTCCCGGTATCTAAGCTAGGGTCTAGGCTAAGGCTAGAGTGCCTTTTGCTCTGAGTTAGAAAGAGTCTAGGTCCGGTTTCTCCCAACGTCTTTCCTTTTCTTTAGAAATAGGTGCTCCGTGTGTCGCTGGTCTTTCAGACCTTCTATCCGGTCATTAACTTGACCATTATCCACCCAAACTTAGAGTTTGTGCCCCTGGGTTTGTGGCTTGATATTTCTGGCAAGATATATCAGTTTCATTCTTCAATACACTTTAACCATCTGCTTCCCTGCGGAAATATAAATACGATACCCTGGGGTAACTCCCGAGGTGAAGTGCTACAACGAGATATATTCTGTGCGCTTGCAGAATTAATTTTGCATACAACGACATATATCTACGCGCTCTTGAGCGTTGCTAAAACGTGACGCTAAGGAGTGCCAACAAGCATTTCTGGCGCCGTTGCCGGGGAAGCAATTGGCTAAAGTTATTGTTGAATCATTTGATTATCTTTACAGATTTACCAAACCACTAACCTTAGTGATCTTACCACTGCAACATTCGTCTATTTTTGATGTGTTTTGCAGGGTAGTGCATGACTGGTTTCAACCTACCATCAAACCTTGATCCAAATCCAGAACGCATTGGAAGAGTAGTGCGAAAGAGAATCGTACCTCCTCAGATTTCACTCAGCTCAAGCAATATACTCGAGTCGTCATCCGACTCCGAGTCCGAATCAGATTCGTCGTTTTCTTCAGCCCTAGAGTCCCCAGAGATTATGGCTCAAGCTAAGAAGACGCTCCGTGAGTTCTCAGCCCCGTCAAGCAGCAACTTCCCGGGACTGTCGAACGCACAGGAAGGTGCATTTGAGCTGACAACTGGCCTGGTAAACATGGTTCAGGCCAGCCCTTTCTGCGGAAAGGCGATTGAGGATGCGACCACTCACCTTCGGAATTTCCTGGAGGTGTGCAGTACTATCAACCCCAATGGCACACCGATCAACAAAATCCGCCTTCAACTCATCCCATTCTCCTTGCTTGGGAAAGCAAAGGAGTGGTTTTATGCTAACAAGGCATCATTCGATGGATGCTAACCAGCGATCAAACACCGTGAAGGACCAAAAGATCAAGAAAAATCAGCACGAAAAATCTGTCCCTCTGGAATGATCATACACACAAGGTCACCTCGAGAATCAAGAATTTTCGAATCACCACGCTTAAAACGAACCTCATAACCCTCATCAAGAAGCTGAGAAACTGAGAGAAAATTGAAACCAAGATTCTTGACAAGAGCAACCCGCTTCAACATGAAAGTGTCGCTCACCTGAATAGCACCCTCTGACAACACTCTACCTCTACCCTTGTCCCCGAAAGTGATGTACTGCCTGGACACCACCGGGGTGAGACTGGAGAACCACTTACCATTACCTGTCATATGTCTCGAGCAGCCAGAATCCATCAACCAAAAGTTCTCCAAGCCTCCCACCTGCACAATCAGAACCGAGAACGAGAATGAGCGAATGACTCGACACTGGGGTTAGCACAAAACGAGTCAAACCAGTGTCGGGCCATCTGCTCAAAAGAGGGGTTAGCAAAATCAACTCTACCGCGTGAAACCCTCTCGTCTCTCACCATCGGACCTCTAGCACCACGCGGGGGAAAACGTGGCCTAGACTCTCTCCTAGCCTCAAAGCTACAGTCGAACCTCCTTGAACCAAACTGACCGCGAAACGGAGGCCGCCTAGCAAACTCACGAACAGCTGAAACACCACGACTAGAAACTACAGGAACTGTACGCACAAAGGCGTCGCCTCTCGGCCAGGGTGAACGAGACACAGGCACACTACGAGAAGAGTAGTACCTGTCCCTGTTCCCCATCTCCTTCTCTCTTCTCACCTCCCTCTTCTTCCTCCAACAGAACTCCTCAAGGTGTCCATCCCTTCCACAATGCTCACAATGGAAGCGGACTGACTTTGGCTTTGGGGTTTCTCTCGGCTGGTAAACCCCACTCCTCACAAAGGTCAGTCTCCTCTGAAAGTTCTCTGACTTAGGTGGAAACTTGGGAGGATCTAGAGTGGTGTCAAGCTTGTTCAGCAGGTGGTTTGGTTTGGGTGTGAAGGTGTTCTTGAGAATGGCTTTTGGTGGGTTTGTGGGAATGTTTGCGGTGGAGCTCTTTGGATCTCTCTCTCTCTCACCACTACTCTCACCAACCTTCTCAGAACCAAGACCACAACCATCAGCTCTCTTAAAACTAGCAATCAGCATCTTGAGCTGAGGCTCACGACCAGACAACCAACCCAAACACTGTCTCAGCTCATCATTCTCATCTTGCAATCGATTCACACACTGTTCTAGCTCAACATTCTTCAGTGCAACAACATCACAAGCAGAACAGGAATTTGCAATAAGAGATTTAAGTTGTGCTTCAAGTGAACTAATCAAGGTGCGTGATTCAAGCAACTGAGCATGCAAGGCAGGACAAGAAGTACAAGCACCTAGCAAAGATGACCTAGACTTCAACTCAGCAAGCTCAACCCTAGCACTCTCTAGTTCATCCAAGCAAGTCATGTGTTTCTCCTTAAGCACAACCAGATCAGCAATATGCACATCACAGAACAAGCATTCAACCTCATCAGACACAAGAGGAGCATCTTTCAAAACAGCAATCTCAGACTCGCAAAGCAAAGACTCAAACTCCATAGCCTTCTTTCCAGTCTCAGAAAGCAAGGTCTCAAGCTCAGCCACTCTATCCGTGGACTCTCCTAGCAAAGACCTAAACTCCCTCTTCTTTTGTTGGTCTTTCTAAGCACATCATCACGGTTATTGACCAACTGCTCTAATCTAGCAATCTCCTGACGCAAAGAGGTGGGATCTGTCAATACCTCATCCTCGGAGTCGGAGTCAGAGTCGTCCTTGCTCTTCACGAGTCGTGCGCCATGGTGCAGTAGTCGACGGCGGCGAAGGAGATGCCGTTGAAGTTGCGGTTCAAGCTCTTCTTCTCCTTGCGGTGGCCGCGGTCCTCATCTTCACTGCTTGAGCTTGACGACGTGTTGGTGGAGCTTGTGTCGATGTCGCTCGCATCTGCCACCATCGCTCGAGATCTGTGCTTCTTGTGTCCACCGTGCTTGTTCTTGGATCTTCTCTCTTCCTTGTTCTTGTGCTTGGCGCGGTATTCGTCCTTGGAATGGTGCTTGTGGTCATCTCGCGGGCGGTGCTTGCGGTTGTAGTCGTTCTTGATCTCCTCGGGGCACTCGGCGATGAAGTGGCCCATCTTCCCGCATCTGTAGCACGTACTCCCGGCACGCCTCGAACCCTTGCGGTTCTGGTACATCCGCTCGAACCTCCTCGTGAGCAACGCGAGATCCTCCTCGCTCAGCACCTCATACTCTTCATCTGGAAGGGACACAAGAGAAGACAAAGCAAAGTGTCTAGGAGTGTTAGCATGTCCATATCCAGAGCCACCGACTAGAGCCAGACTATGGGGATCAGTCGGACTCTTAGCCTTGGCAAGCAACTGTCTGTCAACCTCTGAAGACTTCAACTTCGAGAAAAGCTCAGTCAACAGAAAGAGTCTCATAGTTTGCCGACTCCATGATCGCCTCAACCTTGGCACCCCACACGGATCTATCAAGTGCTTGCAGGAGCTTGATAGCTCGGTCATGATCCGAGTATGGGAGCACGGTAATGTTGGCTTTCATGTTGTTGACAATCGAAGTGAAACGCTGAAACAAAGCATCAACCGACTCTCCTGGCAAATGAGCAAAATTCTCATACTCTCTCCTGTACATCGAGAAAAGCCTAGCCTTGACATGGCTATCACCACCGTGGGCTACCTTGAGCTTCTGCCAGATCTGGCAAGCTAGGTCCTCGCCCAAAACACGCTCAAACTCCTCGGCTGACAAAGCACGGAACAAGTAGTCAACAGCTCGGGCATTCGCCTCAAATCTATCCTTTGCATCCTGGGCATCTAAGTTGGTGGGATTGACATAGTTCTCATCTTTGGTCACATCCCACAGCAACTTTCCTTTGCCTCGCAAGAAAGCGCCCATACGCGCAACCCAGTTCGGGTAGTTCTTCCCATCGAAGTGCGGAGGCCCGGAACCCCGATCTTGGTACGCCATCTTTGGATCTTAGACTGGTTAGAGTCGCAAAGACCCGTAACCGGCTCTGATACCAATTGAAGGACCGAAACGGCGACCAGAGAGGGGGGGAGTGAATGGGAGCCGATAAAAATTCTTTCTAATCGATCCGGCTATTCTCCCAAAACAACTCCGAAACCTCCGAGAGCAATCTTGCCAAGATCACGTAGCCACTGTCAAGCTACTGACCCTAGGAACAAGAAACAAGCAGCGGAACTTGAACCAATCGAAACGAACACCAAAACGACCCGAAACGCAGCTCGATCTAACACACCCAGAGGGGGGCGGTTAAACCGGCCAGGGGGGCGGTTAAACCGCCCAGGCCTGGGTGGCTCGGGAAAAAGTCAAAACAAAAGTGGATCTCCCAAACCGCTTGAGCTCTTGAGGCGAGATTTTGGTCAGATGATCTAGACCTCCAGTGGAGTGTTTTCCCAAAAGATCTCGGCCTCTAACTCAGTACAACTCCCGGAATCGCAGATCTCGCGAAGAACACCATGACCTCGAGTTCATCCCGAAAATCTCAATTCCAGAGC
This sequence comes from Urochloa ruziziensis, assembly GCA_015476505.1. NCBI lineage: Eukaryota > Viridiplantae > Streptophyta > Magnoliopsida > Poales > Poaceae > Urochloa > Urochloa ruziziensis. Next base: position 18,009,293 of record CM027120.1, read on the forward strand.
GATTCTTGGCGTTTGGGGGCAAAGGATCACCAGCAAAAGAGGCACAAGGCACTCATACGTGAATCCCCCAAAGAAATCCGAGAGAAAACGCCCTAGAACAAGAAGAACGAAAATCCCCCAAAAATAGCTCCGAAAATACCCACGAAAATAGTAAAAGGAAAGGGAGCTCGGGAAATCAAATCATGGCACAAAGATGAGCAGCACAAACTCAATCACATAACCATGAATTCACCTATACAAACTAGGAATGATTCGAAGTAGTTCTAGGTGGAGGGGATGAAGGGAAAACAAGTTCAAAGTAAAACCTAAAGAGATAACTAGAGAGATAGCAGCCACCAGCCCTGAAGGGGCCTATTAGTAGTCCAAGTGGTGGTGCTCTAAAGACTAAACTACCCCTAAGTGATACATACCCCTCAGGGGCAAATTTGACATTTTGATCTCAGATATTTTCCTGGCTCGGGCACCTTCCACTGCAAGCTAGCTTCCCTCCGACGCAAGCCTTGCAGTCACGCCGCGTGTCCTCCGGATCGAAGCTCCTCGACGCCGATTTTCGACGCAAGCCTCTGGCAGCCACCACTGGCCCAGCAGCCCAAAACTCACCTCGTTGAGTCCTCGGCCTTGGTTTTGAGGCCCAAACCATGGGAAACCGTCCACCGATGATTTTGTGGCCAAATCACCAAACCCCGCGCGCAAACTTCGGTTGTTAGCCGCCACCTTGCGCCGGCTTCTCGTCCGCGTACGAGCTTCGGTTGTGAGCCGCTACCTCGCACCGGAACCACGTCCCCTTGCTGGTTCTTGCCAGCATGTGAACCGCACTTGATCCACCGGCCACCGGGTCCCTCGAACCAAGCCTACTTGTCTCTCCGCTCCTCGGAGGCCGCCATGGCTAAGACCTTTCGCGCCTGTTCTTCACCTGCACCAATGCAACCAAGCCGCATTCTACACCTGCAATACTTAAGCCAAGGGAAACATCAATCCACACCATGTTGTCAATCACTCATCACACCAGGAAGCGACCATCCACCGGTCCTCGGACACACTGGTTCCTCACAAGCAAAGCGCGACAAGGAGGTTGAATCCAAGTCCCGTCCAGTCCGAAAGGAATGGCGGGTAAAAGCAGTCCCGAACAAGGATTCAGAGAGTTCCGCTCAGGACGAAAAACTCGAGCCCTCGCCATAAGGTATATGGTACGTATCTTTGCATTGCATATAGAATAGGTTTTTCATTTCAATTCTTTTCATAGCATGTTTAAATTTTCGAAGCTTGCATTTATATTTCAATTGTGTATTAGTAAGCATATAAAAACAAATATTTCGGCCAAACTTCAGGCCGGCCGGCCCCACCTAGGCCGGCCGGCCCCACTTGTCAACTCCACTGGCCAGATCACAGCAAGCAAGGAACAAGATCATGTGGGAGGACACGACACGAGAGGATGGAGGAAATTGGACACAACACCAGGCCGAACGGCCTCCAAGCACCGTTGTTGTCCCATCCTCACCTACCAGAGCACCCAGCACAGGGCAGTGACCACCGATGCACGGGATGGGCACGACCGGCGCCATGTGCAGGCCGATCGGCCTGCCTCAGGCCGGCCGGCCTCCCCCTGCTGCGCCTCTATAAATACCAGTGCCTAGCTCTGAAGGAAGACGCCCTAAGCACAGGTATGCATGCATCCTGCTCAATTCCCTTCTCCCTCGCTTAAATTTCGAAATTCTCTAAGTAAGGTTAGAGTTTAAACCACAAGGAAATTCTGCTAAAATCCATTCTTGAATCCTTGTGAGAACAAACCCCTGCCGGTTGAACGAGTTGTGGTGATTAATCTCCCACAAGAACGCCTAACATCTGACTGTCTAACCCTTGATTTCCTTCGGGTATTGTTAGACTAATCTTTTGCAGGAATCATGTGGACTAAGGCACGTGGAGTCGTCACCATGCTCACCTCTTCGAGCTCTCGCCGCTCTCGGGGATCATCTACTTCCCGGGATACTATGTCTGTCGACTCAACTCGACACAACACAGAGTCCCAGGAGGAGGAGGTGCCGAGGAACAGGCTCCGCATCAGGATCATGACTCGGGTCGAGCACATCGTTGCTCAGACCGAAGACGAGAGAACGGTGCTGGACCAGCTCCAGGACTGCTACTTCACAAACGCCAAGTACTTCGACCCCATGCTGCTGATCAAGACCGGTCTCGAAGGAGACATGGAACGGGCATTCAACAATGCCGGATGGCAAAACTTCTACCCCGTCACGGAAACAGGTTCGCACTTCCTTACTATGGAGTTTTTGATGAGTTTGAAAATCGAAGTTCGTCCCAACGAGACAAACATTTGCTTTCGATTTTTCAATGAGGATTTTGTTTTGACCCCGAAACAACTCAGTGAGGCTCTTGGTTTCAACAAGTGATGCATCATTGATGCCAACCTGTTGGTGACTAACCACCGGTACAACCGTGCCGCATGGTGGGATAGCATCACAGGGGAGCCATCCTCGGGGAAAAATAGCATTACCGCTATCCACAACACCACTCTTCGTTTCCTGGCGAAGTGGATCGCTATGGTGGTCCACCCGCGCACTGATTTGCGTCTTTGCCTTTTGCCTGATTTAGAGTGCCTGTATGCCATGGTCAAGAAAATTCGCTTTTCTCCGGTCATGAGCATGCTTGAGAACTGGCAGAGGTTAGTCAGTGGCCGAGCCACAATTGACATAACCTCGCTAGTCACACGCATCGCCAACCATGTTGGTGCTTTGCAGGGCGCTCAAGTCACCTTCCTTCCAACTACACAAGAATATCAGTACAGCATTGGTTTAGACCATTTCATATAGGGTCACTTGATGCGTGAGGGCCCTGGCCATACTCTTTTCATGTGCTATCCTGGTTTCATTGATGAAGTTGAGCTTCCATGCCCAGCTTTGTCGCTGAGATCAGCGAGAAGTCTAACCATGCAGCTCAGAAGGAGGGAACCCGCTCGCCACAGTGTTGCAGGCCCTACAACACGTGGCAGGCGGGCCAGGCATGATGACAAAGCCGGAACTTCTACCGCGCCACAGCCCGAGTACCGCTACCAGCAGCAGCCCGAGTACGACTACCAGCAGAACCCCACGGCCAACATGAACTTTGAGGAAGCATTCGACTACCACCAAGGAACAGCACGCTACGGCCCGCAGGTCAGACCATCCGCCTCCGCCAGGTATGACTACGAGAACCCGGTTTCCCAGGGGATCGCTGATCTTAATACCAGGATGGAGACGATGACGCTGCAACAACAGCAACTCAGAGATGCAGTTGCACACAACACTGATCTCACGCAGCAGAACTGGGGGATGACCACATCCATCCAGACCGACATGCACTGGCTTCTTCAACTACATGCACTACGACCCCGACCAGTACTACCAGTGAGCTTCATCGAAGCTTGGGGGAGTCTCATGTATGTCGAAAGCCGTCGCCTTTGCCTTGCCGTTGCCTTGTCGTTGCCGTTTGCCTTGCCGTTGCCGTTTGCCTTACCGTTGCCTTGCCGTTGCCGTTGCCTTACCGATGCCTTTGCCTTGCCTTTGCCTTGCCGTGCCATGATGAAATAAAATGCTAAAAAAATAAATAAATAAATAAAAAGAAAAAAGAGAAAATAATAAAAACAAAATAAAATAAAAGCTCCAAAAGATGTCTTTATGTATGGAACTATGGTTGAGAACCTCTGGAATGATGAACAGTTGCTCTGTTTATGCCCTCTAAGTGCCTCGTACTTAATCCTTTACTCTTGAGTATTTGAGTTCGTTGGCATTTAAGGATCCGCCATGATAAAACTGTGGGAGCAAGAGCACTTAGTTCATTGTTTAAGTTATTGTGAGTTTTGATATGGTTTGTTTCGAGGTATAACTGCATGCTTAGTAAGGAACCTCTCGGAAGTTTTTATAAAATGTTACATGGTGAATCTTCCTCGATGGTTTAAATGTCCTATCCAGAGCCTAAACAGTGATACATTTGTTGAAACTACCATATGCTATCTTGAGTTGCTTTGAGTCTTGTCGAATGGTGAAGTCCGCTTGCAGAAGGTACTTGACATTTACCGGACTTCCCATCCACCTCAGCCTCAAAATGTCCGACTAGTCAAAGTCCCGCTCCGGGGTTGACGTCCACCGTCGATGACATACACTCACCTCATCACAAAGCTCACCCCAAAAGGTCCTCAAATACTCCATACAAAGCTGAATCCCTCTCTGTTACCAAAGTGAGAGAAGAGATGTATTCGAAAAAAAATGGAGACAAAAGCTCCATCTGAAAAAAAGAAGAAGAAACATCTCAAAAATATGAGAGAGAAACAATAAGGAGTCCAAAGACTTTTGAACATTACACCTTTTCCCTCTCCATTCAAACCCCATGAATTCCAAAGACCGGAATTTGACGAGTACCATCGCTCGCGGACCACTCTTCGACTCGACAACAGAAGTAACCAAGGTATGCCACTCTTACCCTACCTACAACTCCACTTCAGCCTTAGTGTAGGGAAACATTGGTCAATCCCGACCAAGAGTGAGGATTAAAACACCTTGAGTGACTCGAGAGTACCATCGGGGAATGAATCAACCATCTTTTGAAAAATTCATATCTCCGAGATGGAACCTGAAAAGTTGCAGGAAATACTTTAGAGATGACCGTTCAAGCTCTCAATAGCCCAAAACGTGAATCAATGCAGCCCCACGTGGAACCATGGTATGAGTTCTCTTTTATGCCAACTTATTCAAGTGATTTGTTGAGTTTTGGCTTAAGCACAGGGTACTTTAAGAGTATAAACATTGAAGCAACTCCTGACCTACCGAACCTAGAGTTTTAGCCTTGCTCGAGGACGAGCAAGAGTCTAAGCTTGGGGGTGTGTTGACGGCCGTTATAACTCCATAGTGACCGTCAACATTTCGGTAAAATGAGGATGATCATACCATATTCCATACATAAAAGTATTTTCACTGACAAATTCCACAAGTTTTGGATGAGTTGTGCTTGCAGGATGAACCAGGAGAAACAAGGGCCAAACCTGGCACAGAGCCAGGCCGGCCGGCCTAGGCCAGGCCGACCGGCCTCCCCTGGCCAGGTCTGGCCACGTCATTGATCCACAAGCCATGCCAAGTGCCCAGGATGATCAAGCACCGTGCAAACAACGTCGGTTTGATCCAAGGACCCGGAAGGCCTAGAGGTGAAAGCACATGGATTGAAGGGCCCACATCCTAGGATTCTCGGACAAGCTTCAACTAAACGCAACCGTTACCGACCTTGGGAGAGCATCAGGACCGTTCCTGCAGAGGACGGTGCCAAGTGGCACCAGGGCCAGGCCGGCCGGCCTAGCCCAGGCCGGCCGGCCTCCCTCTATGGCCGCCATGTCTCCTCCTTCGCGTGAAGCTTAAGCAGAGCCTTGGCATGCTAATGACGCTAACATCCACCTCCTGGAGACTATAAAAGGAAGCTCATTCACCTTGGGAAGACACATACCACATATCTCAAGTCTTTACTTGAAGGGAGCTCTAGTATCTTTTTCATTTCTTAGATTAGGATTAGAGTTGGGAGTAGAGTCGAGTCGCGCTTAGCTCGGATCTTCGGAGTCTTCGGAGTTCTGGTAAAGCTCTTGTATCCTTTCCTTCTTTTGAAGAGTTTATTTATATAAGTACTTTCTTATTTCAGAGCTTAAGTTATCTTTTATATTTCTCTCTTGCTCTTCTTTAAGAGTAAAGATCTTGCTCTCTTTAGAGCAAAGTCCTATCCCCTTTAGTTTTAGTGTAGAGTTTAGTTTAGCTCTACCGGGTTTTATCTCGCGGGTTTGCTCGCCTTGACCGAGCCGTAAGACGCCTTAGGGAAGACGGGGATTTCTCTTGACAGGCCTCAAGAGAAATCTTAATCATCGAGTGCAGACGTGGTGTCTGGCTTGTTGGTTAACTAGGAAGTGTGTTGCACCCCACGGTACAGCAGTGGTAGGCGGCAGGTGGTGACAGCCCTGTCCGTCCTTCGTAGTCCACCACATTCGGGTGTATTCATACAGTAGTGCTGAGCCCGGATAACCCCCTCTCTCACCCCGTTCTGAGGTTCTCCCGTTCTAGCCGTCGAAGCGAGCTCTGTTCCCGGTATCTAAGCTAGGGTCTAGGCTAAGGCTAGAGTGCCTTTTGCTCTGAGTTAGAAAGAGTCTAGGTCCGGTTTCTCCCAACGTCTTTCCTTTTCTTTAGAAATAGGTGCTCCATGTGTCGCTGGTCTTTCAGACCTTCTATCCGGTCATTAACTTGACCATTATCCACCCAAACTTAGAGTTTGTGCCCCTGGGTTTGTGGCTTGATATTTCTAGCAAGATATATCATTTCATTCTTCAATACACTTTAACCATCTGCTTCCCTGCGGAAATATAAATACGATACCCTGGGGTAACTCCCGAGGTGAAGTGCTACAACGAGATATATTCTGTGCGCTTGCAGAATTAATTTTGCATACAACGACATATATCTACGCGCTCTTGAGCGTTGCTAAAACGTGACGCTAAGGAGTGCCAACACAGAGCCCCCCCTATCTGGGTGGCTCCGCGTCAGTATAACCTCGTCTTACTTAGGCACTGAAGTCCCGGGAGGACGCGCCAAGAAGGGTGGAACCCCAGCATGGGGCCTCGGCGGAACTAATATTTCATATGTTTCAAGAACGGGAGCTCTAGGGCGGCCGTGGCTCGCGAAGCGGAGCCCCTGGCAATGGCTCCACAAGGACCAGTCAACGAGCAGGCCCGGAACCACTCAGGAGGGCTCCTCAGGCGTAAAGACCGGAACCTCAGCGCGGGGCCGCACGGGAACCTCAGCTCCCGAATCCGACCCACAGGAGGCGTACACGGGACACCACCGAAGGCGGATTTCTGGAAGGCGCCTTGGGTAGCTTGATCGGGCACGGCAGGTCAATAGGAATCCAAGTCGGATTGGCCTGGGTAGTTGGGCTAAAAGAAAAATGTACAAGAATGGGCCTACGTGCCCTTAACTTTGTAATGAGAACCAAGGGTATGACCGTCCCAAGGAGAGAGAGGGAAGGGGTATAAAAGGCCTCCCTCCCCCTCTTGTAAAAGGTTTGGCATTTTGGATGAATACAAGGAACGTTGGATTCGAGGTTTGTCTATTGCTTTCCATTGTGTCTGGGCTAGTGGGACCTGCACGAACCCTAGACCTAACATTTGGCGCCCACAGTCTGTGCTTGGCACGAGACAAAACCCACGATAACCATGGCAGCAGCTTAGAAAAGAAAGCCCAGGGCTGGAGCCCAGGGGGCTCCGCAGGGCGCGGACGCCCGGCTCATCTTGTACAGCTCGGGCGATGAGGCGTAGCCTAAAGCAAGGAAAACAGGAAACCCTAGGACTAGGTCCGAAACTAAAGGAGTCGAGAACGAGAGGGTCCCGGTGCCGAGACCACAGACCTCGCCCTAGAGACTGGCGACCAGGATCCCGTGTCGCGTGAGCTAGCCGCAGTCCTAGCTATACTCAAAAGGGCCTCCAAGGCCAGAGACGAAATTAGTCAAGAAACTCACCAACAGTCCGAGAGAGAAAGAAAGCCAGAATGCTAGTGGAGGCTAAGCAGAAGCTGCTTGACCTAGAAGCGGAGCTAGAAGGGCTCTGCAATTTGTAGAATGAAAGACTTGAGCGACCACCACCCACACGGCCGGAGGTCACACTGTCACTTGGACGACCGCACATTGAGCCAGGACCTTCGCAGCAGCCACACGTGGTCCATGTGACACCACGATCCGGAGCCGTGGACCTCACCGCTCCACTGTCGCAGGGGCTCGAAGCCATGCCCTGGCCTCAAGCCTACAAGCCGATGCCCTTATGAGGACCCGGTGTGTCCGAGGACCGGTGGATGGTCGCTTCCTGGTGTGATGAGTGATTGACAACGTGGTGTGGACCTGACGTTTCCCTTGGGTCAAGTATTGCAGGTGTAGAATGTGGCTTGATTGCATTGGTGCAGGTGAAGAACAGGCGCGAAAGGTCTTAGCCATGGCGGCCTCCGAGGAGCGGAGAGACAAGTAGGCTTGGTTCGAGGGACCCGGTGGCCAGATGGATCAAGTGCGGTTCACATGGTGGAAGAACGAGCAAGGGGAAGTGGTTCCAGTATGAGGTAGTGGCTCACAACCGAAGCTCGTGCGCGTACATGAAGCCGGTGCAAGGTAGCGGCTAACGACCGAAGCTTGTACGCGGGGTTTGGTGATTTGGCCACAAAATCATCAGGAGGACGATTTCTTGGTTTGGGCCTCAAAACCAAGCCCGAGGACTTGGCGTGGCGCGGCCCATCAGGAGGAGCCGTGGGCGTCAAGGAGCCTGGACCGGAGGACACGCGGCGTATTCACAAAGCTTGCGTCGGAGGGAAGCAAGGTTGTGGCGGATGCGGTCCGAGCCGGAAGAATATTCGCAACTATGACAAATTTCCCCTAAGGGGTATTGTGTTGTATGCTTCATGTGAGGGCGTTCTGGACATTTGCAGGGCGCATATATATATATGAGGAGTGGCTATTGTGGGCAGCCATTCCTTGGAGAGGATAGGTGGTAGACATCTCATTTGCTTGTGAGAGGGTCTTTTCTACGGTTTTGAGAGGGAGAGAGAGGAGGAATCTTTGATTTGATCTTTTTGCCATTCTAGCTTTGTTTGTGCTAGCAAGTGGCTTGTAACCGCACATGGTGAAGTAATCCAAAGTTCAACTTCGTGCCATGATTTGAATCCACGAGCTCCTTTTCTTTTTCCTATTTTTGGAGCTACTTTCGGAGCTATTTTTATGGGATTTTCATTCTTCATTCTCTAGGTCGTTTCCTCTCGGATTTCTTTGGGGGAATCACACATGAGTGCCTTGTGCCTCTTTTCATGGTGATCTCTTGCCCCCAAACGCCGGGATTCGTCCTAGATTTGAAGATTTTGGGATGAACTCGAGGAGGGTGTGTTCTTCGCTAGACTTGAGATTCCCGGAGTTATAGGATTCTAGGCCGAGATCTTTGGGCATAGCCTCTCCTTGAGGTGTATATCATCTACCCAAAATCTTGTCTCAAGACTCCAAGTCGTTTGGGAGATCCATTCTCGAGTTGACCATTTTCGCTGAGTCGATCTATCGATCCGATCGGTTCTTCTTGGCTCGGTCGGATCAATCGACCACTAGCCTTCGCAGCCTTGCAAACTCTCTCGTAGAAGGTCGATATTTCGATTGAATGCTCCGATCGACTCTCGGTGACTCGACTGTTGACATATCGATCCGATCGGAGGCACTTGTACTGGTCGGATCAATCGACTGGTGGTTTTCACTCAACAACGGTCGGAGCATAGGCGATCAATCCGACCAGTGCTTTTCATGTGCGGTCGGATCAATCGACCCGTGTATTTTTTGCTGATTCGATCTGTTGTTTTCTCACGGTAGCAGTCGGAGCATAGGCGATAAATCCGACCGACTTTTCTTGTCCGGTCGGATCAAACGACCCGTGTAAATTTCACTGAACTATTCCTGTTGAGGCCGCGTCTTGTGCTCGATTTGTTCGATTCTTTTTCTGCTGCTTTGATCTAGTTCCTAGGGTCAGTAGCTTCGTAGTAGCTACGTGATCTTGGCTAGATCATTTGGTTGGCTTGGAGTTGATTTGGGAAAAGCCGGATTTGGGAAAGAAATTTTATCGGCTCCCATTCACTCCCCCCCCCCTCTCTGGTCGCCTAATCGGTCCTTCAATTGGTATCAGAGCCGGTTAAGGATCACTCCACCGGATTTGGTTTTCGAGGTTTGAGCTTGCTTTTGACTAATCCTAACATGTGCTTTGACCTATGGCACCAAGTGTGGGGACCCCTTGGCCAGGACGTCCCTCGACCACCCGTATCAGTCCCTGGATCAGTACGCTGATACGGATTTCGACACAGATTAGTGTCAGAAGCAGTAAATAGCGTATAAGTTAAATATTTACACCGATTTAACTAGCGGAGGGCGGCGGGCACTCGTTCGCCACCGGGGTGGGTGGCAGCACCATATCGCCCTGGAGCTTAACCCTGTAGGACAATGAAAGGCAAGAGTGAGTATTCAGAGTTGAATACCCAGCAAATCACACAAATTCAATAATATAATATTAAAAGAATATAAATGTTGGGCCTGGAGGGGCATTTCCTCCCTGCCAGTCCAGATATTAACCCCAGAACCCAGTCATCGGCGCTCCTGCCGTCCGGGTTCTCCATGCAATAAAATAAATCTAATCAGTGGGGGCTTTGACTAAGTGGACTCATTCCGGAGTCACGGCTATCAAGATAGGTTTTACACTCTGCAGAGGTCGTACTTATCTACCCCGCATTCGGTCAGTCCCTACCTTCGTCAAGGCAGGTACTGTCCTACGAGACTCGTACCCACCGGTGACCATCGCTGGTCAGCATTCCCTAGGTCCAGCCACAGGTAATACTGGGGGCTAAGCAGGGGCCACTAATCATCCGCCTCGCGGATGTTGACCCGGGTCTGTGAGCGCATTAATCAGGGCCCTCGGCCCTCAGGGTCTGCGACCCTGTATCCTAGTCGACCCGTGCCGCCCAGTCCCAGTCCTCTGCCTGGGGCTGTCTCCAGCATACCCGTTCCCAACTTGATGCGTGCCCGACTTGGCACCAGGCGCTACCCAGCTCGCCGGTCGGCACTCTGCACCAATCATACGGCTCCTTGGGCTGGGTTACTAAGTTCCGCTGGTGGGGTGTGAATCAAGGCCTCACATAAATAGGCACTCCCGTAGGCTGTGCCTTTTTGGCATGCGGGGTTGTACTAGGCACTAGAAAGACTCTCCCATGAACCGGTCCTTAGCTGAGATCAGAGCGGCTCTTAGGATCCTCCTAGCGAGGCCATCCTTCCACTCCCAATCTTAAAGCATCTACATAGCGGAGCCAGGCTTCCACCCACGTGGAGCCTCCTTACAGCTTAAGCTGCAGAAATGGTAAACTTTAGTTATTGGGTGATATTATTGGTGAGACTTGCCTTCATTGTCGGTCCTTAGACGTTCCGTACGCGGGCGTGAACTGTATGTTGACCGGGCGGGCTTCGGGCCTTCTGGAGCTTCGGCGTCTCGTCGGGCCCGGTCAGGCTATCGAGCAATAAAACACATAAAATAACATCAATATATCAATCAATGCCTATAGATTAGAAAGAGAAAGGGCAGGTGGATATTCCGAGGCTTACCTAGGGATCAGGATGGATATCTGACGGATTATCCATTAATTATTTAATAATAATTAATGAATAGGACAATGGGGCTTAGGAGGGGTTTAGCCGGTGGGGTGGCTTCTAAGTGTGGGAGAAAGGGCTAGGGATAATTATTCTGAGAATTACTAGGATATCTAAGTAATTCCCGAATAATTATATTAATTATTTAGAAATAGATTTCTAAATAATTAAGGGATATTGATTGAATTTCTATTAATATTCGGAAAATTATTAATATAATTTTCTGGGAATATTATGGGCGGCATGCCGGCTGGGGTTCGCTAATCTCTGGGATTTTGGGTTGGGCAGCATAAGGGCTAGGTTTTACCTAGGGTTTTACTAATACTAGGGATTTTTGGTCGGGCAGTATAACTGCGGGATTTTATTTGGGCGGCACAACGGCTATATGGGGCTAAGGTTTAATAGCCGGTGCTTTTGGTCGGGCGGCATAACGGCTATGCCGGGCCAGGGTTTAGTAATCGGGGTTTTTGGTTGGGCGGCATAACGGCTATATCGGGGGATATCTGGGGTTTGGATTTGGACAGCGTAACTGCTAGGTGGGCTAGGATCAGGGTTTCGGTCGGGCCATTATAACGGCTAGGGTGGACAGAGCTGGAGACTCGGAAATCGGGCAGCATCTCGGCTAGGGTTGCGAAACGGCGAGCAGAGATGGGGTTTAGCGGCGGGGGTCGGGCATTGTGCGGCCAGCTGAACTGGCATCGTCCACAATGCTGGGCGAAATGGCTAAAGCTACGCCGCTGGTTAGCCTGTTCCGAGCGCACCCGAAAACAGAGCAGAGCAGCAGGTGGCGCACCTTTCCTATATGTACGTGAGCGGTGTGGTACGACTAAAGCTACGCCGCTGGTTGAACTGTTCCGGGCGTACCCGTGAGCAGAGCAGAGCAGCAGTTGGCGCACCTTTCTATTGTGTACGTGGGCAGCGTTTCCGCAGTGTGTACAGAGCGGCGCTCTCGTGCGTGTGTTATCGCATGTGAGAGCCGAGCTCTTCCTGTACTCCTGTGTGAGAGCTGATGCTCTCACATCTTATAGAGCGCCGGAGGTCGAGCTCTGGCTCTCGCGTGAGGGCGAGCGGCGACAGGGCCTTGCTGCCCCTTTTATAGGCGCGGCAGGGCTCGGCGCTGGTGCTGGCCTGAGGCCGGCGCTTCCTTCGGCGTGGCGTGGCGGCAGCAGGTGGAGCGAGCGGGTCAGGCAGCCAGCAGGTGGAGCGAGCGGGGTGGCAGCGGGGCAGCGGCGTCGTGGCGCCCTGCGAGTGGTGGTGGAGGCGAGGTGGCGCGCCAGGAGAGGCCAGCCGGCCTGCCAGGCAACGTGCAGGTCGACTCCGGCGGCGCGGCGCAGCGAGCAGACCAGGCAGGGCGAGCGGCCTTGAGGCACGCTGGGAGTGCGTGGCGCGCGAGGGAGAGGTGAGGTGGCCTTCGTGATGTCGTCGACAGAGCCAGCAGCGGCCAGGGGTAAGCACAGCGGCGCTCATGGCGGTCATGGCGGCCGGCCGGTGCTGGCGGCAATGGGGCGGCGTCGGGTGGCTGTGGAGAGGGGAAAAAGAAGATGAAAATGGGAAGAGGAAGGGGGAGGGGGTCCTTGGCGACGAGCGGCGGCGAGGTTTGGCCGCCGGAGCGGCGGCGGCGACGGACGCGGCGGCGGCAGCGGCTGGCGGCGGCGGGGAGTTCTGGAGGAGGATAGGGTTGGGGGCAGGCCGCGCGCTGGGCCACGTGGGCGCGCCAGGCCGCGTGTGGGCCGACGGCCTGCAACGGCGCACGCGCGGGCTGGCGGCCTGGCGGGGAGGGAATGCAGTGGGCCAGGGGGCTGGCTGGGCCGCGGGTGGCGCGCGGGGGGCGAGAGGGGGGGAAAAAACGAGCCGGGCCGGCGGGGAGGAAGGGCAAGGCCGGGCCGGCGCGGGGGAGGAGGAGGCACTTGGGCCGGAAGGGGAGGGCGAGCTGGGCCGGGAGGCCGTGCGGGGGGAGCTGGACAGCTGGGCCGCGCCGTGGAAGGGCAAGCCAGGCCGGTGCGTGGGGAGGGGAGGGGTTGCCGCGGGTGAGGGAGAGAATTGGAGGGGGAAAACCGGACTTCACAAGAGGTTTGGGCTGGAAGGGAGCCGGGCCGAAATTGAGGGTGTGGCCCATTTAGAAAAAGAAAGGTTTTCTATTTGTTTGAAAAGAGTTTAGAGTTCGAATTCGAATTCGAGCTTCCTTAAGATTTGAAGGAGGTTCTAAGGCATTTAAAATGCATCACACGTCAAATTAAATACATGGCTTTATAAAATATATTTGAATATTAAGGGAAAGGAAATTATATTTTTAATTAGGAAAAACATTTAAAATGTACTTTAAATGCTTTTTAAAAGGACGGGGTGCAACACCAAGCTCTTCTTCTTGTGTGTCTCTGTCCTCAGGTGGAGAGAAGCGTGATGAGCTTAATGAAGGGATGGTGTTTATGCGTCTTTTGGAAGAAGTGCATCAAGAAGACAATCTTCGACGCAAGCTTCACAAGATGAGTAGAAGTAAACTCACCCAAGGTATAATTGACTTGTTCACTCTCCTTTGTGCTGATGGCGAGATCATAGTTGAGCTTAACAAGAAAATTGACACGTTTGAACTTGATAATTCAAATGCTTCTTTTTCTTCATGCAAATCTTGTGATGCCTTGCGTATTAAATTGGAGAAAAGTGTTAAGTTTGGTGAATGGCATGTTCAGGATGGTAGAAAATTACAAGATGAGATTTGTGCTTTGGAGTCTGAGATTGCTTTGTTGAAGTCAAATGCTTCTTTACCACGTGCTTCTTGTGAGTCTTTGCATGCTGAAATTAAAGAATTGAAATTGACTCACACCACTTGTTTGGATGAACTTGAGCATGCTAAGGCTGAAATTTGTGAGATGAAGTCCATGCCTTGTAGCACTTGCTCTTTGGTTTTTGATGGTGATGTTTGCCTTACTTCTTTGGATACACCTGATACTTTGCTCGATGTGAATAATGATGTCTCTTCTTGTGGTCTCATTTGCACATCTTGCATTGAATTGGAAAATGAAGTTTTGGCTTTGAAAGAAACACGCGATGATATGAGCGCCAAGTTGGGTGAGCACAAGGAGATGAGTGCCAACCTTGAGAAAGAAAATGATCTCTTGCGTACCACATACGCCAAGTGCATTGAGGAGGAGATGACTAATTTAAAAAATGCTCCATGTGGTACTTGTGAGCGGCTCAAGTTTGAAAATAATGATTTACTCACTAGATGCAAGAGTCTTTGCGCTAAGTCTTTAGATTCTCACGATTCTTGTCACTCTGACATTTGTGCTTCCAAAATTGATTATTCTCAGTCGGAGTTGACTTCTTGTGCTGAGCATGAGTCTTTAGATGTTAGTGCTTGTGTTGGTGCTTTGGATAGCTCTCCCATAGCTATTCCTAAGCTTGTTGGTTTTTCCGGTATTGCCCAAGATAATTCAAGTGGCAAGGGTGCTTCTTACTTTTTTGGAACTCATGCTCCCAAACCAAAGTTCCTTTGCACCTTCTGTAAGAAAGATGGCCACGTAGCCTTTCCCATGGCACGTGTGATCCTAATTTGGGGACAAAGCTAGATATGGGTGTTTTTTGCTCTAAGTCCCAAGGGACTTGTCATTTGAACGAGAATGGTGATTTGTCTTCGAAGACTGTGCCTACAGATAGGCCTTGTTACCATTGCTCTTATTGTGACAAGGATGGGCATCAAGAGAGCTTTTGCTATAGGCATGCAAGATGCATGCGGCGAGTTCGTGCTTCTAAGCCTTTGGTTGTTCATAGCCCACCTCTTGGCATGAACACTTGTGTGCCTAGTCAGAAGCCACATTTTGTTGATGGGTTTTATGACTCTTTTTCTAGTGGGGTAGTTCGTGATCGTGGACATGTTTCTAGTGTTTCTCGTGTTGGTCCACGACATGATTTTCATTGTGCTTCTACTGGTTCTTCTTCAAGCGCCTCGAGGGATCATTGCCTTTTTGCTAGTGGTAGCACTCGTTCTTCTTCTCGAATTTCTACTTTGAGGCATGGTTCCAAGAGTGTTGCTAGACCTTTTCATTCGAACCGGCATTTGCATCATGCTAAGCCACATGATAAGTTGAGTACACCATTTACCCATGTGACCAAGTCTTGGGTTCCCAAGTATATGCTTGCTAACCCTTCAGGATCCAAGACTCGGGTTTGTTTGTCCTCTCATGTGTAGGTACGAGGATGCGGGTTGGAGAACATGAGCTTGGTAACTCTTGGTCTTTTGCATGATCAAGGTTTGATGGTTCTCCACACCCTTTGGATGGCCCCGATGTGGCCTTTGTACACTTTGTATAGTGAGTATATCTTTTGTACACTCTTATGCTCACTTGTGTATCTTTGGCATGTTTTGTGCTTGTATCATGCCTTTGTGATTTGTGTAGCATATTGTATATTTAGTCTCGTTGGTGGATTAGTCACCTTTGTATCATAGTGTGTGTGATCCATATGAACTCCTTGTCATGTTTCACCATTTGTTTCAAATTGCTCATGGCATGTTGTTCTTTTGGTATCCTTTGTGTAGATCCTTTGCAACTTATTGACATGTCGTTAGCCCGAGCTTTAATTCCTCACATTTGTATCATCATTGCTTCTTGTAGCACGAGTTGTGGTTTATCTTGTTTTGGGCTTGTCTTGTCTTTGGGTTGCATTTTTCTCCTTTTAGATTTCTCTTCCTTTTGTTTTGTGTTGGAGCTTTCCATTCGCTTTTTGTACACCTTTTCCTAGTTTTCTTTTGCTAGGCGTATTTGCTTGAGGGGGAGCTCGGCTTTATTTGAGGGGGAGTTGTTCCAAGGATTTGCTTGTTGACTTGGTATCCGCTTTTAAGCTTTTATTTGGTATCACATTTTGAGCTTTCAATTGGAAATCATCTTTTTTCGAGTGGTATCAAGTTTTGATCCTTCAATTGGTATCTTTCCTATGGTATTCAATTGGGATCCTTAGCGGTTCTTCATTGGCTATGGAGATTTTCTTGATTGGTTCGACCCTCACGTGTTTTCTTGGTTTTGAGCTGAGTCCTCATTCTATTAGAGCTGCATTTGCATCATGTATCATATGAGCATCTTGCATTGTATAGTTGAGCTTCACCTGTATATCCTTTGCATTTTTTTGTGCTTTGTGTGGACGTGCACTTTGAGTTGTGAATGTGTGGCGAGATGTGCAAGCTTAGTCTCACTTTGATGCTTTGACATAAAATCTGTTGAGCTAGCTTGTTTACCGAATGGTGTAAATTAACTTGACTAATGATCTTTATCACCATTCACCCATGAGCTTTTGATTAGAACTATGTAGCTCTCGTATGAATGATAGTTCTTTGTTTTAGCTCATGTCTGGGACCCATGTTCTTTTCAATCGGGTCAAAGACTTTCTCATTGTGAGTGTTTAGCCTCGTTTGCATCCGAGGGGAAGCAAGTGCTTCTTTATGCTGCAAAGGCATGACATGTGAACTTGAGTTTTTATGAACATCAAAATGAAATAATCAGTTGCTAATCAAGTTCATTTTGTTTTGTCCATGCTAAAACTTGAATGCTTATGTTGTTACATGTTGTCTGCCAAAGAAGTGGGCACATGGTCTCAGCGAGCTTTGAAAGAAATGATGTAAAAGACATGGCTTTGGTGCTTTCAAGGTGCTTACAATGAGCTTTTGATGAGAATTGGTTACCTTGTCTGAGTTTTGGCGTAGAACTAGTTTCCATTCATGCTTGCGCTATCCATGACTAGTTCTTGCTCATGTGGTGACATGTTTAACATATTGATGAACACTTGATAAAATGGTTTGCTCCTGGTGCTTGTGACTTAGTATCACTTTGAGATTGTGTGTGCCTTTGAGCTATATTGTTTACTCCTTAGAGTGCTTTGCCATTCTTAGCACTTGCAAGTGCTTTGTGGTCTACTTGTGAAGCTTGTTAGGTTGGCTTTCCACTTGCACCATATATCATATCATTCATGCTTTGGAGTTCATGTTTTGAATTGGTATCAAGTGAAACATGTATTGATATCTTTGTCTTGATTCTTTTGGAAAAATTGCACAAGTTGATTTGAAAAGGAGAAGACCTTGCTTATTGCTTTTGAATTGCATGAGTTTGTGAGTTTGCTATGTTGGCACTTTGATTGTGCATATCTTTTGGAGTTTGAGTTTGAATCTTTGAACCTTGAGTTTGTACTTTGGCTGTACATTTCAGGGGGAGCGTGTAGTTGTATCTTTTGCATTTTCGCCTTGATTTGTGCATTGTCAACAAGGGGGAGAATTTCTGGAGCATTTGGAAAGGGGAAGAATTTCTGGAGAATTTCTGAAAAAGATTTTGAAAGTTTTGTGAGAGTTTGAGCATTTTCAAGTGTTTTTTCGCACGCACAAGTTCACTTGTTCAGGGGGACTTGCATCTTGCAAGGGGAGTGCTTTGAGTGGTCTGAAAAGTGAATTGGCTTGTGTTTTGTGCATTGCTCTTTTGCCGATGGTGTTGAGCCCTTTTCTCTTCCTATGGAAGGGTCGGCATTTTCTGAGTTTTCTCTTGTGAGTGACTTTGATTTGGCTTGTTCTTGCTTTTGGTCACTTGCTTGAGTGATTGGTTTTCGATTTCTTTTCTTTTTCTTTTCTTATCATTGGTTACTATGTGTGTGTTGTCAATGCACTCATCAAGGGGGAGATTGAGGACCTGGTGTGTCCAAGGACTGGTGGATGGTCGCTTCCTGGTGTGATGAGTGATTGACAACGTGGTGTGGACTGACGTTTCCCTTGGCTCAACTATTGCAGGTGTAGAATGTGGCTTGATTGCATTGGTGCAGGTGAAGAACAGGCGCGAAAGGTCTTAGCCATAGCGGCCTCCGAGGAGATGAGAGAGAAGTAGGCTTGGTTCGTGGGACCCAGTGGCCAGATGGATCAAGTGTGGTTCACATGGTGCAAGAACGAGCAAGGGGACGTGGTTTCGGTGCGAGGTAGCCGCTCACAACCGAAGCTCGTATGCGGACATGAAGCCGGTGCAAGGTAGCGGCTAACGACCGAAGCTTGTACGCGGGGTTTGGTGATTTCGCCACAGAATCATCCGGAGGACGGTTTCTTGGTTTGGGCCTCAAAACTAAGCCCGAGGACTTGGCGTGGCGCGGCCCATCAGGAGGAGCCGTGGCGTCAAGGAGCCTGGACCGGAGGACACGCGGCGTGGTCGCAAAGCTTGCGTCGGAGGGAAGCAAGGTTGTGCCGGATGCGGTCCGAGCCGGAAGAATATTCGCAACTATGACAAATTTGCCCCTAAGGGGTATTGTGTTGTATGCTTCATGTGAGGGCGTTCTGGACATTTGCAGGGCACCTATATATATGAGGAGTGGCTATTGTGGGCAGCCATCCCTTGGAGAGGATAGGTGGTAGACATCTCATTTGTTTGTGAGAGTGTCTTTTATAGGGTTTGAGAGGGAGAGAGAGGAGGGATCTTTGATTTGATCTTTTTTCCATTCTAGCTTTGTTTGTGCTAGAAAGTGGCTTGTAACCGCACATGGTGAAGTAATCCAAAGTTCAATTTCGTGCCATGATTTGAATCCACTGAGCTCCTTTTCTTTTTCCTATTTTTGGAGCTATTTTCGAAGCTATTTTTGGGGGATTTTCGTTCTGCATTCTCTAGGCCGTTTCCTCTCGGATTTCTTTGGGGGAATCAAACATGAGTGCCTTGTGCCTCTTTTCTTGGTGATCTCTTGCCCCTAAACAGGCGAGATTCGTCCTAGATTTGAAGATTTTGGGATGAACTCGAGGAGGGTGTGTTCTTCGCTAGACTTGAGGTTCCTGGAGTTCTAGGAGGTTTGAGGCCGAGATCTTTGGGGCATAGCCTCTCCTTGAGGTGTATATCATCTACCCAAAATCTTGTCTCAATACTCGAAGTCATTTGGGAGATCCATTCTCGAGTTGACCGTTTTCGCTGAGTCGATCTATCGATCCGATCGGTTCTTCTTGGCTCGGTCGGATCAATCGACCGCTAGCCTTCGCAGCCTTGCAAACTCTCTGGCAGAAAGTTGATATTTCGATTGAATGCTCCGATCGACTCTCGGTCGGATCATCCGATCGCACTGAGGGAAAGGTTAGGTCAGAGACTCGACTGTTGACCTATCGATCCGACCGGAGGCACTTGTACTGGTCGGATCAATCGACCGGTGGTTTTCACTCAAGAAGCAGTATCAATCGACCGAGTTACCCAAGAAATTGACACTGACCAGAAGTAGACTTGTGATCCACACGACATCCAGTAAAATCCGCATCAGAATAACCATGAAGAGCAAGCGAAGAAGCAGTAGAATACCAAAGACTCAACTCAAAAGTGTACTTGAGATACCTGAAATCCTCTTGACGGCCTGCCGATGTGAGGTCCTCGGTGAAGCCTAAAAACGAGCGCCAGACACACGCTGAACTGTATGTCCGGCCTCATCGCCGTCAAGTGGAGGAGGGAGCCGATCATGCTCTAGTACTCCTTCTGATCCACTGGTTCTCCGTCCTCATCTGCATCCAAGGCTGTAGTCGTACTCATCGGAGTTGTCATCGGCTTGGAGTCACTCATGTCGAACTTCTTGAGAATGTCCTTCGTGTACTTGCTTTGGTGCACAAACGTCCCGTCCTTGTGTTGCTTGTTCTGCAGCCCGAGAAAGAACTGCAACTCTCCCATCTTCGACATCTCAAATTCCCTGCTCATATCATCTGCAAACTTGGCAAAAAGACTGTGAGAGGAGCCACCAAAAATGATATCATCCACGTAAATCTGAACGATTAAAAGATCATTGCCATTTCTCATCAAGAAGAGCGTCTTATCAACCTTTCCCATCTCAAACCGCTTGCTAAGCAAGAACCCCTCAACTTGCCATACCACACTCTGGATGCTTGCCTTAGGCCATATAATGCTCAGTGGAGTTTGAACACTCGGTGTGGGTACCTCTCACTCTCAAACCCAGGGGGTTGCCTCACATACACTTCTTCCTCGATCACCCCATTCAAGAAGGCACTCTTCACGTCCATTTGGTACAATTTGAACCCTTTAGCAACTGCAAATGCTAGAAGGATCTGAATTGCCTCCAAACGGGCAACAGGAGCAAATGTCTCCTCATAATCTATCCCCTACTACTGCGAAAACCCCTGAGCAACCAACCTCGCTTTGTTTTTCACTATCTCTCCATCCTCACCCCTCTTGTTCTTGGAAACCCACTTGGTTCCTATGGGATGGCAATTTGGAGGTGGTTCAACTAACTCCCACACCTGATTTCTCTCAAAGTTTCCAAGCTCTTCATGCATGGCATTGACCCAATCAGAATCAGATAAAGCGTGTCCAACATTTTTGGGCTCAAAAGACGCAACAAAGGCAGAATGAGCAAAGTGAGAGATGTTTTGTGACCTTGACCGTGTAGTGCGTTCATCCAAATCACTTATGATCCTTGATGGAGGATGATCCTTTTGTACCTTTCGGGGAGCTTCTCGCCTCGAGATTGCCTCCCCCTCAATAGCAGCTTCCACTTCCACTTGATCATGAGCGCGACTCGACGAAGGAGTAGCAGAAGGACCGTCGTCGAAAGTCGTGGTAGTAGTGGAAGTAGAAGGTACATGATCTCCACACGGTGCGTGATTTTCCTCATCATCTTCATCATCAACTTTTTCTTCCTCAAAGATGGACTGTCCCAACTTCTCATCACCTGCACACTCAAAGACAGAAGAGCTACACGGAATGGTCTTGTCGAAAGTGACTTCGCAAGTCTCCATGATTTGGTTAGTTTCAAGATTGAGCACACGATATGCTCGAGAGTGATTAGCGTAACCAAGAAAAATTCAATCCATCGAACGAGACTCAAACTTGTCAAGATTTCCTTTCTTAAGAATGAAACACTTGCAACCAAACACACGAAAATGACTCACACGGGGAGTACGACCATGGAAATGCTCATAGCAAGTTTTCTTCTTGAAAGCACGAAGGAAAATGCGATTTGACACGTGACAAGCTGTATTTACTGCTTTTGCCCAAAATTTTCTAGGAGTCCTATGCTGATCAAGCATCATCCTTGCCATCTCACAAAGAGTCCGATTCTTCCTTTCAACAACACCATTTTGACAAGCAACATATGGCGAAGAATATTGATGTTCAAGACCAAGATCATGACAAAAAGCATCAAAACGAGTGTTCTTAAATTCCGTACCATTGTCACTGCGTATAGCTCTCATGGCACCACCATTACTCTCATTTTTCAACCTCAAAATCAGATCTTTTACAAAATCAAAAGTCTCATCCGTAGTCGCCAATAAAAAACACCCACGCATAGCAAGAATAGTCATTCACCACAACAAGAACATACCACTTCCCACCAACTGAGCGAACGTGAGCTGGACCAACCAAATCCATATGCAAAATCTCCCCATGACGGTCAGTCATCACCTCAGTCCAAGGTGGGTGAGAGGAAGCAACCATTTTACCATGCCTACAAGGTGCACACACCAAATCTTTCTCAAACTTGAGCTTGGGCAATCCTCGGATAAGGTCAAGAGCACTCAAGCGGGTGAGTAAATCAAAGCTCACATGACCCAATCTCCTTTGCCACCTCCATAGCTCAGAAGAAGTACCGGCAATCAAACAACGAGTCGGACCAAACGATCTAGAAAAATCAGCACGGAAAATCTGACCCTCGGGAATAATCATGCAAACAAGCTCACCTCGAGAATCAAGAATCTGAGAATCACCACTCTTAAACCAAACCTCATAACCCTCATCAAGAAGCCGAGAAACTGAAAGCAAATTGAAACCAAGATTCTTGACAAGAGTAACACGTTTCAACACAAAGTTGTTGCTCACCTGAATAGCACCCTCAGGCAACACTCTACCTTTACCCTTATCCCCAAAAGTGACGTACTGCCTGGACACCACTGGGGTGAGGCTGGAGAACCACTTCCTATCTCCGGTCATGCCATGAACAACCAGAGTCCATCAACCAAAAGTCCCCCATGCCTCCCACCTGCACAATCAAAAGCAAGAACGAAAATGAGCGAACGACTCTACACTGGGGTTAGCACAAAAAGAGTCAAACCAGTGTCGAGCATTCTGCTCAAAAGAGGGGTTAGCAAAATCAGCGTTACTCCGTGAAGCCCTCTCATATGTCACCGTCAGACCTCTAGCACCACGCGGGAGAAAACGTGGCCTAGACTCTCTCCTCGCCTCAAAGCTACGGTCGAACCTCCCTGAACTAAACTGACAACGAGCAGGAGGCCGCCTAGCAAAATCACCACGAGCTGGAACACCACGAACACCCAAAGAAGGAACTATACGTACAAACTCCTCTCTCCTAGGCAAGGGTGAATGACACACAGGCACACTATAGGAAGAGTCGTACCTGTCCCTGTTACCCAACTCCTTCTCTCGTCTCACCTCTCTCTTCTTCCTCCAGCAAAACTCCTCAATGTGTCCATCCCTTCCACAATGCTCACAATGAAGCGGACTGGCTTTGGCTTTGGGGTTTCTCTCGGCTCTCTCTTCTGGTAAACCCCACTCCTCACAAAGGTTACTCTCTTCTGGAAGTTGTTTGTCTTTGGGGGAAACTTGGGAGGATCAGGAGTGGTATCAAGCTTGTTTAACAGGTGGTACGGTTTGGGTGTGAAGTTGTTCTTTCTCACCACTACTCTCACCAGTTTTCTCAGAACCCAGATGTTGGCACTCCTTAGCGTCACGTTTTAGCAACGCTCAAGAGCGCGTAGATATATGTCATTGTATGCAAAACTAATTCTGCAAGCGCACAGAATATATCTCGTTGTAGCACTTCACCGTGGGAGTTACCCCAGGGTATCGTATTTATATTTCCGTAGGGAAGCAGATGGTTAAAGTGTATTGAAGAATGAAATGATATATCTTGCCAGAAATATCAAGCCACAAACCCAGGGGCACAAACTCTAGGTTTGGGTGGATAATGGTCAAGTTAATGACCGGATAGAAGGTCTGAAAGACCAGCGACACACGGAGCACCTATTTCTAAAGAAAAGGAAAGACGTTGGGAGAAACCGGACCTAGACTCTTTATAACTCAGAGCAAAAGGCACTCTAGCCTTAGCCTAGACCCTAGCTTAGATACCGGGAACAGAGCTCGCTTCGACGGCTAGAACGGGAGAACCTCAGAACGGGGTGAGAGAGGGGGTTCTCCGGGCTCAGCACTACTGTTATGAATACACCCGAACGTGGTGGACTACGAAGGACGGACAGGGCTGTCACCACCTGCCGCCTACCACTGCTGTACCGTGGGGTGCAACACACTTCCTAGTTAATCAACAAGCCAGACACCACGTCTGCACTCGATGATTAAGATTTCTCTTGAGGCCTGTCAAGAGAAATCCCCGTCTTCCCTAAGGCGTCTTACGGCCCGGTCAAGGCAAGCAAACCCGCGAGATAAAACCCGGTAGAGCTAAACTAAACTCTACACTAAAACTAAAGGGGATAGGACTTTGCTCTAAAGAGAGCAAGATCTTTACTCTTAAAGAAGAGCAAGAGAGAAATATAAAAGATAACTTAAGCTCTGAAGTAAGAAAGTAATTATATAAATAAACTCTTCAAAAGAAGGAAAGGATACAAGAGCTTTACCAGAACTCTGAAGACTCCGAAGATCCGAGCTAAGCTCGACTCGACTCTACTCCCAACTCTAATCCTAATCTAAGAAATGAAAAAGATACTAGAGCTCCCTTCAAGTAAAGACTTGAGATATGTGGTGTGTGTCTTACCAAGGTGAATGAGCTTCCTTTTATAGCCTCCAGGGGGTGGATGTCAGCGTCATTAGCACGCCAAGGCTCTGCTTAGCTTCACGCGAAGGAGGAGACGTGGCGGCCACAGAGGGAGGCCGGCCGGCCTGGGCTAGGCCGACCGGCCTGGCCCTGGTGCCACTTGGCACCATCCTCTGCAGGAACGGTCCTGATGCTCTCCCAAGGTCGGTAACGGTTGCGTTTAGTTGAAGCTTGTCCGAGAATCCTAGGATGTGGGCCCTTCAATCCATGTGCTTTCACCTCTAGGCCTTCCGGGTCCTTGGATCAAACCGACATTGTTTGCACGGTGCTTGATCATCCTGGGCACTTGGCATGGCTTGTGGATCAATGACGTGGCCAGACCTGGCCAGGGGAGGCCGATCGGCCTGGCCTAGGCCGGCCGGCCTGGCTCTGTGCCAGGTTTGACCCTTGTTTCCCCTGGTTAATCTTGCAAGCACAACTCATCCAAAACTTGTGGAATTTGTCAGTAAAAATACTTTTATGTATGGAATATGGTATGATCATCCTCATTTTACTGAAATGTTGACGGTCACTACGAGGTTATAATGGCCGTCAACACCAGACCATGACCATCAGCTCTCTTAAACCCAGCAATCAACATCTTAAGCTGTGGCTCACGACCCGACAACGAACCCAAACACTGTCGCAACTCATCATTCTCATCTTGCAAATGATCAACAGATTGTGCTAGCTCATCATTCTTTAAAGCAACAACATCACAGGCACAACTCATCAACAGGTTTGGCCCTTGTTTCTCCTGGTTCATCCTGCAAGCACAACTCATCCAAAACTTGTGGAATTTGTCAGTAAAAATACTTTGATGTATGGAATATGGTATGATCATCCTTATTTTACCGAAATATTGACGGTCACTACGAGGTTATAATGGCCGCCAACACACCCCCAAGCTTAGACTCTTGCTCATCCTCGAGCAAGGCTAAAACTCTAGGTTCGGTAGGTCAGGAGTTGCTTCAATGTTTATACTCTTAAAGTACCCTGTGCTTAAGCCAAAACTCAACAAATCACTTGAATAGGTTGGCATAAAAGAGAACTCAAACTATGGTTCCACGTGGGGCTGCATTGATTCACGTTTTGAGCTATTGAGAGCTTGAACGGTCATCTCTAAAGTATTTCCTGCAACTTTTCAGGTTCCATCCCAGAGATATGAAATTTTTTTTAAAAGATGGTTGATTCATTCCCCGATGGTACTCTCGAGTCACTCAAGGTGTTTTAATCCTCACTCTTGGTCGGGATTGACCAATGTTTCCCTATACTAAGGCTGAAGTGGAGTTATAGGTAGGGTAAGAGTGGCATACCTTGGTTACTTCTGTTTTCAGATGGAGCATTTGTCTCCATTTTTTTTCGATTACATCTCTTCTCTTACTTTGGTAACAGAGAGGGATTCAGCTTTGTATGGAGTAGTTGAGGACCTTTTGGGGTGAGCTTTGTGATGAGGTGAGTGTATGTCATCGACGGTGGACGTCAACCCCGGAGTGGGACTTTGACTAGTCGGACATTTTGAGGCTAAGGTGGATGGGAAGACCGGTGAATGTCAAGTACCTTCTGCAAGTGGACTTCACCATTCGACAAGACTCAAAGCAACTCAAGATAGCATATGGTAGCTTCAACAAATGTATAACTGTTTAGGCTCTGGATAGGACATTTAAACCATCGAGGAAGATTCACCATGTAACATTTTATAAAAACTTTCGAGAGGTTCCTTACTAAGCATGCAGTTATACCTCGAAACAAACCATATCAAAACTCACAATAACTTAAACAATGAACAAGTGCTCTTGCTCCCACAGTTTTATCATGGCGGATCCTTGAGGACCCGGTGTGTCCGAGGACCGGTGGATGGTCGCTTCCTGGTGTGATGAGTGATTGACAACGTGGTGTGGATTGACGTTTCCCTTGGCTCAAGTATTGCAGGTGTAGAATGCGGCTTGGTTGCATTGGTGCAGGTGAAGAACAGGCGCGAAAGGTCTTAGCCATGGCGGCCTCCGAGGAGCGGAGAGACAAGTAGGCTTGGTTCGAGGGACCCGGTGGCCGGATGGATCAAGTGCGGTTCACATGCTGGCAAGAACGAGCAAGGGGACGTGGTTCCGGTGCGAGGTAGCGGCTCACAACCGAAGCTCGTACGCGGACGAGAAGCCGGTGCAAGGTGGCGGCTAACGACCGAAGCTTGCGCGCGGGGTTTGGTGATTTGGCCACAAAATCATCGGTGGACGGTTTCCCTTGGTTTGGGCCTCAAAACCAAGGACCGAGGACTCGACGTAGCGACGGCCCGGCCTGCCAGCCAGGGGCGGTCCAACCGCCCCCCAGGGGCGGTGTGACCGGTCCCACCTGGGCAGGTCGCCCGTGAGCGTCGAGGAGCTTCGATCCGGAGGACACGCGGCGTGATCGCAAGGCTTGCGTCGGAGGGAAGCTAGCTTGCGGTGGAAGGTGTCCCAGCCGGAAAAATCTTCGCGGAAAATGTCATATTCGCCCCTGAGGGGTATGTATCGCTTAGGGGTAGTTTAGTCTTTCGAGCACCACCATTTGGACTATATAATAGACCCCCTAGGGGTGGTGGCTGTTATCTCTTTAGTTATTTTCATTTGGCTTGTTTAGTTTTCCCCTTCTCTTCATCCTCTCCACCTAGAACTATTTTGAATCATTCATAGTTTGTATAGGTGAATTCATGGTTGGTTGATTGAGCTTAATCTCTACATCTTTGTGCCATGATTTGATTTCCCGAGCTCCTTTTCTTTTTCCCATTTTCGGAGGTATTTTCGGAGCAATTTTTGGGGGATTTTCGTTCTTCACTTTCTAGCCCGTTTTCTCTCGGATTTCTTTGGGGGAATCACGTATGAGTGCCTTGTGCCTCTTTTCTTGGTGATCCCTTGCCCCCAAACGCCGGAAATCGGTTTAGATTTGAAGTTTTCGGGATGAACTCGTGGAGGGTGTGTTCTTCGCTAGATTTGAAATTCCCGGAGTTCTAGGGAGTTAGAGGCCGAGATTTTTGGGGCATAGCCTCTCCTTGAGGTGTATATCATCTACCCAAAGTTTCGTCTCAAAACTCCAAGCCGTTTGGGAGATCCGTTCTCGAGTTGACCTTTTTCCCGTGCTGTCTGGCAAGACCGGTGCGACCGCCCTCGGATACCGGTGTGACCGCCCCTGGCAGGCAAGGGCGGTGCAACCGCCCCTGGATAGAGGTGCAACCGCCCCTGGCTGAGAGTTGCTGATTCGTGTGGTTTTCGATCGATTCGTGTTGGATTTGTTCGATTCGTGTTCCGCTGCGTTGATCTTGTTCCTAGGGTCAGTAGCCTCACAGTAGCTACGTGATCTTGGCGAGATCGGTTGGTAGGCTTTGGAGTTGAGTTGGGAGTAGCCGGATTCGTGAGAGAAATTTTTATCGGCTCCCATTCACTCCCCCCCTCTCTGGTCGCCTAATCGGTCCTTCAATTGGTATCAGAGCCGGTTACGGGTCTTTGCGACTCTAACCAGTCTAAGATCCAAAGATGGCGTACCAAGATCGGGGTTCCGGGCCTCCGCACTTCGATGGGAAGAACTACCCGAACTGGGTTGCGCGTATGGGCGCTTTCTTGCGAGGCAAAGGAAAGTTGCTGTGGGATGTGACGAAAGATGAAAACTATGTCAATCCCACCAACTTAGATGCCCAGGATGCAAAGGATAGATTTGAGGCGAATGCCCGAGCTGTTGACTACTTGTTCCGTGCTTTGTCCGCCGAGGAGTTTGAGCGTGTTTTGGGCGAGGACCTAGCTAGCCAGATCTGGCAGAAGCTCAAGGTAGCCCACGGTGGTGATAGCCATGTCAAGGCTAGGCTTTTCTCGATGTACAGGAGAGAATATGAGAATTTCGCTCATTTGCCTGGAGAGTCGGTTGATGCTTTGTTTCAGCGTTTCACTTCGATTGTCAACAACATGAAAGCCAACATTACCGTGCTCCCATACTCGGATCATGACCGAGCTATCAAGCTCCTGCAAGCACTTGATAGATCCGTGTGGGGTGCCA
Source organism: Urochloa ruziziensis (assembly GCA_015476505.1). NCBI lineage: Eukaryota > Viridiplantae > Streptophyta > Magnoliopsida > Poales > Poaceae > Urochloa > Urochloa ruziziensis. The sequence continues at coordinate 18,037,280 of CM027120.1, forward strand.
AGGTTGAGGCGATCATGGAGTCGGCAAACTATGAGACTCTTTCTGTTGATGAGCTTTTCTCGAAGTTGAAGTCTTCTGAGGTTGACAGACAGTTGCTTGCCAAGGCTAAGAGTCCGACTGATCCCCATAGTCTGGCTCTAGTCGGTGGCTCTGGATATGGACATGCTAACACTCCTAGACACTTTGCTTTGTCTTCTCTTGTGTCCCTTCCAGATGAAGAATATGAGGTGCTGAGCGAGGAGGATCTCGCGTTGCTCACGAGGAGGTTCGAGCGGATGTACCAGAACCGGAAGGGTTCGAGGCGTGCCGGGAGTACGTGCTACAGATGCGGGAAGATGGGCCACTTCATCGCCGAGTGCCCCGAGGAGATCAAGAACGACTACAACCGCAAGCACCGCCCGCGAGACGACCACAAGCACCGTCCCAAGGACGAGTACCGCTCCAAGCAGAAGAACAAGGACGAGAGAAGATCCAAGAACAAGCACGGTGGACACAAGAAGCACAGATCTCGAGCGATGGTGGCAGATGCGAGCGACATCGACACAAGCTCCACCAACACCTCGTCAAGCTCAAGCAGTGAAGATGAAGGACCGCGGCCACCGCAAGGAGAAGAAGAGCTTGAACCGCAACTTCAACGGCATCTCCTTCGCCGCCGTCGACTACTGCACCATGGCGCACGACTCCGTGAAGAGCAAGGACGACTCCGACTCCGACTCCGAGGATGAGGTATTGACAGATCCCACCTCTTTGCGTCAGGAGATTGCTAGGTTAGAGCAGTTGGTCGATAACCGTGATGATGTGCTTAGGAAGACCAACAAGGAGAAGAGGGAGTTTAGGTCTTTGCTAGGAGAGTCCAAGGATAGAGTGGCTGAGCTTGAGACCTTGCTTTCTGAGACTGGAAAGAAGGCTATGGAGTTTGAGTCTTTGCTTTGCGAGTCTAGGGAGAGAGCAGCTAAGCTTGAGTCTGAGATTGCTGTATTTGAAAGATGCTCCTCTTGTGTCTGATGAGGTTGAATGCTCGTTCTGTGATGTGCATATTGCTGATCTTGTTGTGCTTAAGGAGAAACACATGACTTGCTTGGATGAACTAGAGGGTGCTAGGGTTGAGCTTGCTGAGTTGAAGTCTAGGTCATCTTTGCTAGGTGCTTGTACTTCTTGTCCTGCTTTGCATGCTCAGTTGCTTGAATCACGCACCATGATTAGTTCACTTGAAGCACAACTTAAATCTCCCATTGCGAATTCATGTTCTGCTTGTGATGTTGTTGCATTGAAAAATGTTGAGTTAGAGCAGTGTGTGAATCGCTTGCAAGATGAGAATGATGAGCTGAGACAGTGTTTGGGTTGGTTGTCTGGTCGTGAGCCTCAGCTCAAGATGTTGATTGCTAGTTTTAAGAGAGCTGATGGTTGTGGTCTTGGTTCTGAGAAGGTTGGTGAGAGTAGTGGTGAGAGAGAGAGAGATCCAGAGAGCTCCACCGCAAACATTCCCACAAACCCACCAAAAGCCATTCTCAAGAACACCTTCACACCCAAACCAAACCACCTGCTAACAAGCTTGACACCACTCCAGATCCTCCCAAGTTTCCACCTAAGACAGAGAACTTTCAGAGGAGAGTGACCTTTGTGAGGAGTGGGGTTTACCAGCCGAGAGAGAGGGCACAGCCGAGAGAAACCCCAAAGCCAAAGCCAGTCCGCTTCCATTGTGAGCATTGTGGAAGGGATGGACACCTTGAGGAGTTTGTTGGAGGAAGAAGAGGGAGGTGAGAAGAGAGAAGGAGGTGGGGAACAGGGACAGGTACTACTCTTCTCGTAGTGTGCCTGTGTCTCGTTCACCCTGGCCGAGAGGCGACGCCTTTGTGCGCACAGTTCCTGTGGTTGCTAGTCGTGGTGTTTCAGCTGTTCGTGAGTTTGCTAGGCGGCCTCCGTTTCGTGGTCAGTTTGGTTCAGGGAGGTTCGACCGTAGCTTTGAGGCTAGGAGAGAGTCTAGGCCACGTTTTCCCCCGCGTGGTGCTAGAGGTCCGATGGTGAGAGACGAGAGGGTTTCACGTGGTAGAGTTGATTTTGCTAACCCCTCTTTTGAGCAGATGGCCCGACACTGGTTTGACTCGTTTTGTGCTAACCCCAGTGTCGAGTCATTCGCTCATTCTCGTTCTCGGTTCTGATTGTGCAGGTGGGAGGCTTGGAGAACTTTTGGTTGATGGATTCTGGCTGCTCGAGACATATGACAGGTAATGGTAAGTGGTTCTCCAGTCTCACCCCGGTGGTGTCCAGGCAGTACATCACTTTCGGGGATAAGGGCAGAGGTAGAGTGTTGTCTGAGGGTGCTATTCAGGTGAGCGATACTTTCATGTTGAAGCGGGTTGCTCTTGTCAAGAATCTTGGTTTCAATTTGCTCTCAGTTTCTCAGCTTCTTGATGAGGGTTATGAGGTTCGATTTAAGCGTGGTGATTCGAAAATTCTTGATTCTCGAGGTGACCTTGTGTGTATGATCATTCCTGAGGACAGATTTTTCGTGCTGATTTTTCTCGATCTTTTGGTCCTTCACGGTGTTTGATCGCTGGTACTTCTTCTGAGCTTTGGAAGTGGCATAGGAGATTAGGGTCATGTGAGCTTTGATTTACTCACACGCTTGAGTGCTCTTGACCTTATCCGAGGATTGCCCAAGCTCAAGTTCGAGAAAGATTTAGTTTGTGCACCTTGTAGGCATGGTAAGATGGTTGCTGTTTCCCACCCACCTTTGACAGATGTTATGACTGAGCGTCCAGGGGAGCTTTTGCACATGGATTTGGTTGGCCCCGCTCGCGTTCGTTCAGTTGGTGGGAAGTGGTATGTTCTTGTGGTTGTTGATGACTTTTCTCGATATGCTTGGGTGTTCTTTCTGGCGTCGAAGGATGAGACTTTTGATTTTGTTCGAGATCTGATTTTGAGGTTGAAAAACGAGAGTAATGGTGGTGCCATGAGAGCTATACGTAGCGACAATGGTACGGAATTTAAGAAAACTCGTTTTGATGCCTTCTGTCATGATCTTGGTCTCGAACACCAAACTCTTCGCCATATGTTGCTTGTCAGAATGGTGTTGTTGAGAGGAAAAATCGAACACTTTGTGAAATGGCTAGGACGATGCTAGATGAGCATAGGACTCCTAGGAAGTATTGGGCAGAAGCGGTGAACACAGCTTGCTATGTTTCAAATCGGATTTTCCTTCGTGCTTTCAAGAAGAAAACTTGCTATGAGCTTTTCCATGGTCGTTCCCCCCGTGTGAGTCACTTTCGGGTTTTTGGTTGCAAGTGTTTCATTCTGAAGAAAGGAAATTTGGACAAGTTTGAGTCTCGTTCGATGGATGGAATTTTTCTTGGTTATGCTAATCACTCTCGAGCATATCGTGTGCTCAACCTTGAGACTAACCAAATCATGGAGACTTGCGAAGTCACCTTCGACGAGACCATTCCAGTGTAGCTCTTCTGCTTTTGAGTGTGCAGGTGATGATGATTTGGGACAGCCCATCTTTGAGGAAGAACAGCCTGATGATGAAGATGATGAAGAGTTTCATGCACCGTGTGGAGATCGTGTACCTTCTACTTCCACTACTACCACGACGTTCGACGACGGCCCCTCTGCTACACCTTCGTCGAGTCGCGCTCCAGATCGAGTTCAAGTGGAAGCTGATGTTGAGGGGGAGGCAATCTCGAGGCTAGAAGCTCCCCGGCTGGTACAGAGGGATCATCCACCTTCGAAGATCATCGGGAAACTTGGATGAACGCACTACACGGTCGAGGTCACAGAACATCTCTCATTATGCTCATTCTGCTTTTGTCGCGTCTTTTGAGCCCAAAAATGTTGGACACGCTTTATCTGATTCTGATTGGGTCAATGCCATGCATGAAGAGCTTGAAAACTTTGAGAGAAATCAGGTGTGGAAGTTAGTAGAACCACCTCCAAATTGCCATCCCATAGGAACCAAGTGGGTGTTCAAGAACAAGAGGGATGAGAGTGGTGAGATTGTGAGGAACAAAGCGAGGTTGGTTGCTCAGGGGTTTTCACAGCAGGAGGGGATAGATTATGAGGAGACATTTGCTCCTGTTGCCCGTTTGGAGGCAATTCGGATCCTTCTAGCATTTGCAGTTGCTAAAGGGTTCAGATTGTACACTACAAGGTTTTCCCCATATTGCCACAAAACTTAAGTGCAACGACACTAATTTGGTTGCATTACTGGGATGTATTACAACCAAAATGTGTTTTGGTGGTAATATGTGACTGTATTGCAACAAATGTGTTGGGTTGAGATAGGTATGGCTTTCGTAGCAAAAGAAAGGTGTTGTTACAACCATTTTTCCAATTTTTGTGGCAATTGCTTAGGAGATTTGCCACGACATATGGTGGTTGCATTAGTGGTTGTTTGGTTGCAATTAAAAGGTGTTATTGCAACCTAATTAGTGTGCGTTGCTTTTGCTAGATACTATGGCCACATCGTACTTTGGTTGCATTAATCTTGGTGTGGTGTTGCAATAGGTAAGTGGATATTGCATCGAAGTTCCCCGAGTGGATGCAATAGCATTGTTGTATTGCCACGATCATGTTTGGTTGCCATAGCATGGAACGTCATTGCAATTTGTAGACGGTTATTGCAACACACATTCAGTTCGTTTCAATAATGTATGGCTATTGCTACGCTTTATAGTTGTTGCTATAGTCAGCCTCCAATACAACATGAATGTCTTGATATGGACTCATCTTTGTGGATCCTCGTATTCCATAGCTATTGATACTAATGTTTTCGTAGAACGCTACATGCATGCTCACATTGTTTACCCGAGTTTGTTTTCCTTAGTAGATTGTTTACTCGAGTTGATATAGTACAATTATAGTCTTAAGTGTTTATTAGTAACACGAGCGTAGCTACGGGGCTCCCATATACCTTGTGGAAGATTTTTAGCGACTCATCTATAAAGCCCACCAAGACCCAGTTGGTGATGGGCCATTCAACTTTTCAATAGAAAAATATTGAATACAAAAATATTGATCAACATTTTATCTTTCCGGAAATGTTGAGCCCTAACTTTTTTTTTGAAAAATGTTGACCAACATTTTTGAGAAATGTTCGACGTCAACTTTTCTTTGCCGACATTATGAAAAATGTTGAGTCTCAAGTTTTTTCGCCAACATTTTTTTAGTCTCAACTTTTTTTGCCAACAAAATGTTGAGTCCCAATTTTTTTCGCCAACATGAGTCTCAATATTTTTCGCTAACTTTTTTTTTTCAAAAATGTTGAAGTTCAACTTTTTTAGCCAACATTTTTAAAAAAAATGTTGAATGTCAACTTTTGTTCTCTCCCAACAATCTGCTACCGGATGGGCCTTCCTCCCCGGCTCCAGCGGTTGGTGATGGCACAAGGCCGGGGCGACAACCGAAGCATGGTATGCCGGGGCTGTAAGAGTTGGGACGGTGGCAGCGCAAGGCCTAGGCACCAGTCAGGGGCATAGCGCGCCGGGGCTGCACGGCGGCGGCCGGAGCGCGGCCGCACGGACTGGTGCGGTGGAGGCGCAAGGTCGGGGCGGTGGCCGCACGGGCGCGGCGGGCAGCCGAGGGGTGGCGACGGACGGTCGTTGTTGCGCGGGGGTGCGGCAGATGGTAGTTGGAATGGAGAGAAATTGATTTGATTTCGTTCATAACAAGCAATTTGATTATGTACATAATTATCATGTCGTTATTGGATGAGGTAGCCAAGTATTGCAAAGTAGTTTAATTATCTAGCCAACAAACTCATCTGGTGATTGCATAACACCTCAAGGGGAAAGACAAGAATTAATTAACAGGGAGAACGTGTGAGAGAGGGACTCGTTATGGATGTACGCCAGGATGTCGATGTGATCTCTAGCATAAAATACATTGTTTATGAGGGGGTAATCAGAACTTCTATACGAGACCAAGGGGGTAATCGATTGTTTTTTCTAAAAACAATCGGCAAAAAACCTACAACATACCTATCCTAGCCGCCTCGCGCTCGCTCCTCCCGGTGGCTCCCGGCTCCGCGCCTTCGCTGGACGCCGGTCTGCCTGTCCGCTGTCGAGCGTCCACCCGTCCGCCATCTGATGTTTGGCCATATGCCTTCGTCCGCCGTTGCTTCCTGCTTTGTTGTGGTGATGCCAGTGCACAGCCAATAGGCAAGTCAAGAGTCGATCGACAGGCTATAGGCAAGTCTGTTTAGGCAAACTTAATCTATGCAATTATGTTTAGGGTCTGTAGTATGTGTATTTTTTTTACAAAATTTGAAATCATGCGCTCGATTTCATATGGATCGTGTCCCAAAATCTCAGGCTGATCATCGACTGGGCATCGATCTTGACCATCACGTGATTGTCCCTGATCGTTGTCCCCTGCGTTGGCGATCTAGGAGGAAAAGCTTGGCGAGCGCCCAGGGGGGGGGGGGGGATCCGGACCTCATCGGGGCGCTGGCGCCCTAGCTCTCATTTATTGTTCTAAAGCAGCGCCGCCCCTAGATACGTCGACTCGTTGATCTCGTAAGCATCCATGCAAACTTTATAGATATGTCATGCAAATATTTATGTTCAACTCAATGTTCAGTATAGCATCGATGATGGTTGTTGTTTCATGTGATTATTATTCAGGAAAATGTCATCATATAATGAAGATAGGAGTTGGATGCGCTTGCCTCGAAATTTTCCAGAGTGGATGGAGAAATTTAAAAAATTTATGGAAATCACTTTTGCTGGGACATCAAGAGGTGGAACTGCTATGTGCCCATGTGTTAGATGTCAATGCACAATATCCGAAGCACAACATGTGGTTCAGAATCATCTGCTCTCTAGAGGGTTTGCTGAATCTTTCATAAGAGAAGGCAATAATTCATCAGTTGCAGCATTAGATAATCGTGATCATGAAAGTGACGTGTCTACACCACCTAATGATGTAGGATTGCACAATGAAGCTGCAGCAACACAAAATTTTGGAGTAGACAATGAAGAAAGTGAACCAATTGATGATCGTGCTGCCACTAATACTTTGATTAGCTCCCTTCTGAGTGGCTATACACGAGGGGGAACTGAGGAAGCTGAAAGTGAAGAGCCAAATAAACATGCCAAGATATTTTTGAGGCTATTAAAGGAGGCAGAAAAGGAATTGTATCCAGGTTGCACAGAGGCTACTAAGGTTTCATTTATTGTCGCACTTTTTCAGATTAAGTGCATGTACGGTATTAGTAATGCTGGATTGCAGGCCATACTTATTTTGTTCTCAAAGATACTTCCTGATGGCCACTGTATCCCAGACACAATGGAGAAAGTTCAGAAGGTGATTGGAGATCTAGGCTTGGACTATGTGAAGATACACGCTTGTGAGAATGATTGTATATTATTTTGGAAGTAAAATGCAGCTCTTGATACATGTCCCATCTGCAAAGTGTCTAGGTGGAAAGATCTCAATGGCAGTGGTGACAAGGGTGCTGCTGATGGTGGCGACACTGCAAACGTGAAGAAGTTGCCACGTAAAGTCCTCCGCTACTTTCCTCTTACTCATAGGCTGCAAAGAATTTATATGTGTGCAAGAACTTCATCGGACATGCGATGGCACAAGGAAGAATTGGTGAACGATGGTAAAATGCATCATCCTGCTGACTCGAAGGCATGGAAGCATGTGGATACGAAGTATAAATGGTTTGAAAAAGAAGCTCGTAATGTTAGGTTGGGTCTTGCTTCTGATGGCTTTAATCCCTTTGGGATTCCAAATAAAATCCAAATGTTCACACTAAAATTTAAACACCTTAACAATAATATTTTATATATATTTTTTTTATGCCTAAGAATTTTAGGAGAGATTCAATGAAGACAACCTTATATTTTTCCTAGTTAGCATCATATCCACGAATTTTTTTTAAAAATCCACATTTTTATTACTTAAACATTCCAGAAAAATCTGGGATGTTACAATCTCCCCCCCTCACTAGAATCTCGTCCCCGAGATTAAGTTCGTACCTGGGTCTCGAAGAGGTGTGGGTATTTCTCTCTAAGGTCTGCCTCCTTCTCCCATGTGGCTTCTCGTTCCGTGTGGTTACTCCATAGCACCTTGCAGTATGGAATCGAGCTTCTCCGAGTCTGCTTCTCGCCTCTTTCTAAGATCTTCACGGGGTACTCCAAGTACTCAAGGGTATCTTGCAGGTCGAGGGCTTCGACTGGCACTGTCTCTTCTGGTACTCATAGGCATTTCTTGAGCTGTGATACGTGGAACACGGGATGCACCCCTGCAAGCTCCTCTGGTAGTTCTAGACGGTAGGCTACCTTCCCGATTCTTTCGGTGATGAGGAAAGGTCCTACAAACCTCGGGGCTAACTTGCCCTTCACGTGAAACCTCTTGGTTCCGCGTAACGGGGAGACCTTAAGGTAAACATACTTCCCCACCTCAAAGGTCAACTCACGTCTTCTCTTATCGGCGTAGCTCTTCTGTCTGCTCTGGGCTACCTTCAAATTCTCCCGAACCTTGGCCACATTCTCTTCTGCTTCTTCAATGGATGCGGGTCCAAAGAAGGGTCGCTCTCCGACCTCTGACCACATGAGAGGGGTTCTACACTTCCGGCCATAGAGTGCCTCAAAGGGCGACATCTGCAAGCTTGCTTGGTAGCTGTTGTTGTACGAGAATTCTGCATATGCTAGGCTTTTCTCCCAGTCCTTGCCGTAACTCAAGACACATGCTCGGAGTAGATCCTCTAGTATCTGGTTCACTCTCTCGGTCTGGCCGTCGGTCTGCGGATGGAAAGCTGAACTGTACACTAATTTGGTGCCCATAGACTTGTGCAATTTTCGCCAAAACTTGGCGGTAAACTGGGGTCCTCTGTCTGACACTATTGTCTTGGGTGCCCCGTGTAGCTTGAGAACGTGCTCAACATAGAGGTCTGCTAAGATGCTCACTGAATGGGTGGTCTTTACCGGAATGAAGTGTGCTACCTTGGTGAGTCTGTCTACTATCACCCAAATCGAATCATTTCCCTTTTGTGTGCGGGGCAGGCCATTTATGAAATCCATGCTAATATCTTCCCACTTCCACTCTGGCACTTCTAGAGGGTGTCGTAGTCCTGCGGGCCGTTGATGCTCGGCCTTGATCCTGCGGCAAGTGTCACATCGGGCTACATACTCTGCGATGTCTATCTTCATGTTCTGCCACCAGAAGTGATCCTTCAGGTCTTGGTACATCTTAGTACAACCGGGATGAATCGAGTACTTGGAATCATGGGCCTCGCTTAGAATGGTTCGGCGGAGTTCCTCATCCCGTGGTACGCATATGCGATCCTTCAGCCATACCGTGCCTTGCTCATCTATCCGGTAATCTTCGGCTTTGCCCTTGGCCATAAGCTGTATCAGTCCATTGATCTCTGGGCAATCTTTCTGTGCTGCGCGAATCTGTTCCTCTAGGGTGTACTTCACATGCAGCTCGCTGATCCTTTCTAATTCTGAGTCTGCAGCATTCTCCTTCTCATTCATAACCCCGCAATAACTCTTGCGGCTAAGTGCATCGGCGACTACATTGGCCTTGCCGGGATGATACTGAATGTTCAGATCGTAGTCCTTAATCAACTCTAGCCATCTTCTCTGCCTCATGTTCAGCTCAGACTGCGTGAAGAAGTACTTCAAGCTCTTATGATCGGTGAAGATGTCACACTTATTGCCAATCAGATAATGTCTCCAAATCTTCAGGGCATGTACGACTGCTGCAAGCTCTAGGTCGTGAGTAGGGTAGTTTTCCTCATGCTTCCGCAACTGGCGGGAGGCATAGGCAACAACTTTCCCATCCTGCATAAGCACACATCTGAGTCCTTGCCTTGATGCATCACAGTATACTACAAAGTCTCGTCTGATATCCGGCAGGGTCAACACGGGAGTGGTGGTAAGCTTGGTCTTCAATTCTTGAAAGCTCTCTTCGCACTTTTCTGACCAAACAAATGGCACATTGTTCTTAAGCAACTCGGTCATAGGCTTGGCAATCTTCGAGAAGTTCTCTATGAACCGACGGTAGTATCCAGCTAATCCGAGAAAACTCCTGATCTCTGTCACGTTTTTGGGCTGCTTCCATTCAGTCACGGCCTCGATCTTTTCCGGGTCAACTGCTACACCTTCTGCTGTCAGCACATGGCCTAGGAAGGCAACTTTCTCCAACCAGAACTCACACTTGCTAAACTTCGCGTAGAGCTGATGCTGTCTCAACCTTTCGAGCACAATCCTGAGGTGCTCCTCGTGCTCTTCGGCAGTCTCTGAGTAGATCAAAATGTCATCGATGAACACCACAACGAACTTGTCCAACTCTTCCATGAATACCTTGTTCATCATGTTCATGAAGTATGCCGGCGCATTCGTCAACCCGAAAGACACAACCAGAAACTCAAACAGCCCATAACGGGTGGAGAAGGCGGTCTTGGGTATATCCTCTGGCCGAATCTTCATCTGGTGATAACCGGATCTAAGGTCAATCTTGCTAAAGTACTTGGCTCTCCTTAGCTGATCCAGAAGGTCATCAATTCTAGGCAATGGGTACCAGTTCTTGATTGTTACCGCATTTAACAAGCGGTAGTCTATGCACAGGAGAAGTGTACCATCCTTCTTCCTGACAAACAACACGGGTGATCCCCATGGTGACGCACTCGGTCGAATAAACTTACGGTCCAAGAGATCTCTCAGCTGCTTCTTCAATTCCTCCAATTCCTGCACGGACATCCGATAGGGTCTCTTGGATATGGGGGCAGTGCCTGGGACTAGCTCAATGGTGAACTCAACGTCTCTATCCGGGGGTAAGCCTGGTAACTCCTCAGGAAACACATCCGGGTACTCGCAAACGACTGGCACATCCGCTATAGTCTTCTCACTGAGGCTGTGTAGGTGGGCCGTAGGTGTTTGCTTGGCTGCTACGGGCTCAATTCTCACTATCTTACCACTAGGGTGTGTCAAGGTCACAAGGCGAGGTGAACAAGAGATGTTTCCCTTGTGTAGGGTCAACCAATCCATGCCTAGGATGATGTCAATGCCGTCTGATGGTAGAACTGTGAGGTCGGCTAGGAATTTATGGCCTCTCATCATGATGCCAACACCTTTGCACATCTTTGTGCACTCTAGGTCTCCTAAGGGTGAAGTGGTGATTATGGGTACGGCTCGGGGAACCATGGGGAGAGATGTATGTGCTACAAACTTGCTAGATATATAAGATCCGGTAGCTCCGGTATCAAACAGAACCAATGCACAAGATCCATCAACAATAAACTCACCGAGTATGACGTCGGGTGCTTCCTGTGCTTCTGCTTCGATCATATGGTTGAGCTTCCCGCGTGCAACACCTGGCTGGCCGGGGGTAGCGGCTGGTCTGCCACCGGGTGCGGCACCGCAAGCTGGTGTCTGGGAGTTCTTCTTCTCTGGGCACTCGTAGGACTTGTGGCCTGGCTTGCCACAGCTGAAGCGGGTGAACGGGGCACTTGAACTGTTCTGGCGTTCGTAGGATCCACCAGAAGAGGGGTAGCTAGGGTTCCTCCCTCCGGCAAACTGTCCACTGCCTCCTCCAAAGCTGCGGGTTGGCTGGTTCTAACCTGGGCGGTAGCTGCGGTAGGGTTGACTCTGTCCCTGTCGGTAACTGGTGCCCCTCTGCTGGCTGGGCTGTCCGTAGCTCGGTCTCTGAGGTGGCCTGTCTCGGGTCAGCTGGTCGAACTTGCGCTTCTTGACTCTCATGCGTCCCTCGTGGTCCAGCCTCTCCTTCTCGACGGCGATGGCGCGGTTCACCATGTGGCAGAGTGTGGGGAAGTCACTCCCAGCCACAATCTGCCTGATCCCATGGTGTAGGCCCCGGTGGAACCAGAACTGCTTCTTCTCTTCAGTGTTGGTGTCCTCGGGAGCATAGCTGAAGGACCGAATCGGCGACCAGAGAGGGGGGGGAGTGAATGGGAGCCGATAAAAATTCTTTCCAACCAATCCGGCTATTCTCCCAAATCAACTCCAATGCCTCCGAAAGCGATCTTGCCAAGATCACGTAGCCACTGTCAAGCTACTGACCCTAGGAGCAAGAAACACGCAGCGGAACTCGAGTCGATCGAAACGAACACAAAACGAACCGAAATGAGGCAAAACCTTCTCTACCCAGCCAGGGGCGGTTTAACCTCCCTAGGGGCGGTTTAACCGCCTAGGGGGGTGGTTTAACCTCCTGGGGGCGGTCAAACTGGGAGCTCTCGGGAAAAAGTCAACTCGTGAGTCGATCTCCCAAACGGCTTGAGCTCTTGAGACGAAACTTTGGGGAGATGATGTACACCTTCAGTGGAGTATATTCCCCAAAAATCTCGGCCTCAAACACACTAGAACTCCCGGAATCTCAGATCTCGTGAAGAACACTTCCAACCCGAGTTCATCCAAAAATCCCCAAATCCGAAGCGATTCTTTGCGTTTTGAGGGGGCAAATCACCAGGAAAAGAGTGTCCACGACCTCATGTGTGAATCCCCCAAACAAACACGCAAGGAAACGACCTCAAACACAAGGAATCGAAAATCTCCCAAAGGGGCCAAAAAGAGGCACGGGATGAACAACGAAATCACACAAAGAGGGATACAAGAAAGCCAAATCTTCCATACATCACGAGGTCAACTTCTTTACAAAGAGGCTAGCTATCCTCCCTTCATCCAACCCTCTCAAAGATTTCTCCGGTGAAGCACTTGGCTAGCCTATGGAAAACTAGAAAGAAAACTAAAGGAAAATAGTTCAAGTGCAAGGGAAATAAAACTAGACTACTTAGATAACAGCCACCAGCCCCTAGGGGGTCTATTATATAGTCCAAGTGGTGCTGCTCTAAAGACTAAACTACCCCTAAGTGATACATACCCCTCAGGGGCAAATTTGACATTTTCCGCGAAGATTTTTCCGGCTGGGACACCTTCCACTGCAAGCTAGCTTCCTCCGACGCAAGCCTTGCAGTCACGCCGCGTGTCCTCCGGATCGAAGCTCCTCGACGCCGATTTTGGGCCGGCCCAGGGGAGGCGGTTAAACCACCCCTGGGGGCGGTTAAACCGCCCCTGGCAGCCACATCTGGCCCAGCTGCCCAAATTCGCCTCGTCGAGTCCTCGGTCCTTGGTTTTGAGGCCCAAACCAAGGGAAACCGTCCACCGATGATTTTGTGGCCAAATCACCAAACCCCGCGCGCAAACTTCGGTTGTTAGCCGCCACCTTGCGCCGGCTTCTCGTCCGCGTACGAGCTTCGGTTGTGAGCCGCTACCTCGCACCGGAACCACGTCCCCTTGCTCGTTCTTGCCAGCATGTGAACCGCACTTGATCCACCGGCCACCGGGTCCCTCGAACCAAGCCTACTTGTCTCTCCGCTCCTCGGAGGCCGCCATGGCTAAGACCTTTCGCGCCTGTTCTTCACCTGCACCAATGCAACCAAGCCGCATTCTACACCTGCAATACTTGAGCCAAGGGAAACGTCAATCCACACCACGTTGTCAATCACTCATCACACCAGGAAGCGACCATCCACCGGTCCTCGGACACACTGGGTCCTCAATCTCCCCCTTGATGAGTGCATTGACAACACACACATAGTAACCAATTGATATAAGAAAATATAAAAGAAATCGAAAACAAGACTCAAGCAAGTGACTAAAAGCAAGAACAAGCCGAGAACAAAGTCACTCTGCAAGAGAAAGCTCCAGAAACGCCGACCCTTCAAGAAGAAGCGAAAGGGCTCAACACCATCGGCAAAAGAGCAAAAGCACAAAGCACATATCACAAACTTCAAATCCTCCAACTCACTTTTCAGGACTCTCAAAGCACTCCCCCTGCAAAGATGCAACTCCCCTGAACAAGTGAACTTGTGCGTGCGAAAAATCACTCGAAAATGGCTCAACTTCCACAAAACTTGTGCTCTCAGCACAGGGGCGGTTAAACCGCCCAGGGGGGCGGTTAAACCGCCCCTGGCAGATGACCAAGGCCAAAAATGCCAAAAATGCACAAACCAACTCGCAACGATGCCGTTTCCACTTGAAAACCTTCCACATGTGCCCAGCAAGATATTCCAATGATCAAACTCTCAGAAACTTCGCAAATTTTCAGAAAACCTCATTTGGGCAAAACTTTCAACCTCTCACACAATTTCGACAAATTCTAGAGCAAAAGCTTTCTTCAAAGATTCAGCAACATCTCCCCCTTGCCAAATGCTCCAGAAATTCTCCCCCTTGTTGACAATGCACACATCAAGGCAAAATGTACAAAATGCAACTACAAGCTTCTCAAATATACAATGAGCAATACAAAATGCTACAAGTTAGAGAAGAGGCATACAAGCTAGTTCATCATGTCACACGGGCATTGCCATCAAGAAGGTGAAGACATATATCCAATTGACAAAGCCATGAGCAAATTGTGGATTTTTATCAAAAATGTCACCGCATGAGCAAAGTCCTAACCATGGATTGTTTAAGCAAAAATAAACTTCATCTCACCAAAATCATGAAAGGACAAGCATTCTTGACAAAAGATCATCATAAACGCCCAAGTTCTACCTCATGTCATGTCAAAGCACGGAGCCATGTGTTCACTTCTCATGGGAGACTTCTCCAGGCAAACAACATGCAACCGCTTAGCACCCATGTGTGCAAGTGTGTGCAATGGTGAAAGCATAGAGACATGAGCATAAATTCAGCAAATATTTCTTTTTCTCATCTTTCTTCTTTCATGCATAGACATCTCATTTATCAAGTTGTTCAAGTTAAGCATGGTACATGAAATGTCTTTGCGACAGAAAGAAGCTTATGCTCCTCCACAAGATAAAGCATGGGCTAAACATTTACAATGACAAAGGTCTTTGACCCAATTGAAAAGAATATCAACACCCTAGCATGATCTTAAGCCAGATATAGCCATTTCGACTCAAACAAGACATGCAAAGGCATTTACTCATGGGTGAAGAAATTAAGTTCAGTTTGTCATTTTAATTCAAAAAGAGACTATCTCAATAGAATATATATCAAAACCATCAAGAGCATAGCCATCCATACAAGCTATCCCTAGCCAGCCTGCCTAAACTCTAAAATGTAGCAAGTTGTACCAATCACTGCATATAGGAGAAGCTCATCCTAAGATATGATACAAAAGATGAAATCAAGATACAAAAGCAAGAAAAATATACATCAAGATACAAAGATGGTACAACAGTATACATATGCTACAAGAGAAGCCTCCAAAACTCAGCTCAGAAAACCGCACACACACCAAGTTCTCCTCGCAAGCGGGTGAAGGTAACTTGGTCAAGTGGCTTAGTGAAAATGTCTGCAAGCTGGTTTTGGGTAGAAACATGGGCAAGCTCAATCTCAAAACACAAGCGCAATCAAAGCACAAATACAAAGCTCCCCCTGGAATGTGCAACCGAAATGCAAATCCAAGGTTCAGGTTCAATCATCAGCTCCCCTTGGAATGTGCAACTGAAATGCAAATCCAAGGTTCAGGTGCAAACTTCAAACTCCCATAATATGCACAATCAAAATGCAAATGCAGCAAACTCACAATCTCATGCAATCCAAAAAGCTATAAACAAAGTCATCTCCTTGTCAAACCAACTTGAGCAAATTTCTCCCCATTAAATAAGCTGAGCTCCCCCTCAATCAAAGACACCTAGAAAAACTAGAGAAGGTGTACAAAAGCAAATGGAAAGCTCCATCATAAAAAGGAAGAAAAATCTCAAATGAGCAAAATGCAACAAAAGATACCAACTAAAAGGATACCAGATAAACAAATGTACAATATGCTACACAAAACATAAAAACCAAGATACAGGCACAAAGCAAGCTAAATATACACAGATGAACACAAGAGTGTACAAGGGATATACTCACAATACATAGTGTACAAGGGCCACATCGGGGCCATCCAAAAAGGTGTGGAGAACCATCAAACCTTGATCATGCAAAAGACCAAGAGTCACCAAGCTCATGTTCTCCATACCTCACACCTGCACAATCAAAAGCGAGAACGAGAACGAGCGAATGACTCGACACTGGGGTTAGCACAGAAAGAGTCAAACCAGTGTCGGGCCATCTGCTCAAAAGAGGGGTTAGCAAAATCAACTCTATCGCGTGAAACCCTCTCGTCTCTCACCATCGGACCTCTAGCACCACGCGGGGGAAAACGTGGCCTAGACTCTCTCCTAGCCTCAAAGCTACGGTCGAACCTCCCTGAACCAAACTGACCGCGAAACGGAGGCCGCCTAGCAAACTCACGAACAGCTGGAACACCACGACTAGCAACCACAGGAACTGTACGCACAAAGGCGTCGCCTCTCGGCCAGGGTGAACGAGACACAGGCACACTACGAGAAGAGTAGTACCTGTCCCTGTTCCCCACCTCCTTCTCTCTTCTCACCTCCCTCTTCTTCCTCCAACAAAACTCCTCAAGGTGTCCATCCCTTCCACAATGCTCACAATGGAAGCGGACTGGCTTTGGCTTTGGGGTTTCTCTCGGCTGTGCCCTCTCTCTCGGCTGGTAAACCCCACTCCTCACAAAGGTCACTCTCCTCTGAAAGTTCTCTGACTTAGGTGGAAACTTGGGAGGATCTGGAGTGGTGTCAAGCTTGTTCAGCAGGTGGTTTGGTTTGGGTGTGAAGGTGTTCTTGAGAATGGTTTTGGTGGGTTTGTGGGAATGTTTGCGGTGGAGCTCTCTGGATCTCTCTCTCTCTCACCACTACTCTCACCAACCTTCTCAGAACCAAGACCACAACCATCAGCTCTCTTGAAACTAGCAATCAACATCTTGAGCTGAGGCTCACGACCAGACAACCAACCCAAACACTGTCTCAGCTCATCATTCTCATCTTGCAAGCGATTCACACACTGCTCTAACTCAACATTTTTCAATGCAACAACATCACAAGCAGAACATGAATTCGCAATGGGAGATTTAAGTTGTGCTTCAAGTGAACTAATCATGGTGCGTGATTCAAGCAACTGAGCATGCAAAGCAGGACAAGAAGTACAAGCACCTAGCAAGATGACCTAGACTTCAACTCAGCAAGCTCAACCCTAGCACCCTCTAGTTCATCCAAGCAAGTCATGTGTTTCTCCTTAAGCACAACAAGATCAGCAATATGCACATCACAGAACGAGCATTCTACCTCATCAGACACAAGAGGAGCATCTTTCAAAACAGCAATCTCAGACTCAAGCGAAGCTGCTCTCTCCCTAGACTCGCAAAGCAAAGACTCAAACTCCATGGCCTTCTTTCCAGTCTAAGAAAGCAAGGTCTCAAGCTCAGCCACTCTATCCTTGGACTCTCCTAGCAAAGACCTAAACTCCCTCTTTTCCTTGTTGGTCTTTCTAAGCACATCATCACGGTTATCGACCAACTGCTCTAATCTAGCATATCCTGACGCAAAGAGGTGGGATCGGTCAATACCTCATCCTCGGAGTCGGAGTCGGAGTCGGAGTCGTAGTCGGAGACGTTCTTGTTGTTGGAGTCGTGCGCCATGGTGCAGAAGTTCATAGCGACCCCAGAAAGCCCGCTGAAGTTGCGGTTCTTGTGCTTCTTCTCCTTGCGGTGGCCGCGGTCTTCTTCCTCGCTGCTTGAGCTTGACAAGGTGTCGGTGTTCTCCTCCTTGTTCTTGTGCTTGGAGTGGTGCTTGTCCTTGGAGCGGTGCTTGTGCTCATCTCGCGGGCGGTGCTTGTGTTTCTTGATTTCCTCGGGGCACTCGGCGATGAAGTGGCCCATCTTCCCGCATCTGTAGCACGTACTCCCGGCACGCCTCGAACCCTTGCGGTTCTGGTACATCCGCTCGAACCTCCTCGTGAGCAACGCGAGATCCTCCTCGCTCAGCACCTCATATTCTTCATCTGGAAGAGATACAAGAGAAGACAAAGCAAAGTGTCTGGAAGTGTTAGCCTGTCCATAACCAGAGCCACCGACTAGAGCCAGACTATGGGGATCAGTCGGACTCTTAGCCTTGGCAAGAAACCGTCTATCAACCTCTGAAGATTTCAACTTCGAGAAAAGCTCATCAACTCTCAAGGTTTCATAGTTAGCCGACTCCATGATCGCCTCAACCTTGGCACCCCACACGGACCGATCAAGGGAAAGCAAGAGCTTCAAAGCTCTGTCATGATCCGTGTATGGGAGTGCGGCAATGTTGGCTTTCATGTTGTTGACTATGGCGGTAAAGCGCTGAAACATCGCATCGACCGACTCACCATCCAACTGCTCAAAGTTCTCGTACTCTCTACGATAAACCGAGAAAAGCCTAGCCTTAACATGACTATCACCACCATGGGCTACCTTGAGCTTTAGCCAGATCTGGCTAGCTAGGTCCTCGCCCAAAACTCTCTCAAACTCCTCAGCCGACAAAGCACGAAACAAGTAGTCGACAGCCCTAGCGTTGGCCTCGAATTTATCTCTTGCACCCTGGGCATCTAAGTTGGTAGGATTGACATAATTTTCATCTTCGGTCACATCCCACAACAACTTTCCTTTGCCTCGCAAGAAAGCGCCCATACGCGCAACCCAGTTCGGGTAGTTCTTCCCATCGAAGTGCGGAGGCCCGGAACCCCGATCTTGGTACGCCATCTTTGGATCTTAGACTGGTTAGAGTCGCAAAGACCCGTAACCGGCTTTGATACCAATTGAAGGACCGAATCGGCGACCAGAGAGGGGGGGAGTGAATGGGAGCCGATAAAAATTCTTTCCAACCAATCCGGCTATTCTCCCAAATCAACTCCAACGCCTCCGAAAGCGATCTTGCCAAGATCACGTAGCCACTGTCAAGCTACTGACCCTAGGAGCAAGAAACACGCAGCGGAACTCGAATCGATCGAAACGAACACAAAACGAACCGAAACGAGGCAAAACCTTCTCTACCCAGCCAGGGGCGGTTTAACCTCCCTAGGGGCAGTTTAACCACCTAGGGGGGGCGGTTTAACCTCCTGGGGGCGGTCAAACTGGGAGCTCTCGGGAAAAAGTCAACTCGTGAGTCGATCTCCCAAACGGCTTGAGCTCTTGAGACGAAACTTTGGGGAGATGGTGTACATCTTCAGTGGAGTATATTCCCCAAAAATCTCGGCCTCAAACACACTAGAACTCCCGGAATCTCAGATCTCGTGAAGAACACTTCCAACCCGAGTTCATCCAAAAATCCCCAAATCCGAAGCGATTCTTTGCGTTTTGAGGGGGCAATTCACCAGGAAAAGAGTGTCCACGACCTCATGTGTGAATCCCCCAAACAAACACGCAAGGAAACGACCTCAAACACAAGGAATCGAAAATCTCCCAAAGGGGCCAAAAAGAGCCACGGGATGAACAACGAAATCACACAAAGAGGGATACAAGAAAGCCAAATCTTCCATACATCACGAGGTCAACTTCTTTACAAAGAGGCTAGCTATCCTCCCTTCATCCAACCCTCTCAAAGATTTCTCCGGTGAAGCACTTGGCTAGCCTATGGAAAACTAGAAAGAAAAACTAAAGGAAAATAGTTCAAGTGCAAGGGAAATAAAACTAGACTACTTAGATAACAGCCACCAGCCCCTAGGGGGTCTATTATATAGTCCAAGTGGTGCTGCTCTAAAGACTAAACTACCCCTAAGTGATACATACCCCTCAGGGGCAAATTTGACATTTTTCGCGAAGATTTTTCCGGCTGGGACACCTTCCACTGCAAGCTAGCTTTCCTCCGACGCAAGCCTTGCAGTCACGCCGCGTGTCCTCCGGATCGAAGCTCCTCGACGCCGATTTTGGGCCGGCCCAGGGGGAGGCGGTTAAACCGCCCCTGGCAGCCACACTGGCCCAGCTGCCCAAATTCGCCTCGTCGAGTCCTTGGTCCTTGGTTTTGAGGCCCAAACCAAGGGAAACCGTCCACCGATGATTTTATGGCCAAATCACCAAACCCCGCGCGCAAACTTCGGTTGTTAGCCGCCACCTTGCGCCGGCTTCTCGTCCGCGTACGAGCTTCGGTTGTGAGCCGCTACCTCGCACCAGAACCACGTCCCCTTGCTCGTTCTTGCCAGCATGTGAACCGCACTTGATCCACCGGCCACCGGGTCCCTCGAACCAAGCCTACTTGTCTCTCCGCTCCTCGGAGGCCGCCATGGCTAAGACCTTTCGCGCCTGTTCTTCACCTGCACCAATGCAACCAAGCCGCATTCTACACCTGCAATACTTGAGCCAAGGGAAACGTCAATCCACACCATGTTGTCAATCACTCATCACACCAGGAAGCGACCATCCACCGGTCCTCGGACACACTGGGTCCTCAATAGCGCATCATCCGGGTGAAGTGACGCTCATACTCCTCCACCTTCATCGTCCCCTGGGTCATCGTGCGGAACTCCTGTGCCTTCTGAACCACAATCTGGCGCGGAATATGCTGATCACGGAAGGCCTTGCAAAAATCATCCCAAGTGATGGCTGCCGGGTTCGGGTGCATCGCGCTGTAACTGTCCCACCATGCTTTGGCTGGTCCCTCAAGCTGATGGATGGCTATGGCAACGCACTCTTCATCACTGTAGTCAGAAAGGTCAAGCTTGGTCTCGATGGTCCTCAACCAGTCATCTGCATCGATCGGGTCTTCTGAAAGGCTTTAGGTAGGGGCCTTGAGACGAATGAACCTCTCGATCTTGCGCGGTAGATCATCAGCGGGTGGTCCTTGGCGGTGTCCTCCTCCCTGAGGGTGTGCGATGACGTTGGCCATCCTCTCCATGACCTGAGTCTGACGGTCCAGAACCTGGGCAAGCATAGCCACTGGTGGTATGGGCTGTTGCTGTTCCTGCTGCTGCTGGGGTGGCGGTGGTGGCGCACCACGTCCGCGGCCTTGTCCTGCTGGGATCGGGTCAATCTGGATCTCCTCATCAACGTCCTCGTCTCCTCCCTCTGCGTCCTGCTGCGCGTCGTGTCCGAGCGGCGCCGGGTTGGGGTAGACGGCTCCTCCATCTCCTCCTCCACGGCCACGACCAACAGCTGGCTCAGGCGCGGGTTCAGGAGCTGGCGGTGCGACGGCACGACCCCGTCCACGGCCACGGCCACGGCCACGTCCACGGTCACGAGCGGCGACCGCAGCTTCTTCTTGGGCGGCTGCCTCGAACTGTGCGTTCAAACGACCTGACCTGCGGATCGACATCCTGAGAAAAGGTTTAAGAGAGGGCGTTAGTGTGTTTCTATATGGAGTCGTTCTACAAATAAGCCAGAGTCAATACAACCACAAATAATTCTTATATGCATGTATAAGCTTCTAACATTCAAGAAGAAATCACCATGAAAACTCATTCATTAAATTAAGATTCATTCACTCATCCATGCAGTACAAACCCTAGGTGCTACCTCGAGGCTTGACTCACTAGCCTTGGAGGTCTCGCACACACACACACACGGTACAACGCGAAGAGATCTCAAAAGGGGTGGTTCCTACTACAAGGGTGAACATCTACCATCGCGTACCGGAATAGCTCACGGCTGACGCGGAACTTACTCTACCTTATTCTAGCTACTCAGCTAACTCAGAACATCCGGGGCTTCTTGTACTCGATGACGGTGCGGTCCTCCCAGGTGTGGCTGGCGGTGAAGAGGGGCTTCATCATAGCCTCGGCCTTCTGAGTCTCTGGGGTCTCAACGGTGTAGATGCTCTGAAAGGGAACCTTGTGGAGTCTCAACGAGCTGGGTCCAACCTTGAAGTCCTCCTTGCGAATCTGTCGCTGCTTCTCTGGTGGTAGCTGGTCGTTGAGCTCCTGTAGCTCCTCGACCCTGATGGAGTCAGCATCCTTCCACGTCTGAAGCATCTTCTTGTTCTTCTCCCTGGGGTAGAGGCAGGTACGTGTGAGTGCGGCGATGTTGTTGGCGTTGCGCTCGCACCTCCGCTCGAACTGAGTGATCCTCAAACCCATTGCACCTGGAGTGGCATTGTTCTTGAGCTCCTCAATCTTCTCGTCGGCCCTCTTCATCTTGTAGTCCATGAGTGCTATGGTGCAGTCCTGCAGCTGCCTGATCCCATCCAGTCGCTTGATCTCCTTCTTGAGCCTCTGCCTCTCGGTGAAGTCGACGGCGATCATCTGTTTCAGCTGGTCTATCTCTGCACGAGCCAGGGTGACTGCAGTGTCCCTGTGGCTCAGCTCCTCCGTCAGGTGGTGTACCTGGGTCTTCATGGCGTCCAATTCTCTCTCCATGTTGAGAACGTGAGAAACTCTGTCAGTGGCGGTGGAAACTCTGTTCTGAAGGTTGTTGAGGAAGGCCACGCTTTTCCCTTCTAGCTCTGTCGTGTAGAAGTCGAGGTCGCCGAGGTAGTCTCTGGCTGTGGTGATCACCGGGTCTTCGACAGCTGCGAATGCGGCTTTGCACCTCGCGTCCTCCGCCTCCTCGTCGTCTTCATAGTACTCTCTGGGTAGGAGTCGGAGCTCGGTCCCCTCAACCTGTTCCTTCTCCCGAACAAGCAGTACCTGAGTCAGTCTCCGGGCAACTCCCTCCACCGCAAGCTTCATCGTCAGTCCGACGCCCTCCATGGTGATCCCTGGGCGGTGGTCGTAGGGGTGAAGGTAGACCTTGGCACGAGCACAGGCCGTGTTGTTGATGTAGCATGCTTGCGCTTCCAGTCCAAGGTGGCTCACCGGAATGCCCAAGCGGGCGGCGATGGTAACTAGCCAGTGGACCATGTCTCCTTGGTCCCGAGGGTCCACGTGCGTCTTGTGGATCGCGGCCACCATACCTAGGTCACGTAAAAAGAAAGTGTCAGCGTAGGTGAGTAAGATGTTTTCTCAAAGAGACAGTTTTTATAACATAGCTCAAGGGGTAATATACAAAAACAGATCGTATAGAATCCTATTCTATCGACCATGTCTATAGCATCGTCCTACGGGCAAGTATGGCTCTGATACCAACTGTAACGACCCGGGTTTTCGTTTTAAGAAAACCCGACTCCCTGTACCATTGTGATACTCCTTGGATCAAGTAGATATCACGTACAGAAATCATCACAGCGAATATCACATCCATACCACGAATAGAGTACAAATATCTTAATTATTACATCATTCCCATGATAATACGTCTGATACAAGCCCTCAGGGCTGAATGTCAAACAAAAGAACATCCGACGCAGCGAAACTAGACGTAGAAGCCTCCATCTTCTTGATCTCCTCCACAGGCAACTTGCGCGTCAGGACGAGGCCTCAATCGTACCACCCGTCGTGGTTGAACTCATGCTCATCCTCAGATCCTGCGTACTCAAAGGCTATCCCCAAGGAATGGGATAGGTTCACGTCACCAACTGTATATGCGAGCTTTAAGTGGACTACCATCTAAAGGAATAAAAGTATATCAAGGATAGGCTATGGGTTTCCTATGCAGCAGCGAATATAAAATAATCATCTCCATATCCATCCATCCCATACCTCACCACATCGGGCTATTCCGGCACGCCGGACTCCCATCTCCTTCTCCACACTCCTCTAAGTCGATGCGAGAGCTCCCTCCCCTCGCATCTCACCAACTACGACCGGATCCTGAAAGGAAAGGGAGCAACTTACCTTCTCCCCGTCCGTAGTTGCGAACCTTAATCACTCTCAAATCTGGCTAGAAAAGGGGGAAGGTAGAATATCCCAAAATATGAGAGGTAACAGGGAAAGTGGGCAATGTCCATACCGAGGACGCGGCTATACGTATAGGTTTTAGACTCTCGAGAGCTTGTACAACTGGACCCACTCGGGCTGCGAGATGGTGGCCGCCATCTCGAGACGCAACCCACAGCACAGACCCTAACTGCGACGATGCCCGCCTGCTCTTCCGGTCTCGGTCCATCGGCTCGCAATCCAATGCTTCGGAAGCTGTGTCGAACTCTCCCACATAGGGCCAGACGGGGCCATAGTCCTTCGGGGAGACGGTCTCTCCCGTTCCCGTACACCATCCACCTGATCTTCTCGCAATCCGGGCATCGCGCTAGCTAGGAAGGCTGGAACCCGTTCATATGGGTAAGCGGTAAGTACGTGGGGCCCAAATAAAGTTACCCCACTCGGTTTTAGACCGGGGTGAGCGTCATCGTCCCAAAGGCGTATCCTCCGAAGAAGAACGCAAGTCGTAGTACCCATCATAGGTACCACCGCCAACTCCTATGCTCCTA
This sequence comes from Urochloa ruziziensis, assembly GCA_015476505.1. Taxonomy (NCBI): domain Eukaryota; kingdom Viridiplantae; phylum Streptophyta; class Magnoliopsida; order Poales; family Poaceae; genus Urochloa; species Urochloa ruziziensis. The sequence goes on from CM027120.1 coordinate 18,061,380, forward strand.
TCCATCCGTGTACCCGCCACAAGTACAGTGTGGGACCCCCTCGAGAGCAGGGGTCTCCCGGCACCTCGGTTATAGACCGAGTTGTTATAGCATGCTCACCCCCGCCAAGTTTCCCAAAATCACCATTCACCTGCCGGTTTTATCCCCACACACGCCAAGAATCCTAATCCACAATATCCCATACACATGCAAGCGGCATAGCATTCATATATCATAGTGTATTAGGTAGCAAGGAATTCATGGAATAAATTATGGCTATGCAAGGCTCAAGCATCATCCATTGTAATAAGTAAAGCGCTAGCACATCTAATTGCAATGTCTAATAGGCGTTCAAAGGATGGGCTGGGCGTGAACCTGTAGGCTGGATCTCTTCCTCCACGAAGTCTTCTGGGTAGAACTCCTCTCCGGTCAGCTCCTAGCCGTCGGTGGATCCTATTTACGTAATTAAAGTAAATACCGGGACCTAATAGTAAATAACTCCAATAAAACCAGCTCAAGAAAGATCCAAATGGACTTATACTTCACACCAACGGCTAGATCATAATTTTAGAAAAATATAGAAATTGGTTTCATATTTTTCTGAGTTAAAATGAATTAGTTATGAATTTTCTAAGTTTAAATCCTTTTCTGGATTTTAAAATAATTACGAATAAGAAAAGAAAAAGGGCCAGGGACCTATTTGTAAATAGTCAGGGGCTTATTTGTAAATAGTCAGGGACCTATTTGTAATTTTTGAAAAGTTCAGGGGTTTTTTTATAAAAAGTCCAGGGTCGGCCGAAATGCTGACGTCAGCAGTGGGCTCTGCTGACGTCAGCGTTGACTGGTCAACGGTCAACGGTCAAAGCTGACAGGTGGGTCCCGTGGTGACGTCAGCAGTGGGCCCTGATGACGTCATCACGAGGGCTTAGGTGCTAAAACTAAAAAGGCCAGGGGGCTTAGAGAAAGAGTAGCAACTCAGGGACTAGATTGTAAAGGTTTCGAAATAGCAGGGGCTAAAGTGAAAGATTCCAGGGGCTTCTTTGGAAAAAGGATAGTCTCCGCCGTGGTGGACGCGGTTCACCGTGGGCCGTGAGGTTGGTCTACGTGAGCCGCGTCCACGGGATCTCATGCGGCCAGGGCCGGATCCGCTGCGGCTGTACCCGCATGGCCGTGCGTGAGGGCGCTCGAAGGCGCGACACGTGGCAGCGACAGGAGCAACGCCCACGATGTGTTCGACGCGCGGTCGGCAGCGGAGCGCACGCGCGCGGCGGCGATGGCACGCCGGCGGCGACTCACCCTCGACCGATCCCGGCGACAAGGGTCGGGATCGGCGCCAAATGGCCTTGCACACGCTTTCACGGAGGAACAAGTCTAGGGTTTGGCTCCTAGGGTTAACTACGGTGAGGGCAAGACGGCGGGTCTGGCGCTCGGCGAGCGTTCGACGGATTGCCCCAAAGGGGTCCTCCGCGGACGGCCGGGGTTCTAGGCTTGGATGGGGTTCGACAACGCGGGGATCCTGCACAAGATCACCCCTGGCTCGAAGGCCAGGGCAAAGGTAGAAGAAAAGGGGGCAACTTGGGTGGCTAAGCCTAGCTACAGAGGGTTCCTCGGCGTTCACGCCGGACAGCAGGAAGAGGGGAAGAGTGGCGGCGCTGGCTGGCTCACCTGGCTCAAGGATTGGCGTGGAGAAGATGTGGGCGTCGACGCGGCGTAGAGGATCGAGTCTTGGCGTGCCCCTCTTCTTGCTCCGGGTGATTGGCGCGGCGGTGGCGTCCCTGCGGCGGCGACGGCGGCGACGTGCTCCCACGAGCGGCTCTGGCCTTGGCGTCCTTCTCCTCCTTCCGCTCCTCCTCTCCTCCTCGTGCGGCGGCGGCGGCTGGGGGCTAGGGCAGCGCCCAGTGATGGCTGGAAGGAGTTGAGGTGCGGCCGCCCCTCTGTTTTATAGCGGCAGCGCCCGGGGGGATTGGGGTTAGGGTTGTAGAGGGCTGGAGAGGCGTGAGTGGAAGCCTCGAGAGGGGACACGCGGCATGGGGTAGTTGGCTGTGAGTTCGGGTAGTGCGCTTGGGGTTTTTGGGCATGCGGGCCACGGCGCGGCGCGGCGAGAGGAGAGAGGGGGCGGCTGCGCGCGAGATCGTCTCGGCGCTCCCCGATCTAGGGTTGAGGGCGTGAGGTGGAGCGGGGTGTGCTGGGGTGCGAGGGCGCGTGCGAGATGTTCTCGCGGGGCAGGGTCGCGAGATGGCGCGACGGCGCCAGCGAGACGCGGCGGTGGTGGTGGCGAGAGAGAGGAAGGGGAAAGCTGACAGGTGGGCTCCACCTGTCGGCGGGTGGGAGAGAGGGCGCGCGCGGGCGTCGAGCGGACTGGGCCGCGACGCGGGCTGAGGGAAAGGGAGAGAAGGAAAGGGGCCAGGGTTTAGTTCAGACCGGGCTGAGAGTAGGGGGGTGGTTTCCGGACTTAGTTAGCGGGCTTGTTAGTGAGGTTAGGGCCCAAGTTGTTTTTAGTTTTAAACTTTTCTTTTTGATTTGGATTTGAATCATTTCAAATCCAAATCCCACTCAATTAAATCCAAATAAATTCCAAATAAAATCCAAATGTTCACACTAACATTTAAACACCTTAACAATAATATTTTATATATATTTTTTTACGCCTAAGAATTTTAGGAGAGATTCAATGAAGACAACCTTATATTTTTCCTAGTTAGCATCATATCCACGAATTTTTTTTTTAAATCCATATTTTTATTACTTAAACATTCCAGAAAAATCTGGGATGTTACAGGCGATGTCCCTGAGAGGCGCGAAGACCAGGAGGGATCGCGAAGAGGCTGCAAGACTTCACGAGATGGTTTCAAGGCGCGCTGAAGCGGATCGGACTTCGGAGTGCACCGGCTCGCTCCGGAATATAGGCCTTACTTCGTAGTTGCGGCACTGAAGAAGTCTATTTGCAAAGAGAAAAGTGTTCCGGAGTTCAAAGCGATGACGTTAAAGTAACAGCTGTAAACCAAAAGGAAATGACCTTTAGGCCCAGTGAATATTCCAGGAATGTAGCCATTAGAGCGGCAACTCCCAGAAAGTTGTAAAATGATCGCCTTATAGAAGGAAGGCTGTTGTACTGAAAAGGGGATCGGCTTTTGAGGAGAAAAAGGGTTACATGCTTAGCGAAGTGTCTTTTTTGTTTAATATAAGAGTTGAGTTCCTTTACTATTGGCTAGCCTTTGGGTTAGACTATCTTATATCCCAACATACCTGTGATGTATACTTGTGAAGCATATAAAAAATAGGTCCTGAATCATGTATTCATGACCTATATTTTTTCTTTTTTTTGTTTTTTAAATTCATTATGGGAGACACGTTTTTAGCAATCCGTGTCTCCCATAAGGGGGTTATGGGAGACACGGACTGCTAAAAACGCGTCTCCCATAAGAGGGGTTATGGGAGACGCGGATTTTTTGCGTCTCCCATAACTTGTTATGGGAGACGTGAACTTGGAGATGCGAAAAACCGTGTCTCCTTTTACTATTAACCCGCGTCTCCTTTCTTGATGCCTTACATAGTGTTAAGAAGTTCCCCTAAATTAAAGAACTATTTTCCAGCCATACTTTTCAAAAACTAAAACATCTAGATGCATCACACAAACATCTTGATGTATCGTATATTCTTTTAAAACTATAGCATGTATTCACGCATGTTTTTGGAACTGTACTTGCCACTGCAGCAGCTGATCGTTTTCCAATTAGTAATACCTTTCATCTACTTTCCCAACTCTGCCTTCGCCTTTTTGACCTTTCAGGATCAGGTCATGGATCAGGTCATGGCCAATGATCCCTGCTCCAATCTCTCCAACTCGTCTCGGCTTCACCTGATTTTTATTTATCTTGAACAGGATCCTTTCGGCCCTCGGTGCCACATATGATCGTTCCTCACCCTACCTTGCTGTTGCAGATACGTTATGCTGTGGATTGTTAAAGGCCAATAGTGTTGTACGTTCATTGCTCCATTATTATTATGGTAATGACTAGAATGCAACCGGCCGTAATTTCGTTACTCGAAACGGCTCGCGCTATCCACCGTCTCTAGGTTCAGAATCCTGCCGATTCACCCACATGGTGGGGCCCATGCATTAACGCACTCTCTCCACATCCCCTCACCCCTCTCGTCTATCCAGAGCGCTCCCCATCTATTATCCATTCATTTTCTCCTCCCTCCATCTCTCTCGCTTCGCTGCTAGGGTTTCATCGCCGGGAGGAAGCTCGGGCTCACGCCCGTCGCTTGTCGTCGGTGAGGCAGCTCAAGCCCACATCCTCGCCGCGCGAGAGGCGTCTCGAGCCCGCTCGACGACATGCAGGCCTTGGAGTGGCGGACCGAGGCGAGTTGGAGCGCATCATGGGATCCTAGGCGAGCTCCCACCGCCCCTACCCCCTAGCGAGGACGGCGGTCCAGGTGAGACCCTACGAGCGGGCCGTTGAGGCGGCATCCTCAGGCGAGCTATGGCAGGGTGGCCAGTGAGGATGCCGCTCCTGTGAACGCCGACGACCACATCTCCCCCTGGTGGTGTGTTGTTTCCATGGATTTTGTCAATCCTCATCGTAATTTTGAAGTGTACTGACTTTTTGGGGGATTCATTTCTGGTGGAATTTTTTTGACAGTTGCAGCTCGGTGGAGGAGGGGGATGCACACGAAGGTGACAAATAATTCATCCAGGAGTTTGTGGCTTTTGCATTCAAAATCGAATTGATGTCTGTGCTTACATGGACGGAAGTCCCGATTAGAGCATTTTTTGCAAGATAGGATTTTTGTAGGCATCGGTCCTATTTTTAATTGAAATCAAAATAGTTTACTGCACATTTGTCACTCGATTTCAGTGAATAGGCCTCACACTCTTGCTGTGTTTTTAGAGCAATTGATATTGTCTTCTGAATGCGTTAGGTTTCAGGGTTGCTATAGAATTGATACTTGTGGTAAATTGGTAGTTGTTTCCATATTCATGATGCCTTCTAAGAAGCGATTAATATATCAGTCATCTGTGTTTTTAGTGGTGGAAGTCAATATTTAGTTTCATAAGATTTAAAGAGTATAGTTTTATGGATAGCAATTGCATGCGTTTTTTATCAGTTCGTCACTGCCATCATTATTTTTTCGATTTTTGGTTTGTTAAAAAGCATGGTATGTTTAGTTCTTGCCTCCACCGTGCCGCATGCCACCATAACCCACAGCACGCGACATGTTTGTTTGCTTCACGCTGTAGCTTAGGTACGCTGAAGAAAATAAGTAGCAGTTCAGTTCATTTTTGGTCAATGGCTTGCTAAAAGTTTGGAACATATTCCATTTGTTGTTGCTTAGGCGTGATCGGAACTGCGGCTAGGCATTTTCTAGAGGCAACCAGATAGGGCTGTAGAATCTCAGTACTGATCACTTTTTGGTATTTTTGTTCATCAAATAGTACTATTTATACAGCCCTGTAACGCCGCTGCTTTACTGCCTTGCAGGTTGATCTTCACCTACAGACACGCGCTGTAGAACATTTCCCACTGCCATAGAGGTAATAATAACTCTCTTTCCTATTGCATATATAGGTATTTGCATATGTGGGGAAACAATAAGCCTGATTTGCAGTAGTCTTTTTTATTATATCAAGCTGATAAGATATGTACATGTATGAGGGTTTTTACAAGAATCAAGCTGAAAGATTGCGTATGTGATGATCATAAGTTGTGTATGAGCCTATGAGACTATCATAAATTGCGTACTATATCATATATTTCTTATCACCTGCAGCTATAGCAGTTTCTTCCAAACGGATCCCAGTAGGAATATTAAAATGGACTCTATTTACAACCATGGCAGACACCTAGATGAACTTTCTTTGTTTTTCCTCAAAATTTTCAGTGTTACCAACAATAGCACCATGTGTCTGGTTGCTAGCAGCATCAGCACTAGCAATCTGGGTCTCACTAGCAGCAGTTATGTCATGGGTAACAACTGGAGTTACACCAATCTGGAGTGACACCAATCTGCTGATCCTCTCTATTTGGAGAGCATCAATACGTCACTAGGATATAGGTTGCATATTAGACTGTATGACACTAGGACTGAGGTAAAGTTCTACGTGAACGGGAATTTTATCATTATGCTCTTTTTTCTGTGGGAAACCATGTTTTTGAATTCATGTTTTTATTTGTTTTGCCTGTAGCTCTAAGTTGCTTTAAGTATATTATAAAATGTGCAATTTTTTCTAAACAAAAATGCTACTGACCATCGTGGCAGGGATAAGTAGGTATTACGTGAGCTGTTCAAGGGAATGTTTTAACTTTCTGTGATTCAATTGACATTTTAGCTTGTGTTTTCAGTTTTCAAGTTCAAGGGATTTTTTTTCTCGTATTGGGTGGTGTAGAGGAGCTGCTGTTGCTTTTCTGGGATCCTTTTTCCGCCTGAGCATGGTGATATCTCTCATTTGAGCCTCTAAGGTGAGTCATTACTCCTTCGCTGATTCGATGATCCAGTTTTTTTAATTGATAAAGTGCATGCTACTCTTTCTTGTCTTTGCCTTTGTTTTCTGCTTTGCTTATCTGCAATCTGATGTGTTGTGGTTTCTTGTGGATTACCTGTGTGTTACAAGAAGATTTGGCACCAACTGCTAGTAATCAAACATCTAGGTACTCATTTGTATATGTTTCTTTTTACAAAAAAAAACTCGTATTGGCGGGAATAGATGGTCTCACATGATATGCTATGGTTCATTTGTTACAAACATATATTAGTTATGTCAGGGGAAAACCATTCAGAGTGCTTAGAATTAAATTATTAAAGTAATTGTAGTAACTTTTTTACAGCTTTCTGCACCCCCACCCCATTCATTGCACACACATAGTTATATTAACATTCTAATTACTTTCTAGGTTCTGCTCTAGCAACGTTAGTGCTGGTTTGTAGAAGTGCTGCCCCCTGCAGTAAATCTTTTCTATGTTTTCATGTTCTAATTTGACTAACAAAACTGCGAAGTTAAGTATTGTAAATAACTCTATTAAATAGAGAGTTCTATTACTCTTTTTGCAGTTATCAATCCTGAAATATGATGCTACACATGCTTCAAATTTTGGTTACCAAAGTATAGAATTCTAGTATTATACTATCAGATTTTGTGTGGCATTTCCATGTTTTTTTTAAACAGAGACCTCTTACCTTAACGTGATAACTACTTTTTCTATTTTATTTTTAAAATCGCAAATGTGATTGTCATAATTTGCTTTTGTATTATCGTAAAGAGTTTACTAGATTATCATAAATTGCTTTTTACTATATTATATTTTGAATTCAATTTTCAGAGTATTATACAGTGTAGTAACAGAGTAAATCAGAATAGTTTTGTTATTACTGCATCTAGAAAGTTGAAATCAAATTCTTCTACATGCTGAGGTAGTTCGGTTTATGAGCTGTCGTGACATGCATTTTATGAGGCGTTAAGTAATTGTTTAGCCCTCTTTGAATCTGTATTCTCATAGTGGCTTTGATTGGCTTTCTTGATAAGATTATTTGTGCAGTCCCTATGTCCTTGTTTTCAGTATGTCCAGCAACATTATGCTAGTTTGTTTCTTAATTTAGTTCGGAAGTTTGACAGTAGCAGATCGGTTGCAACAGCTCATCATTGGAATGGCATCTTCATATTTTGTGCATGGTTGGATAGTAATTCCTTTTTATGGCTGAAAATGCTTTTTGTCCATATTTTAATGTGCTTATAACTTCTAGATAAATTGCTTATTACGTTCCAAAAATTGCTTATTGTAATGTGTTGAGTTGGATTAGTAGCATACACAATGCTAGAAATTAGGTTGTGTCGGTTCTGCTTGGTGCTTGAGCTTGACTGCTTGGTGTTAAAGTAGGCTCATAAAAACCAATGATATTCAATACATGCCTTTTGAGTTGAATGTATGCATTTTTTTGGTTAAAGTGTTATGCTGTTTTGGCAAAACTCATGAGCATTTTAACTGTGCTAGTTTTGTCCATTTTTTAGTCTAATATAGGCGATCTATGTCTATGTCTGCATGGAAATATGACTTCAAAATTAGATAAATAGGACTTTTTTGTTAGGAAAAATGTAAGAACTACAGTGGTGCAAATGAATCATAAATTAGATATGCAACTTAGGAAACATAACATGTCAAGATTGTCATTTTTTCCTTCCCACATCTGCAGTACAAGCTCTCTGATTGTTTTTTTTTTCTTGCACACTACATGAATGCAAGTACAAATCACAGTATGTACTGGGAGTCTGGGAAGGAAAGGATCATGTGTTCGTTCATCTTCGGAGTAAATATTCTGCATGTGCAGTTTCTAAGATGCATGGGGCAAAATGCTAAAAATAAGTAGCTTTACATGTTCTAGGAGGTGGTATATATTTCTATGTTCTTATGCAGTCCTTCAACGTGCAGTCATCTTCAGATTATATAGTCCAAATAGTTAGGAGTGGGAAAATAAATGAATTGCTAGTATTTGGTCATGCAGTTTTGAATCATGTGTTGTATGAATAATCCTGTACAATTTTATGAACGAAATTGTTTCTTGTCTGTTTAGAGTCATGTTTACTTGTGTGTCGTTCAAAAAAAAGAGTCATGTTTACTGTAGGATGCAAAAAAGGCTATAGAAGTATTTTTAGTTCGTTTCTGGTGGAAAAACTGCTGGAGCAGGGCGGTTTGCACATGAAAAAAAGGCTAACAGCACAATAGATTATTACTTTCTAAAAGAGGAAAGTGGACAGTACCGAGCAAACCTGGTTGCCAAAAATGGGAGGGCCGTACGGTAGGCCTAATTTACGGCCGGCCGTAAGTTAGCCAAGTCTATCATTATTACTAGCATAAGGGCATGTGCCACAGGCACGTGTTTTAAAAAATTACTAAATTAATGATGTAGTCAACATGGACTCTTTAAATTAATCTAGAGCGTCATAAAATTCAACGGTGTAGGAGTATGTAGTCAACTTGGATTCTTTAGATTAATATAGATCGTCCGATCGTCATTATAAAATCCGACGGTGTTGGAGGGACAAGAGTAACCTGGTACGAAAATTTCGCCGTCCTTTATAGTATAGATTTGAAACACACTACAGACACATGTACTTACAAACGCACGCACATCAACCCTATCAATACATGCACGTAAGCCTACCCCACCTTTGAGAGAGATTGAGCCGGTAGATTCTCGAGATTGGCGAAGTCACCACTGGTGCCTCACTATCAAGATTGCTGCATTATTTCATATATCAAGCCTCACTATCGAGATTGCTTTATTATTTCATAGATGGAGTATTCGATGCCTCTTATAACCAAGTACACATGTAGCTAGATTTATCTCTGGCTCCTACTTTTATCTTCACTCATGTCCGCTACAATAACACATCGCTCAGACACAATATTAGCTTGGTTCATATGTAGTATAGTCATCCAAATGCTCTTTCCAGCCTCATCAATACCTTTGGATGTAAGTTGGCTGTATTATTAAATTTAATTATGTGTGACTATGGTTTGAGTTTCCCATTCAAGTAATAAGTAGTAGTATTATATATATGCTCCATTAGAATTCATATTGCCGCTACGATTTGTTTGTTTTGGATACGGCTTGGATCCTTCAAATTACCTGCATTTGAGAAAGATCTCATATGTGTGTTTTGATTACTTTTCTTGCACACTTTTCAATCTAGTGCCTTATATTGTCCCCGTATACTTAGCATTTTACAAAAACAGATTCCATGGATTCGTGTATACGATAGAATAATTGAAATACTATAAGAGGATGTCGCCAAACCCAATCTATGAATAGTTTTTAGTATTTGATAGGAACAATTTGAATTGACGACACATGACAAAAGAATATGTAATACAAAGTAGAGGAGAACCGGATGGATGATATGTAGATCTCTGCTATTATTTTTCGAAAACACGTAGGAGAACTATGCATCTTTGTATTAAGAAGAAAATGGTTTGTTACAACACGGGCTAACCAGGCACACGAACACGAACGAATTGCACTTTGGGCGATTATAAGATTCCTGCTATTATTGGAACAATCAAATTACAATATGAGAATTAAAAGTTGGGTTCAAAACAATACACTAACTGACTGAAATACAGAGAGTGAACATTATGAATCATAGGCTCATAGCCAAAGGAATCAACAAGCTCGATTACACTTGCCTATGCAACCTAGCTAGACTGACACAGCTTCCGAGTTCCCACCCTCCTGATCAGCAAGCTTCACTCGCAGTGTACGCCCATCCAAACTCTGAAATTATAATCAAACTTTAGCCAAGTTATTAGCATGCATATAAATAAATTATGGCCAATGATTTTCATAGATAATAATAAAAACCATATATTTATCTACCTGCCCATGGAGCCTGACAATAGCATTGGCTGGTTCATTGTCCACATGGGTTGCCATGGTTACAAACCCGAACCCTCGTGAACGACCAGTTCCTTTGTGGCACATGACCCTTGCGTCGGCAACCTTACCATGCTTGCTGAAGAACTGTCGCAGCTGGTAGCTGTCAACCTTACGTGGCAGATTGCCCACATAGATCCTGAAATAAGTCCCGAATTGTCCATGAGGCCCTGCTGACTTTGGGTTTAAAGCCTCAACTCTTTCTCTGATTTCCTGCACGTGCAGGGATAAGAAGGTTACTCAATTAGCTTATAGATTCCATTACATTTGTTTATTGCAAAGTTGTAGATTCCATTGCACGTCTAATATTAGTAAGAAATTATAAACCGCCAGTAGCTCTAGGTGGATGATATTGCGATTTTGAGGAGCTTCCCTTGGTAAATAGTAAAGTTATCTCAGAATTAGTGAACAAAATGGTACACACAACACATAAACAGATAACTATTTCCCTTGGCAAGAACGTGCTGCTAGCAAGTAGCAAACAGGACAGTTAGCAGACAACTTAATTTATCTTGGATAAATAGTGCTATTTTAGTTGGCTTATAGGTTACTTAATTTGTACCATTAATTGTTTGAGCACGAAGATAGATCATTTAGAAATGGGTAGGCAGGGCAGTATATATATTAGATGCTCCCAAGCCCTAACCAAATAAGAACTTATGACATCGTAAGGATCAAATCTATGTACCTACATCAAAGTTAATTGTCGAAGTTGAGTACCGAATACACAACATCCTGAATGGTTTGAAGGAGAATATCATGTCCTGGTTTGCACTAAGAATTATACCTCCGTTGGAGCAAGGGCAGGTTGAGGCGTGAGCCACATACAATTCTCATCGTTCCAGCCTTCAGGTAACTGCTCGACGAGCTCCGACTTGCCGTCTCGGAAGCTGTACCTGAACAAACGGCACCGCTCCAACGGCGACTTGCTCCAGATCCCCCCGTAGACCCTCCTCATCTCCACAAAGTACGCGCACCCGGTGCTGAAGCCAACCTGATCAGAATCTATAGCGAAGCTGCATGGCCTCCCTAGGAACATGATACGGTCTGCCATGCTCATCTCGTCCTTCTTCACCCACTCCGGCTGACGACCCTCCTCCTCCTCTAGCATGTACACGGACACCGACAGTGCGCCCGTGAGGCTCTCGAGGACGCCCACGCCGTGTTCCGGGAGGTCTGCGTAGTACGCCCTGTCAACAAGCACGAACACCCAGAGCAGCTCGCCCCGTGACTCCACGAGGTAGCTGGATTCGAACCTCTTCCCGGGCTCGTCTGGCAACTGCCTAGACCGGCGGCCGCCACCACCGACGATGGCGGATCCTCCGGCCTGGGCTGGCAGGATCCACCAATAGTCCTTGTAGCACAGCACGATCCTGCCGCCGCCGCCGCGATACGAGACACAACAGCGATCCCAGCCGTAGAACATGGACACGTCGTTCCTCTGCACGAACGTCCACGCCGCGTCGCCGGGACGCAGGAGAGCCGCGTGGAAGGAGTCTCCGCTGAACGTCCTGGTGTTGACAGGACCATAGGCGTACACGATGATGGTGCCGTCGCCGGAGACGACGCCGACAGCACGCTTCTCCCATGACCTCATCTCGTCTTCTTCGAACCGTGGCAGCGGGATGGCCGGAGCTCCGGGTCCCGTGAGAGGGTCTGCAGCGAGGGTGATTTTGGGCTCGGGACAGGCGGTGCTGACCAAGCAGGCGGATGCGCCGCCGCCGCCGCCGCCGCCGCCGTCGGCGGCGCTGATCAGCCATCTCCTGTCGCGGACGAGGATCTCGGTGGCGGCGGAGGCACGGCGGCTGGAGTTTGAGGAGAAGACGCAGCGGGCCTTGCGGAGGCCGTTGGCGTGGCGCGTCGAGAGGAGCCACGGCAGGAAGGCGGGGCGGGACGCCGCGGGAGGGAGCGTGTCGCGCCAGGGCTGGCAGGCGGCGTGGAAGCGGACGTAGTCGGTGGCAGCGTGGAGGCGGCTCGAGACGTCGCGGGTGAGATCGAACGGGAGGTCGGGCCAGCTGGGCGCCGCCGCGTCCGCCGTTGCCATGATAAATCAGATCCACCGCAGTATCGCACACACCCTCGTGGCCCTAAGTAGCGGATCGACTAACAGTAACAGGGCCGCGTGAGCCGGCGTTGCTGACTTGCTGGTAGGTACTAAAAAACAGATGGAAATAAAAACAGATTCGGATTGCCGTTTTGTTCGTGTACGACCTGTTTTAGCTCCCACCCTATGACCACCGTAGACGGCATCTTTTAGATTCATGCTACGATTTTGTTGTGCTGACGTAAGCTTTGTGACTCGGCGTGTGACGTGGGCAGCCGGCGGCGCGGCCTTCTTCCTCGCCGGCGGTCATCCCAGCTCATCTCCGGCGAGAGATAAGGGTTAGAGATTTGGGTGTTGGGGTATACTCCGGGGCTCTAGGCTGCAGAGGAGGCGACCGGCGGTAGGCCGGCCCGCCGAAAGCCGCAGTCGCGGGGTGGCAAGGTGCGGCGGCGAGGGTGCCGCTGACCAGGCGGCAGTGGAGGGTGGATGGGCAGGGCTGCTGGCGACGTCATCGGTGCACGGGTAGGGGAGGGGTTTGGGCAGGAACGCAGCCGACACGGCGAGCTAGGGTCTCGCCAAAGGTACGAGACGACCCTAGCCTGCCGTGGCGGGGTGAGAGCACGTCAGGGGATCGAGAAGATGAACAATGCTTGTGCTGACGTGGTGTGACATCAGCGCCATGTCAGCACGAGAAAGAGGGGTACATAACATGGGTCGTAGACACCGGGTCCTTCGAATTGCTTGCGATTCTACGCCCCCTCCCCCCACTACACACATCCGCAGCAAAAATAATCCTGGACTGATGCACGAATTTGAGAATCCATTTCTTTTTCTGGATTTTTTAAACGGAAATGCTTCGCGCACAGACGTCCGGATGCTCGTCCTTCCCCCGGACGGTAACGTGGCACGACCTCATCCACATCCGTTCAACAGATATTTTCGAGCGTTCCCTCCACTCTCATCCATATCTTATCTCTAGTCTGTCTCACACCTGGTGCTGCTATCGGACATGGAGGCCCAGGGCCCACACGGACGCAGGAAGGCTCCAAGGGAGGATATGGCAACGGGTAGAGACCGTGGCACAGGGTGGCACGGGACTCTACAACACATGGAAGCTGGTCGCTAAATAAGGAAAGTACTCGCGCAGCGAGAGTTGTACAAGTTACTACTCGAACTAGACTAGGATTCCACTCTTTCCATCTTGTAACCCTGCTCGCCAGTATATAAGGCTGGACACGGACCCCTCTCAAAACAGATTCAACTAGTCTTATTGATCAATACACAAGATCTATAGGACAACCTTATACTCATATTTATACTACGCAATACAAGATTAGAAACAGGACGTAGGGTATTACGCCTAGTTGGCAGCCCGAACCTATATAAATCTCGTGTCGTAACCATTGAATTCCCGATTCTACGAACACTCCACCAAAACTCTACTACCTAGGGATACCCCTCGGTGGGATTGCCGGTAAAAACACCGACAGCTGATCTACTTCCTGCTGCTCAGCGTCCGCCACTTCCTGCTGCTCAGCAGCCATGGCACTGTCCTCGCCGCCACACAGCTCCTCCCCAACCTCCTCAACTTCTTGCTACTCGGCTGCCATGGCACTGGCCTCCCCACCACACAGCTTCTCCCCATCATCCTCCACTTCCTGCTGCTCAGCCGCGCGGAGCATGCAAGCACGGCAGGAGACAAAGACCTCCGCTACCGCCGGTGCTCAATTACTCGAGCGGGAGTAACCACCGCCGGCATCTCGGGTCACGCCGCCACCTCCGACCTGAGCCGCCCACGCCTTGGATTCACGTCGCCGCTGCCTGCGCCCGCACGGGAAGGAAGGGCCCACGCGTCGCTCGATCCGCACCACTGCTGGCTCGAATCAACTTGGGGATGAGGCTGTCGTCATCGCCCGCAGGAGAACAGAGCCACCGGAGCGGATGACGCGCGCATGCCGGAGGAAGGGATATGCGCCGCCGACTAGAGGGGAGATCGGGTGAGATGAAAGGAGAATTTTTTTAGGGTATTGCAAAGGTTGATTTGGGATGTTGCAATGGTTCATTTGGGATGTCGCAATGGTTCATTTGGGATGTTGAAGTGGAGGTTTCCATGTTGCATGAAGTCGGTTTTTTTTTTCATGTTGCAGCTGCATACACTTGATTTTGGTGTAGCCTTTTCCGATGTTGCAAAATCTAACGGGGATTTGTATGGAAGTTGCATGCAAGAAAACTCCGATGTTGTAGTAGCCTTGTGTCACTTCCTGGGTGTTGCAGTGGCGTGACATGGATGTTGCGAACATGATTTGATTTTGTTACAGTTGTGTAAATTGTACAAAACTTAGGAATGTTGGTTGGTTCCATGTTGTAGTGTAGAGTTGGAGATGTTGCGGTAGAGATTCAAATTTGTTTCAGCGTCATGTTGCAGATGTTGTAATAGGCTTTTTCTTGTTGCAGTAGAATTTTTTGCTGATTTGCAACAAGTGACATATATTTATTGTTGTGTTAGCTTTTCTTTAATGTTGCATGAGGTGTTCGCAGATGTTTCAGTTGCTTAATTACATAAACATCTCCAATTTGTTGTGGAGTTGTTCAAAGAATAAATAAATGTTGCATGAAACATGATTAGTGTGGGGACCATCCTTTAGACGTCCTTTAATCACCTGTATCAGTCCTTGGATCAGTACAATACAGATTTTACACAGGGTTAGAAACAGAAGAAATAAAAGGCGCAGTAAATAAAGAATAACTACCTTTGCCTTACGGAGAGTGGCATTATGACCCATTCCATGGAGGGAATGGACCGAGGTGCCCTACATGTCCATGTACATGTAACAGTTGAAAGCAAGGCTGAGTACACCTATGATTGGTACTCAGCAAGCCTGGAGTAAGGAATTACAATGCATGCAAGGGAATGAGGTGTAATGGTTATATTTGGTGGAAAATTGTAAAGTTATGTTTGTAAACAGGGGGTGAGAACGAAGGATTAATGAGTTGTTTGGCCCTGGAGGAGAATTCTCATCCCTGCCAGTTCCCATATTCTAGTTCTCTCCAGAGACCGTCAGGGTCCTCCTGGACCGGCTTATGCCTCACTCTTCTGGGCCTCCGCCCATCTCACCATCTCATATTTTATTGCAGGTGTATTCCAATCAATGGGGGCTTTGACTAGATGAGCTCATAACCGTGAGCCATGGCTATCCGGATAAGTTATTAACTCTGCAGAGCTTGTTCCCTATGCCATACGTTCAGTCAGCCCATACCCACGCGGAGGGCGGTGCTGACCTACGAGACCCTTACCCGCCGGTGTCTATCGCTAAACAACATTCCCTAGGTCCATCCACAGATAGTACTGGGGGCTAAGCAGGTGCTACTAATCATCTGCCTCGCGGATATCGATCCGGGTATGAGCTCATAAATTAGGGCCATAGGCCCTCAGGGTCTCCGACCCGGTACTCTAGTCAACCCGTGCCGCCCAGTCCCAGCCCTCTGTCTAGGGCTGTCTCCAGTATATCTGTTTCTCGACTTGGCAACTGGGCACAATCAGGCACCGTTAGCTACTCGGTCTCGACCTCAGTCGGCCTCTGTACCAATCATGTGGCTCCTTGGGATGGATTTGCTAGGATCTGCTAGCGGGGTGTGGATCAAGGCCTCACCTGAATAGGTATTCCTGAAGGCCATACCTTTTTGGCACGTACGACGGTACTGGCATTATAAAAACTCTCCTGTGAACCGGTCCTTATGCGACCAGAGTAAGCCTTTGGGACAGGATTCTATGTCGAGGCTGCCTCCCTTACTCGCAAGTCCATCCTTATGGGGTTCCTATTAGTTGGTTCATTTTATATTAAAATCCAGCATTCACTCTCATCTCTCAGAAGCTCTTCAAAATAATAAAATATTCAGAAGGTTTCTAAGAAATCTACTTCTAAATAACGCTCGGTCATCGATAGATCGTGACCGGGGTTATTAATAGGTTATTTGGCTAGAAATGGCTCTAAATCAAGGTAGAGGTGAAATATAGAGGGTTTTCCTTAGGATTCAATAAAATATGCAGTCCATATTATTAACTTGGTTGATTTTATTATGCAGGAACTGGGACTAGCATGACCAAGGAGGTGGTTGTCAGGACTTGCCTTCATGGACGGTACTTGGACGTCCGCTAACGCGTACGTGTACTCGATGTTGACCAGGCTTGGACTTCTGGCCTTCTGGAGCTTCGACATCCTGATCGGAGCCTGGTCATGTCATCGACCTATCGATCAATGAAACATGGAAAATAACATTCAGTATAACAGTACATCGAACAACTCCTATAGAATGGAAATAAAAGATAAAAAGGGAATATTATGATTATTGGGAAATAATCCATTGATTATGGTAAGTAAATAATTAATGGACTCAAAGGAACGGAATTTCTAGGAAATCGATAAGTAATTTCCCCGGTAATGATTGAACGGTTGGGGAGTTATATGGATTTCTAAGAGATAATACCTGGATGACGGTGGCTTATAAGAAGGGCTGGGAGTAGGGGGTTTGGGATTACTGGACAGCTGAGCAATAATCTAGAAATAGTTAATGGTTGATTATATTAATTATTTAGAAATAAGTTTCTAAATAATTAATGGTATGGAATGGAATTGGGTTTTACCAAAACCCAAGGTTTCGATCGGGTGGCGAAACAGCGTCCGCGGGGTTTTTGACGGTGTTTTGGCAGGGCGTCAGGGTAGTACGATTGGGATTTGAAGCTAGGGTATAAATCCTAGGGAAGCAAGCATATGAAAATGTTTAGAATAATCCCTAGTATTTATGGATATTCATGGGGATTTTGTGGAGCTTGGAAATAGGATTGGCAATAATTGGGGTGCACTAACGGGGCTTTTCTATTGGATGAGAGCTACTCTTTTGGTGTTTGGGGTTAAGAAATATTCTAAAATGGTTTGGATGGCTCTAATAGGTTTAGAAATATTTCTAATATTTTTGGAGAATTTTGGGGAATTTTTGGAGTGGAGGAAGTGCTTGAAATAGAAACTTGTGTACGAGTCTTCGGGTGTACCTAGCAATTTCTAGGGGTGCTGATGCAGGCAGGGGTCCGGCCGGTGCACTGCGTTATGCACCACATCCGTGGGTGCTGTGGACCGCGAGTTCCGTGGCCTGTGGTCTTGTGGACCGAGCCCACACGCCGGGGCAGACGGCGGCATGCGGACGGCGTCCTGTGCGTCCCACCAGTCAGCGAGTGGGGGGGAGGGGACGGGGGACGGCGTCGGCGTGGGCTGATGCCGTTAGCGTAGGCCCGCACGTCAGGGGGAGAGGGCGGGGCCAGCGTCGGTCGCCGTCCTTCTTCTCCCCCAGCTTCCTCTGCGTCTTCTCGCCGAGCAAAGAGGAAGGAAGGGGAGGCGGCCGATGGGCATCCTGGCGGGCGTAAGCCACTGGGGTTGGGGCGGAGGCCACGGCTGGGATTGAAGGAGCTTGCCTCGCACCTGGTGGGGAGGAGGCAGAGTGGGGTGGCGTGGCCGCGATGGAGGAGGAGCTCGAGCTCTGATCTCGGCATTGTGGGGGCTATTCAACGGGAGGCTCCGGCTCTATTTATAGGCGGAGGAGGGCGTGCTGTGCCGGACACGTCGCCGGGACAAGGGACGCATGGCGGCGCTTCCCCTGCCGGCGGCGAGCTTGGTTTGGGCCCGAAAGGGGTGGCGGCGCCGCACCGTGGATGCGGTGGAGCGCGGCGACGGCGACATGCAGCAGGCCCAAGCTCTAGGGCTTCATCACGGCCGTGGGGGTGTATCGGGCGGCGTGGGCACGTCCGTAGTGGGAAGAGGCCTACGGTGGTGTAGGGGCGTTGTGGGGGAAGGGTGTCGGTATGGGCTCTTTGGGGCCATTAATGGCGGGGCGAGGTGGCATTGGAGATTGCGGCCGGCTAGGGCACGCGGCGCACATGCAGCATGGCGGCGCTAGAGCGCGGGCGGCGTATGGTGGTGCAGCGCCGGCGGTGTTGCCGTGCTCGGTGGCGGTGGCTCGTGGTGGTGGCGGCGCGCGGCACGGCGCGGCGCATGGCGACGCAGCGTGGGGCGGAGTTGCGGCTGGCGTGGCCGCGCATGGCAGCGTGCGGCAGAGCGGCGCTGGCGTCCGTGCTAGCTAGCTCGACGGCGGCGGCACGCGGCGAAGTGCGGCGTGGGGCGTCCAGCGCGTGCAGCACCGGTGGCGGTGCAGGGCGCCCGGCGTCGGGGTGACTCAGCGCAGCGGCGGCGCATGCGGCGTAGGGCGGCGGCTCAGCGTGGCAGAGGTGGTGTGGGGAAGGTCGCGGCGCGGGGAGAGGTGGCACGGCGGAGCGCGAGCATGTACGGCTCGCCGGAACGGCGGTTCGTGGTGGTGGCGGTCGAGCGCAGGCAGTGTTGCCGGCGACGGCCTTTCACCGGCAGAGACGACTGTGGTGGTGGCATGGCATTCGTGGCACGGTTGCCTGTGCACGAGCGCGAGGCGTGGCGTGGTTGCGGTGCAGTTGCACAGGCGCCGAGGTACTGCGCGCGGCGGGGCGGTGCAACGGCGGTCCCGGCGGTGGCGGTAGCGCGCCGAGCAGCGGTGGATGGGAGAAAGGAGGAGGAGGGGATGTGGACTAGCCGCACGCGGTGGGCAGCAGTGTCGCGGGCACGACACTGGGTCCGGCTCACCGGAGTGGCGGCGGCGCGTGCGGCAGCGGCGCCGACGGACGGCGACGTCGGGGGAATGGTTTCCCCGGCGGCGGAGGCGCGCGCGTTGGCCGGTGGGCCGCGCGTGGGCCGTTGGGCCGGAGGGAAAGAGAGGGAGAGTGGGCTGCGGGCCCGCTGGAGGAAGGGTGAGGGCGAGCGAGGAGGGAAGTTTGAGGGGCGTTTGTGGACTTGGATTATGGGCTGGAAGAGGGGATGGGCCAAGAACGGGGTTTTGGCCCATCTATCCTTTGAATAGCTTTTCCATTTATTCGAGAAGGATTTGGGTTAAATTTGAATGGGGATTCAAATTTAAATGGGATTTGGATGGAAAGCTTGAGGTGGATATTATTTTGGGCATCTTGGAAGGATTTTGATATTGGAGATAAATATTCAAGTTATATTTGAATATTGAATCTAAAGGATGAGCGAGAGAGGGATTTGAACGGATTTCTATCATTTGGAATCCGGAAGAAACGGGAGTGTTTCTAAGCCTCCAAATGCAACACATATCTTTAATTTAATGCATCGTTTATTTAGGAAATATATTTTGAAATATTATTAGAGAAGAAATTATGGTTAATTAGAGAAAAATTTTGTAAAGCTTGTATTTCTAAATGCCCTAAAAAGTAGGGTGTTACAATTAGGATGTTGCAGCGGGAGTTGGACACTGAAGCGCTACCGTCCGACCAGTGAAATCCGACTCAATCTTGCATGCAACAAGATTAGGATGTTGCGGTGGGAGCTTTATATTAAAGTGCTACCGTCCAACGCTAGGCCCGGACGTCGGACGTCCGGGTGCTAGCAACACCCTTTTTTTAAAACGAGCATACCCAACCAATATTTGTAGAAAAAAAATTGCACCATTATCATCACTATTGGGTGGGACTGTCGGGGGTATAAGCATATTTTGAGTTTGTGTAGAATAAGTTCACAAGCCCAAGACAAGAATAATAACAAAAGTTTAGAAAATTAAATATAAAATTAGACGTCATGTTTTCTTTTAATTGCAATTGTTCTACATATAAACAATTTCATACTCATAATTATTTTTATAACTTGTATTTCATCTAGGTTGGAGACGGAAAGGAATCGGTACCCGTATTGGCCGTATAGCGTAAGAGGGGAGGGGGTGAATTAGTCTCTTCTGAAAATCTTAACTTATGGCAACATATAGTTTGCATAAAATACAAACTAGATCATTCTATATAGATATAGCCGGTAGACTCCTCTACTGCCTTGACATCATTCATTTGGTGACTTCTATCAACCCATCACTGGATCATCCGGTCACCTTGTTTGAACTCATAATATAGTCGTTGACTACCAGACAATCATTCGGTGGATCCTTCGGTAATTCATCCCATCACCATCATATCATCCAGTACACTCCTTCACATGTCGTGGCCTGTAGCATCTCTGCATGCTCATGATATTTTCTTGACTTTATATGATGGGCTTGACCTTCATTAGATCGGGTCATCCGGTCACTTGTGTCTTGCTGCCCAAATCGAATCAGATGGGATATAAAAAATAGGTCATGAATCATGTATTCATGACCTATATTTTTTCTTTTTTTGTTTTTTAAATTCATTATGGGAGACATGTTTTTAGCAATCCGTGTCTCCCATAAGGGGGTTATGGGAGACACGAACTGCTAAAAACGCGTCTCCCATAAGAGGGGTTATGGGAGACGCGGATTTTTTGCGTCTCCCATAACTTGTTATGGGAGACGTGAACTTGGAGATGCGAAAAACCGTGTCTCCTTTTACTATTAACCCGCGTTTCTTGATGCCTTACATAGTGTTTAGAAGTTCCCCTAAATTAAAGAACTATTTTACAGCCATACTTTTCAAAAACTAAAACATCTAGATGCATCACATAAACATCTTGATGTATCGTATATTCTTTTAAAACTATAGCATGTGTTCACGCATGTTTTTGGAACTGTACTTGCCACTGCAGCAGCTGATCGTTTTCCAATTAGTAGTACTGTTCATCTACTTTCCCAACTCTGCCTTCGCCTTTTTGACCTTTCAGGATCAGGTCATGGATCAGGTCATGGCCAATGATCCCTGCTCCAATCTCTCCAACTCGTCTCGGCTTCACCTGATTTTTATTTATCTTGAACAGGATCCTTTCGGCCCTCGGTGCCACATATGATCGTTCCTCACCCTACCTTGCTGTTGCAGATACGTTATGCTGTGGATTGTTAAAGGCCAATAGTGTTGTACGTTCATTGCTCCATTATTATTATTACTAGCATAAGGGCGGCACGTGTTTTAAAAAAATTACTAAATTAATGATGTAGTCAACATGGACTCTTTAAATTAATCTAGAGCGTCATAAAATTCAACGGTATAGGAGTATGTAGTCAACTTGGATTCTTTAGATTAATCTAGATCGTCCGATCGTCATTATAAAATCCGACGGTGTTGGAGGGACAAGAGTAACCTGGACGAAAATTTCGTCGTCCTTTATAGTATAGATTCGAAACACACTACAGACACATGTACTTACAAACGCACGCACATCAACCCTATCAATACATGCACGTAAGCCTACCCCACCTTTAAGAGAGATTGAGCCGGTAGATTCTCGAGATTGGCGAAGTCACCACTGGTGCCTCACTATCAAGATTGCTGCATTATTTCATATATCAAGCCTCACTATCGAGATTGCAGCATTATTTCATAGATGGAGTATTCGATGCCTCTTATAACCAAGTACACATGTAGCTAGATTTATCTCTGGCTCCTACTTTTATCTTCACTCATGTCCGCTACAATAACACATCGCTCAGACACAATATTAGCTTGGTTCATATGTATAGTCATCCAAATGCTCTTTCCAGCCTCATCAATACCTTTGGATGTAAGTTGGCTGTATTATTAAATTTAATTATGTGTGACTATGGTTTGAGTTTCCCATTCAAGTAATAAGTAGTAGTATTATATATATGCTCCATTAGAATTCATATTGCCGCTACGATTTGTTTGTTTTGGATACGGCTTGGATCCTTCAAATTACCTGCATTTGAGAAAGATCTCATATGTGTGTTTTGATTACTTTTTCTTGCACACTTTTCAATCTAGTGCCTTATATTGTCCCCGTATACTTAGCATTTTACAAAAACAGATTTCATGGATTCGTGTATACGATAGAATAATTGAAATACTATAAGAGGATGTCGCCAAACCCAATCTATGAATAGTTTTTAGTATTTGATAGGAACAATTTGAATTGACGACACATGACAAAAGAATATGTAATACAAATTAGAGGAGAACCGGATGGATGATATATAGATCTCTGCTATTATTTTTCGAAAACACGAAGGAGAACTATGCATCTTTGTATTAAGAAGAAAATGGTTTGTTACAACACGGGCTAACCAGGCACACGAACACGAACGAATTGCACTTTGGGCGATTATAAGATCCCTGCTATTATTGGAACAATCAAATTACAATATGAGAATTAAAAGTTGGGTTCAAAATAATACACTAACTGACTGAAATACAGAGAGTGAACATTATGAATCATAGGCTCATAGCCAAAGGAATCAACAAGCTCGATTACACTTGCCTATGCAACCTAGCTAGACTGACACAGCTTCCGAGTTCCCACCATCCTCCTGATCAGCAAGCTTCACTCGCAGTGTACGCCCATCCAAACTCTGAAATTATAATCAAACTTTACCCAAGTTATTAGCATGCATATAAATAAATTATGGCCAATGATTTTCATAGATAATAATGAAAACCATATATTTATCTACCTGCCCATGGAGCCTGACAATAGCATTGGCTGGTTCATTGTCCACATGGGTTGCCATGGTTACAAACCCGAACCCTCGTGAACGACCAGTTCCTTTGTGGCACATGACCCTTGCGTCGGCAACCTTACCATGCTTGCTGAAGAACTGTCGCAGCTGGTAGCTGTCAACCTTACGTGGCAGATTGCCCACATAGATCCTGAAATAAGTCCCGAATTGTCCATGAGGCCCTGCTGACTTTGGGTTTAAAGCCTCAACTCTTTCTCTGATTTCCTGCACGTGCAGGGATAAGAAGGTTACTCAATTAGCTTATAGATTCCATTACATTTGTTTATTGCAAAGTTGTAGATTCCATTGCACGTCTACTATTAGTAAGAAATTATAAATCGCCAGTAGCTCTAGGTAGATGATATTGCGATTTTGAGGAGCTTCCCTTGGTAAATAGTAAAGTTATCTCAGAATTAGTGAACAACACGGTACACACTACACATAAACAGATAACTATTTCCCTTGGCAAGGACGTGCTGCTAGCAAGTAGCAAACAGGACAGTTAGCAGACAACTTAATTTATCTTGGATAAATAGTGCTATTTTAGTTGGCTTATAGGTTACTTAATTTGTACCATTAATTGTTTGAGCACGAAGATAGATAATTTGGAAATGGGTAGGCAGGGCAGTATATATATTAGATGCTCCCAAGCCCTAACCAAACAAGAACTTATGACATCGTAAGGATCAAATCTATGTACCTACATCAAAGTTAATTGTCGAAGTTGAGTACCGAATACACAACATCCTGAATGGTTTGAAGGAGAATATCATGTCCTGGTTTGCACTAAGAATTATACCTCCGTTGGAGCAAGGGCAGGTTGAGGCGTGAGCCACATACAATTCTCATCGTTCCAGCCTTCAGGTAACTGCTCGACGAGCTCCGACTTGCCGTCTCGGAAGCTGTACCTGAACAAACGGCACCGCTCCAACGGCGACTTGCTCCAGATCCCCCCGTAGACCCTCCTCATCTCCACAAAGTACGCGCACCCGGTGCTGAAGCCAACCTGATCAGAATCTATAGCGAAGCTGCATGGCCTCCCTAGGAACATGACACGGTCTGCCATGCTCATCTCGTCCTTCTTCACCCACTCCGGCTGACGACCCTCCTCCTCCTCTAGCATGTACACAGACACCGACAGTGCGCCCGTGAGGCTCTCGAGGACGCCGACGCCGTGTTCCGGGAGGTCTGCGTAGTACGCCCTGTCAACAAGCACGAACACCCAGAGCAGCTCGCCCCGTGACTCCACGAGGTAGCTGGATTCGAACCTCTTCCCGGGCTCGTCCGGCAACTGCCTAGACCGGCGGCCGCCACTACCGACGATGGCGGATCCTCCGGCCTGGGCTGGCAGGATCCACCAATAGTCCTTGTAGCACAGCACGATCCTGCCGCCGCCGCCGCGATACGAGACACAACAGCGATCCCAGCCGTAGAACATGGACACGTCGTTCCTCTGCACGAACGTCCACGCCGCGTCGCCGGGACGCAGGAGAGCCGCGTGGAAGGAGTCTCCGCTGAACGTCCTGGTGTTGACAGGACCATAGGCGTACACGATGATGGTGCCGTCGCCGGAGACGACGCCGACAGCACGCTTCTCCCATGACCTCATCTCGTCTTCTTCGAACCGTGGCAGCGGGATGGCCGGAGCTCCGGGTCCCGTGAGAGGGTCTGCAGCGAGGGTGATTTTGGGCTCGGGACAGGCGGTGCTGACCAAGCAGGCGGATGCGCCGCCGCCGCCGCCGCCGTCGGCGGCGCTGATCAGCCATCTCCTGTCGCGGACGAGGATCTCGGTGGCGGCGGAGGCACGGCGGCTGGAGTTTGAGGAGAAGACGCAGCGGGCCTTGCGGAGGCCGTTGGCGTGGCGCGTCGAGAGGAGCCACGGCAGGAAGGCGGGGCGGGACGCCGCGGGAGGGAGCGTGTCGCGCCAGGGCTGGCAGGCGGCGTGGAAGCGGACGTAGTCGGTGGCGGCGTGGAGGCGGCTCGAGACGTCGCGGGTGAGATCGAACGGGAGGTCGGGCCAGCTGGGCGCCGCCGCGTCCGCCGTTGCCATGATAAATCAGACCGACCGCAGTATCGCACACACCCTCGTGGCCCTAAGTAGCGGATCGACTAACAGTAACAGGGCCGCGTGAGCCGGCGTTGCTGACTTGCTGGTAGGTACTAAAAAACAGATGGAAATAAAAACAGATTCGGATTGCCGTTTTTGTTCGTGTACGACCTGTTTTAGCTCCCACCCTATGACCACCGTAGACGGCATCTTTTAGATTCATGCTACGATTTTGTTGTGCTGACGTAAGCTTTGTGGCTCGGCGTGTGACGTGGGCAGCCGGCGGCGCGGCCTTCTTCCTCGCCGGCGGTCATCCCAGCTCATCTCCGGCGAGAGATAAGGGTTAGAGATTTGGGTTTTGGGGTATACTCCGGGGCTCTAGGCTGCAGAGGAGGCGACCGGCGGTAGGCCGGCCCGCCGAAAGCCGCAGTCGCGGGGTGGCAAGGTGCGGCGGCGAGGGTGCCGCTGACCAGGCGGCAGTGGAGGGTGGATGGGCAGGGCTGATGGCAACGTCATCGGTGCACGGGTAGGGGGAGGGGTTTGGGCAGGAACACAGCCGACACGGCGAGCTAGGGTCTCGCCAAAGGTACGAGACGACCCTAGCCTGCCGCGGCGGGGTGAGAGCACGTCAGGGGATCGAGAAGATGAACAATGCTTGTGCTGACGTGGGCGTGACATCAGCGCCATGTCAGCACGAGAAAGAGGGGTACATAACATGGGTCGTAGACACCGGGTCCTTCGAATTGCTTGCGATTCTACTCCCCCTCCCCCCACTACACACATCCGCAGCAAAAATAATCCTGGACTGATGCATGAATTTGAGAATCCATTTCTTTTTCTGGATTTTTTAAACGGAAATGCTTCGCGCACAGACGTCCGGATGCTCGTCCTTCCCCCGGACGGTAACGTGGCACGACCTCATCCACATCCGTTCAACAGATATTTTCGAGCGTTCCCTCCACTCTCATCCATATCTTATCTCTAGTCTGTCTCACACCTGGTGCTGCTATCGGACATGGAGGCCCAGGGCCCACACGGACGCAGGAAGGCTCCAAGGGAGGATATGGCAACGGGTAGAGACCGTGGCACAGGGTGGCACGGGACTCTACAACACATGGAAGCTAGTCGCTAAATAAGGAAAGTACTCGCGCAGCGAGAGTTGTACAAGTTACTACTCGAACTAGACTAGGATTCCACTCTTTCCATCTTGTAACCCTGCTCGCCAGTATATAAGGCTGGGCACGGACCCCTCTCAAAACAGATTCAACTAGTCTTATTGATCAATACACAAGATCTATAGGACAACCTTATACTCATATTTACACTACGCAATACAAGATTAGAAACAGGACGTAGGGTATTACGCCTAGTTGGCAGCCCGAACCTGTATAAATCTCGTGTCGTAACCATTGAATTCCCGATTCTACGAACACTCCACCAAAACTCTACTACCTAGGGATACCCCTCGGTGGGATTGCCGGTAAAAACACCGACAGCTGATCTACTTCCTGCTGCTCAGCGTCCGCCACTTCCTGCTGCTCAGCAGCCATGGCACTGTCCTCGCCGCCACACAGCTCCTCCCCAGCCTCCTCAACTTCTTGCTACTCGGCTGCCATGGCACTGGCCTCCCCACCACACAGCTTCTCCCCATCATTCTCCACTTCCTGCTGCTCAGCCGCGCGGAGCATGCAAGCACGGCAAGAGACAAAGACCTCCGCTACCGCCGGTGCTCAATTACTCGAGCGGGAGTAACCACCGCCGGCATCTCGGGTCGCGCCGCCACCTCCGACCTGAGCCGCCCACGCCTTGGATTCACGTCGCCGCTGCCTGCGCCCGCACGGGAAGGAAGGGCCCACGCGTCGCTCGATCCGCACCACTGCTGGCTCGAATCAACTTGGGGACGAGGCTGTCGTCATCGCCCGCAGGAGAACAGAGCCACTGGAGCGGATGACGCGCGCATGCCGGAGGAAGGGATATGCGCCGCCGACTAGAGGGGAGATCGGGTGAGATGAAAGGAGAATTTTTTTAGGGTATTGCAAAGGTTGATTTGGGATGTTGCAATGGTTCATTTGGGATGTCGCAATGGTTCATTTGGGATGTTGAAGTGGAGGTTTCCATGTTGCATGAAGTCGGTTTTTTTTTTTTCATGTTGCAGCTGCATACACTTGATTTTGGTGTAGCCTTTTCCGATGTTGCAAAATCTAACGGGGATTTGTATGGAAGTTGCATGCAACAAAACTCCGATGTTGTAGTAGCCTTGTGTCACTTCCTGGGTGTTGCAGTGGCGTGACATGGATGTTGCGAACATGATTTGATTTTGTTACAGTTGTGTAAATTGTACAAAACTTAGGAATGTTGGTTGGTTCCATGTTGTAGTGTAGAGTTGGAGATGTTGCGGTAGAGATTCAAATTTGTTTCAGCGTCCTGTTGCAGATGTTGTAATAGGCTTTTTCTTGTTGCAGTAGAATTTTTTGCTGATTTGCAACAAGTGACATATATTTATTGTTGTGTTAGCTTTTCTTTAATGTTGCATGAGATGTTCGCAGATGTTTCAGTTGCTTAATTACATAAACATCTCCAATTTGTTGTGGAGTTTTTCAAAGAATAAATAAATGTTGCATGAAACATGATTAGTGTGGGGACCATCCTTTAGACGTCCTTTAATCACCTGTATCAGTCCCTGGATCACTACAATACAGATTTTACACAGGGTTAGAAACAGAAGAAATAAAAGGCGCAGTAAATAAAGAATAACTACATTTGCCTTACGGAGAGTGGCATTATGACCCATTCCATGGAGGGAATGGACCGAGGTGCCCTACATGTCCATGTACATGTAACAGTTGAAAGCAAGGCTGAGTACACCTATGATTGGTACTCAGCAATCCTGGAGTAAGGAATTACAATGCATGCAAGGGAATGAGGTGTAATGGTTATATTTGGTGGAAAATTGTAAAGTTATGTTTGTAAACAGGGGGTGAGAACGAAGGATTAATGAGTTGTTTGGCCCTGGAGGAGAATTCTCATCCCTGCCAGTTCCCATATTCTAGTTCTCTCCCAGAGACCGTCAGGGTCCTCCTGGACCGGCTTATGCCTCACTCTTCTGGGCCTCCGCCCATCTCACCATCTCATATTTTATTGCAGGTGTATTCCAATCAATGGGGGCTTTGACTAGATGAGCTCATAACCGTGAGCCATGGCTATCCGGATAAGTTATTAACTCTGCAGAGCTTGTTCCCTATGCCATACGTTCAGTCAGCCCATACCCACGCGGAGGGCGGTGCTGACCTACGAGACCCTTACCCGCCAGTGTCTATCGCTAAACAACATTCCCTAGGTCCATCCACAGATAGTACTGGGGGCTAAGCAGGTGCTACTAATCATCTGCCTCGCGGATATCGATCCGGGTATGAGCTCATAAATTAGGGCCATAGGCCCTCAGGGTCTCCGACCCGGTACTCTAGTCAACCCGTGCCGCCCAGTCCCAGCCCTCTGTCTAGGGCTGTCTCCAGTATATCTGTTTCTCGACTTGGCAACTGGGCACGATCAGGCACCGTTAGCTACTCGGTCTCGACCTCAGTCGGCCTCTGTACCAATCATGTGGCTCCTTGGATGGATTTGCTAGGATCTGCTAGCGGGGTGTGGATCAAGGCCTCACCTGAATAGGTATTCCTGAAGGCCATACCTTTTTGGCACGTACGACGGTACTGGCATTAGAAAAACTCTCATGTGAACCGGTCCTTATGCGACCAGAGTAAGCCTTTGGGACAGGATTCTATGTCGAGGCTGCCTCCCTTACTCGCAAGTCCATCCTTATGGGGTTCCTATTAGTTGGTTCATTTTATATTAAAATCCAGCATTCACTCTCATCTCTCAGAAGCTCTTCGAAATAATAAAATATTCAGAAGGTTTCTAAGAAATCTACTTCTAAATAACGCTCGGTCATCGATAGATCGTGACCGGGGTTATTAATAGGTTATTTGGCTAGAAATGGCTCTAAATCAAGGTAGAGGTGAAATATAGAGGGTTTTCCTTAGGATTCAATAAAATATGCAGTCCATATTATTAACTTGGTTGATTTTATTATGCAGGAACTGGGACTAGCATGACCAAGGAGGTGGTTGTCAGGACTTGCCTTCATGGACGGTACTTGGACGTCCGCTAACGCGTACGTGTACTCGATGTTGACCAGGCTTGGACTTCTGGCCTTCTGGAGCTTCGACATCCTGATCGGAGCCTGGTCATGTCATCGACCTATCGATCAATGAAACATGGAAAATAACATTCAGTATAACAGTACATCGAACAACTCCTATAGAATGGAAATAAAAGATAAAAGGGAATATTATGATTATTGGGAAATAATCCATTGATTATGGTAAGTAAATAATTAATGGACTCAAAGGAACGGAATTTCCAGGAAATCGATAAGTAATTTCCCCGGTAATGATTGAACGGTTGGGGAGTTATATGGATTTCTAAGAGATAATACCTGGATGACGGTGGCTTATAAGAAGGGCTGGGAGTAGGGGGTTTGGGATTACTGGACAGCTGAGCAATAATCTAGAAATAGTTAATGGTTGATTATATTAATTATTTAGAAATAAGTTTCTAAATAATTAATGGTATGGAATGGAATTGGGTTTTACCAAAACCCAAGGTTTCGATCGGGCGGCGAAACAGCGTCCGCGGGGTTTTTGACGGTGTTTTGGCAGGGCGTCAGGGTAGTACGATTGGGATTTGAAGCTAGGGTATAAATCCTAGGGAAGCAAGCATATGAAAATGTTTAGAATAATCCCTAGTATTTATGGATATTCATGGGGATTTTATGGAGCTTGGAAATAGGATTGGCAATAATTGGGGTGCACTAACGGGGCTTTTCTATTGGATGAGAGCTACTCTTTTGGTGTTTGGGGTTAAGAAATATTCTAAAATGGTTTGGATGGCTCTAATAGGTTTAGAATTATTTCTAATATTTTTGGAGAATTTTGGGGAATTTTTGGAGTGGAGGAAGTGCTTGAAATAGAAACTTGTGTACGAGTCTTCGGGTGTACCTAGCAATTTCTAGGGGTGCTGATGCAGGCTGGGGTCCGGCCGGTGCACTGCGTTATGCACCACATCCGTGGGTGCTGTGGACCGCGCGTTCCGTGGCCTGTGGTCTTGTGGACCGAGCCCACACGCCGGGGCAGACGGCGGCATGCGGACGGCGTCCTGTGCGTCCCACCAGGCAGCGAGTGGGGGGGAGGGGACGGGGGACGGCGTCGGCGTGGGCTGATGCCGTTAGCGCAGGCCCGCACGTCAGGGGGAAAGGGCGGGGCCAGCGTCGGTCGCCGTCCTTCTTCTCCCCCAGCTTCCTCTGCGTCTTCTCGCCGAGCAAAGAGGAAGGAAGGGGAGGCGGCCGATGGGCATCCTGGCGGGCGTAAGCCACTGGGGTTGGGGCGGAGGCCACGGCTGGGATTGAAGGAGCTTGCCTCGCACCTGGTGGGGAGGAGGCAGAGTGGGGTGGCATGGCCGCGATGGAGGAGGAGCTCGAGCTCTGATCTCGGCATTGTGGGGGCTATTCAACGGGAGGCTCCGGCTCTATTTATAGGCGGAGGAGGGCGTGCTGTGCCGGACACGTCGCCGGGACAAGGGACGCATGGCGGCGCTTCCCCCGCCGGCGGCGAGCTTGGTTTGGGCCCGAAAGGGGTGGCGGCGCCGCACCGTGGATGCGGTGGAGCGCGGCGACGGCGACATGCAGCAGGCCCAAGCTCTAGGGCTTCATCACGGCCGTGGGGGTGTATCGGGCGGCGTGGGCACGTCCGTAGTGGGAAGAGGCCTACGGTGGTGTAGGGGCGTTGTGGGGGAAGGGTGTCGGTATGGGCTCTTTGGGGCCATTAATGGCGGGGCGAGGTGGCATTGGAGATTGCGGCCGGCTGGGGCACGCGGCGCACATGCAGCATGGCGGCGCTGGAGCGCGGGCGGCGTATGGTGGTGCAGCGCCGGCGGTGTTGCCGTGCTCGGTGGCGGTGGCTCGTGGTGGTGGCGGCGCGCGGCACGGCGCGGCGCATGGCGACGCCGCGTGGGGCGGAGTTGCGGCTGGCGTGGCCGCGCATGGCAGCGTGCGGCAGAGCGGCGCTGGCGTCCGTGCTAGCTAGCTCGACGGCGGCGGCACGCGGCGAAGTGCGGCGTGGGGCGTCCGGCGCGTGCAGCACCGGTGGCGGTGCAGGGCGCCCGGCGTCGGGGTGACTCAGCGCAGCGGCGGCGCATGCGGCGTAGGGCGGCGGCTCAGCGTGGCAGAGGTGGTGTGGGGAAGGTCGCGGCGCGGGGAGAGGTGGCACGGCGGAGCGCGAGCATGTACGGCTCGCCGGAACGGCGGTTCGTGGTGGTGGCGGTCGAGCGCAGGCAGTGTTGCCGGCGACGGCCTTTCACCGGCAGAGACGACTGTGGTGGTGGCATGGCATTCTTCGCGAGGCGTGGCGTGGTTGCGGTGCAGCTGCACAGGCGCCAAGGTACTGCACGCGGCGGGGCGGTGCAACGGCGGTCCCGGCGGTGGCGGTAGCGCGCCGAGCAGCGGTGGATGGGAGAAAGGAGGAGGAGGGATGTGGACTAGCCGCACGCGGTGGGCAGCAGTGTCGCGGGCACGACACTGTGTCCGGCTCACCGGAGTGGCGGCGGCGCGTGCGGCAGCGGCGCCGACGGACGGCGACGTCGGGGGAATGGTTTCCCCGCGGCGGAGGCGCGCGCGTTGGCCGGTGGGCCGCGCGTGGGCCGTTGGGCCGGAGGGAAAGAGAGGGAGAGTGGGCTGCGGGCCCGCTGGAGGAAGGGTGAGGGCGAGCGAGGAGGGAAGTTTGAGGGGCGTTTGTGGACTTGGATTATGGGCTGGAAGAGGGGATGGGCCAAGAACGGGGTTTTGGCCCATCTATCCTTTGAATAGCTTTTCCATTTATTCGAGAAGGATTTGGGTTAAATTTGAATGGGGATTCAAATTTAAATGGGATTTGGATGGAAAGCTTGAGGTGGATATTATTTTGGGCATCTTGGAAGGATTTTGATATTGGAGATAAATATTCAAGTTATATTTGAATATTGAATCTAAAGGATGAGCGAGAGAGGGATTTGAACGGATTTCTATCATTTGGAATCCGGAAGAAACGGGAGTGTTTCTAAGCCTCCAAATGCAACACATATCTTTAATTTAATGCATCGTTTATTTAGGAAATATATTTTGAAATATTATTAGAGAAGAAATTATGGTTAATTAGAGAAAAATTTTGTAAAGCTTGTATTTCTAAATGCCCTAAAAAGTAGGGTGTTACAATTAGGATGTTGCAGCGGGAGTTGGACACTGAAGCGCTACCGTCCGACCAGTGAAATCCGACTCAATCTTGCATGCAACAAGATTAGGATGTTGCGGTGGGAGCTTTATATTAAAGTGCTACCGTCCAACGCTAGGCCCGGACGTCGGACGTCCGGGTGCTAGCAACACCCTTTTTTTAAAACGAGCATACCCAACCAATATTTGTAGAAAAAAAATTGCACCATTATCATCACTATTGGGTGGGACTGTCGGGGGTATAAGCATATTTTGAGTTTGTGTAGAATAAGTTCACAAGCCCAAGACAAGAATAATAACAAAAGTTTAGAAAATTAAATATAAAATTAGACGTCATGTTTTCTTTTAATTGCAATTGTTCTACATATAAACAATTTCATACTCATAATTATTTTTATAACTTGTATTTCATCTAGGTTGGAGACGGAAAGGAATCGGTACCCGTATTGGCCGTATAGCGTAAGAGGGGAGGGGGTGAATTAGTCTCTTCTGAAAATCTTAACTTATGGCAACATATAGTTTGCATAAAATACAAACTAGATCATTCTATATAGATATAGCCGGTAGACTCCTCTACTGCCTTGACATCATTCATTTGGTGACTTCTATCAACCCATCACTGGATCATCCGGTCACCTTGTTTGAACTCATAATATAGTCGTTGACTACCAGACAATCATTCGGTGGATCCTTCGGTAATTCATCCCATCACCATCATATCATCCAGTACACTCCTTCACATGTCGTGGCCTGTAGCATCTCTGCATGCTCATGATATTTTCTTGACTTTATATGATGGGCTTGACCTTCATTAGATCGGGTCATCCGGTCACTTGTGTCTTGCTGCCCAAATCGAATCAGATGGGATATAAAAAATAGGTCATGAATCATGTATTCATGACCTATATTTTTTCTTTTTTTGTTTTTTAAATTCATTATGGGAGACATGTTTTTAGCAATCCGTGTCTCCCATAAGGGGGTTATGGGAGACACGAACTGCTAAAAACGCGTCTCCCATAAGAGGGGTTATGGGAGACGCGGATTTTTTGCGTCTCCCATAACTTGTTATGGGAGACGTGAACTTGGAGATGCGAAAAACCGTGTCTCCTTTTACTATTAACCCGCGTTTCTTGATGCCTTACATAGTGTTTAGAAGTTCCCCTAAATTAAAGAACTATTTTCCAGCCATACTTTTCAAAAACTAAAACATCTAGATGCATCACATAAACATCTTGATGTATCGTATATTCTTTTAAAACTATAGCATGTGTTCACGCATGTTTTTGGAACTGTACTTGCCACTGCAGCAGCTGATCGTTTTCCAATTAGTAGTACTGTTCATCTACTTTCCCAACTCTGCCTTCGCCTTTTTGACCTTTCAGGATCAGGTCATGGATCAGGTCATGGCCAATGATCCCTGCTCCAATCTCTCCAACTCGTCTCGGCTTCACCTGATTTTTATTTATCTTGAACAGGATCCTTTCGGCCCTCGGTGCCACATATGATCGTTCCTCACCCTACCTTGCTGTTGCAGATACGTTATGCTGTGGATTGTTAAAGGCCAATAGTGTTGTACGTTCATTGCTCCATTATTATTATTACTAGCATAAGGGCGGCACGTGTTTTAAAAAAATTACTAAATTAATGATGTAGTCAACATGGACTCTTTAAATTAATCTAGAGCGTCATAAAATTCAACGGTGTAGGAGTATGTAGTCAACTTGGATTCTTTAGATTAATCTAGATCGTCCGATCGTCATTATAAAATCCGACGGTGTTGGAGGGACAAGAGTAACCTGGACGAAAATTTCGTCGTCCTTTATAGTATAGATTCGAAACACACTACAGACACATGTACTTACAAACGCACGCACATCAACCCTATCAATACATGCACGTAAGCCTACCCCACCTTTAAGAGAGATTGAGCCGGTAGATTCTCGAGATTGGCGAAGTCACCACTGGTGCCTCACTATCAAGATTGCTGCATTATTTCATATATCAAGCCTCACTATCGAGATTGCAGCATTATTTCATAGATGGAGTATTCGATGCCTCTTATAACCAAGTACACATGTAGCTAGATTTATCTCTGGCTCCTACTTTTATCTTCACTCATGTCCGCTACAATAACACATCGCTCAGACACAATATTAGCTTGGTTCATATGTATAGTCATCCAAATGCTCTTTCCAGCCTCATCAATACCTTTGGATGTAAGTTGGCTGTATTATTAAATTTAATTATGTGTGACTATGGTTTGAGTTTCCCATTCAAGTAATAAGTAGTAGTATTATATATATGCTCCATTAGAATTCATATTGCCGCTACGATTTGTTTGTTTTGGATACGGCTTGGATCCTTCAAATTACCTGCATTTGAGAAAGATCTCATATGTGTGTTTTGATTACTTTTTCTTGCACACTTTTCAATCTAGTGCCTTATATTGTCCCCGTATACTTAGCATTTTACAAAAACAGATTTCATGGATTCGTGTATACGATAGAATAATTGAAATACTATAAGAGGATGTCGCCAAACCCAATCTATGAATAGTTTTTAGTATTTGATAGGAACAATTTGAATTGACGACACATGACAAAAGAATATGTAATACAAAGTAGAGGAGAACCGGATGGATGATATATAGATCTCTGCTATTATTTTTCGAAAACACGAAGGAGAACTATGCATCTTTGTATTAAGAAGAAAATGGTTTGTTACAACACGGGCTAACCAGGCACACGAACACGAACGAATTGCACTTTGGGCGATTATAAGATCCCTGCTATTATTGGAACAATCAAATTACAATATGAGAATTAAAAGTTGGGTTCAAAATAATACACTAACTGACTGAAATACAGAGAGTGAACATTATGAATCATAGGCTCATAGCCAAAGGAATCAACAAGCTCGATTACACTTGCCTATGCAACCTAGCTAGACTGACACAGCTTCCGAGTTCCCACCATCCTCCTGATCAGCAAGCTTCACTCGCAGTGTACGCCCATCCAAACTCTGAAATTATAATCAAACTTTAGCCAAGTTATTAGCATGCATATAAATAAATTATGGCCAATGATTTTCATAGATAATAATGAAAAACCATATATTTATCTACCTGCCCATGGAGCCTGACAATAGCATTGGCTGGTTCATTGTCCACATGGGTTGCCATGGTTACAAACCCGAACCCTCGTGAACGACCAGTTCCTTTGTGGCACATGACCCTTGCGTCGGCAACCTTACCATGCTTGCTGAAGAACTGTCGCAGCTGGTAGCTGTCAACCTTACGTGGCAGATTGCCCACATAGATCCTGAAATAAGTCCCGAATTGTCCATGAGGCCCTGCTGACTTTGGGTTTAAAGCCTCAACTCTTTCTCTGATTTCCTGCACGTGCAGGGATAAGAAGGTTACTCAATTAGCTTATAGATTCCATTACATTTGTTTATTGCAAAGATTGTAGATTCCATTGCACGTCTAATATTAGTAAGAAATTATAAACCGCCAGTAGCTCTAGGTGGATGATATTGCGATTTTGAGGAGCTTCCCTTGGTAAATAGTAAAGTTATCTCAGAATTAGTGAACAAAATGGTACACACAACACATAAACAGATAACTATTTCCCTTGGCAAGAACGTGCTGCTAGCAAGTAGCAAACAGGACAGTTAGCAGACAACTTAATTTATCTTGGATAAATAGTGCTATTTTAGTTGGCTTATAGGTTACTTAATTTGTACCATTAATTGTTTGAGCACGAAGATAGATAATTTGGAAATGGGTAGGCAGGGCAGTATATATATTAGATGCTCCCAAGCCCTAACCAAATAAGAACTTATGACATCGTAAGGATCAAATCTATGTACCTACATCAAAGTTAATTGTCGAAGTTGAGTACCGAATACACAACATCCTGAATGGTTTGAAGGAGAATATCATGTCCTGGTTTGCACTAAGAATTATACCTCCGTTGGAGCAAGGGCAGGTTGAGGCGTGAGCCACATACAATTCTCATCGTTCCAGCCTTCAGGTAACTGCTCGACGAGCTCCGACTTGCCGTCTCGGAAGCTGTACCTGAACAAACGGCACCGCTCCAACGGCGACTTGCTCCAGATCCCCCCGTAGACCCTCCTCATCTCCACAAAGTACGCGCACCCGGTGCTGAAGCCAACCTGATCAGAATCTATAGCGAAGCTGCATGGCCTCCCTAGGAACATGACACGGTCTGCCATGCTCATCTCGTCCTTCTTCACCCACTCCGGCTGACGACCCTCCTCCTCCTCTAGCATGTACACAGACACCGACAGTGCGCCCGTGAGGCTCTCGAGGACGCCGACGCCGTGTTCCGGGAGGTCTGCGTAGTACGCCCTGTCAACAAGCACGAACACCCAGAGCAGCTCGCCCCGTGACTCCACGAGGTAGCTGGATTCGAACCTCTTCCCGGGCTCGTCCGGCAACTGCCTAGACCGGCGGCCGCCACCACCGACGATGGCGGATCCTCCGGCCTGGGCTGGCAGGATCCACCAATAGTCCTTGTAGCACAGCACGATCCTGCCGCCGCCGCCGCGATACGAGACACAACAGCGATCCCAGCCGTAGAACATGGACACGTCGTTCCTCTGCACGAACGTCCACGCCGCGTCGCCGGGACGCAGGAGAGCCGCGTGGAAGGAGTCTCCGCTGAACGTCCTGGTGTTGACAGGACCATAGGCGTACACGATGATGGTGCCGTCGCCGGAGACGACGCCGACAGCACGCTTCTCCCATGACCTCATCTCGTCTTCTTCGAACCGTGGCAGCGGGATGGCCGGAGCTCCGGGTCCCGTGAGAGGGTCTGCAGCGAGGGTGATTTTGGGCTCGGGACAGGCGGTGCTGACCAAGCAGGCGGATGCGCCGCCCGCCGTCGGCGGCGCTGATCAGCCATCTCCTGTCGCGGACGAGGATCTCGGTGGCGGCGGAGGCACGGCGGCTGGAGTTTGAGGAGAAGACGCAGCGGGCCTTGCGGAGGCCGTTGGCGTGGCGCGTCGAGAGGAGCCACGGCAGGAAGGCGGGGCGGGACGCCGCGGGAGGGAGCGTGTCGCGCCAGGGCTGGCAGGCGGCGTGGAAGCGGACGTAGTCGGTGGCGGCGTGGAGGCGGCTCGAGACGTCGCGGGTGAGATCGAACGGGAGGTCGGGCCAGCTGGGCGCCGCCGCGTCCGCCGTTGCCATGATAAATCAGATCGACCGCAGTATCGCACACACCCTCGTGGCCCTAAGTAGCGGATCGACTAACAGTAACAGGGCCGCGTGAGCCGGCGTTGCTGACTTGCTGGTAGGTACTAAAAAACAGATGGAAATAAAAACAGATTCGGATTGCCGTTTTTGTTCGTGTACGACCTGTTTTAGCTCCCACCCTATGACCACCGTAGACGGCATCTTTTAGATTCATGCTACGATTTTGTTGTGCTGACGTAAGCTTTGTGGCTCGGCGTGTGACGTGGGCAGCCGGCGGCGCGGCCTTCTTCCTCGCCGGCGGTCATCCCAGCTCATCTCCGGCGAGAGATAAGGGTTAGAGATTTGGGTTTTGGGGTATACTCCGGGGCTCTAGGCTGCAGAGGAGGCGACCGGCGGTAGGCCGGCCCGCCGAAAGCCGCAGTCGCGGGGTGGCAAGGTGCGGCGGCGAGGGTGCCGCTGACCAGGCGGCAGTGGAGGGTGGATGGGCAGGGCTGATGGCGACGTCATCGGTGCACGGGTAGGGGGAGGGGTTTGGGCAGGAACGCAGCCGACACGGCGAGCTAGGGTCTCGCCAAAGGTACGAGACGACCCTAGCCTGCCGCGGCGGGGTGAGAGCACGTCAGGGGATCGAGAAGATGAACAATGCTTGTGCTGACGTGGGCGTGACATCAGCGCCATGTCAGCACGAGAAAGAGGGGTACATAACATGGGTCGTAGACACCGGGTCCTTCGAATTGCTTGCGATTCTACTCCCCCTCCCCCCACTACACACATCCGCAGCAAAAATAATCCTGGACTGATGCACGAATTTGAGAATCCATTTCTTTTCTGGATTTTTTAAACGGAAATGCTTCGCGCACAGACGTCCGGATGCTCGTCCTTCCCCCGGACGGTAACGTGGCACGACCTCATCCACATCCGTTCAACAGATATTTTCGAGCGTTCCCTCCACTCTCATCCATATCTTATCTCTAGTCTGTCTCACACCTGGTGCTGCTATCGGACATGGAGGCCCAGGGCCCACACGGACGCAGGAAGGCTCCAAGGGAGGATATGGCAACGGGTAGAGACCGTGGCACAGGGTGGCACGGGACTCTACAACACATGGAAGCTAGTCGCTAAATAAGGAAAGTACTCGCGCAGCGAGAGTTGTACAAGTTACTACTCGAACTAGACTAGGATTCCACTCTTTCCATCTTGTAACCCTGCTCGCCAGTATATAAGGCTGGGCACGGACCCCTCTCAAAACAGATTCAACTAGTCTTATTGATCAATACACAAGATCTATAGGACAACCTTATACTCATATTTACACTACGCAATACAAGATTAGAAACAGGACGTAGGGTATTACGCCTAGTTGGCAGCCCGAACCTGTATAAATCTCGTGTCGTAACCATTGAATTCCCGATTCTACGAACACTCCACCAAAACTCTACTACCTAGGGATACCCCTCGGTGGGATTGCCGGTAAAAACACCGACAGCTGATCTACTTCCTGCTGCTCAGCGTCCGCCACTTCCTGCTGCTCAGCAGCCATGGCACTGTCCTCGCCGCCACACAGCTCCTCCCCAGCCTCCTCAACTTCTTGCTACTCGGCTGCCATGGCACTGGCCTCCCCACCACACAGCTTCTCCCCATCATTCTCCACTTCCTGCTGCTCAGCCGCGCGGAGCATGCAAGCACGGCAGGAGACAAAGACCTCCGCTACCGCCGGTGCTCAATTACTCGAGCGGGAGTAACCACCGCCGGCATCTCGGGTCGCGCCGCCACCTCCGACCTGAGCCGCCCACGCCTTGGATTCACGTCGCCGCTGCCTGCGCCCGCACGGGAAGGAAGGGCCCACGCGTCGCTCGATCCGCACCACTGCTGGCTCGAATCAACTTGGGGACGAGGCTGTCGTCATCGCCCGCAGGAGAACAGAGCCACCGGAGCGGATGACGCGCGCATGCCGGAGGAAGGGATATGCGCCGCCGACTAGAGGGGAGATCGGGTGAGATGAAAGGAGAATTTTTTTAGGGTATTGCAAAGGTTGATTTGGGATGTTGCAATGGTTCATTTGGGATGTCGCAATGGTTCATTTGGGATGTTGAAGTGGAGGTTTCCATGTTGCATGAAGTCGGTTTTTTTTTTCATGTTGCAGCTGCATACACTTGATTTTGGTGTAGCCTTTTCCGATGTTGCAAAATCTAACGGGGATTTGTATGGAAGTTGCATGCAACAAAACTCCGATGTTGTAGTAGCCTTGTGTCACTTCCTGGGTGTTGCAGTGGCGTGACATGGATGTTGCGAACATGATTTGATTTTGTTACAGTTGTGTAAATTGTACAAAACTTAGGAATGTTGGTTGGTTCCATGTTGTAGTGTAGAGTTGGAGATGTTGCGGTAGAGATTCAAATTTGTTTCAGCGTCCTGTTGCAGATGTTGTAATAGGCTTTTTCTTGTTGCAGTAGAATTTTTTGCTGATTTGCAACAAGTGACATATATTTATTGTTGTGTTAGCTTTTCTTTAATGTTGCATGAGATGTTCGCAGATGTTTCAGTTGCTTAATTACATAAACATCTCCAATTTGTTGTGGAGTTTTTCAAAGAATAAATAAATGTTGCATGAAACATGATTAGTGTGGGGACCATCCTTTAGACGTCCTTTAATCACCTGTATCAGTCCCTGGATCAGTACAATACAGATTTTACACAGGGTTAGAAACAGAAGAAATAAAAGGCGCAGTAAATAAAGAATAACTACCTTTGCCTTACGGAGAGTGGCATTATGACCCATTCCATGGAGGGAATGGACCGAGGTGCCCTACATGTCCATGTACATGTAACAGTTGAAAGCAAGGCTGAGTACACCTATGATTGGTACTCAGCAAGCCTGGAGTAAGGAATTACAATGCATGCAAGGGAATGAGGTGTAATGGTTATATTTGGTGGAAAATTGTAAAGTTATGTTTGTAAACAGGGGGTGAGAACGAAGGATTAATGAGTTGTTTGGCCCTGGAGGAGAATTCTCATCCCTGCCAGTTCCCATATTCTAGTTCTCTCCAGAGACCGTCAGGGTCCTCCTGGACCGGCTTATGCCTCACTCTTCTGGGCCTCCGCCCATCTCACCATCTCATATTTTATTGCAGGTGTATTCCAATCAATGGGGGCTTTGACTAGATGAGCTCATAACCGTGAGCCATGGCTATCCGGATAAGTTATTAACTCTGCAGAGCTTGTTCCCTATGCCATACGTTCAGTCAGCCCATACCCACGCGGAGGGCGGTGCTGACCTACGAGACCCTTACCCGCCGGTGTCTATCGCTAAACAACATTCCCTAGGTCCATCCACAGATAGTACTGGGGGCTAAGCAGGTGCTACTAATCATCTGCCTCGCGGATATCGATCCGGGTATGAGCTCATAAATTAGGGCCATAGGCCCTCAGGGTCTCCGACCCGGTACTCTAGTCAACCCGTGCCGCCCAGTCCCAGCCCTCTGTCTAGGGCTGTCTCCAGTATATCTGTTTCTCGACTTGGCAACTGGGCACGATCAGGCACCGTTAGCTACTCGGTCTCGACCTCGGTCGGCCTCTGTACCAATCATGTGGCTCCTTGGGATGGATTTGCTAGGATCTGCTAGCGGGGTGTGGATCAAGGCCTCACCTGAATAGGTATTCCTGAAGGCCATACCTTTTTGGCACGTACGACGGTACTGGCATTAGAAAAACTCTCCTGTGAACCGGTCCTTATGCGACCAGAGTAAGCCTTTGGGACAGGATTCTATGTCGAGGCTGCCTCCCTTACTCGCAAGTCCATCCTTATGGGGTTCCTATTAGTTGGTTCATTTTATATTAAAATCCAGCATTCACTCTCATCTCTCAGAAGCTCTTCGAAATAATAAAATATTCAGAAGGTTTCTAAGAAATCTACTTCTAAATAACGCTCGGTCATCGATAGATCGTGACCGGGGTTATTAATAGGTTATTTGGCTAGAAATGGCTCTAAATCAAGGTAGAGGTGAAATATAGAGGGTTTTCCTTAGGATTCAATAAAATATGCAGTCCATATTATTAACTTGGTTGATTTTATTATGCAGGAACTGGGACTAGCATGACCAAGGAGGTGGTTGTCAGGACTTGCCTTCATGGACGGTACTTGGACGTCCGCTAACGCGTACGTGTACTCGATGTTGACCAGGCTTGGACTTCTGGCCTTCTGGAGCTTCGACATCCTGATCGGAGCCTGGTCATGTCATCGACCTATCGATCAATGAAACATGGAAAATAACATTCAGTATAACAGTACATCGAACAACTCCTATAGAATGGAAATAAAAGATAAAAAGGGAATATTATGATTATTGGGAAATAATCCATTGATTATGGTAAGTAAATAATTAATGGACTCAAAGGAACGGAATTTCCAGGAAATCGATAAGTAATTTCCCCGGTAATGATTGAACGGTTGGGGAGTTATATGGATTTCTAAGAGATAATACCTGGATGACGGTGGCTTATAAGAAGGGCTGGGAGTAGGGGGTTTGGGATTACTGGACAGCTGAGCAATAATCTAGAAATAGTTAATGGTTGATTATATTAATTATTTAGAAATAAGTTTCTAAATAATTAATGGTATGGAATGGAATTGGGTTTTACCAAAACCCAAGGTTTCGATCGGGCGGCGAAACAGCGTCCGCGGGGTTTTTGACGGTGTTTTGGCAGGGCGTCAGGGTAGTACGATTGGGATTTGAAGCTAGGGTATAAATCCTAGGGAAGCAAGCATATGAAAATGTTTAGAATAATCCCTAGTATTTATGGATATTCATGGGGATTTTATGGAGCTTGGAAATAGGATTGGCAATAATTGGGGTGCACTAACGGGGCTTTTCTATTGGATGAGAGCTACTCTTTTGGTGTTTGGGGTTAAGAAATATTCTAAAATGGTTTGGATGGCTCTAATAGGTTTAGAAATATTTCTAATATTTTTGGAGAATTTTGGGGAATTTTTGGAGTGGAGGAAGTGCTTGAAATAGAAACTTGTGTACGAGTCTTCGGGTGTACCTAGCAATTTCTAGGGGTGCTGATGCAGGCTGGGGTCCGGCCGGTGCACTGTGTTATGCACCACATCCGTGGGTGCTGTGGACCGCGCGTTCCGTGGCCTGTGGTCTTGTGGACCGAGCCCACACGCCGGGGCAGACGGCGGCATGCGGACGGCGTCCTGTGCGTCCCACCAGGCAGCGAGTGGGGGGGAGGGGACGGGGGACGGCGTCGGCGTGGGCTGATGCCGTTAGCGCAGGCCCGCACGTCAGGGGGAGAGGGCGGGGCCAGCGTCGGTCGCCGTCCTTCTTCTCCCCCAGCTTCCTCTGCGTCTTCTCGCCGAGCAAAGAGGAAGGGAGGGGAGGCGGCCGATGGGCATCCTGGCGGGCGTAAGCCACTGGGGTTGGGGCGGAGGCCACGGCTGGGATTGAAGGAGCTTGCCTCGCACCTGGTGGGGAGGAGGCAGAGTGGGGTGGCGTGGCCGCGATGGAGGAGGAGCTCGAGCTCTGATCTCGGCATTGTGGGGGCTATTCAACGGGAGGCTCCAGCTCTATTTATAGGCGGAGGAGGGCGTGCTGTGCCGGACACGTCGCCGGGACAAGGGACGCATGGCGGCGCTTCCCCCGCCGGCGGCGAGCTTGGTTTGGGCCCGAAAGGGGTGGCGGCGCCGCACCGTGGATGCGGTGGAGCGCGGCGACGGCGACATGCAGCAGGCCCAAGCTCTAGGGCTTCA
This sequence comes from Urochloa ruziziensis, assembly GCA_015476505.1. Taxonomy (NCBI): domain Eukaryota; kingdom Viridiplantae; phylum Streptophyta; class Magnoliopsida; order Poales; family Poaceae; genus Urochloa; species Urochloa ruziziensis. Next base: position 18,104,666 of record CM027120.1, read on the forward strand.
TCACGGCCGTGGGGGTGTATCGGGCGGCGTGGGCACGTCCGTAGTGGGAAGAGGCCTACGGTGGTGTAGGGGCGTTGTGGGGGAAGGGTGTCGGTATGGGCTCTTTGGGGCCATTAATGGCGGGGCGAGGTGGCATTGGAGATTGCGGCCGGCTGGGGCACGCGGCGCACATGCAGCATGGCGGCGCTGGAGCGCGGGCGGCGTATGGTGGTGCAGCGCCGGCGGTGTTGCCGTGCTCGGTGGCGGTGGCTCGTGGTGGTGGCGGCGCGCGGCACGGCGCGGCGCATGGCGACGCAGCGTGGGGCGGAGTTGCGGCTGGCGTGGCCGCACATGGTAGCGTGCGGCAGAGCGGCGCTGGCGTCCGTGCTAGCTAGCTCGACGGCGGCGGCACGCGGCGAAGTGCGGCGTGGGGCGTCCGGCGCGTGCAGCACCGGTGGCGGTGCAGGGCGCCCGGCGGCGGGGTGACTCAGCGCAGCGGCGGCGCATGCGGCGTAGGGCGGCGGCTCAGCGTGGCAGAGGTGGTGTGGGGAAGGTCGCGGCACGGGGAGAGGTGGCACGGCAGAGCGCGAGCATGTACGGCTCGCCGGAACGGCGGTTCGTGGTGGTGGCGGTCGAGCGCAGGCAGTGTTGCCGGCGACGGCCTTTCACCGGCAGAGACGACTGTGGTGGTGGCATGGCATTCGCGGCACGGTTGCCTGTGCACGAGCGCGAGGCGTGGCGTGGTTGCGGTGCAGCTGCACAGGCGCCGAGGTACTGCGCGCGGCGGGGCGGTGCAACGGCGGTCCCGGCGGTGGCGGTAGCGCGCCGAGCAGCGGTGGATGGGAGAAAGGAGGAGGAGGGGATGTGGACTAGCCGCACGCGGTGGGCAGCAGTGTCGCGGGCACGACACTGGGTCCGGCTCACCGGAGTGGCGGCGGCGCGTGCGGCAGCGGCGCCGACGGACGGCGACGTCGGGGGAATGGTTTCCCCGGCGGCGGAGGCGCGCGCGTTGGCCGGTGGGCCGCGCGTGGGCCGTTGGGCCGGAGGGAAAGAGAGGGAGAGTGGGCTGCGGGCCCGCTGGAGGAAGGGTGAGGGCGAGCGAGGAGGGAAGTTTGAGGGGCGTTTGTGGACTTGGATTATGGGCTGGAAGAGGGGATGGGCCAAGAACGGGGTTTTGGCCCATCTATCCTTTGAATAGCTTTTCCATTTATTCGAGAAGGATTTGGGTTAAATTTGAATGGGGATTCAAATTTAAATGGGATTTGGATGGAAAGCTTGAGGTGGATATTATTTTGGGCATCTTGGAAGGATTTTGATATTGGAGATAAATATTCAAGTTATATTTGAATATTGAATCTAAAGGATGAGCGAGAGAGGGATTTGAACGGATTTCTATCATTTGGAATCCGGAAGAAACGGGAGTGTTTCTAAGCCTCCAAATGCAACACATATCTTTAATTTAATGCATCGTTTATTTAGGAAATATATTTTGAAATATTATTAGAGAAGAAATTATGGTTAATTAGAGAAAAATTTTGTAAAGCTTGTATTTCTAAATGCCCTAAAAAGTAGGGTGTTACAATTAGGATGTTGCAGCGGGAGTTGGACACTGAAGCGCTACCGTCCGACCAGTGAAATCCGACTCAATCTTGCATGCAACAAGATTAGGATGTTGCGGTGGGAGTTTTATATTAAAGTGCTACCGTCCAACGCTAGGCCCGGACGTCGGACGTCCGGGTGCTAGCAACACCCTTTTTTTAAAACGAGCATACCCAACCAATATTTGTAGAAAAAAAATTGCACCATTATCATCACTATTGGGTGGGACTGTCGGGGGTATAAGCATATTTTGAGTTTGTGTAGAATAAGTTCACAAGCCCAAGACAAGAATAATAACAAAAGTTTAGAAAATTAAATATAAAATTAGACGTCATGTTTTCTTTTAATTGCAATTGTTCTACATATAAACAATTTCATACTCATAATTATTTTTATAACTTGTATTTCATCTAGGTTGGAGACGGAAAGGAATCGGTACCCGTATTGGCCGTATAGCGTAAGAGGGGAGGGGGTGAATTAGTCTCTTCTGAAAATCTTAACTTATGGCAACATATAGTTTGCATAAAATACAAACTAGATCATTCTATATAGATATAGCCGGTGGACTCCTCTACTGCCTTGACATCATTCATTTGGTCACTTCTATCAACCCATCACTGGATCATCCGGTCACCTTGTTTGAACTCATAATATAGTCGTTGACTACCAGACAATCATTCGGTGGATCCTTCGGTAATTCATCCCATCACCATCATATCATCCAGTACACTCCTTCACATGTCGTGGCCTGTAGCATCTCTGCATGCTCATGATATTTTCTTGACTTTATATGATGGGCTTGACCTTCATTAGATCGGGTCATCCGGTCACTTGTGTCTTGCTGCCCAAATCGAATCAGATGAACGCCCATTCGTCCACTCCATGTAAAAGAGCCCCCATCAAATCATCCGGTCTCCGCTTGCTTGCTGGTCATAGGTGACCCATTTATCTGGTCCATGTAAACTAGTGCCCATCGGATCATTCAGTCATCGCTATCTAGCTTAGTCTCATCCAATTCAATACCTCTTTCAGTCCTTAGATAAATTCTCTAGATTTTTAGTACAATTTGAACGGAAATACTGCAACTTGGATTTCATCTTTAGGATATAAAAACCTACAAACCACATGCTTAACAAGCCTACAAATCATTTTTATTATCATTCAATCAACAAAATCATAATTACAGAGCTAATGGTGCCATGTGAGTGATATTTAAGGGGAGTTGCCTTATGATTTGTGATTTTGAGACTAACATAATTTCCAAGTTTATCACGTGTGTAATCTCACGTTGCAAGAAATGGATCCCTAGATATATGTAAACATTGACCTTCATTTGATATTCAAGTCATTCATTTGGTATCTTTGTTCCCATTTGATATCATGCATTCAAATTGTTTTGTAGCTATCTCCAAGCATAATATAGATTAAACTCCTCATCTTGTCTTAATTGACTAGTTGTGCATATGCTTTGCAATCAACTATATGTTGGCATTTCTTAACGACATTACCAGTTTCCCGGCAACGACGCCAGAAATGCGTATTGACCAAGTGGTAATCTAACAGTTGCGAAAGGGACCCGCAAGCGCACGGATATACCATTCTAGCATTTCACCCATGAGTATTCCCAAGGGTACCGTATTTTCCAAAGGAAGGCGTGGTTGGTAAAAGAGTACTGTTGCAATCATGAATATAGCAATAGCATGGATAGAATCACATACCAAGAACAGGGGTAAGGATAATAAGAGTATGATATGGGGAGTGTGACACACACTGGGGTTCACCTCTAGGACATCTGGACTAGGGAAAGGACTAAGAGTTTGCATCTAGGTTTTAATCTAATCACATACATGCACAGGTCAGATTAGAGATACAGGTCATACATCATCATGAAATAAACCAAAGCACTCCGGTAAGGGGAGATAACCTCCCTCGCTGCTTAAGCACAGAACTCCTACAGGGAACCCGAACGTGGGGGATTTCAGAGGGTCCAACGGGGCTGTCACCACCGGCGGCCTACCCCGGCCAAACCGTGGGGAACACTCATAATCACTCATTGATTCCAACCCGAGCCTCATGCTCACGTTGTTCACAAGACATCGACCATTCCAGACTATTGACACTTGGATCGATGCCGCTATTATAAGTATAGCTGGCGAACCTATACCATGGCTATGACCATGAAGATCATGCAAGACATGCAACCTTATTCTAATTGAACTAGAGCAAAGTATACTACAATAGAGGGCACTCATATCTTTACCACCTATGCAAGGGTATAAGACTAATCTAGCATATAAGTCAAGCATATCATGATAGCAAGAACATGAACACAGCTCAATCATATCATAACCAAGACAAACTGTTGATGACGTTTTTTGACACGTGTCGTAGTCAGTGCCTTGAAGGAATTTCAATGAAGATGGGGTTAAAATTGAAGATGATGTTTGGATCAGATTTGTTTCCGTAAGAAGTCAGTATCGGACTCAAGACTTCAGAATCGGATCGGACTCGGAAAAGTGGGTTGAAGGCGTCGCGAGCTTTGGGCTGAAGTGGGCCATAATGGGCTGGCCTTTTTTATTATTATTTAGAGTCTTAGTCAAAGTAGTTTCTTTCTTTTGCGTCAAGTTTGTTCATGTCGTGATCGACTAGGAGTCTGTAATTCCAGGGTATAAATATAAACCTTGAGGGTCGTGAAGAGGGTACGAACACATCAATACACAAACCTTTACTGCTTGCATCAACTTTTCGCAATTTACTTACACATCGGCGACTTCGTCAAGCTTTTTCTCTTTCACGAGTTCTCCTGAGCTAGTCAACGCGATCCAAATCTCCAAGGCTTGCTCGTGAGTTCCGCTTCTACTGAGTAACATCTGAGCTTTAGCATCGGACGCATCGTTGTTGCTTCGTTTAGATTTATTCGACAGTTATCGATATTTGCTAGATCTTCAAGTTTATTCTTGTTGTTTTAGCTCTTATCACCACTTACCCAACTTAGAGTTTTATCTAATCGGCTCTGTTAAAGCATTAATCTTGAAATCCATCTAATAGCTGATTAGTTCAATTCTAAGTGTTGTTTTACTAAGCTGTATCGGATCACTTTACGATTGTCTTTTACTGCTTAGTTATCAATCGGCTTTCAGCTGATTGACTATCGGAATCGGCTCCCCATGCTGTTTCACTATACATCGGAATCGGTCCTATCACATTCGATTTCACTAACGAGAGAATCGGATCTTCAGCTGTTTCTTAACGTCCGATTTTATCCTTGTCAATCAACAGGTCAGATTGACTGGCATGCCCCGGATTTCAAGGCCACGCCTTCGTTCGTGTGTTAGCGCATCTGTCACCGCCCGATTTTTGCGTCAACATACTTTTGGCACGCCCAGTGGGACCCGAAGAGAAAATTCATGATGCCTCCGAAGAAGCCAATCGATCCTAAGGAGCACAATAACTCTGATCTTCATGATGAAAATATTATTAATGTAACATATGATGATCTGAATGAAGAGCAGAGAAAGGAATTTGATCTTCATCAGCAGGAGTACCATAATGAGTGTCTCAAATCGTTTAGTTCTACTAAACGAGGGGAAGCCATTAAGAAAGCTCCACTTCCTCTTCCACGTACAATCACTATTGCTGAATCATCGGGGAAGCTTCAGGAGATGGTTGACAATTCTATTCATCATGCTTTTATTAACCAATCACCTGTACTGACAAATACGGTTCGTAGTGCCGTATTGGCTCAACTGCATGAAGATCCAACACTGGCGGGATTCAGAGGTCCAGCATATCATGCTCCATATCCTTACTATGGTATTCCCCCTTTCTATGGATCTCCCGCTACTCCAGCATTCGGATCTGTTCCGTTTGCATCTAGTGCTGCAGCAGGAGCTTTTACACCGGTTCCACATACAACACCCAATATCAGTGCATCAGTTCCAGCTACAACTACGCCGTCAGCGGTTCCAAAGTCTTCTTCTACCAATGCTACGTCTTCTCAGAATCAATCGGACAATCAGCCGATTGGAGTAACTACTGCAAATACCATGCCTGTAGATTCATCAGGACAATCAGTTTCTCAGATGGCAGATATACATACTTCACATCAAACAACTTCTAAAGGTTTGGGAACTGGTACGTATAATCTACAGACAGGTTGGGGCATGCCGCCTGATTTTGGAAAGAAGAAAGAAGAAGAAAATGTCGCGTCAGGAGAAGGTGCTGCTTGGGTCAAACATAGCGACGGAGAAACTTGGTCTCTTGTAGATGGTAATCACAGAACCATACAGCAAATTCGAGTACCAGCCAGCTTTTCTCCGTTCGATAGTCAGCAGTATGGGCAGATGGTGCCACATGGTCAGACAAGTGTATCGGCTTCTCAGCCGATTCAAACTTATGCGCCTCCTGCTCCTTATGTGCCTCCTGCGCCGCCTGCTCCAATGGCGCCTCCAGCCCCTACAACACCAACCAACTTTCAATCAAGAGGGCTGCCAAATTGTCAATCGGATGATCAACCTGCAGAACAATCTCCTCAAAAATAGATTGATTGGTCATCTCAAATAGCCGATGTGATTCAGAATCAGTTTGGCTTAAAGCCAAAGGTGCAGAATGTCATGTATCATCCTCTTTATCCTGCGCATTATGACATGATGTCCTATCCTCATCGATATCGGATACTTGAGTTTACAAAGTTTACTGGTCAAGATGATGTGTCAACTGTTGAACATGTTAGCCGATTTTCTTATGCAATGTGGAGAAGCTGCTAACGTTGATGCATTAAGGGTCCGATTGTTTTCAAGTTCTTTGTCTGGCTCAGCTTTTAACTGGTTCATGACATTGCCGCCTAATTCTGTGGTCACATGGTCCGATTTGGAGAGGCAATTTCATCAATACTTCTTTGCTGGAGTTCATGAGAAGAAACTTTCTGATTTGACCAACATGAAGCAAAGGAACGATGAATCAGTTTCTACATTTATCGCTCGATTCAGAGAAGTCAGAAATAAATGTTTTAGCTAGATGTTGACTGACAAACAATTGGCTGAGGTAGCTTCCGATGGATTCTTGCCATACTTGAAAGAGAAGTTTGCTAATCAGGAGTTCGAAAGTATAAGCCAAATTGTGCAAAGGATGTCTGGGCATGAAAATCGGCCGTATGAGCCAAGAAAAAATTTTCAAAAAAGGGTCAACTATGCGAGCTATGGTTCTGATTCTGAATCTGATGAAGGGGAAGAAATCGGTCTTGCTGAGTGGGTTAAGAATAAAAAACCGATTTCAGTCCCTTTTGCTAAAAAGGAGCCTGAAAAGTTCGGCTTTGATATTACAAAGGCCGATAAAATTTTTGATATGCTTTTGAAAGAAGGATTGCTTAAGTTGTCCGCTTATCATAGGATTCCTTCAAAAGAAGAGTTAAAAAATATGGTTTACTGCAAGTTCCATAATGCTACTTCTCATAATACAAATGATTGCAAAGTATTCTGTCAACAATTACAATTGGCTATTGAGCAAGGAAAGATCAAGTTTGAATTGCCTAAGAAGCCTACAAAGCCAATGAAAATTGATCAACATCCTTTTCCCATCAATATGGTAGAGGTATCCAGAGAAGAGGTTGTTCCTAAGAAAATGCTCACTTCGCAGCTGGCTAGAGAAAAAGGGGTCGTTGATCCTAAAGTTCAGGTTTCTATAACCGATCTAGATGGAAAGGAAGATCGAAGGAATCTGGAAGTTCTAGGAGTCAAGAAAGGCGTGTTACTTCTCAAGGATTGATCAGTAAGTTCCGAAGAGAGAATGAACGGATTCGATTTAAAGAAGAAACGGGACAAAGCAACGCTGATCATTGGAGATGTCCCTTCTTTATCTATTGCTGGAAGGAAGGAATTAAATTACCAACTCCTGAAAATTGTCCAGAGTGCAATGGGCAAGGCTGGAATACTCGGCCAAATAAAAGGCCGTGCGTCGAAGAGAAATCTAATCGGTTGGATAACCGAAACCAGGGGAAGCAGGATCGATCAATGTTCAGAGATCGACGGTTTGATGATAGGGATCGACAAGGATATTCAAATCAGCGTGTTTCTGTTCATGAAAGGCTTGCCCATAGGTCGATATAAGGGATCGATTAGGAAAGAAGCCATATATGAGCCAAGAGATTGAAGATATGGCTAATGATCGTGTCCCTGATGATGAAATCATGCGAAGGGATCCTGAAAGGGAATCGGTTCATGGACGACAGTCGTTTCACCGATTCAAAGAACTACAACCCCAATGGTGTCCTGAGGGTTTGACCAAATCACAGAAAAGACGTGTTCAGAGGTTGAGGCAAATCGAGTTGGAAGAACAACGTCGTAATAATAACAATGGCAGCCGGAATCAAGTTTGGCGTGTAAAGGCTCAAGATCAAAATCAAAACGATGCTCCAGCTGCAGATGTGCTTATGGCATTTATTTTGCCAAGAGAATTTATGGCATCCAATGAAGTCATAGAATCGGATGTTGAAGAAGGAGTTGCTCAATTGACGTTCGATCCGGCAACTGCTACTTTTGAGAAGCCAAAGGAAGAGGACCGACAGCACTTAAAGCCTTTATTTTTAAAGGGATATATTAACGGGACTCCGATGACTAGAATGTTAGTCGATGGTGGTGCTACTGTTAATCTTATGCCATATGCCATGTTGAGAAAACTCAGTAAGGGTGAATCTGATTTGATGAAGACCGATCTGATGCTCAGAGATTTCGAAGGGAAGACTTCTCCAGCTCGGGGGGCACTTTGTGTTGATTTGACGATCGGGAAGTAAGACTTTGCCCACTACATTTCTTTATCATCAATGGCAAACGTTCTTACAATATGCTCCTAGGACAGGATTGGATTCATGCTAATTGTTGTATTCCATCTACAATGCATCAATGTGTAATTCAATGGGTTGGAGATTCGGTAGAGGTGGTGAAAGCCGATGCTCCATTTAATATTGCGACAGCTGAAGTGTGTCCTTGGAGCTATGAGGTGACTTGCATATCAGGACAGGCTATTGATCTCGACTTCCTCAAGATGTCCGATTTTGGTCTACAACCGATCCAAGCAGTCGGTCCTGAAGAATTGTCTTAATGGATGTAGAAGATGATGGAAAACTAGGCTATGGGTTTACGTCGGCTGATAAATTAGAAGAAATCGATTTAGGAGATGGTAGCAAGCCTAGGCCGATGTATGTAAGTGCTAAGTTAGATCCTGAGTTTAAAGTTAAATTGATAACTTTATTGAGAGAATATAAAGATTGTTTTGCTTGGGATTATTCTGAGATGCCTGGATTATACCGATCAGTTGTTGAGCATCGGTTACCGATCAAACAAGGGTTTCGGCCAGTATCAACAGCCGTCTCGTCGTTGTGATCCCAAAATTTTAGATGATATTAAGGCGGAAATTACTTGGCTCATAGATGCTAAGTTTATTAGACAATGCCGGTATGCCGAGTGGATTACAAATATCGTCCCTGTTTATAAGAAAAATGGAAAGCTTCGAGTTTGCATTGATTTTAGGGATCTTAATAAAGCGACTCCGATGGATGGATATCCGATGCCGATCACCGATGTGCAAGTTGATGCGGAAGCAGGACATAAAGTTATTAGTTTCATGGATGGAAACGCTAGATATAATCAAATCTTAATGGCAGTTGAAGATATTCATAAAACGGTGTTCCGATGCCCTGCTCACATCAGATTATATGAGTGGGTCGTGATGAGTTTTGGACTTAAAAATGCTGGTGCTACTTATCAAAGGGCCATGAATTATATTTTTCATGAGATTATTGGAAAGATTGTTGAAATATACATTGATGATGTGGTGGTTAAATCGGAGAGTTATGATGATCATTTAGCCGATTTACGACGCACATTAGAGTGTACAAGGAAACATGGTCTTAAGATGAATCCAATCAAGTGTGCTTTTGGAGTATCGGCTGGACAGTTTCTGGGGTTTATGGTTCATGAAAGGGGAATCGAAATTAGCCAGAAGAGTATCAGTTCAATTAATAAAGTGGTTGCCCCTGAAAATAAGAAAGAACTTCAGTCGTTGATCGGAAAAATCAATTTCATCAGAAGATTCATATCTAATCTGTCTGGTCAGATTAAGTCGTTTACTCCGTTGTTAAAATTAAAGACCGATCAAGAGTTTGTATGGGGAAAGGAGCAACAAGAAGCTCTAGATAAAATTAAGGAGTATTTGATTTCTCCTCCGATTTTAGTTCGTCCACAGAAAGGTAAGCAAAAGAACGGGTTGTTTATTTTGTGAGTAGAAGATTATTGGATGCTAAGATAAGATATTCTCCCGTTGAAAAATTATGCTTATGTTTGTATTTCTCTTGTACCAAGTTGAGGCATTATTTATTATCGGCTGAGTGCGTTGTTGTAAGCAAAGATGATGTAGTCCGATATATGCTATCTTTGCCGATTTTGAATGGAAGAATCGGTAAATGGATTTTAGCCCTTTCAGAATTTGATTTGAGATATGAATCTGCTAAAGCTATTAAGGGACAAGTATTGGCTGATTTTGTTGCTCAACATTGTGGATCGGATGAAGTCATGGTAGAACCAGTTCCTTGGTCACTTTTCTTTGATGGATCGGCTTGCGGAGTTGGATCTGGTATCGGAGTGGTGCTCATCTCGCCCCGGGGGGCAAGTTTTGACTTTGCGATACCGATTGAGAAGACTGCCACTAATAATCAAGCTGAGTATCGGGCAGTTCTTAAAGGTTTACAACTATTACGAGAGGTTAAGGCCGATGCTGTTGAAATATTTGGAAATTCGATGTTAGTTGTGAAACAGTTATCTAAGGAGAATGAATGCAATGATGATATTCTTTTAGGATATCGCGATGAGTGTCTCCAATTATTGAAAGAATTTAAGATGGTAACAATTGAACATATCCCAAAACTTCATAATCATGAGGCTAATCGATTGGCTCAGAGTGCTTCAGGGTATCGACCGATTCAAGATGTTTTAGAATCAGGTTTTGCTGATGATGATTGGAGAAAGGAAGTGTTTGGTTATTTGAAGGACCCGTCTAAAAGAACCGATTGGAGAATAAGATTGCAAGCAATTAAATATGTTTTGATGGATGACAAGTTGTACTATCGAACTCTTGATGGAGTATTACTCAAATGTGTCGGTTCTGAAGAGGCTAAGGTGTTGATGGGTGAGGTTCATGAAGGAGTTTGTGGGGCACATCAGTTGGCTTTTAAGATGAAGTGGATGATTCGACAAAACGGATATTTTTGGCCGACTATTCTCGAAGATTGCTTTCGATATTATAAAAGTTGCCAAGGTTGTCAAAAGTTTGGTAATGTTCAGAGAGCTCCAGCTTCGGCTATTAATCCGATTATTAAGCTGTGGCCTTTTAGAGGATGGGGAATCGATTTGATCGGACAAATTAATCCGCTGTCTAGTAAAAATCATAAATTTATAGTGGTGGCGACTAAATGGGTTGAAGCTATACCTCTGAAGAATGTGACATCGGTTGATATGATTGAGTTCGTTAAAGAACATATCATCTACCGATTTGGTATTCCACAGACTATAACTACTGATCAGGGAACTATGTTTATTTCTGGAGAATTTGAAGAGTTCGCGTCAAACATGGGGATTAAGTTATTGAATTCATCTCCTTATTATGCTCAAGCCAATGGTCAAGCCGAATCTTCAAATAAGGGGATAATCAAGTTGATAAAAAGAAAAATTGAAGAGAATCCTAAGAGGTGGCATGTTATGTTAAGTGAATCTTTATGGGCATATCGGATGGCATGTCATGGTGCTACAAAATTATCTCCTTATCAGTTGGTTTATGGTCATGATGCCGTTTTGCCTAGGGAAATTAAAACTGGATCTCGGCGTATCGACCTTCAAGATGAATTAGCAGCTGAAAATTATGCTATTTTGATGAAAGAAGAATTAGAAGATTTGGCTAGTCATCGATTAAGAGCATTAAGTAATATCAAAAATGATAAAGCACGTGTGGCTCGATGGTACGATAAGAAGGTCAAAATTAAGAGTTTTGTTGAAGGAGATCTCGTTTGGAAACTAGTGTTGCCAATCGGATCAAAAGATTCTAAATTCGGAAAATGGTCTCTGACTTGGGAAGGGCCGTATCGAATTCATCGATGTGCATCGGATAATGCATATATCTTGGAAACGCTTGAGGGAGAAATATTTACAAGGGCTTTGAATGGGAAATATTTGAAAAAGTATTACCCTAGTATTTGGGTAGATTCATGAGTTGATTACTGATTGGAAGATACAAGGAAATACATGCAAGGACAAGCGAATCGGATTCTTAACCGCTTCGAAAGTTCTGATCCGATTTGATCTAAATCGGAAGATACATGGCCGATGTGATAAACATCGCCCTTAGTGCAAAAAATAAAAATAAAATTACAGGGAATCTAAATATTCTTGGATTATCGCGATTGCCCTGCAATGATTCTCATGCAGCTCATAGGATGCAGCAATCTCTTGCTATTCGTGAAGGAGTCTTATTGTTCTGTCCCTTGAGATGCGGGTCGAGTTTATCAGATTCTCTGCGCCAATTATCAGGTCTCTTCTTGATTCTAGGCGAGCGAGTTGTTCTTCGAGAAGGGAGAGAGAGATTTGGAGAGCTTGGATCTGATGGCGAACTTGGTTGATTCCGCCGGGGGGCATGGTGTTGATATGGATTGAATGAAGCACGGAGATGATTCCTGATGGAAGTCTTTCTTTGATTTCTTCAGCATGACTCTCAAGAAAGTATTCGTCTCCTGCAGAAAGACGATTACCAGCTTGGAGCGATGTGATGATCTCGTCAAGCCTCTGAAATATTTGAGAAGAAGATTAGATTGAGAAAAGAGGTGATGGGTCGAGTTAAAAAAGAATTGTTCACCTGTTGAAAGGAAGCCATTTTTCGCAAAGAGTTGGTGTATGGGAAGAGGAGATGGTGAGGTATTTATAGAGGCTTTCAGTTGGGAGCATTTATGAGACAGTATTAAATCTCTCGATTCAGAGGGTCTGAAAAAGCTTGTGAATCAGCTATGACATCAATGTGGGTTGATAGCAGGGATCAGAGAATCGATCGAGGAGTCATGCATAGATTAAAACAGAGAACAGAGGTCAAATCTACAAGAAATCATATTCATTACAAGTCCATAAATATTCAACCACCAAATTACAAGCATTTACAGAAGGGATCGGACTACATTCAATGCCCGCTGGCGGATCTGATCTATCTCATCGATGGTTCACTGGTGGGACTCAATCGAACCTTGCTGCGCTGAAATGCTTTTATGGAGCTTAAAGGCCTCGGATGCTTGGATCTTGAGGGTCTTGTTGAGATCTTTGATAATGGATGGAAGCTGATGCAGTCTTGTTTCCTCTTCCTCGAGTTGTTGACTAACCAATCGGAGCTCGTTCGCCGGCTCTACTTTGCGAGCTTTCAGTTCGTCAATCTTCGCTACTATGGAAGGACGACTTGTTTTAAGGAATCGGATCCTATCCTTAGTGGCGTTGGCCAGATCCCTCTTCGCTTTCGATTCCTTTATCAAGGATTCCCGATTCTGAAGATCGATTATTTTTTGACGAGCTTCAATAAATTTGATTTGCCGACCTTCAATGTAGGCCGCGGGAATGATGGCCGCTTGTGCTTTGCGATCGAGGTGTGACCGCAACTGGTGAAGGATCGATTGGATCGGCCCGGCGTCTTGAACTAAAATGAATGTGTCTTGTTCCAACAAAACTTGGAGGTTTGACAGTTTGTTTTTGATATCTTCTGGGAGTGATGGAGCGCTAACGTCAGTTGATGAGATGACCACGGTCGGAGAGATTCTTGTTTCGGCCGATTGTACTTCATCGTCGTCCAAAAGATCTTTGATTGCAAAATCAAAGAAGATGTTGTCGATCGAATCTTGCGCCTGAAAGATAGAAAAATTTGTGTAAATGACAGGAAAGCAGGGTAAGAATCGGATGATGAATTAATGAATAACCTGCTTCAAGTTGATTTCGTCAAATTGAGTAGGCTGCCTTGGCGGTAAAATCAGAGGTGGTTCCGATTGAACTTGTTCTTCAGTGATGGATGGAGTTCCAGCTGGGTCGTTCTGAAGAAAAAAGGTGTTGAGAGTAGAATCGGACATTTTAAATGAATTCAAAGTGAGCTTACCAGTATTTGCTGGGGAATTGTTGTCTCCGTTTTTTGTTGAGGGTGATTTTCGGATGTTTGAACCACCGATTCTTCTGGCTGTATATCGGTCACTTTTTCTAAAAGAAAGCAACTGTCATATTAAAAAGGATGGATTGATATCGGACGCATGCGAAGAAAGATCGTTACCTGGTGGGTGAAGCTCAGGATGGTTTGATGATGATGAAGCTGGGTGTTGACGGCCATTACAACCCAGTTTTGACCGTCAACAATTCGGTGAAATGAGGATGATCATACCATGTTCCATGCATAAAAGTGTTTATACTAACAAATTCCACAAGTTTTGGATGAGTTATGGTTGCGGGATGAAACAGGTGAAACAAGGGCCAAACCTGGCACAGAGCCAGGCCGGCCGGCCTAGCCCAGGCAGACCAGCCTCCCCTGGCCAGGTCTGGCCAGGTCACCAATCCAGGAGCTCAAGCAAACACCCAGGATGATCAAGCACCGTGCAAACAATGTCGGTTTGATCCAAGGACCCGAAAGGCTTAGATGGGAAACACATGGATTGAAGGGCCCACCGACCTCGGATTCTTGGACAACCTCAACTGAACGCAACCGTTACCGACCTCAGGAAGTAATCAGAAGCATCCACGACGAAGACGGTGGCCAGGGGTGCCAGGTGTAGGCCGATCGGCCTACACCAGGCCGGCCGGCCTCCTGCTGCATCTTCACGCGACCAACTTCGGCGTGGAGGTTAAGCAGGTGGTTGGCGTGACAGTTAAGCCGGCTACCGACCTTGGGAGGCTATAAAAGGCCACCTCCTCTTCACCCCAAGACACACACCACACTTCTCAAGTCTTTACTTGAAGGGAGCTCTTGTATCTTTTCCATTCCTTAGATTAGGATTAGAGTTGGGAATAGAGTCGAGTCGAGCTTCGCTCGGATCTTCGGAGTCTTCGGAGTTCTGGTAAAGCTTTTGTATCTTTTTCTTCTTTTGAAGAGTTTATCATAACAATACTATCTTATTCAGCGCTTAAGTCATCTTTCATATTTATTTCTTGCTCTTTTCTTAGAGTAAAGTTCTTAGCTCTTTTCAGAGTTAATTTTGTCTCCCTTTAGTTTTAGTGTAGAGTTTAGTTTTAGCTCTACCGTGTTTTATCTTGCGGGTTTGCTTGCCTTGACCGGGCCGTAAGACGCCTTAGGGAAGACGGGGAATTCTCTTGACAGGCCTCAAGAGAAATCTTAATCTTCAAGTGCAGACGTGGTGTCTGGCTTGTTGATTAACTAGGAAGTGTGTTGCACCCCACGGAACTGCAGTGGTAGGCGGCAGGTGGTGACAGCCCTGTTCGTCCTTCATAGTCCACCACGTTCGGTTGTATTCATAACAGTAGTGCTGAGCCCAGAGAACCCCCTCTCTCACCCCGTTCTGAGGTTCTCCCGTTCTACCCGTCGAAGCGAGCTCTGTTCCCGGTATCTAAGCTAGCGTCTAGGCTAAGGCTAGAGTGTCTTTCGCTCTGAGTTAGGAAGTATCAAGTCCGGTCTCTCCCAACATCTTTCCTTTTCTATAGACTTAGGAGCTCCTGTGTGTCGCTGGTCTTTCAGACCTTCTATCCGGTCATTCATTTGACCATTATTCCTCAAACCTAGAGTTTGTACCCTTGGGTTTTTGGCTTGATATTTCTGGCAAGATTTATCATATCATTCTTCAATACACTTTAACCATCTGCTTCCCTGCGGAAATATAAATACAATACCCTGGGATAACTCCCGAGGTGAAGTGCTACAATGAGTTATATTCTAGTGCGCTTGCAGAATTCATTTTGCATACAATGACATATATCTTCGCGCTCTTGAGCGTTGCTAAAAACATGACGCTAAGGAGTGCCAACAAGCATTTCTGGCGTCGTTGACGGGGAAGCAATTGGCTAAAGTTATTGTTGAATTATTTGATAATCTTTATAGATTTACCAAACCACTAACCCTAGTGACCTCAACACTGCAACATTCGTCTATTTTTGATGTGTTTGCAGGGTAGTGCACGACTGGTTTCAACCTACCGTCAAAATTTGATCCAAATCCAGAATGCGTTGGAAGAGTAGTGCGCAAAAGAGTCGTACCTCCTCAGATTTCACTCAGCTCAAGCAACATTCTTGAGTCGTCATCCGACTCCGAGTCCGAACCAGACACAGGTTCATCGTATTCTTCGGCCCCAGAATCACCAGAGATGGCTCAACCGAAGAAGACACTCCGTGAGTTCTCAGCCCCGTCAAGCAGCAACTTTCCGGGACTGTCGAATGCACAGGAAAGGGGATTTGAGCTGAGGTCTGGCCTAGTCAACATGGTCCATGCCAGTCCTTTCTGCGGAAAGGCAATTGAGGATGCCAACGCTCACCTTTGGAATTTTCTGGAGGTGTGTAGCACTATCAACCCCAATGGCACACCGATCAATAACATCCGCCTACAACTCTTCCCATTTTTTTACTTGGGAAAGCCAAGGAGTGGTTCTATGCCAACAAAGCATCCTTTGAAGGACGCTGGCAGACATGCGCCGACGCATTTCTGACCAAGTATTTTCCGGTGGGCAAGACCAACGCCCTCCAAGGAAAAATCACTAGCTTTCAGCAGCTAGACGGAGAGTCAGTCCCAGAAGCTTGGGAGCAACTGCAAGAGTACATTGCAGCCTACCCCCACCATGGTGTAGAAGATTGGTTGATCACTCAAAACTTCTTCCACAGCCTGAGCCACCGATCGCAAGAGCACTTGGATGCAGCTGCGGGAGGAGCTTTCCTCTCGCTAGATGTAGACGCTGCGAAGGCACTAATTGAGAAAATACCCTCTCACCAAAGTTGGGTGGGAGAGAGACAAGCTCCCCGCACCAAGGGAGTACACCAGATTGACTCCGTCGATATGCTGGCCGCTAAGATGGACCTTCTCTTGAAGAAGATTGAATCTCTCGGAAAGCAGATGAGTCAGATTGTGGAAGACCGAATCACATGTGAAACATGTGGAGAAACAGGACACTCGGGTACCAGCTGCCCGATAACACAAGAGGAAGCCAGCTTCATTGGAAACAACAACAATTCAGGCTTCCGTCCTCATCAAGGTTGGAATTCCAAGACCAACTTTCCCTTCGGCCAACAGCAAGGTAACAATTCTAACAACGGTTTTCAACCGTCGTTAAAAGATATCTGGTATGGCCAAAAACAAAATAACGATAGCATTAGCAAGAAATTTGATGCTAATGATAAAGTTATGGAGTCGATGGCCTCCCAGATTGAAGCTTTTAATTCTGTTGTTAAGAACCAGCTGAGCTTCAATAAGATGATTGAAACTCAAGTAGCTCAGCTGGCCGCATCTTGTCCTAACCCAAATGCGGGGAAGTTACCCGGGCAACCGGAGGTCCCTTTTAAGGAAAATGTTAGTGCGGTAACCACGCGGGCTGGTAAGTCCATGCGGGATCCACACAACCCCCAAGATGCAGGTACCCAACAAAAGGAAGCTAGCAACACCGAGCCAGCCGCCGAAGAGGAAGACGACGAGGAATCCATCCCTGTCTCGAAGGAGGGGAACAAGGCACCGAAGGCCTCTAGCGAAAACCGTGATCCAACTTTCCTCCCGTTCCCTGGACGGAGGAGAAGACTAGTGGCCGACGAGCAATTTGACAATTTCGTCGAGGTAATCAAGAAGGTATACATCAATATGTCACTTCTTGATGCTTTGCAGGTCCCGACGTATGCCAAGTATATCAAAGACATACTTAGCAACAAGAGGACTCTACCCACAAGGGAGACGGTACAGCTAACTGAGGAATGCAGCTCCGCCATACTCGGTCCCTGCCTCAAGAAGAAGAAAGATCTTGGTTGCCCCACAATCTCATGCTCAATTGGAGGCCATGATTTCGACAATGCCCTATGTGACTTGGGGGCGAGCGTCAGCGTAATGCCAAAGGTAGTTTTTGACCACCTTAAGCATATTTCGCTTGTCTCTACACCCATGTGTTTGCAGCTAGCGGATCAATCGGTCCGCTACCCACACGGAGTCACAGAAAATGTCCCAGTCAAGGTCAGGGATTTCTTCGTCCCTGTGGATTTCATCGTCCTCAACATGGAAGTTGAAGCCAAGAACTCTCTCATTCTTGGGAGACCATTCTTGAGTACCGTGAATGCAAACATCGATGTGGGAAAAGGGACTATTCAACTCAGGATCAATGGAGAAACCGAGAATTTCTCCTTCCGTCCTAAGGAGATCCCTGAACAAGTCAATAAGGTCAGAGAAATCACACTCAGAAATCCCAGGATGCCAACTATAGAAACACTCATGAAGATGGTGGAAGCCCTCACCGCCAAAGAAAACAAAAGGCATGACCGCTATCACGCGCGACGAAGGTTATCAAGAGCCAAAGCGCTGGAAGAGCAAGCAAAGCGCGACAAGGAAGTTGAAACCAAGCCCCGTCCAACCCGAAAGGAATGGCGGGTGAAAGCTGCCCCGAACGAAGAATCGAAGAGTTCCGCTCAGGACATAAAACTCGAGCCCTCGCCATAAGGTATATGGTACGTATCCATGCATTGCATATAGAATAGGTTTCCTTTTCTAAATCTTTCTTTCAAATCAGCATGTTTAATTTTCGAAACTTGCATTCATATTTTATTTATGCATCACTTAGCATATAAAAAAATTCAGCCAAATTCCAGGCCGACCGGCCCCACCTAGGACGGCCGGCCCCACTTGTCATTTTGTATGGCCAGATCATAGCAGCAAGAAGCAGGCACATGTGCATGGGCACGACACAAAAGGATAGAGGAACTTGGACAGCAGCCGGGCCGAGCGGCCCCACTTAGGCCGGCCGGCCTCCCTCCACCGTCGACGTCCCATCCTCACCTACCAGGGCACAATGCACAGCGTCGTGACCACCGACTCACGAGATAGGCAGCAGCAGTGCCAGATGGGGGCCGATCGGCCCCATCCAGGCCGGCCGGCCTGCCCCTGACGCCCCTCTATAAAAGCCGGCGCTCAGCTCAGGAGCAACTCGCCCCGAGTGCAGGTATGCAAGCATCCTGAGCACTTCCCTTCTCCCTCGTGCTAAATTTTGAAAATCTCTAAGCAAGGTTAGAGTTTGAACCACAAGAAAATTCTGCAAAAATCCATCCTTGAAATCTTGTGAGAACGAACCCCTGCCGGTAAAACGAGAACGATTGTGGTGGTTCTTACCCCACAAGAATGACTAACCAAGTTGTGGTGATTAATCTCCCACAAGAACGCCTAACTTCTGACTGCCTAACCCCTGATTTCCTTCGGGTATTGTGAGACTAACCTTTTGCAGGAATCATGTGGTCAAGGGCGCGCCAAATGGCACGTGGAGTCATGATCAAGCTCAGCTCTTGAAGCTCCCGCCGCTCTCGGGGATCGTCTGCCTCCCGAGACACTATGTCTGTTGACTCTGCTCAACAAGACACAGAGTCCCAGGAGGAGGAGAGGCAAGAAGTGCCCCGGAACAGGCTCCGCATCTGGATCATGACCCAGATTGAGCACATCATCGCTCGGTCCGAAGAAGAGAGAACGGTGCTTGCCAAGCTCCAGACCCGTGACTACACGCATGCCAAGTACTTCGACCCCATGCTGCTGATCAGGACCGGTCTCGGAGGAGACATGGAACGGGCTTTCAACAACGCTGGATGGCAAAACTTCTACCCCGTCTCAGAAACAGGTTCGCACTTTCTTGCCATGGAGTTTTTGATGAGCTTAAAAATTGAAGTTCTTCCCGACGAGACGAACATTTGCTTTCAGTTTTTCAGTGAGGATTTTACCTTGACCCTGAAATAGCTCAGTGAGGCCCTTGGTTTCAACAAGAGATGCATCATTAACGCTGACCTTTTGGTGACTAACCACCGGTACAACCGTGCCGCATGGTGGGATAGCATCACAAGTGAGCCATCCTCTGGGAAAAACAGCACCACAGCCATCCATAACCCCACTCTTCGCTTTCTTGCGAAATGGATCGCTATGGTGGTTCACCCACGAGCTGATTTGCGTCTTTGCCTTTTGCCTGATTTGGAGTGCCTTTATGCCAAGGTCAAGAAAATTCGTTTCTCACCTGTCATGAGCATGCTTGATGATTGGCAGAGGTTAGTCACTGGCCGAGCCATGATTGACATAACCTCGCTAGTCACTCGCATTGCCACCCACGTTGGTGCTTTGCAGGGCGCTCAAGTCACTTTCCTTCCCGCTACACAAGAGTATCAAAGTTGCATTGGTATAGACCATTTTATCCAGGGTCACTTGTTGCGCGAGGGCCCTGGCCATACTCTTTTTATGTGTTATCCTGGTTTCATCGATGAAGTCAAGCTTCCATGCCCGGCTTTGTCGCTGAGATCAGTGAAAAGTCTAACCTTGCAGCTCAGAAGGAAGGAGCCCGCTCGCCACAGTGTTGCAGGCCCTGTGACATGTGGCAGGCGAACCAGGCATGACAGTGAAGCCAGAACTTCTACCGCACCTCAGCACGAGTACCACCAGCAGCAACAGCCCGAGTACCACCACTAACAGCAGCACGAGTACCACCACCAGCAGTAGCCCGAGTACCACTACCAGCAGCAGCCCGAGTACGACTACCAGCAGCAGCCCGAGAACCCCACTGCCCATATGAGTTTCGAGGAGGCGTTCGACTACCATCAAGGGACGGCAGGATACGGCCCGCAGGTCGGACCATCTGCCTCCGCCAGGTATGACTATGAAAACCTGTTCTTCTGGGGGATCGCTGATCTTAGTACCAGGTTTGAGACGGTGACTCTACAGCAGCAGCAGCTCAGAGATGAAGTCGCACACAACACTGACCTCACCCAGCAGAACTGGGGGATGACCACATCCCTCCAGACCGACATGCACGGTTTCTTCGACTACATGCACTACGACCCCAATCAGTACTACCAGTGAGCTTCAGCAAAGCTTGGGGGAGTGCCAGGTATGTTCGAAAGTGCCTTGCCTTGCCTTGCCGTGATGACATAATAGCTATGAATAAAATAAATAATAATAATAATAATAATAATAATAATAATAAACAAAAACAATGTTGAATAAAAAGCTCCTTATGTATGGAATATGGTTGATAACCTTGGAATGATGAATAGTTGCTCTGTTTATGCCCCTTAAGTGCCTCATGCTTAATCCCTTACTTTCCAAGTATTTGAGTTCGTTGGCATTTAAGGATCCACCATGTTTATCTGTGGAGGGAGAGCATAAGTCCATTGCCTAAGTTGTTGTGAGTTTAGATATGGTTAAATTCAGAGTATAAATGTGTTGGAGGTACGACCATGGGCCCACAGGGACACATGGATTCTCCAGTCAGAGTCGTACCAGGCGTGAAGAACACGAGTAGAGTACCGCAAGGACTCTTCTCGTTATGGAAACTAGTCGTATGACTTGTAAACTACTCGGATTGCCTTGAAAAGCACTCTCCGAGTAGTAATTGGTTAGGATTCTACTCGAAACCGACCTTGTAACCCTGCCCGCCATGTATATAAGGCTGGGCAGGGACCCTCTCCAAAAAACACAATCCCAAGTCTCCCAACAAAGAGGCAGACAATCAATACCAATCACCACACAGGACGTAGGGTATTACGCCTTCTAAGCGGCCCGAACCTGTCTAAATCCTGAGTCTCTTTGCCTTTGCGTTCCTAATCTCGGCGAAACCCACCTGAAACTCTACTACCTCGGGATACCCCTCGGTAGGATCAACGGTAGAACACCGACATCTGGCGCGCCAGGTAGGGGTTTTCCTCGAAGATCCCGTGGAGAACGCAATGGTGACCTACATTCAAGCTGAAGCGCCTCAGGAGGGCACAACGTTCCGCTTTGGCTCGTGGGTCTACGTCGCCGACGGCTCGGGTGGCTTCTACAGCCACTACGAGACGCCTGTCGAGTTGAAGCAGGAGCAAGCGCCCATGGTGGAAGATTTAGCCGAACAACTCGGTGAGATCACGCTCGCGGACCTCATCCGCGGGCAAGAGTCCGAGTCGATCACGACTACGGAAAAGAAGACTAGTAAGGAACCTCTCGGAAGCTTTTATAAAATGTTACATGGTGAATCTTCCCTGACAGTTTAAATGTCCTATCCAGAGCTAAAGCATTTATATCTCGCGAGCTACCATAAGCTATCTTGAGTTATTTTGAGTCTTGTCGAATGGTGAAATCCGCTCGCAGAAGACACTTGTCATTTACCGGTCTTTCCCATCAAATAGCCTCAAATGTCCGACTAATCAATCTCCCACTCCGGGGTTGATGTCCACCGTCGTTGACATACACTCGCAACAACCATCAAGCTCATCCCAAAGGTCATCAGCTGCTCCATACAAAGTTGAATACCCTCTCTGTTACCAAAGGAGAAAAAGAGATGCATTAAAAAAAGATGGAGACAAATGCTCCATCCAAAAAAAAGGGCATCTCAAATCAAGAGAGAAAGAGAGCAAGGAGTTCAATGACCCTTTGAGCATAAACACCTTCACCCTTTCCACTTGAAAACCCATGAATTCTAAAGACCGGAATTTGACGAGTGTCATCGCTCGCGAACCACTCTTCGACTCGACAACAGAGGTAACCAAGGTATGCCACCCTTACCCTACCTATAACTCCACTTCAGCCTTAGTGTAGGGAAAGTTGGTCACAACTGACCAAAAGTGAGGGCTAAACACCTTGAGTGACTCGAGAGTACCATCGGGGAGTGATTTAACCATGTTTTGAAAAAAAATTCATATCTTTGAGATGGAACCTGAAAAGTTGCAGGAAATACTTTGAAAATGATCGTTCAGGCTCTCAACAGCCCAAGACGTGAACTGTGCAGCCCCACGTTGAATCATGGTATGAGTTCTCTTTTATGCCAACTTATTCAAATGATTTGTTGAGTTTTGGCTTAAGTACAAGGTACTTAGAGAGTATACACATTGAAGTAACTCCTGACCCACCGAACCTAGAATTTGGCCTTGCTCGAGGACGAGCAAGAGTCTAAGCTTGGGGGCGTGTTGACGGCCATTAAACCCCAGTTTTGACCGTCAACAATTCGGTGAAATGAGGATGATCATACCATGTTCCATGCATAAAAGTGTTTATACTAACAAATTCCACAAGTTTTGGATGAGTTATGGTTGCAGGATGAAATAGGTGAAACAAGGTCCAAACCAGGCACAGAGCCAGGCCGGCCGGCCTAGCCCAGGCAGACCAGCCTCCCTTGGCCAGGTCTGGCCACGTCACTGATCCAGGAGCTCAAGCAAACACCCAGGATGATCAAGCACCATGCAAACAACGTCGGTTTGATCCAAGGGCCCGAAAGGCTTAGATGGGAAACACATGGATTGAAGGGCCCACCGACCTCGGATTCTTGGACAACCTCAACTGAATGCAACCGTTACCGACCTCAGGAAGTAATCAGGAGCGTCCACGATGAAGGCGGTGGCCAGGGGTGCCAGGTGTAGGCCGATCGGCCTACACCTGGCCGGCCGGCCTCCTGCTGCATCTTCAAGCGACCAACTTTGGTGTGGAGGTTAAGCAGGTGGTTGGCGTGACAGTTAAGCTGGCTACCGACCTTGGGAGGCTATAAAAGGCCACCTCCTCTTCACCCCAAGACACAGACCACACTTCTCAAGTCTTTACTTGAAGGGAGCTCTTGTATCTTTTCCATTTCTTAGATTAGGATTAGAGTTGGGAGTAGAGTCGAGTCGAGCTTCGCTCGGATCTTCGAAGTCTTCGGAGTTCTGGTAAAGCTCTTGTATCATTTTATTCTTTTGAAGAGTTTATCATAACAATACTATCTTATTCAGAGCTTAAGTCATCTTTCATATTTATTTCTTGCTCTTTTCTTAGAGTAAAGTTCTTAGCTCTTTTCAGAGTTAAGTTTTGTCTCCCTTTAGTTTTAGTGTAGAGTTTAGTTTTAGCTCTATCGGGTTTTATCTCGCGGGTTTGCTCGCCTGGACCGGGCCGTAAGACGCCTTAGGGAAGACGGGGAATTCTCTTGACAGGCTTCAAGAGAAATCTTAATCTTCGTGTGCAGACGTGGTGTCTGGCTTGTTGATTAACTAGGAAGTGTGTTGCACCCCACGGAACTGCAGTGGTAGGCGGCAGGTGGTGACAGCCCTGTCCGTCCTTCGTAGTCCACCACGTTCGGGTGTATTCATAACAGTAGTGCTGAGCCCGGAGAACCCCCACTCTCACCCCGTTCTGAGGTTCTCCCGTTCTAGCCGTCGAAGCGAGCTCTGTTCCCAGTATCTAAGCTAGAGTCTAGGCTAAGGCTAGAGTGTCTTTCGCTCTGAGTTAGTAAGCATCTAAGTCCGGTCTCTCCCAACATCTTTCCTTTTCTATAGACTTAGGAGCTCCTGTGTGTCATTGGTCTTTCAGACCTTCAATCCGGTCATTCATTTGACCATTATCCCTCAAACCTAGAGTTTGTACCCTTGGGTTTTTGGCTTGATAGATTTATCATATCATTCTTCAATACACTTTAACCATCTGCTTCCCTGCGGAAATATAAATATGATACCCTGGGATAACTCCCGAGGTGAAGTGCTACAACGAGTTATATTCTGTGCGCTTGCAGAATTCATTTTGCATACAACGACATATATCTTCGCGCTCTTGAGCGTTGCTAAAAACGTGACGCTAAGGAGTGCCAACACTGGGGAGTTCTGACGAAGTGTAGGAGAAGGCATCGGTCCTACGTTTTCTTCGTTTTCTTGCTCTGTAAAAAAATGTGTGAGTCAAGTTTGATAGTTAAGAATAAGAAGAGGAATTTGGGGTAAGAAAAGAAATCGGTACCTGCTATCGGAGAAAGGTGGGGGTTTGTATCTTGGAATGCACCGATGAGCAGATCGGTTGCCAGTTGAGTATTGACTGTTGCAATCTTGATCTTCTTGGTTGTCTTCTTTGAAGAAGTACCAGTCTTATGCTTGGCCGATTTCCCCTTAAGAATATCTCCTGCTGATGGAGCGTTATATCCGATATGGGGAGTATCGTTTGCAGAGGCATACTTGATCGGTTGGACACTCTTACTGGTTTTTGGGGGAGGGAATCGCTTCTCCTACGGATGAAAGGGGTTAATAATCGAAATAATCAAAGGTTAGAAATTTTTTACGGAAACTGTAAATACCTTTAGTGTGGTCGAGAAGTTCGGATCAAATATTTTGCAGTATGATGAAGCCGGCTCACAGAAAAGATGTTGTGACCACTCAGCCCACCAATTCTTGAAGGCCGATGTAGCTATAGAGGTGATGCCTACCAGCTTCCATGTATCCAGATCAGACATATCTAGATCAGGAACTCGGTCTAGAAGGCGGCAGAAAGCAAGACCATTTTCAACTTTGGTTCGATATGCAATTGAATAGGCAAAGAATAGCTTGATTGGAGCTTGAACGAAACCCAACTACCTGGCTGCCACAGAAGGATAGTAGAATTCGTAGGAATGTTCATCACAACCTACCGGAAGGATATTCGGACGAATCATTTCTTTAAAGATCGATTTCATACTATCGTCCGATAAAACAGAATCCAGCTGAAAGATAATCGGATTTTCAAAGGAATTGTTGGGATATTCGTAAGCAAACCAGATCAGAGCCAATTTGCTGAGGCCGTTGTAAAAACAATTGAGGTACGCAGCCAATCGATTCGGAGACATTTTGTCGCCGTCAAGGAGTGCAGCTGCTTCTCCGAAGGAAGTGCATCGACGGGGGATGATTTTGTTTCCTTCTGTCTGGTCTGATGGAAAACTTTGATTGAAAAGATCTACTTTCCAGGCCTTGTGCATGTGCAGATTTAACCATAGGTTTATGAACCACCAAGGGCCACTAAGGCAGGAAATTGGTTCTCCTTTCCTCAATCGAATTGATACCTCGTGTAGCAGTTGGTAGACCGATCCAAGAAGATACTTGCCCAAAGGGAGGAGGTTGCCTGATGCCAGATGCTCGGCCACTTTCTGATATTTAACGCAAGGGGCAAAGGCTTTTCTGCAGAATATGAATTTTCTAGCCACATCAGAAGGAAGGCTGAATATTCCTTGTGATCGATCGGTCCTTGGCTCTTTGAATAAGTGGAGATATATTCTTTCAAGCCTATCTTGGCCACTGTGATGATGTGACTAGGTTTGGCGAGATTATCGAACCTGTTTGTTGAAGTTATGTTCAAACCTGTCAACATAACTATGTCGAGGAGGGTAGGCGTCATCGGACCATGGCCAAAAAGAAAGGCATTCAGAGCATCGGACCAGAAGTGAGAAGCGGCTATCAAAAGCGGCTCGTTCTTCTTGATGTTTGATAGAGAAAGGGTGAGACATTGACCGATCTGATAGGTTTCCCAATCGGCTCGCTTGCTGCTCATGCAGAGATACCAGTTCCTCCATCCTGAGATTACTGAGGGCCAAGATCTAAAGGCATCCTTCCATGGGGAGAGAGGATCCGATAGCTGCTTAAAGGGAAGGCGATTGGTTTCAAGGTTGATGAAATCGATTGGATCTTCGTTGCCAATCGGACCTAAAATGAACAAACCAGGAGTCTCTGAAATGGGGATTGTGATCTCATCCACGGGGTCCTAGAGAAAGAGTAAGAAAAAGAAATTTTAAATCTACAAAAAGCATGAGAGTATTGTTGGGGAAGACGAAGAACAGCGAAGAAAAGAGTAAAAAGAGTTGAGATCTATTACCTTAGGGGTGGAGGAGCTTGAAGCCATTGTGATTTGCAGGAAGTTGAGGAGTCCGCTTGAAGGGAGTTGATGAGGTTGAGGAGCGGCGAGGACCGGTCGCCGGTGAGTTTCCTTGAAGACTTGCGCTTAACAGCTGTTGAAATGGTGGTGATGGTGGAGATGAAACGGCGGATGAAGGAAGGAGGAAGGAGTGAAGTATTTATAAGCCTTGTCTACAGGGGTAAATGAGGAATTTCGCATGGTCAGGCAAAAATCAGGGTTTCGTGAGAAACGGTAAGTCGGTAACAAATTGAAAGGGCCCGAGAATTTCAGGATAATATGATATTTTATCTCGAAACTAGGGGGCATGTGTTGATGACGTTTTTTGACACGTGTCGTAGCCGGTGCCTTGAAGGAATTTCAATGAAGATGGGGTTAAAATTGAAGATGATGTTTGGATCAGATTTGTTTCCGTAAGAAGAAGTCAGTATCGGACTCAAGACTTCAGAATCGGATCGGACTCAGAAAAGTGGGTTGAAGGCGTCGCAAGCTTTGGGCTGAAGTGGGCCATAATGGGCTGGCCTTTTTTATTATTATTTAGAGTCTTAGTCAAAGTAGTTTCTTTCTTTTGCGTCAAGTTTGTTCATGTCGTGATCGACTAGAAGTCTGTAATTCCAGGGTATAAATATAAACCCTGAGGGTCATGAAGAGGATACGAACACATCAATACACAAACTTTTACTACTTGCATCTACTTTTCGTTATTTACTTACAAGTCGGCGACTTCATCAAGCTTTTTCTTTTTCACGAGTTCTTCTGAGCTAGTCAAGGCGATCCAAATCTTCAAGGTTTGCTCGTGAGTACCGCTTCTACTGAGTAATATCTGAGCTTTAGCATCGGGCGCATCGCTGTTGCTTCGTTTAGATTTATTCGACAGTTATCGATATTTGCTAGATCTTCAAGTTTATTCTTGTTATTTTAGCTCTTATCACCACTTACCCAGCTTAGAGTTTCATCTAATCGGCTCTGTTAAAGCATTAATCCTGAAATCCATCTAATAGCTGATTAGTTCAATTCTAAGTGTTGTTTTACTAAGCTGTATCGGATCACTTTACGATTGTCTTTTACTGCTTAGTTATCAATCGGCTTTCAGCTGATTGACTATCGAAATCGGCTCCCCGTGCTGTTTCACTATACATCGGAATCGGTCCTATCACATTCGATTTCACTAACGAGAGAATCGGCTCTTCAGCTGTTTCTTAACGTCCGATTTTATCCTTGTCAATCAACAGGTCAGATTGACTGGCACGCCCCGGATTTCAAGGCCACGCCTTCGTTCGTGTGTTAGCGCATCTGTCACCGCCCGATTTTTGCGTCAACACAAACAATGTATGGAAAAGATATATGTTCAAAGTAGATCAAAGTCATCCTAGAACTAAGAGATACAATAGCCTTACCAAAGCTCAAAGGAGACATAGAACCTTAATAGAGCTACTCTAGTCTACTCCACTAAGCCTAGAGCCTATGGAAGAGAGCGAATTGCCCAAGAGTTTTGTGTCTTCATTTGGAGACCCCTCCCTCTTATTTATAGGCTCCAAGCAGCAGCATCTCGAGCGAATATTCCCTGGAGGACCTCAGAACCGACCTTGAGAGAGCACGAGCGAGTGACACGTAGAAGGCCAGGATCAACCGAGCCAAGGTCGGTTCGGCAGAACCCTTGGTCCGGCCGACCCCTGGCTGGCCTCCCTTGGATTGTGCTTTCTCTGAGGGACTGTCCTGTGGGCCCTGAGTATTGTCTGCACATGCACACACTGAGTTGAGGCGGTTTGGTCCCTGGTGGACTCCTCAATCCATGTGATGCACACATGGCGGCGTCTGATTCGTCGAGAGGTTGTCACTTGGATCCATGAGGTGGATTCTCCTTCATTTTCCTTTATTTTCTGCAGCAAAACACCTACAACCAAATATTCTCCATGGACGTGTGGAACTACATTATTCGAAGGGAAATATGCGTGTTAGCATTGCAATCCTTCACTTTAGTAGAGAATGTTGGCGGTTATTTCGGTACTTAACAGCCGCCAACACTATATGTATGCACAAACTTAGGGGGAGCTTAGTCTATGATGTAAGTTTCATGTTCATGGTCTTGATTGCATTCCACATCGAAAGATCAAGATTTATGAAACTCTCCCTTGTGCTTTTAATATCTTCTTTTTTGGTGTTTTATTGTAAATGAGGAGAATTTTAGCGACCAAAGCAAGTACACCTTAAGAGGAGCCGCCCTAAAGGGAGAGTATGCAAGAAAGTAAGACCTCAAGTCTATGGAATATTGTTTGCTTCAAGCTTGGGGGAGATTGCAAGAATTTGGTCCAAAAAGAGGAGAAAACTGACAATGAAGTAGGGGGCCTTATATCTATCATTGTCGGACTTTGGGTCCGGCAATCCACTAGGGGTACCCAAGTGGTTGATTTGTAGGAGTTAGGGGGATCACGAAGCTAGGGAGCTCGAGGTAACACTGGAGACGCAAGGTTTATACAGGTTCAGGCGGCCGGGAGGCACAAACTCTACGTCCTGTGTTCGGTGGTGTCTTGTATTGATGAACTCGTCAAAGCTCTTGAGCAATGGCGAGTCGGTGGGTGGTTACAACGGGGAACAAATGACCTGCCCTCAGGGGGTTGACCTAGGCCGCCTTATATAGGCCGATGGCCTAGGGTTACAAGTCGGTTGAGATCTCATCCTATCGGCTTACAGCTGGGAAAGTGATCCGAGTCGGTTACAACATAATCTTTAAGATATTCGGGCGCGATCAGCCAGCTGGGTCGCGCATATCTCACTTGATCCGGATGTCACGCCGCACGCCTTGCGGGCTAAGTCTTCACAGCCTTGTCTGCCAAGCTGGGCTATCTTGTGGGTCGGCTCATGAGTCAGCCCACATTGCTATCAGATGTGGGCCTTGGCCGACTGACATCCTGGTCGTTGAGGGGCCCCTGGGTACCTATATCCTACAAGTCTGCGAGCAACGTGTAGGCGCGTGGAGAGTCTGTCGATGAAGAGGTGAGGCCATTATAAATGGTTGAAGCATCTTGATCACCAGGCTGACACAAGGGTGTGCGGTGCTATAAAAATTCGGGGATGATCTTGATCATGCCCGTGTGGCTGGGTGCCATCTGGTGGCCGAGTCGGGCTCCTGAGGGCAATGTTCGCCTACACGGCCGTGTAGGCGTGTACACGGCGTTTAAACGCTACTCGATGGCTCACTGTGCAGTTTAGGCCTAAACGGTTAATTACACGGTCAACCCGTTTACACAGTCAAACACGGTCTTATATAGTGTAAACGGTTGACTTTAAACGGCACAAAACAGATTTACACGACGTGTAAACCCGTGTAGGCCACCGTTTAGGCTATATACTACCTGGTACTTGTGTGTCATTGTCATGAATTCGAAGGTGCGAATCAGTATTATTGTCGCAGGTTGCCTTTTGGTTATATTTGTATGGTTGATTACATGTGTTTTTGTGACCTATGTTACCTATGACTCGATGAGTGTCTAAGAATTGAGAATTGGTCTCTATATTACTTATCATCATGTCATTTTTACTGATGTGGTATACTACCGTGTAATCCGTGTACACGGCGGTTACACGGCCTACACGCTAAACGGTGCTTGACCGAACGACTACCGTTTAGCGTTTAGGCTAACATTGCCTGAGGGTGCCGAGTCACTTCAAGAAAAAATGACCCGACTAATTGGGGCATATGGAGGGCGACTGAAAGGAGCTCTCCATATGGAGTAGTCTCCGAGCATTGGAGCGATTAGTATAATTGGGCCAATGGTTAAAAAAAGAAGAAGAATCCGAGCTTCGGGGCAGCCTGGCCACCAAAGAGGAAGAACGCCGCATCATCTGCTTGGACATGCCAAGACAAAATCAGTAAACTCATGCCCCGTGCTTATATGCTCCATGGCAGAAGTTACCCAAGGCTGTAAAGGTGGTCGGATGCGTCAAATCGAAGGTCAGCACGAGCCATGGCTCACACATTGTGTAGACTTCAATTATCCTGGAGGACATGTAGCCAACTGAGTGGTCGATCCGTACCAGTCCCCGAGGTTGGGAGCTGGCCGAGTCAAAGGAGACGCGTCGAGTGATCGACACATGCCAACCCTGAGCCTGGGAGCTGGCCGAGTCGAGGGAAGTGCGCCGAGTGGTCGGCCCGTGCCAGTCCCCGAGCTTGGGAGCTGGCCGAGTCGACGAAAACAACCGTGACGGTGACACGGCGGCGGGTGCTGGCGAGCAAGCAGCGGCGGATCTTAGAGCTGGCGCGGCGGCCGGACTTAGTGAGCCGACACCTGACATGCCGACGCTGGAGGGTGTATCTGGGAAAGAAGACGGATAGCCCACTGCTGAGCTGCTAGCTTCAACCCAAGCGATGAATGCCGAGCTGGGCAAGCTGCGCCAGGCCGACAACATTGTTGTCGACGCTGTTCAGGTAGCACTATGTTGTATAATCTGCTTTGTGTCATGCTGACTTGGCAGTAGACGATGCGTTATTAATGCCCAGCTGTTGCAGGCATTGCTGAACCGGACATCACGAAGCGAGGACATTGTCAAGGAAGCCGAATATCCCGAATATCAACTGGCATGTTATTAATGCCCAGCTGTTGCAGGCATTGCCTAGTACTTCATTCTGTATGTTGTGATGTGTAAATAGTGGCCAATGATGTTCGAATTGAAATTTCGGAGTTTCATGCGTGCGTTCAATAATTCGTAAATTAAACGGACACGTGCGGGTCGATTAAATTGTAACCGACATGATTGGGTCGCACAAATTACAAAAAAGTGATTTAAACCAATTGCCCTGTTTAGTTCCTGTATAAAACTTTTTCCACCCATCACATTAAAAGAGAATCTTACATAGAGTATTAAATATAGACGAATAAAAAAACTCATTATACGGATCGGGTGTATTTTCTCGAGACGAATCTTACGAGCCTACTTAATCCATGATTTGCAACAGTGGTGCTACAGTAACACATCTACTAATCATGGTTTAATTACCCTCTAATTACACTTATTAGATTAATCTCACGATCTACCAGCCAGATCAGTAATTAGTTTTATTATTAGCCCACGTTTATTAATCCTAAATAGTATTTTTCACTTCACAAAATTTTTGCAAAATGGAAGTAAATAGGGCCATAAAAAGCATCTGTACAATAACCGACGTGTTTAGTTCCCTCAAAACTTTTCACGAAAATGTTACATCAAGAATATAGACAAAATAATTAATCTATTACATAAATGGAGTGTATGTCGCGAGAAGAACTAATGAGCCTATTTAATCCATGATTTGCTGCATAAATGCTACAGTAATCATCCGCTAATTATTGATTAATTACCTTCTAATTACCCGTCATTAGATTCGTCTCGTAGTTTCCTGGCTAGATCTATGATTTGTTTTATAATTTGTTTTATTAGTAGTCTACGTCTACTACTCCTAAATAGTACATTTCCTTTTATATGACATTTTCATGAAAAGTTTTCCTCAAATCTAAACACCCCATGCGTTGTGATGCACTGAGATCACCAGTCCAGAGCATCACTCAGCCTGGTTGCTGCAGTCTGGCCACTGGTGGCTGGGCTACACTTTGCTCTACAGACACGGGTGAGAACGGTGTATATGAATGGATATTAGAACAAGTACATTGCTATACGTAAGCGGTCTTATAAATCGTCTCATGCAGTGCCAGATAGAATTTTTGATGATGTGGAGAAGAGAGAGCGAAGTGAGAGAAAAAAAAGTCATTATTTCGCGAAACAACCGTCTCATGAGCTAAAATTTAAGGCTATGAGATCACTTTCCCAACCATCTCATGAGCTAAAATTTAAGTTTAAGGCTACGAGACCACTTCCATGACGTGAATCTACGAGATGTGTTAGACGACACAAGTACTGTACTTGCCTTTCGTGACTCCGTGAGGCCCAACTGTCTGCCTCCGGTGTCCTCTTCATCTCTTTTCCCCAGCTTCCCGCAGCAGAGAGCTGAGTGAAGACTGAAATCGAATGCCGCCGATCACGGCGGCCTGAAATTCCCGCTGATGCTTCCGCACCCCACCCCTGTTTGGCCGTCTCCTCAACTCCACGCGCCCCGGGTTCTCTACCCCACAAGATCGATCTGGTTTGCACGGACTCATCCGAGCCCTGCGCCCTCCGTCCACCGCGTCGTTGCCGCGGCCGCCGGCCCAGGCAAGGTAAGCTCCTGCCCACCCAACGATCACTCTACCTGTATTGCTCCTCACTTCTTCGATTTGACTCAACCGCCTTGCGCCGTCTGATCGTCTGTTCACGCACCGCAGCATCGGCGCCCGCTACCCGTTCGACGGAATGCCTCCGAGGAGAAGAAGTGCCAAAGGCAAGAGGGCGGTGCCTCCAGGGCCTGGCCGGGGCTGCGCGAGCCTCGATGCGCTCCCAGATGAAGTGCTCCACCACGTGCTGTCTTTCCTGCCGGCGCAGGAGGCTGTGCGGACGTGCGTGCTGGCCCGGCGCTGGCGCCACCTCTGGAGGTCTGCCTCAGGCCTCCGCATCTCGTCCGGCGGTGAGAATGAGGCAGCATCGATGGTGGAGCTCCGGGAATTCGTGGACCACCTGTTCCTCCTGCGTGGAGGCTCGCCTCTCGACGAATGCCACTTCAGCTTGCTCGACATCGATGATGATGACGATGATACACGCAGGATAAATCTCTGGATCCGGCACGTTCTGATGTGTAGAGTTGGGGTGCTCAGCCTCAACATCAGTTGGCACAGCGGCTGTTGGACCACCCGGTTTTATCTGGATGATCTGCCTCTCGTCTCCGGGCACCTGAAGAGGCTTGAGCTTTCTAGACTGCATCTCAATGGCAGCATCGTTGACTTCTCTAGCTGCCCCGTGTTGGAAGTCCTTGAGATCAAAGAATGTGACATATTTGATCTTGATAGGATCTCCTCACAGTCCCTGAAGTGTCTCAGTATCGGTGGGAACTGCGAGTTCAGTCACAGTCATCGCATACATGTTTATGCCCCGAATCTTGTTTCATTGTGGCTTGAGGTCTTTTACGGCAGGGCACCTGTTCTTGGGAGAATGCCATCCTTAATGGAGGGGGTTGTCAAAATTGATGCTAATGATGGTGACTTCTGTGATAATGCTGACTCTGGGAATTGTGAGGATGAGCACTGCCCTTGTTGTTATGGGATACCTGGTGATACCGACTGTGTGCTTCTCCATGGTTTATCAGAGGCTCAGAGTTTGGTGCTGATGTCTGAAATTGAAATGGTATGCATAGGTTCATATGTTAATGTTCACTTTGTTTCTTCATTCTTTTTCCTTTTTAAAATGATAATGTCTAAAGGATCTCTTCATCTTTGCATGTCCAGTTTATTTTCAGAAGGGATTTGAAATGTTGCCCCACATTTACTAAATTGAAGACCTTGTCACTTGATGAATACTGGTGTGTGCCCGCTGACTTCAGTGCGCTTACATGTATTCTTGAACATTCACCTGTTTTAGAGAAGCTCACTCTTCAACTATTTTGCAAGGTATGCAATTTCTAGGTATACAACTCCTACATTTTAAAATTGTTGTAGATTGTTTTTTTTTTATATATTTCAAGCATCTCTCTATATTCTGTAGGGACGCAAAAGTAAGGTGCAAATGGAAGGAAGCCCTGATCCAACAGAGAGATCAAATGAAATATCAGAACATCTTAAAGTAGTGGAAGTCAAATGTGAAGTAGTTGATGACAGAGTGCTAAATGTTCTGGAATTCCTGAATAAACTTGGCATATGTAAGCTCTAACTTAATTATTCACATTTTTTTATATTTCTAAAATTTGCTTTGACATTGGGTTAATAAACCAAGTTATGAGGAAATTCCTAAGATCATTAGGAAATGGTGAATGCCAATCCATGTAGATAAAACTTCTCTCTGTTTAATTGGTGGAAAAGAAAAGTAGAAAACAAACTGACTATGGGAGTTAAGCGAATCCTATTCCATAATATGTTAACCTGTTGACTGTAGTTTTGTAGCAGCAATGTCAAGTGTTATCTTTGTATAATACTTGAGCAGTGACAAAATATGTTGTTTTCTTACATACTCCTTTCATTTTGCCTGTCCTTTTTTTACTCCTGCACGTTCTCCAATACACTATTTTTCTATTAATTTTTTGATTGAATCTTACTATAAGACTACTAGCAGTATAGCAGTTTGAAAAGTATTATTTGTGAAAATCTAATAATACAATTTTATGCAATAAATTTAAATATTTTTTTTACGAATTGGTGGTCAAGGTTTGAATCTGATTGCACACAGTCTGATAATAAATCTGTTTGAAAAAAAATAGTTCTGAACTTTGATGAGTTATAACACTAGGGCTAAGTGTTATTTTCAAAATCGTACTAGATATGAACAATCAAATTTCATTATATGCATATGGTCATATAGGTATCATGTTCTACCTACCCTTGCTCCATTTCTAATTTATTCCCAAATCCTCTGTCCCTTTAAACTTGTGTAGGAGTGTCGTACATTATTTCTTCTTTGTTGCATTGGTCCTCTACGCTTAAGCTTCTAAGGCTGTAATACTGCATACTCAATGATTTCATTTGATTTATCTTCCATCCACTTATTGTACATTTACAAAATGGCCATTGATGTGCATTGTGCAGATATAGATTACATATTACTGTTGTAGGAGTATGCAAGAAACTTGACAGCTTTCACCATTGATGTGTAAAGTAATATATAATATTTAGACTGTCCATGTAGAAATGATATCATCATATTTTATTGAAATAACTTGCAAGTTAAAAATTACAATCTTGTGCTAAAATATTCATCTTAAAAGTGGCAGTCAAAGGTATTTGTCGAAGATACCATAGAGTGATTAATTAGTTTAGTTTCCAGTAAAACTTCTTTGGATTGTTTAGATATTCTGCCATTTGGGCAGGTAAATTACTAACTTCTTTAGTGCTGAAGTCTATTCTTGTACTCAAGTTTCTTTGCCATTATTTTTCCCATTTCTGACATTCCATGTAAACTATTCTGCTTTCAGGTTCATACAGATTTCAATTTTGAGTAACATAACACGCAGATTCTGACCCGTGATTGAACCCGCGTCCCGCGTGAAGGCAAGGTCCTTAGTGATATAAGGTTTGGACCAAAGATGGATATGCTAGACTTAACTATTACAAGAAGATATGCAAGGATGATATCTATCATGTCAGCACAAGGCTTACAAGGATGATATTTTTTTTATGCCTAATGTAATCCCTTTCAATTTCACTGATATCAGGAACTGAGAGTGAGTAACTAGTTGTTTCACTCGACTAGTAGGATAGGCCTGGTTGGACTTGCTATGCTGTTTTTCTTTAGAGTCTTCGTGTATCATAGGACCGGTTTAGCATCTACTCACGGATGTTTACAAGTTTTAGTCATTTAGAACTGCCAATGTGATATCTCGCTCGCTGTTCTTTTGCTGTATTATTTCTATGATGACTCATCGATGTGGTGTGTATGCTAATGCAATGAAGAAAACCATCGCATGATTTGCATCTTGTCTACCACGCTCTCAGTACTAACTTTTGGTTCCTGAACTTGTTTTTGAAGTTACTAAAAAATGTACTTCCTTTTTTAAAAAGAAAAGAAAAAGAAACATGTGGTCCCCCACTGTCATTTTATTTGACCCCTTCCTTTCCAAATAGGATGTTCTGAGATGAGCATTCTTGCCATTAGCAGTCTTGTTCACGCTATCTATAGGTTGCCTTATATGTGAACAAAACTTTTTTTTTTTTTGAGAATTACACAGTACAACGCAGACGCTCACAGCACGCACGTACACTCACCCCTATGAACACACGTACGCAAACCCTACCCCTATGAGCACCTTCGAAGGACTGAGCACCCGACAGATCTGGATATTCACGAAGTCACCATTGGCGCCTCGTTGTCGACGGGAACGCCGCTTACCACTTAACGCATAACGCCGGTAAATCCTGAGAAAATCTCAGGAAAAGGTGCGAGCACCAGGATTTGAACCCTGGTGGGTAGCGTCCCACTGGACCGTCCTACCGTTCGACTACAAGCCAATTCGCAAAACAAAACTTTGAATTGGTTGCTTCTTTTGAAGTTGAAACTCTGTTTTGTTGCCAAGATATGCATGCTTTTAAAAGTTGTCAAGGCGCTACTCTAGCTTCTTGAAAATGAAACAGCAGAACACATTTTTTTCAGTCCTTTCTTGGTGCTGCCCCCCGGCATAAGAGCTGTCTGCCTTGGCTCCTCCTGTGACTCTTGTGCTCAGGAGATTTGGCGGAAGCCCCTGACCACAATGAGGCTGCTGGAGTTTTGGCGGGCTGACCACTATGAGAATCATAGAGTTTTTGTTTAGACCGAACAAAATTTCCTAAGTTCAAAATAGATTCAACATTTCAACAAAGCAGATTCAACATTTCTAAAATTTTGATAAACATCTAAAAATACTAGATTCAACATTTTTTTGAAGAAAGAGATTCAACATTTTCAGTGTTAATGTCAACATTTCGACAAAAAAGGTTCAACATTTTATTTTATTTTTCACCTGCTTCTTTAACCTCGATATAGCCGGCACACGAGAGCGACATCGAATGGCGTGAATCCTGACATGCCTAGGAGCGACGACGTACAGGCTAAAGTGCCCACGTGGTCGGCGGCGTGCCTAGGGGCGGGCGGCGGCAATGTTAGATTTGTGGGAAGGGGAGATTCATCCAATAGATACTATTGCATGCACAAATCTCAAGCAGTAGTTGGAAGCTATTGTTTTTTTTAGAATTACACAATATAACGGAGACGCTCACAACACGCACGCACACTCATCCCTATGAACACACGTACGCAAATCCTACCCCTATAAGCACCTTCGAATGACTGAGCACCCGGCAGATCTGAAAATTCCCGAAGTCCCCGTTGGCGTCTTGTTGTCGACGGATACGTCACCTACCACTTAACGCATAACGCTGATAAATCATAAAAAAATCCTATAAAAAGGTACAAGCATCAAGATTTGAATCCTGGTGGGTAGCGTACCGTCCTACCATGATCCAATTAGCTTTGCCCACTCTGGTAGTCCCGTTCGCCTCCGTCTTCCTTGGTTCTTGGACTTGGTTAGCTTCGTGGGCCGTATCTTCTGGGCTCTGTGGTCTGGACGACGACGTATGGGCTTAGGCTCCTATGGCCATAAATATGAGCTCCCCTGACTTGCGGAATTTTATTTCAGGCAAGGTTCGTTCCGACTCGAGAAGCACAACCACCCGAAGGCGGCGGAATCCTCCGCCTCCGCCTCCGCCTCCGCTCGCCGTCGAGCCGCCGCCACCGCCACCGCCAAAGCCGAGGCGTATCGGATCAGATGGGGACGCCGGTGCAGGTGACGCCTCTGAGCGGGGCGTACGGGGAGGGGCCCCTCTGCTACCTGCTCGTCGTCGACGGGTTCCGCTTCCTTCTCGACTGCGGATGGACCGACCTCTGCGACACCTCCCAGCTGGAACCCCTCGCCAAGTACGGGCTTCATATCCCCTTCTCGAGCTTTATCTTGTCGTCGATTCTGTTGCCATTGCCTCACGGCGAGTTGGTTCCCGCACCGGATGCCACACGTAGCACACCTGTTTGACGAATTGTCTGAATAAGGGTGTGGCAGGAAGGTGGCCGCGCTGCACTATGATCATGTCGTCAGATGCAATGTGCACCGCCGATTCACCCAATTGCGTACATTGTGGGAGTAGTTTAAGTTCAGATTGATGATCGATGCCTCTGCAAGTCCTAGGGTTTAGCGTGCTGCAAGTCTGCAACCAATGCCATCTCAACCTTGTATAGAAAATTGACTGACGAGCTTGTGATGTAGTACTCGTGTGTTGGAGGCAGGAGGGTGAATGTTCATGAATTGTATCCATCTGAACGTATCTATGTGCATGAAGAGGGCCTGGATGGCTGAACATCCTGTTGTTTATGTAACATCTTGTATGCCTATGGTGTAGTCTAGTGTAATTGGTGTGTACATGTCTTCCCTTACCGATTGGTTTATGTTGTAAAAGGATGCAAATACGTCTTTCTTTGTTCATGTAAAAATATGTATCCGCTCCTGTGCAAATTTTAGCCTCTTTATCTGTTGCTTCCACGCTGTTAATCGTTCATTTTCATCTCATTTGTTTACCATTGCAAATCGTTCTCAGTCAAGAATGCACACTATGTTTCTTTCTGAAATCGTGAGTTGAGCGAAGGACAACCTTCTTCGACTGCATATAATGCAATAGGCCGTTGCTGTCAGTATGCTATTACCATCGAAACAAATTGAATACTAGTTTTCACTCACTCTCATAAGACACCCTATA
The DNA here is from genome assembly GCA_015476505.1 of Urochloa ruziziensis. Lineage (NCBI taxonomy): Eukaryota > Viridiplantae > Streptophyta > Magnoliopsida > Poales > Poaceae > Urochloa > Urochloa ruziziensis. The sequence goes on from CM027120.1 coordinate 18,143,419, forward strand.
TTTTCAGGGTTGCACCAACTGTAGATGCTGTTCTTTTGTCACACCCTGATATGATGCATCTAGGTGCTTTGCCCTATGCCCTGAAACATCTTGGACTCTCTGCACCAGTATATGCATCAGAACCCGTGTTTAGACTTGGCCTTTTGACCATGTACGATCATTTTGTATCTCGACGGGTAAGCTTCTTGCCTTCTTTCTGCCAAATGTCTTCATAAAATGTACACCTACCACACTCGTATCCAATAGTACAAATCATCTCCCCCTCCGCCCCCACCCCATCCCACCCAGCCCCTGCGCTTCAAGGCATATATTTATAAATGCCATTTGGTAGTTTATTTATGTTCACAGTGAGCCGTACTGATATCAATTTCTCTTTTACAGAAAGTTTCAGACTTTGATTTGTTTACTTTGGATGATATTGATGCTGCATTCAAAAATGTTGTGACATTGAAATACTTCCAAAATTACCTTCTGAATGGTCAGTAAGATCTACTCAATACATCATTTTAGCATGCTACAGGATGCTCACATAATATCCTTTATTATCAGATAAAGGGGAAGGAATAGTTATCATTCCACATGTCGCTGGGCATAGTTTGGGGGGCACAGTATGGAAGATAACAAAAGATGGAGAGGATATAGTGTATGCTGTTGACTTCAACCATCGGAAAGAGCGGTTAGATCCTCTTATGTTTGTCCAGCACAAACTTAATGTTCTCTTCAGCAGAATTCAATCAATTCATTCATATCACTCTATTCAACAGGCATTTGAAAGCTACTGTTCTTGGATCTTTTGCACGGCCAGCCGTTCTGATAACTGATGCTTACAATGCTTTGAATAATCAGTGCTACAAGAAAACTCAGGATGAAGATTTTATTGGTACAGCATTCAGCACTGGCAATTTTGTTATCATTTTCCTTTGATTTTTGCAATCTCAGTAGTATTCCTAACTCCTAAGCACTTCTCCTTTTGTCATCCATGATCATGCTTAGATCTGTTTAGCTGCCAACTTGATATTGTTAGAGCTCCATAATGATGTGTTATTTATGCTTTTTTGTTTGTATATTATGCATCCTAGCCTCTATTGTCTAATGCCACCATATTTTATGCAGATTCATTAGTTAATGTTCTAGTTAGCAATGGAAGTGTGTTACTTCCTGTTGATACGGCTGGTAGAGTGTTGGAACTTCTTTTAATATTGGATAAGGTGAAATCTCCTATTTTTATTCTTGGAGGGTACTCCTGTTATTCAATAATGTACTAACATTTTGTCTTGATATGTTGCAGTACTGGAGTGAACGGGACTTGGTGTACCCTATCTACTTTCTAACAAATGTTTCTACAAGTACTATAGACTATGTCAAGAGTCTTCTTGAATGGATGAGTGATGAGATTAGAAAATCTTTTGAAGAAAATAGAGAAAATGCCGCCTTCTTAAAGTATACCTCAAACTGCAGTTCAGATTTCAGATATTTCTTTTTGGTGAACAGTTTTTTTAATAAACAAGTTGATGTACATCTTATTCTATCATTATTCACTAACAGCTCTTGATGTTTTAATGACGCAGAAAGGTCACTCTGATAATTAACAAAGAAGAGCTTGACAAATTGGGAGACGCTCCAAAGGTTAGAAATCTATCTGTTCTCTACCATACTGTTTGGAACCTTGAAGTTAAAACTTGTTTTTAACAGGTGGTTCTGGCATCCATGGCAAGTTTGGAGGTTGGCTTTTCTCATGACATATTTGTTGATATGGCAAATGAAGCAGGGAATCTAGTACTCTTTACTGAAAAGGGACAGGTACTTTCCTTTGTGCAGTCTATAACTCAATATAGATGAATCTCTTGCCATCAATCTTCACACATTTTCAATAGCTGGCAATAAAAAATCATTTAAAATTCCAGATACTAAAAGATGTATAATTTGCTCATGAAGTGAAGATGAACTGAAGGGGCCAAGGGGTTTTGGTAAACTAGATGCTAAAAGGAACTTCTGTAACATTTGGAGCAAATGTAAATGATTATAAAGCCTCACTTCCATAAAACACCAGCCCTTTTTATCTTAATGATATTTTTATTGTAATGATATTTTCTCTTACAAGCATACTTGCTAAGTCATTTATATCTTTGAACAAATATGTGACTACAAAATATTTGCTCTCCAGCTTGGCACACTTGCTCACATGCTTCAAATGGACCCACCCCCCAGAGCTGTAAAGGTCACTATGAGCAATCGAATTCCTTTGGTGGGTGATGAGCTAAAAGCTTTTGAAGAGGAACAGGTACGGATAAAAAAGGAAGAAATGCTAAAGGCTAGACTTGTCAAAGAAGGGGGAATGAAGGATTTTCATGGATTAAATGCAAAGGCTTTTCATCCAGTGGTCATTGATGCAAGCTCATCTCGCAAATCCTCCAATGGTATGTGGCCAGACATGATTGAACTTCGCTGGTCTCCCCCTGAGCTTACCACACATGCAATCCTAAACATGAAACATCTTCTGATAAAATTTTTGGCATGAAGTTGTTTCTTTAACTCTGCTTTAATTTATTCTGCCTACTTTATGCATTGACTTGATCGGGTTCAATATTCACTTTCATGACAGTTAACTATATTTATGTGGCCACGATAATCCTTCTAACATATATCCTGTTCCATGAGGACTAGTTTACCCAAACTTGTTTTATGCTGTAAGGTTTTTACATGATATGTATAATTGACTCCTTTACTTTGTGGTACTACCAGCTGGTTCTCATTTAGGTGGGAACATGGATATTCTCATTCATGGATTTGTACCTCCACCAACCAGTGTTGCTCCAAGGTTTCTCTTATTTGAAAATACTGCAGAATGGGATGACTTCGGTGAGATCATTAATCCTGATGAAATGATGAAGCGAGGTGAAATAGATAATACTCTAATGCTTGTAAGTTTTCTTATGCACCCACTAATCCTCTTGAGTTTTAACTGTTGATCATTTGTATATGACCTGGCTGTCATGTTACTTTTGTTCATAGTGGTTCATTCAGATAGCTCTACTGTATACTTCTGTGGTTTTGATGGAGCATATTAGCCCGCTCTGCTTTCCTTTTTGATAACTCAAACAGCAACAACATAGCCTTTTTGATAACTCAAAGATGCTTTAAAATTGGAAATACACGAAACCAACGTTGCCATCTTCATACCGAGACAGAACTCTCAGTTATTCTAGGTTCTTATGTGCATGTCTTTTGCTTCAGGGTTCTATAGAGGGTTTAGATGCTAAGATTGATGAGGATTTAGCGTGCCTGCTCCATGATTCAACACCCTCAAAAATTATTTCCAATGAGATGACTGTAAGTTTTTTCCTCGTCATTTTGTTTATTTAGTCTCTGCATCAGTTGCAGAGCTAGCTATTTGTCTATATCCATAATGAAATTTTGCATGTGCTCTTGTATGCTCAACATTTCTTCAGGTTCATGTGAAATGCTCGTTGATTTATATGGACTTTGAAGGTCGTTCTGATGCGCGTTCCATAAAATCAGTTATTGCTCATGTGGCTCCACGGAAACTCGTACGAGACTTTAATTGGAAATACTCTTTCTTGTGGCCTGCATTATTTAGATTTTACAGTGTTAACTAAAGAATGCTCTATTCTTTTTGCGCACATGTTTATCCTTCACGGTTTATCTTTTTGAATTCTCCCCAAGTCCATGCACTTAATAACTTAAATACTTGTGGTGCTGGTACCAAAGATAGTAGGTTATGTCAATCTAGTACATTTATATACATTTTTCTACGGTTGACATACCACTGCAAAATTTTATTTAAATTGCAAGTGCATGTTGCTTCTTGTTTGATATAGCAAAATTTGAATGACCATTTGAATATGCATTGGTTATCTCGTGCTTATCAGTGGTTATAGCAATGGTTATGCTTATCAGTGGTCGCCGTTTACATAGAAAATTGTATCTCGTGCTGAAGCATGCCTGATACTTTGCAGGTCTTGGTGCATGGATCAACAGAAGCTACTGAACATTTGAAAATGCATTGTGCAGAGAATTCAAAGCATGTTTATGCTCCTAAGATTGAGGAAACAATTGATGTAACATCAGATATATCTTCCTACAAGGTTCCATTTTAACTGCAGAAGTCCGTTCAAGTACCACGTAGAGCATTGCTTTAGGAGGTCATGAAAGTCTGGCAACCTAATATTGTTGTGCTGCTAAACCAGGTTTGGGCCCAAACTGGGTCCATCTGTTTGGTTTTCTTATCTGGGTTAACTTGGGTTGGGTAGGAATGGTCTGAAAAGTCGAATGGGCTAGTTCAGTTTGGGGTAGTAGCTGAATGAGCTGGTTCGGCTGCACAATCGTAGTTCGCGTCAGCCCGTCGTCCTCGTCGCTTGCAGCTCGTCTCAGCCCTCCACCCCCTCAGTGCTGGCGGCGGCTTCAACCCTGCCCTACTCTGCGTCTCCTGCGCGTCCTGCGAGCAACGCCTCAGCTACGGCGATAGCAATGACGGCATCGTCCTGCCATCCGGCCGGCACTTCGGCTTCGAAGCCAGCCTCCTCCGCTCGTCGTAGCTCTGGTCCTCACGCGACGAGCTGCTCGTCCACCTTTGGTTGTGGCTACCTCATATCTCCGTCTTCTATCGTGAGTTCAGTAGGTCGCCTCCTTCGAGCTGATTGCCATGGGCATGGGCATGTACCTGCACGCCTGAGTCTTCTCGTCTAGGGTCTCGGCAAGTGGGGCCATGTCCGTATCGTACGGCCGCCGCCGGAGCACAACCACTGGATCTTCATCAAGCACGACCCCCCCCCCCCCCCCCCCCCCCCCCCTCCACATGCTTTTCGCGCTCGCCGATGGGAGAGGTAAGAACATCTCCAGCAATAGCCTCTATTTCGGGTCCTTACTTTATTGAGTAGGGGCCGGTCTCAACTTTCTTGGGCTGTATTTTTGTGTTCAACTGCAGCAACAGCCCCTACAATTCAGCCTCTACTTTGACAGGTGGGACCTAGACGTCAGTCTCCAATCTTTCTATTTTTCCTTTATGACATATGGGGCCATCTCTTCTCCCGTCCCCCCTCCCTTCTCTCCCGTCCTGATGTAGAGCAGGGGCGGCGCAACGCTCTCCATCCAATCCATCCCGATCCACAAGAAAAGGACAGTGGAGCTCCGGCGAGGGTGGGGAGAGGTGGAGCTCTGGACGAAAATGGAGAGACCCGGTCACGATACCTTCCTATCTGCTCGAACTCCAAGCAATAGCAATCGCTACTCTTCTCCAATCAAACAGGAAGAAGCTCTGTCCCTTTCTCTGTTCCTCTCCCCGATCCAAGCTTTCCAGCCACCAAAATCCATCTCGCACCGCTCCTTCCCTGCGTGGTGCGTTAGTTCGTGAGATTGGGTGGAGGCAATGGAGTCCGCGAGCTCGGGCCTTTGGAAATCTGGCGGCGGACTCATGCGGGCAGAGGCGAAATCGAGGGGACCCGAGCACCAACTTCTGCTGCGCCGGCAGGGCACAAGGCGTGCGTGGAGGAGCACTGGAGCAGGAGCAATATGCGAGGATGGTGGCGGATTCGTCCTCTCCAACAGCCCGGGCAGGGTCGGAGAACCCGAGCTCGGCGGCGGCGGCGGATCTCGAGCTCGGGCTCGGCGGCGGCGATGGTAGCCAGGCTCGGGCAGCACCAAGAGAGCTCGTGATGGGGCGACGACGGCGGAATGGCAAGGCTGGCGCACGCAGGGACGAGCAGGGAGGCGGCGTTGCTTGCACGCCAGGCAGGGAGGCGGCAGTTGGAGTGGTGGCGCGCGCTGCGGGAGAAGAAAACGACCACGGCTGTAAAGTAGGGGCCTCCCCAGCCAGCCGTGGGAGATGGGACTGGAAGAGGGGATTTGGGTGCCTCCCTACACTAGAGACCCGAGTTGGGGCTTTGCTGGAGTTGGTTTTTCCCTCCTCGGCCCCTACTTTCCGAGTAAGAGCTTGAGTAGGGGCCTCGCTGGAGATGCTCTACGGAGGCGTCGGCAGCACTGCAGCTAGCCTCGCCATCATTGACGCCAGTGGTAGCAGCTCGTTGGGGTTTGTTCGGTTGGAAGCTTCTGATTAGTTTGGTTTTGGCGCGTTTGGTCTGCCTCGCGTGGTTAATTAGGAAGGTTTTGGTGCGGTCTTGAAGCCATCAGCAGCCTTATGTGCTGCTTATATGATGGCTGAAACAGGTACAGGCAAAAGCAAGTCGGCCTCCCATTCTTCAATAACAAAAAAAGTACTTAATTTAGGCACCATTGTGATATTTTTGTGAGAAGCTATAATAATCTTGTACTACCTCCGTATCGAAATATTTGTCGTCATTGACTTTTTTCACAAACTTTGACCATTCGTCTTATTCAAAAAATTGTTGTAAATATATAAGAAGATAAATCAAACTCAAAATTCATTTGATCATAAAGTAGATCATAATAAAATAAATAATATTTGTATACTATTTTTAATAAGACGAATGGTCAAACATTACGAAAAAAGTCAATGTCGACAAATATTTTGATACGAAGGGAGTATATGCCATTATATATTAAGCTAGGAGCCTAGCTGTGTTCCTGACCTATATCATCCGCCATTTGTATATTGTATATTCCTTCAACATTCCATTTCTAAATTTTGTGATATTTTTGCTATGATGTTATCTTAGGTACAACTTTCGGAGAATTTAACGAGTCATATCATGCCTAGGAAGGTACGAGAGCTATATTTCATTATACCATTGCTCATTCATTCAATTTTCGTTAACTAAATCCCCCGCCAGCTTTTTTGCCTTATCACAATGTAATTGTCAAGTTTCCTGTTTGTATGTGTTCCCTAACTAAGCCACACATTCACGGCTCATTCATGTTTCATTGATAGTCAAATAATGCCACTGTGCGGTCTGTTCCTAGCTGTAAATAATATTGAACTAGTTGAATGCATTGGTGAACTTTAAAAGCTTTGCATGCGAAAAAGTTACCCATTTACCATAAGAAGCCAACTAGTTTCAGCCAGTACATGTATTCTATTCGACAAGTAACCATGTAGTCTCCATACTTTGAAACTTCGAATTGGCTAGATATTAACCACTTAACTTCATTATGCATTTACTTCACTATGAGTGGCCACTTTAACCGCTTATGCTAACATGGACTCTGCAGATCGGCGAGCTTGAAATTGCTTGGCTAGATGCAGAAGTTGAAAAGGAAGATGAGAATCTTATTTTGAATCCCCCATCATCAACACCACCACCCCGCAGGCCAGTTCTTGTGGGTGATCCAAAATTAACTGATTTTAAACAATTCCTGGAATATAATGGTTTGCAGGTAGGGTTTCTTTTTCCTGCTATATGGTGTCATTACTGAGTTTCCTACTGTTCGTTGTACCTAAAAGGGCATTATCCGATTTTGCTTTAATTTTGAGAGTTGGACATGAGGTATATTTTATTTAGGATTATTCAAGTGACTATGTGGGGACCAAATGTGTTGAGGTCCAGGTGGTATTCGTATGTCAGGATATAGAGATGGCAACTTCAATTCTCAGTAGCATTCTGAAGGATTCTTTTATGGCCCTTCTTTATGGCCAGTTCTGCGGGGCTAAATAATCTCTGTTGATGTATACTCAAGCCATTCTGCATTCAGACTAAGGAAATCCTTGCTGCAGGTTGAATTTGCTGATGGTGCTTTACGGTGTGGCGAATACATCACCTTACGCAAGATTATTGTTGATTCTAGCCAAAAGGTAACCTAAAGGATCTAGCATTCATTTAGAAGCGATGAAGTGATTCACCTTTGCACACGTTTCCACAAACTTGGATCCCGTTCTTGATGGGCAATGCTCCAGAACTAAAAGCATGGCAAACTCATATTTCAATTTCTCACCAATACTTGCAAGAGCATGTATATAGCTCCATGCAATCCTGATTGGTTGGCGCACAACTTAGATGGCTAATCTCGTGATGTTCCATTGCAGGGCAGCGCGGGGTCACAGCAAATCGTGATCGAGGGTCCCCTTTGCGAGGACTATTACAAGATCAGGAAGCTTCTTTATTCCCAGTTCTACATGCTGTGAGGTCAACGGCCACGCTCCATTTCTTGTAGTACACTGGTAGTGATGGATGGTACTGTGCAACTGATGAATGCAAAAAGGATAAACTACTGCTGTGGGACTGGGAGCTATTTTAGTAGGATCCATGGAAGCTCACGCAAGAGCGATCCCCGTTAGATTGTACAGTAGATTTTAGAGTACCAGTTCCTGTGTCCATATATAATTGTATAGGGGTTTTGCAAAACTCCATAGATATCCCCACTTCTGACTAATACAAAACTTTTACCAAAAATTTATGGTGATCTTTTTGTTCAAATAACAATTAAGGTGAAGCAGAGGTTAGGAACAACGAATCTCTTTATGATAAACAGGTCCATTTTGCAAGCCCGTTTATATTATCGCAAACTTTTAATCTTGTCGTGTGACTGGTATTAGGCGTAGTTTGGCCTCGCTGCACATGCCTCAGGGCTATCACCATTTTTGTTGTCTGGACAGCATAAATCACATCTCAAAATTATGAAGATGAGAAATAATGACAATCCATGCATGTACTTCAATATGACATCCAACGGTAGAATTACTCCACAAAATCACAACTTCATAATAACATAGTGCGTGATTTTTTTATTATTATTACTACTAGCACAGTGCCCGTGCGTTGCTACGGTCAATACATATGGAAAATATGTATGTTAATTGTAATGGGGCAGCCCCATGTCGATAAATCTGTCGGCGCCCCCTTCCGCCCGCCACAAAGAAGCATCCGACATGGGCTTGCTCTCGCGGCCTCCACCGTGCAGGCGATAGGCACCGTCGTCCTGCTCGTCCTCGCACTACTGCTGCCTTCGGGGGCAGCAACCGAAGCCGTGGGAGAGCGCGGAAGGTGGCAGACCCTGCGTGGGTGGTCTAGGTTCCTCTACCTCTACACCGCGACATTTGCTGCTATCTTCTTTCCCTGTGCGGCGAGTTGGCGATTTCAGCGAGGTAGCACTAGGCCCTTCTGCACAACATCGGCGTCGACGACAACGTGGCTCCTGCGGCTCTCCTCCGTGGCGTCGCCCTCCTTTGTGGTGGCGGCCAGCGAGGTGGCCCCTGCATCCCTCTTATGCGGCGTCAACGATGACGGCGAGGTCTCCGGGATGAGCTAGCTAGGCCACATCACTAAAAAATGCTATAATTTCAGGGCATGGGCCTAGGCCGGCAATTTGGCACGATGGTCCGTCCTGGCCTGGCCCGACACGAGAAAGTCATTGGGCTTGGTAGTACTGGGCCTAATCGGGTTGGACCAAATCGGGCTAGTGCCGTGTTGGATTCGTATAGGATAAGATCTAGCGTAGTCGATTAGTTCTGGTATACGTACGAGGCCCACCCGTCAATGATACAAGTTGGACCAAACCAAAAATCTGGGAAAGAAACACTATTTGCTTTAGTAATAGGTAAAGATTTTTTTTTAAGATAGCAGGAGCTGCTCTGTCATTTAAGAAGAAGAAACAATTGTACATAGCACGCCGAAGCGAACACCACCACCACATGAACAACGCACACAAACAAACGCACACAACAAAACTTTACACCACCACAGCCTGAGAGAGGAGCCGATAGTAAGCCACCGCAAATTGCGCCGTTCGTCACCGACGTTGTGCCACAGTAAAAGCCGCGGCCCGCTGCAATCCTGAGCGGCCCTTCGAGCACCTCCGCCAAAGGGTTGTCATCCTCATGCCACACCCGCACGACCTTCGATCCCCCAGGTCCATCCTTGCTTCAGTAGAACGCTCCAGCCGCGACAACAGTGAGTTACAATCAACGCTCAATGCGTGGGGGCCTCACCACATCCACCGCCTCAAACTCCCCGAGAGCAACTACCTTAAAGTGTACGGGGACCTCGTCGCCCGCCACACTGCATACTGCTCCAGGGATTCTTACCACTGAAACCCATTAAGGGCGCACCAAAGCCAATCCGTCACCGGAATCACCACCGCACCATGCGCGCTAGCTCAAGGCGACCAACGCCTATGGCCCCTCTGCACCTCCCCACCAACACGGACCATGCGCTCCTCCTCAGCCGCTACGCGCGGGCAACACCACCAACCTTCCACCACCACTGCCAGGCCGAGAGGGGTCTCCACATGCGACGCCTTCAAGAAGGGCACGACGCCAGTGGCGCCGCCGTCGCAAGTCCAAGGATGGACACGGTTTTCACCCTGGAGACCCCGGTGAGACATGGTACCTTGCAATGGTGTCCCCAACAGGAAGAGCGACGCCATAGGGGCGCCGCCACCATCGTCACCAACAAAAGCGTCAGTGAAGGCTTTCGCCTGTCTTGGCACCATGCCAGACACCGCTCAAGACCAAGACAATATCCCGCTCCCTCTCACCTCCGCAACACCGTCGAAGAGAAGAAAAGGAGGTCAGGCCACAACACCTCCACCCCTTTGTCACCCGTGCATAGAACGCCCTCGGCCCCGCCATGCCCAGACCGCATGACCTAGAGCAGGCAGAGCCGACGGGCCTGGCCTCAGCCACCGCCGTCGATGCGCCGGCCACCGCCGTCACCGCCACCACGTTGCACCCCCCCCCCCCACGCACCTGCGCGCCCCAGCCGCACAGCCACCAGATCCGCCCGGGGCGTCGCCGGATCTGGGGGCCCGAACCCGCGCCACCGCGAAATCAGTCGGCGCCGGCGAGGGACCTCCGGGGAGGCCGGGCGGCCGCGCCCGCGACCTGCCGCCTGAGAGAAGGGGAAGGGCCCCGCCGCCGCCTTCACCACGGGCCACACTAGCCTCCGGTGGTCCGCTCGAGCGGCGGCGCGGCAGGGAGGGGGTGGGAAGGTGGGAGAGGCGGCTAGGGTTAGGTGGACCGCTCGGTCGCCCGCGCGGGGGGCGACACGAGCGGTCGAGGGGGGGTGCATGTCAATAGTGCGTGATTGGTTGGGTGGTTTTTGCTTAGCTGGGCTCTCCGATGCGTTGTACGCGTGAGCGCGGTGGAGCCAGCACTCCGTGATGCAAAATGGGCGTCCAAGCCAGGCTCTGCACATGCAGAAATTTTGCTCGTTTCTCTTGGGCCTCGCTGGCGCGAGCTCTCGGACCGTGCGAGCCGAGAGAGGAGTGGTGCGAGGCGTGGCGTTGGTAGGGCAACCAATCAGCTGCGTTGCTTGGCCATGTTGCAAGGACCCAGGCAACCAATCAACCAGCAGCTGCATATTGTCAGGCTGGCCTCAGAGGTACTGGCTCTCACTGGTGCGGGACAGACTGAGGCCATCCAACAAACCAATCAGGCCCATAGAATCCATTTGCTGAGTAACTGCTACGATTCACATGACGAAGCGAGCCACTGTAATAAATAAAGATATGCTACTCATCGTTAGTCTGACAATTTGAAAATGCATTTAATCATTTCAATGAAAAATGAACATATTAATTCCACGATAAACTTAAGACTACATAATTAGTACTTTTACAAGGAAGGTTCTTAAGCCGGATCAATTATTTATTTTACAAAACGGGCAAAAGTACAATAAATCTTATGCAGGCAGTTGACGTAACACATGGTCATTTCTTCAACGTTGAACAAGACAAACTATTTTCAGTGGTTGGCCATTCAACGAAACATTTATGCATACAGACGATACAAATGAACAACTCTGCTGGATTGTTTTATACAGTTCATTATCTAGTTAGTGTTTCCATCGTTTAGAAAAGCCTTCTGGGGTGTAGGGTTCCAAGAATCCGATGAACTGCAAATGTGGTAATCAAGCTGTTACGTTGTTGAATGAACATATTTGCATGACAGTTGTTTATAGAGATCTTGTCAGCATCTACCGCTTCTCATTATCTGTCCATGAGTATCTATCAAGACAGAAGGAATACAGCTCAACAGAAAATCTGCCGAGGTCATCAGGATCGTGTGAGCACACTACAATATTAGTCCCTAATTTATATAGTATGTGGATCCCTTGTGGAATCTTCCAAATCCAGATATGAAGTGAAGAACCTAACTGTTCATCCACATCAGTACACAAACCATTACAGCAATATTCTCAATAATCATTTGTTCATCCAGCTTATTGATAAATTTACTTCAGTACTGTTCTTTCAGGAAAAAAATAGTAAAGTAACATTGTAGCAATGTTCACATGAGCAAAATACAACCTGTTTGTTTGAAGTGCAGAAGTCCTTAAGCAAATTGGAATTGTGCGGGAAAAATTTCAAAGTGATGAATGCAACATGATGAATAACTTCAACAGTTAACTGACTTTATGAACCTAAAGATATTTGAAGTCTGCAACCGGCAAAATAGCAAAATAATTTATTGAGTGCTTGGCTAATTCATTGACGAAGTTAACTAGTGGTATCAGCTACTCCCTCCGTTTCGAAATGTAGATCGTTTTGGTATTTCTACATTTATAGATTTTGCTATGAACTTAGATATATGTTATATCTAGGTGCATAGCAAAATATACGAATCTAGAAAAGCCAAAGCAACCTACATTTTGAAACGCAGGGAGTACACATTTGTGTTGTTGAAACTTCTTTATGGTTTATAGTTTCAGAAGTTGGTACTGTGATGGTTTCAGATATAAGCAGTTTAGTAAACTAACTTCCATTGTGTTGTCAGCACAGCATAGTACACAAAGAGCAAACTGATTTTACTTTACAGCACAGAATTTGAAAAAACAACTAGGGGTTTGAGGTACACCATCTATTTACATCAGCATCCAAGAAACATCAATCATCTCAAGACATAGGAAACTCCTACTTGTACCTTTGAACCATCTTGAGACCACCTGGCGCCATAACCTTCGTGCACACGGATTTCAAAAACAGGACCATATGGTTGAATCAGATGAACATTCATCCAACAACAATCACGTAACAAAGAGTCAATGGCTTCAGATGCGAGTTTGTTCTTGCTCGAATCTGAAGACAAACAATACGATGATGAAATAGATCGTAATAGTAGCATCCAACAGGGGGTGAGTATCAAAGCTGTGCCATATCTTTACCGCTTCCATTAAAGTCACCCCACCATCCTTTCGTACTCCTGTGAATATGTTTGGCCAATGCCCTTGCAGCATCAGTTAAAGAACAACCTTTCACCTCATGTAGAATAGAATAACCAGTCTTAGGTGCAAGAGAAATTTGAAGTGCTGGAAGTTTTGTAAGATACAAGAACAAGATGTTTGGATGGGACGACATGGAAATAAAATTGGCAAAGTAATAAGAGTTCTACTTACATTTGGTTGGTGCAGTCTCATACAAGATGATACCAGTGCAAATCTTGGAGGAGGTAATCCATCTGGAACTGTTCCAGCTGTTCTGGCCATACCAAGGAGTCGGCCCAATCCGTCATAACCCAATCCCTGAGAAATATACAAAGTGAAGCAGAGTAGAAACTGCTTAAAATATTTGCAAATTGCAAGTGCCCATATTATGATTATTCAATATGATAACAAAAAATAGGTCCATACTGTGCTATTACCCAACTGTGGACAAACTTCAACCAACAGTCCTTGTTAACTGATATGCAAAGAGGAATGTTCGTTGGCTTATGCTGAGTGCATTCATCATGATGGTCACTATTAAGTCAATATCTAATTATCACAAGAAAGTACATCCAAAATTATTCTTAACTTTTTTTTAAGTTACTATTTTTGTTCCTTTTTTCCTTCTTCCTTTTTTGTTGTTTGTTGCATATTTCAACCTTTATTGTACTTATATGGTATCCATACTGATTATGAATAAGATAGGGCGGCTGTTTGTTGTGAACACCTTGAATTATGGTATGGAAGAATGATATCTGGAAGAAATTTTGGACAAAATTCTAGAGAATGGCACTCACAGCAAGAATATCAGTCATAGTTATGTAAGGCTGAGCTGATGGCTTTGAAACAGAAATTGCTAAGACTCCATAAGAGTTTTCCTTTTCCTCCGTATAGAATTTCCTGTATACTTTGACACCTGCATAGAAAGAATCAACCTACTGTTCAGGAACCTTTTAGAACTTTGAATAGAATTTTCATACTCCTATCACAACTAATTATCATTCGCTACACTGTGTTGTGCTTGAATTATTTGATAAATGAGTGCACCAACACCGTACTTTGTTCCGAATCTCGAGGAACAAATGCACTGTACCGATGGGAAAGTCAAAGCATGAGAAGTGAAGATTAAGCTATTCACCATGACAAGCAATGATATTATTTCCTAAAAGCATAGGCTATAAAAGATCGAAGATGCAGACTAACTGAGAGTTAACCATGTTTCCGGAGACAATGCACGAACCACTTCAATGATATTAAACGAATTACCTTCTTCTATTGATGAAATACCAGGAAGGACATTTGAGATTTTCTCTGCCTGCAGCATCTCGGAGAATGAGCAGTATTTCCTAACTGCCTGAAAAGAGAATAAGCAGACTGACAACACTTGTCACTGACAAGTGACAACTCTACTAAAAAAAAGACTAAAATGAATGTATCCATTGGTTAAGAAATTAGTGCACATTAATTAAGTATTCCCAAAATAAATTCCAATCTATTATTTTGTAATAGAGTTCTCCATAGACATTTATGTTTCACACATGTAACATGAGATTTTTCTTTACTTAAGTTTAAGTTATTTATGTTATGACAATGAAGTAAGAAAATATACTAAGAAGAGCTAGTTATGCAGAAAATAATTCTACCTCGACGTTAAGCAAGAGACATTTATTGAATAGCAGCGAGGAACCTTGTGTAATCCTGGACAAAGAGGTGACAAAGCATGAATATATGAATAGCTGTGCACATTTGAGTACAAGGTAATGCCTACCCATAAGATAAAGTGCAGAATCTACATAAAGGGTCAGTAAGTTTAGGAGAGTTTGTTACATTGTAAGGGACAATATAAGCAACAATTTAGTAGGTTTTGTGGGATATTTGTTGGAGCTTTACAAACTTAGCAAACATTGACTTCACAAACTATAATAACATGCAATTTGTCTGCAAAGTTGTCTGCAGAATGTGAGATTCCCAGACCAGAACAACCTGGATTTACACTACACCAGATCTGTTTCCGCTTTCATATATATTTATATACTTCTGGTTCATTGATTGTGAGATTTTTGTTGATTGTAACCACTATGAGTATATTACTGTAAGCTTGTTGCACCATATATCCACCTCGAACATCGACAACAAACTATTAAAATCAGATGTGCGTACCGGTTGTAGTTACCAGTCGCTAACCTCCCCTCAACTGTCTTTGCTACAGCTGCAGGAATACATGCTTCAAGTTAGAAAAGATGGTCCTAAAAGAGGTCAAAGGACAGTGTTATTTAAATACACACTTAATTCGTATAAATAAGTCATTTTTCTTACAGATTTTCCCATACCATTTTGAAACGAGTTGCCATCCATAAGTTCAATAAATAAAGCAGAAAATAGAATATACTAAATCTATTACCTCACCTCCTCACATGCTTGTAGCAGGAGTACATCTAAGTATAGGAACTGGGTATAATTTCAGTATAAGAAGTAATTGGTTATAATTTCAATGCACATACAGAAACTCTGCCTTACAAGTTACAATAGCTGCTCAAACTGTTGGTTAAGCATTGTGCGTCTTTTTAATTAACAGATGGCTAGCCTTTTAAAGATTGCAGAAAACAAGCATCACAGTGAAAGAAAAATATGAGTTTGATGTTTGGAAGTGAAAGAAGAAATGCAGGCGACACTTGACTAGTAGATAAGGATTTTGAGTTACCTTTGAGTTGAGTGAAGTATGGTTCCTGAACATGCAGTTCAAAGTCGACAGCATTGTACATCTAATGCGTTAAAAAAGAAAAATAATCAGTCATAAACAGTGATGCTACTATCCTTGCAGTGTCGTGTTTTCACTATGGTAGGCTGACAAAAGAACATCCATATTGGCTATTGCAGGAAAATAGAGGTCATTACTATCCTTGCAGTGCTGTGTTTTCACTATGGTAAGCTGACACAGCCCCCAAGGAGACATGAGTGTTTAGTTCTCCACCAAAATTTTTCACCCATCGCATCAAAAGGAATCTTACATGCATGAAGTACTAAATGTAGACGAAAAAAAAAACCCATTACATGGATGGAGTGTATTTCGCGAGACAAATCTAATCAGCCTACTTAATCCACAATTTGCAACAGTGATGCTACAGTAACCATCCGCTAATCATGGTTTAATTACCCTCTAATTACCCGTCATTAGATTCGTCTCGCGATTTCCTGTAGTTTGCTTTATTAATAGTCTACTTTTACTACTCTTAAATGGTACATTTACTTTAATGTGACATTTTCATAAAAAGTTTTCCACCCATCTAAACACCCCCCAGTGAAAACAACTGATGCTACTGCAAGTGCGCAAAAGGGCAGTCTTAAACATTGCAGCAAATGCATGGCTCCCTCCTTGAAAATTGATGCAGGCTGCCATGGTTCCCATGATTCTTGACATACTAGTAGAGAACAAATTCGCCTAAGATTTTCTGGCTTTTGTCTAGCAAAACTAGCACACCAAACTGACCGAATAAAGTATAAAAAAAAACTGACCGAATAAAGTCACGGCCATCTCCTATCCAATTCTATTTCCTAAAAAATTCATGGATCATGCCACAATAAACAGCTGGAACTGAAGCAACGAAAACAGACAGAGCGAAGAATTTTACCAGCTTCAACTCGGAGCCTTTCTCCAGTAGCACCGCCTCCCACACCTCCTCAGGCCCCTCCTCTGCCACCGGGATCCCGACCACCGCGGGCGGCCCCGGGAGCCGCCCTTCCTCGAGGCACTGCACAATAGCGGCCGCCAGCTTCCCGCACAGGTCGCCGCCGTCGTCGAGGAGGCGGGCGCAGTAGGAGGGCGAGAGAGGGAAGGCTGCCGAGCCGTCGTCCGGGGCGCCGCCGCCGCCGGTGGCGTGGGTGGAGAGGACGAAGCGGAGGAGGTCGCCGATGGCCGATGAGAGGGCCACGCCGCCGACGCCCGGAGACTGCGGGCGCGGCGGCGCCGGCGAGGAGGCGGGGTAGGAGGTCGCCATTCAGGTCAGGTGATCTGTGTGGATGCACAGCTGCTGCCGGCGAAGAAAATGTCTGGCTTTTCTAACAGCGTCTGCGTATGGGACTGCGTATCTTAGGGACTGAGAAGTTTTCTTCTGGATTACTATATGGGAAGATAGTACCAGGTTGCCATGTTCTTGGTTGGATTTGTTTAATCCCTCCTTGTTTATCGTCGCCCCTTTGTATTCTTGCTACCAGACGTTGGCTCGATTGCAGTCTAAATGTTTTTTGTTTGAACATTTCAGTCTAAATGTCACTCTCTGATTTTTTTTCCCAACTACTCTCTTAAGTTATTACAAAGGGTAAATTGTATTGACATTATCATACTCTCTCCGTAAAAAAAACAAGTCGTTTTAGGATTTAAAACTGGCCTCATAAAACAAGTCATTTTACCCGATTTGGTATGTTTGCATGTGCATGTAGGCATGCTTAATCTGTCCTGAAACATCTAGAATGACTTTTTTTTGGACGGAGAGAGTATGGGCGTGACAATTATTGGTTTATGCCATTGACTTTATTTATTATAATTACCCATTTACTAGTCAAGTGTGGTAGTGCAAAAATAAGTAGATAGGGCGGTGATAACCAATAACATTTGCCAAAAGCAAGAGAGAAAGAGAGGATCATGCTCGAGATGTAAGGACACATCAATGAGAGCTTAAAAGACTCCATTTTTGTGGATGTGCGTGAGAAAGAAAAGAGTCACTAGGAGATACTAATGCCGTTGAATACAGAGGCTCAGGGGTCTGAATTGCGCGGTATTGAAGAGATTTTCCAATGTCAATTCTTGGACCACCCAAACAGCTGATATTGGATGAACCCAATACCAATTCCGAATTCCAAGCCTCAATATCTACATCCAAGCGCTGCCTTAGCATATTTGAATATCTTGTGCCAACCAAAACGCCAAAGAGGATTAGGCATTACTAATCCTATGGTAAAAAATATATATCTCCTCAGTAAGTGGCTATTCAAGTTGCTTAATGACAATAGGGTTTGGCAAACAGTACTCAAGAATAAATATCTAAACGGAAATACACGTACACAAGCATAAGGCCTACCAGGTGATTCTCACTTCTAGTCTTCTAGACAGGACTTATGAAAGTGAAACAAGACTTCTTTGAATGGGGATCTTTCGATATCAAAGATGGGGCCAATGTAAGATTTTGGAATGATATTTGACTCGGTGATACTCCTTTAAGCCAACAATATCCCTCTTTGTATAGTAGTTAGATGAAAAATTCCACTATATCGGCGTTTCTTAAAGGCTACTCGCTCTTCCTCGCCTCTCCGCGTTTTCGGCGTACGACGCGTCGACGTGGCCCTTCGGCGTGCGAGCGGGCGAGAGCGCCCCCGCTCTGGCCATTTCGAGCGGTGCGAGTGCCCCTGCTCCGGTCATTTTGCAAAAGAGACCTTCAATTTTCTAACATTTATAGCAAAGTCCAACTTGTCCAACTCGCACGATGCTCGCGTTACAGTAATTTTTATACAGATCCTCCACTTCAAATTTATATAGACGGGAAGAAGGAAATGCTGTCATATATACACAAAACCCCTCTAGGAAATTTTCAAAACCCCCCGTGCGCGGCACGAACCCTAACTCCCTCACGCTCCTCCCCGCGGCTCTAGGCTGTAGGATCGAGGAGGCCGACTAGAGGGGGGTGAATAGTCGGTTCTAAAAAATCTAACAAGACTTAACCGATAAAAATGCAGAATTAAAAGATCGGTCAAAACTCGACTACACCTCAAAAATATGTCTCTCAACTATGTGCACCAACACCCTATGTATAGATCAAGGTTTGCAATCCTAGGGTGACAATCAAGCAAGAATGTTTCTAAGAATATATATTGCTTGAATGTAAGTTGCACAAATTAAAGGAACTCAAGTGAACAAACCACAAAGGAGAGACACCGAATTTTTTCCGTGGTCTCGGTGACTTGCTGGTCACCCCTAATCCACGTTGAGGTGGATTCAATGTTCCAACCGCTCCTCTATCAAGGCACCGCTTGATCTTGAGCCGGCTTGAACCAAAGAACCGCTCCACACCTCGATTCCACTAGAGTTGCTCTTCACCACTCCGGTGAGGCGAGCACAAAACCTCTCACAAGGCACACCGGGCCTTCTCACAAGCTTCTCTTGAGAAGATCACCGGATCACAGCACCACCACGCCGTCTAGGTGTCGGCAAACACCAAGAGTAACAAGCCAAGACTAACTTGACCCTTCACCAAGTGCCTAAAGCTCAATCTCTTATGCAAATACACTCAAATCTTGCCTCTCGTCCTCTCTTATGTGCAACACATGCACAAACTCGTGGGAAGGGCTTGCTCAAGCTCAAGGATACTCAATGGAATGCTCAGCACCCATCCAAGGTGCAGGAGACGGGGTATATATAGGCCAACACTCCCAAACTAGCCGTTACATTCAAACAGCCCGAAACACTCTGTTTTGGCGGACTGTCCGCCCTACAAGGCCGGACGGTCTGCCATTTGAACTCCAACGGCTATATTCTCAATAAATGTCTCTCTCAGTCGACCGTTATGCCTCTCGCGGACTGTCCGCCTTATAAAAGTGCCCTGGAACCCCAGAAACAGTCTCTGGAGTAACGGTCCGCAAAAGGGTCCGCCATTTAGAAAAACAACTGCGGACGGTACGCCAGGAATTGGCGGACGGTCTGCCATTCGCAGACTGTCTGCCTCAAAAGTGGCGGACGATCCGCAGTCCATTTTTTCTGCACGACCGAGGCTCAGTAAAAAGGTCATAACTCTTAGCTCCGATGTCCAAATTAGGTGATCTTGGACTCTATGGAAAGCTTGTTCAGAGGACTACACATCCCAACTGAATGCTTGACCCAAAACACATTGGATCAAGGCAAAAAAGCAATCCAAGTTCCACCTCTCATTTCCATCAACCATTTGCTAAACGATTTTTAGCAAACTACCGGTTCCTTGTCAAGGTTAGTATGCATATGCAAGATTGAGCTTTTCAACACCTAGTAAAGACTCAAGCATCATCAAGACCCCTCTTAATAGTACGACATTCTATCTTATCAATCCGGTCTTTTCTCCACTAATCACCGAGACCGGCAAAATGAAATGCCCTACATTTCATACCTTTGCCTTGAGCAAATTCATTGGGTCTTCCATGATGCCCATATGCATATTGTTCATCACCATAATTTCTTCAAGGATCTTTATGTTCATCAACATATAGACCGTGTCCACTTTATCTCATCAATATACATGATATCGATCAACATATGCTTTTCATCTTCTTGCATTCTTCATATGATTGATGTGGATCACTCATAGCTTCATATAACATTTCATGGTCCATCAGCCCAAGCCTTTACTCGCCCTTCACCACTACACTACCTTGGTCCCTCAGCGCCAAGCCGCTTGCTTGTCTTTCACCATCTTGTCATACAAAACCACTTGCATACCACATCTTCAATATATTCACTTCCTCATTATGACCACCATATGAAATTCCAATCCAACAACATTTCTTTGGTGATCAATAACTTATCATGCTCATCCTTTTGATCTTTATCAATTCATGATGTTCATATTTATTCACACCTTTATAACAACTAGTTGAGCTTTACAACGAATTCAAGTCACTTCACCAACATGACTCAAGTTGCTCGCACTAGTGCATCTCTATGGACTAATCACCTGTGTATCTCAACATAAACACATATTAGTCCACCTAGGTTGTCACTCAATTACCAAAACCAAACAAGGGCCTTTCATAGGCCTGGGCACAAAACCCGAAACCCGAATCCCGAACCCGAAAAACCCGAGCCCGAACCCGAAGAACCCGAGCCCGACAAACCCGATCACTATCTCGGGTTCCAAGTCCAGAAACCCGAAATTATTACGGGTTGTTCGGGTTCTAACCTCCGGTACCCGAACTGCCCAGAAAACCCGAAATTATAAAATTTCACCTCAAACTCTAGCAATTCAGCCCAGGCAGCCCACTAATTCCTAGCCCCGCGGCCCACCAAGCCATCAACAAGTAGTCCTCTCCTCCCGTATCGATGGATCATCTTATCCTCTCATCAAAAAGGGGGAAAAACGATAGCAAAAATCTCATCTAGCTGGTAACTCTCTCGATCTCATCCAGCTTCCGCCGTTGAGCGCCCGCACCCCCGGCCTCCGCCAGCAATTCGCCTCTCGCCGTCGAGGTCCCTCCCTTGCCCCTGTCAGGCCACTGAAACCATCATCAGGCTTAACCATTCAGACTGCAGGCAACTGAAACAGAGCAAGTCGACTCACTTTGTATGGCTTCGCCGATTTCAACCTCAGCCGTCCATCGGGCGATAAACGGCTCGAGTTCTTTTACTTTAGTACTCTTTTACTGTTACTTTTCGGAAGTAAAACAGTTACCGCAGCAACTATTTAGCCAGGGGAGTCGGCTTGTGACCCCTTTTGTCGAAGAACAGAACACTTCTCTTAGACTTAGGGTAGCTTTGCAGTAGTTCAGGGCGCCACATTGGGCGATCCCTTTATTGTATCAAACTATCCTGGTGGCTACGGATCTTCCTACTGCTATTTCCTGCCCCAAATTGGTGTTCTTGTTCTCTGATTCGTAGATTCTTCCCCTAATTTCTCCGTCGTCTGACGCAACCAAGTCAGCGATCGCCTGATCCTGACAATTGGTATCAAAGCCACCGTTCTTCGGCGAGATCCACTTGCTTCCACAGCCAGTTCCTCGGTTCTTGACCGATTGGCGTGGTGGATAGGTGGTTTCGGCTCACCCGTGTAAAACCCCACCCACCCACCCAGATCTGAGGAAAACACCCAATGATGTCCCCAATTAGCAGTTGAATCGAAGGAGCTAGGGTTGCAGGACACTGTTCCTGTGTAAAATTTCGGGCGCTTCTGAGATTTTAACTTGCGGAGGCGAAGGCGAGAGATACTCTTTGACTAGGGTTGCAAGACAAGTTCTTGTGTAAAATTCCAAGGTCAAATCCATATCTCAGGTGACGGTAGAATCTCTGTAAGACTACTGGGGAGGGGAAATCCTGAGCTGATCTTACAGAGGGAGAGATGGCCGGGGAAGATGTTGAGAAGCCCCAAGATCCTAGGTATGCTACAACAACTGAAGTTGATGGCCTTCGTAGAACAGTGGATGAATTTATGAAAAAGCAGGAACAACAAAATGATACATTAGCATTAGCCTTGGAGAAATTGACACAATCAGTGGATGTTTTAGGCAGTTTTATGGGGTGTGGCTATCCAGAAGACAGAGGCTCTAATGTCAAGGCAAAAGGTTCCCACACACCTGTTTATCCTCAGCCGGGTAAGATACTGAAATCACAGCATGTTGGTCAGTCATCCCAAATGGCACAGCATCATTATTACATACCACCCCAAACTCGACAGGCACAATTTGTTTCTTTTCATGATGAGCATAATCAGTATTCTACACATGGACAAGATGGGGGGTTCGAAGAGGAAGAACAAAATCCATTTGAGGGTGATGAGGATGATTGGGAGAAGCATCCCTGGAATACTAACCCCCATGAAGATCCTATCTTTCAGAACCAACACCATCATACTGACACTGCCCCAAAAACAAAAACAAAACAACCTCCTGTCAAACAAATAGCCCAGCTCTATCATACAAACCAGCAGAGAAACCCACCACCACCACCACCACCTAGACACCAGTATATTGACAACCATCAAGATAGATACCAACACCACCCTGGCAAAAACTTTCACAATCAAGTGCAGCAGAATCACAGGGCAGTGGCCAGAGGTCCCAAGGTGTCATTTCCAGAGTTTAATGGGGATGATTGTGATGGGTGGATCATGAAAGCTGAAAAGTACTTTGAATTGATTGGAGTACCAAATGAAGATAGAGTGAAACTTGCAGTTCTTTATACAGTGGGTAAAGCAGAATATTGGTGGAGAGGAACTGGATGCAACCCACATACCTTGGAATGGCATCATTTTTGCAGAATGGTGGGTGACAGATTCAACTTAACTTCAGAATATGATATAGTTGCTCAATTTCACAACCTCAAGCAAACTGGATCAGTTAGTGCATATGTTGACACTTTTGAGGAAATGTTGAGCAAAGTCAGGCGCCATAATCCATCACTCACAGATAGTTACTACATCTACAGCTTCATAGCTGGTCTCAAAGATGAAATTCAGCATCATGTTCAATGTCACCGACCAACAGCTTTATCTCAAGCTTATTGGTATGCCAAAAGGCTGGAACATGCAACACCACCAACCAGGAAGTTTAACACTGTGTTTGGTCAACAAAAACTGCAGAAGCCTTGGGTGAAACAAGACAAAGAAACAACTACCTCTACTCAGACCATTGCAGAGCTGAGGGCAGCTGGGAAATGCTTTAAGTGCAGGGAGCCATGGATTCCAGGTCACACCAAAGTATGTAAGGGTAAACAAATTTTCTCTGTTATCCTAGTAGAGAATGAGAAAGGCAAGGAAGAGGTGGCTGTGGTAGAGGATGGAAATTCTACAGAGGATGAATTCCATGATGCCCAACCTATTCAGACTGTACAAATTTCAATGCATGCATTAACAGGGGTCTCTTCAAAGTCTAACACATTACATTGAAAGTCCAAATAGGACACAAATGGGGTATTGCATTGGTGGATAGTGGCAATGATGTTTCCTTTATAAATGCAAAATTTGCAGTGAAAGCTAAGTGCAAAATTAGTGAGGTAGAGGAGGTCAAAGTGGCTGCAGCTAATGGCAAAGAGATGCTCTCCAATACAGCTGTTTTATCTTGCAACTACACTATCCAAAGTCAGAATTTTAATTCTGATTTCAGACTACTGCAAGTGCAAGGATATGATCTCATCCTTGGTGCAGACTGTATTTATACCCATAGTCCAGTGGGCCTTGATCTTAAAAGGAGGGAATTTTCAATTACCAAGGAGGGAAGCCAGTTAGTGACATTCCAAGATGAGACATTCTCATCTTCCAAAGATGTAATTGGGCCAAAGAAGCTATGTCAGTTACTAAAAAAGAAGGCAGTAGGGGCAGTTATTGTCTTGAATAATGAATCCTCTCCTTCTCAGAAAACATCAACTCCAGTACCAGCAGACATTGCTCACATCTTACAAGAATATGCAGATGTCTTTCAAGAACCAGCTGAACTGCCCCCTTCAAGAGCAGTGGATCACTCTATACCACTGCTTGATCAATCAAAAACAATCAATCAAAGACCATATAGACTGCCTTATCATCAGAAGAATGCTATGGAAGAACTAATTCATCAGCTTCTTAAAGCTCACATGATCAGGCCTAGTCAAAGCCCTTATTCTTCTCCAGTTTTGTTAGTTAAGAAGAAAGATGGGACATGGAGATTGTGTGTTGATTTTAGGAAACTCAACAGCAATACTGTCAAGAACAAATACCCTATCCCAATCATTGAAGATCTTTTGGATGAATTGTTTGGTGCCAGGATCTTTTCAAAGATAGATCTCAGATCTAGATATCACCAGATAAGAATGACTGAAGAAGACATCCACAAAACTGCCTTCACAACTCATTTGGGACATTTTGAGTATGTGGTCATGCCATTTGGCTTAACAAATGCCCCAGCAACATTTCAAACATTGATGAATACAGTGTTAGCGGAATTCTTGAGAAAATTTGCTTTGGTTTTCTTTGATGATATTCTCATCTATAGCACATCACTTGCTGATCATACAACTCATTTGAGAGTCATCTTGGAGGTGTTGAGACAGAATAAACATTATGCAAAACTCAGCAAGTGTACCTTTGCTCAATCAGAAGTAGAGTATTTAGGACATATCATCAATGAGAAAGGGGTGGCTACTGACCCAGCAAAATTGACCATTATTCAGCAGTGGCCTGTTCCAACTTCTGTGACAGAGTTGAGAGCCTTTTTGGGGTTGACAGGGTATTATCAAAGATTCATTGAGGGCTATGGCATTATCTGCAGACCATTGTTTGATGCATTGAACAAAAACAACTTTGAATGGAAACAGCAGCAGCAGCAAGCATTTCAAAAGTTGAAAGCACTCATGTCTACAACACCAGTTCTAGCATTGCCTGATTTTAGTAAACCATTTATATTAGAGGCAGATGCTAGTGGCAATGGAATTGGAGCTGTACACATGCAAAATGGAAAACCAATTGCTTTCTTAAGCAAGACCTTGGGCCCTAAGGCAGCTGCAGCTTCAACTTATGAAAAAGAGACAATGGCTATCCTAGAAGCAGTTAAAAAGTGGAAGCACTATTTTGCAAGCACCTCAGTCATCATCAGAACAGACCAGCAGAGTTTGAAATATATTCAAGATCAGAGACTGGTAGAAGGTATTCAACATAAACTCTTGGTGAAATTGTTGGGGTTCAATTATTTAGTGGAATATAAGAAAGGAAGGGAAAATAGAGTGGCAGATGCTTTGTCTAGAGCTACTCATTCCAAGGAAATTATGGCACTAACCTCTGTGATACCAGCATGGATGCAACAAGTAGTTGACAGTTATGAACAAGATCCTGCTTGTCTTGAATTATTAACCAAGTTGAGCATTGATCCAACAGCACTCAATAACTATACATTACAGAATGGTATTTTGAGATACAAAGGGAAAGTGGTAATTGGAAATTCAGATGCTTTGAAAATGGAACTATTGGACAGTTTCCACAAATCAGCTCTAGGGGGTCACTCAGGAGAAAGAGCAACATACAAGAGACTGCAACTCATTTTTTACTGGCCAAATATGCACCAGCAAGTACAGTTGTACATCAAAAACTGCCCTGTATGCCAAAAGAACAAATCTGAGAATGTTCCATATCCTGGACTATTGGAACCATTACCAATTCCAGAATTAGCTTGGAAACATGTTTCCATGGATTTTGTAGAAGGGTTACCAAAGTCTCATGGCAAGAATGTTATCTTGGTTGTAGTGGACAGGCTAACAAAGTATTCTCATTTTTTAGCACTCAGTCACCCTTACACAGCACAAGATGTTGTTGACCTCTATATGAACAATGTGTATAAGTTGCATGGATTACCAAAAGTAATTGTTACTGACAGGGACCCAATATTTACAAGCACAATGTGGCAGTCACTGTTTAAGTCATTGAAGGTTGAACTCCACCTGTCTTCAGCATACCATCCCCAGACTGATGGACAAACAGAACGAGTTAACCAGTGCCTTGAAAACTATCTAAGATGCATGTGTTTTAACAGTCCTCAGAGATGGTTCTACTGACTTGCTTTAGCATAATGGTGGTACAATACATCTTATCACACATCCTTGAACATGACTCCATTCCAAGCTTTATATGGGTTCAAGCCACCACAGGTAGCAGAAGATATCATGCCAGACTGCCCAGATTTAACAGCCCAAGAGCAACTCAGAAACAGGCAAGTTGCATTGCAGGTGATAAGAGACAACCTGACTAAAGCACAAGCGAGGATAAAAGTTCAAGCTGATAAGCACAGATCAGAAAGGGAGTTTGTTGTGGGCGATATGGTTTATCTAAAGCTGCAACCCTACAGACATACATCACTGAGTACACACAAATGTCTGAAATTGCATTCCAAGTATTATGGACCATTTAGAGTTCTGGAGAGAATTGGTAAGGCAGCATATAAATTGCTTCTACCCCAGGGCTGCCAGTTACATGATACATTCCATGTCAGCCAGCTAAAGAAACACTTGAGAAGTCATGCTGTCCCAAGTAAAGATCTACCTCTCATTGATGAAAAGGGGACAATCAAAGTTGCTCCAGCTGCAATCTTGGACAGAAGAATGATTCCAAGGAACAATGAACCAGTTGTACAATGGCTCATACATTGGTATAATTTACCAGAAAGTGAAGCAACTTGGGAAGATGCATCTTTCATCAGGAAGGTTTTTCCTCAGTTTCATCCTTGAGGACAAGGATGTCAAGGAGGGAGCATTGTCAGGCCACTGAAACCATCATCAGGCTTAACCATTCAGACTGCAGGCAACTGAAACAGAGCAAGTCGACTCACTTCATACCGCTTCGCCTATTTCAACCTTAGCCGTCCATCGGGCGATAAACGGCTCGAGTTCTTTTACTTTACCATTTCAATTTACTGTACTCTTTTACTGTTAGTTTTCAGAAGTAAAACAGTTACCACAGCAACTATTTAGCCAGGGGAGTCGGCTTGTGACCCCTTTTGTCGAAGAACAGAACACTTCTCTTAGACTTAGGGTAGCTTAGCAGTAGTTTAGGGCGCCACATCGGGCGATCCCTTTATTGTATCAAACTATCCTGGTGGCTACGGATCTTCCTACTGCTATTTGCTGCCCCAAATTGGTGTTCTTGTTCTCTGATTCGTAGATTCTTCCCCCAATTTCTCTGTCGTCTGATACAACCAAGTCAGCGATCGCCTGATCCTGACAGTCCCCTTCAGTTTTGCTGCTGTCCCTTGTCCAGTAATTCAAATCTGAGCAGCAGTCCTCTCCGTTCTCCGCCGTCGGCAAGAGGCAGGCGCTGGCGGCGCCGAGCAGCAGGCCACTCCACCGCTGCAGGTAGCAGCGTGTAGGCAGCGGGGCCAGCTCGATCATGGACACCGTGGAGCCCAGTGTGGAGCCGGACATCGGCGCCGGAAGGAAGCTGCCGTCGTCGATTTGTCGTCAGGTCGCAGGCAGCTCATGGAGTCCTCGGGCAGTACGGGTTTACCCGAACCCGAATTTTTGGGTACCCGAACTATCGGGTTTTGCATATTTCGGGCAAATCTCGGGTTCCAATTCTCAGAATCCGAAATTTAGAATACTCGAAAAACCCGACCCGAAATTTTTGGGTTACCCGAATGCCTAGGCCTACGCGACTCTCTCTCTCCCTTCTCTCCGCCGCCGCCGCATCCCCTCCCTTCCCCTTCTCCCTCCCCTCCTGCCACCACCGCCACCGTCCACTGCTCCGCCGCCGCCTCACCGGCTCCTGCTCCTGCTGATCCAGATCCCGCGCAGCTCGGAGTGGGAGCGATTGCGCCACCAACCTAGCTCCGGGGGCTCAGCGTCCGCTGGGGACAAGATCCTGGTCCGCCGTGTCCTCATCGGCGGGCAGCAAAGAGTGCAACGTCTCCCCTTCCTCACGCCTTTTTCCTCCTCCACCGCGACCCTAGCTCTAGGGGGCCTCCGCCGCCGCCGCACCCTCGAGCCATGCCGCCGTGCGGAGCCTGCCCACCGGTGCAAGTGTGGAATGGCGCGGCGCGGCTTCTAGCGCACCGGCATGTCGAAGCGACGCGGCTCATGGCTCACACACAAGCGCTCTTCCTCCGCCATGGCCGTCACCATGTCCCTCTGCTCCCTCGCCATGGCCATGGCTGACGCCTCCCTCCCGCCTGCCATCCCCCTCCCGCTCCTCCCCGCCTCCACCGGCGTCGTGCCGATCCTCTTACTCACGAAGACTGCGGGGATTAGATCCCGGTCCACCGCGTCCTCATCGGCGGCCAGAGAGGAGCGCGGCATCTGCCCCTCCCTCACGCCTTTATCCTCCGCTCCCGACATGGTGCATTCCTTCTTTTGGAAATCTGGCGCCTGGAGATCAGCGCAGAGTTGTGGCTCGCGGTGTTGTGTGGTGCTGTGCGTGCCCTGGTGCCCTTCTGCCTCCTACACAGAGTTGGCCGGGTCCAGCTTGAAGGTGGCCAGGTTCCATGCCGACAGCGACCAGAAGCCGTTCGTGCGGGCGGAGCTGCAGCTGCAGAGCTTACCCACCATGCACCTACAGCTTTCGTGCCCCCTCCTGCTCCTTCTTCATCAAGGTTGGCTGGATGAAGAAGCTAGACACCGAGATAGAGCAGTACAACTACAGAGCATTCCCTGATGAGTTCATGTGGGAGATAAAGGATGACAACACCTAGGGTCACCTGGCCGGCCACCAATGCGCCCTGCAGGGGACACCAGCTCCTAGGGAACCCCTTCACCCACCCGCCTTGAGGAGGAGAGCCAGGAAGACGAAGCAACAGCAGAAGAGTGCCACCACTGGTCAGAGCAAAGATGATAGCAAAGGGAAGGAGAGACCAAAGTTTATGAGAGATTTCAAACCTAACTACTCCTTTTGAGTCTGGCCAAGAAAGGCATGGGAATTTGTGGTGCTGAGATGCCAGCATGGTGCAATTGATTTAAAAGAACATGTATCTGTAGTTCTTGTTGTCTTACTTTGTCTTGAATATGCATGAAACAATGTGCAATATATGAATATAATTGTTTCAGGTGTTTGCTTTGCACATGAATGATGTTTGCAGACAAGAAATGAAACAGCATGCGCAGGACAGCTGCAAATATAATCATGAGGAAAGCATGGATGCAATGCTTCTTGTACTCGATGGTATGTACATAGAGCAATGCACTGCTGATGCCTACACGTATTTTTCATTTAGCAGGCAACATCCTACCAAATACCATGCAAAGATTTTCAGATACCCCATTTCCTTCTGCACCCTTGATGCAGCCCCCTAAATAGGAGCAGAATAGGATGTTTATGTTTAGGGCTTGAGCAACCAGTAGGCAGAATGGTTGTTCATCA
Source organism: Urochloa ruziziensis (assembly GCA_015476505.1). Classification (NCBI taxonomy): domain Eukaryota; kingdom Viridiplantae; phylum Streptophyta; class Magnoliopsida; order Poales; family Poaceae; genus Urochloa; species Urochloa ruziziensis. Next base: position 18,173,027 of record CM027120.1, read on the forward strand.
TGGGGGTGATGGAGAAACACTGGTTTTCAGCTTACCATCTCCACTTGTTTCCTGCCCAGTGAATGTGACTGACGTGAGAAAACCTACTTTGTCCATATCTTGGAAATTAAATGAGTCTAAAGCATGATAGAAACTTTTTCAGGGAAATCTAACTTTCTACTTTCTTGTGTGTCACATTCGTTTTTTCCTTCATGCACATGGACAGAGCCTCCGCGTATGCTGATGAGAACCATCACATGTGAGCCGCTCATCCATCTGCATGTATAAGCATGCTCCTGGATTCTGAAATGGAAGCCAAACGAAATTCAGCTCCACTTTTTAACTGTGACTGCTTTATGTTTATATGCACAACATTAATGTAGAAAGCACCAGCCCAACTTCTGCAATTCCTGATGTTGTTAAATTGTGCAATTCACTAGGGCCCAATGCACAGATATCATAAGCAAGGAATCCAAATTTTGTACAATTTCGATTGAGATAAAGGAGACAAAAAGTTAGACATCAGACTTCTAATTTTGCATAGCAGGGATAGCGTGAGCCTCTGATTGTGGAAACAAACAACAATGACAACAATACTTTAAAAAAACAGTAAGTCCAAATATTGTTCATACCAAGCTGGTCGGAGCTTCATCAACAACTTCAGCAGGCTGATCTGGTCCAAGGCTACGAAAGCAGCCACTTTTGCATCTCATATATTCTGCAAACTGGTTTGAACAATTGAGCACAAGCAATCGTTATCCTGCACAGATGTATGAACAACACATACAGAAACACAAATATTGCTCCAGTTTGTATTAGCTAATTTCCACCAAGAAAAGTTCCCTTGGGATGATGATGTAACATGAATGAGTTTATTGACCATTGAGTGACGATGTGATGATGGATCTATTCTCATAGCAAGAAACAAAATCTTGATGTAATAACAAGTTCAAGCTACAAAGCTAAGACAAATAATCATAAACAAAACAAATACTTCCTAACATGATAGACCTACTAACAAAAATGATAAAAATAACAAGGATACATAAAATCCAGATGAGGTACACAGCGAATTTGCCCGATAATTTATATTAACAATATTACTGACAGTGCTCATGCAAGCTTAATAAAGGTATGTCTACATTCACACAAAGCAGCACCCAATAGAAAAACTTCCTGCCCAGCTGCCTACAGGCAAAACAACTGATGTGTCAACATCCAAATTCAAATTGCTTCTTTTGTGCCAATGTCAAATTCATATGCCATGTCCTCTGGGCCAGTATCTTTTGTAATCCTCCAGTCTTCCCCCTATCCTTTCATTTTCAGGTAAAAGCTTATGTTGACCCTAGTCAAAATTCATATTCAACTTAGGGGGCCATTCAAAGCCATATAAGGCTTCTGTCAATACCTCCCTACAAATAATAAATATACACCCAGTCTAACAATAGGAAGAACTATATTCAATTCAGCACAACATCATGTTCCCCACTTTTGCTCCCAATTCCTAATTCAGTCCTATATGGGATGTTCCTTTTACGAAAGACCCAGAAATCTGTGTCTTCTTTTTACCTGATAGCATAATCAAAGCGTAGGGCCACAAGTAACATCTGCAGCATAACTTTCATGCACGAGGACCTCAATCATTTAGGACATTAATGCAAATTTGTATTCATGCTGGTGGATTGGAAGAAGTTGAGGACTAAGAAAGACATGTAAATAGTAAAATATATTTTTGAAGTTTGTAGGTCACAGATTGGAATTTATTAAACATCACTTTAGTACTGTCGTCTGTCAGAGTCATCCAGAATTCCAGATACAGTCTACTGTTGGATATTACATTGATAAGTTAGGTTCTGAATAATCTCTTGGTCAACATTACTGCAAGCCCACCCCCCACGCAATGAAAAATGGATGCCTGACTAATCAGCTAACAGCAATGTAATTTGCAATTTGAGGATAACTGACCGAACTTTAACGATGGCATGTAATTTAAGATAATGAGTAGGACTTACATCTCGCATTTGTTCAGGACAGAGAGCCTGCTTGGAACACATGACTGCCCTCTTACTTTGCAAACCAAGCTGCAAGATTCCCCTGGCCTAAAATTCATTTGAGATTTCAAAATGCAGTTTCTAGGTGCTCTGCACTTTACAGAAATATGTGTTTAAAGTGGAAAGGCCTTACCTTCCTACTATGACGTTAATGCCCAATAACTTTGATACAGAACTAGATTCAACTGATCCTGCAGAATATTTACATTCAATAATCACTTCCAATTATATAGATCAAAACAATGCATCATGGGCACTAGTAAATACTAATGGACTAATGGACATAAAGGTAGCCGATTGTGAGCCGCCAACACAGAATGTCCCGATTTTAGTCAAGATAATAACAGCAGATCTTACCGCTATCAAAGTTCTCAAGCATCCATTAATAAAGATAATAGGGAATACCGTAATAGATGACTGTCAATGCCATTATTTGCCACAGGAATGATTCCAGGCCATACCATAGGTTATGTATTTTCTAGTATGGCTAATGCTGCTCGCATGCTGCAATGTTGAAGAGGCCAGGAGATGGCTTGTCAAAAGCCCATTGACAAAGCAAGCTGGCCCCACCTGGATCTAGATAAATCACTACTTATGGCTCATGTCACAGTAGCTTTAAGCCTTCAACTGAGCTGAACCAGGCTATTTGAAACTGGAAGAACGTAAGCTAGAACTGGGCTTGTTTCCACTAATCCACTCCTAGTGGGGATTTGGATGTTTCAAAATATTAATATGCACATGGATATGAACCCAAGGGGAGAGATTATTATTGTCTACTTAAAAATAATTCAGTTCTAGCAGTAATGATTTGAGAATATGGTTGTTGAGAATTGAGATCTACCAGTAATGAGCTGCGAACATGTTACAACTGAAGTTGTAATGTAACCAAGAAATATAATTCATAGTATGTAGTATGTACTTGTACCTGAAGAATTTTGCTGCACTGAAAAACAATGATGGAAGTCACTGGCGTAGGCATTTTCATGAACCTGGTAAATGGAATGAACAACTTAGTTAGACTGAACTATTTGGACAAGCTGTTGTTGTAACTAACACTAAAAATATGAAACTGCCACAACTCCTTGTTTCAGGTAAAACAAGCAAGGTGTCAGGTGTGCCATAAAATAGAAGAATTGTTGTATTGGTCCACTTAAAGGGGGAGGAAAAAGGAGTACCACACTTGCAGAGCTATGGCGGCATCTTCCCATACAGAAATCAAAAACATTTGTGTATGTTCCTGAAAAGAACAAACTGTAAACTTTGTTCATCACATTAAGATTTCACCAATAAAAAAACTTCAAACACCTTACCAGCAGTAACTGGCTTAGCTACCTTCAGCTTCAGCACATCTTCTTTCTTGGTCTGTGAAAAAGGGCAAGTAAAAAATTCATAGTACAGTTCAATTTTGTATGCCAGACCTGGTACTGCTTGTTAGGATTTACCTTAGAAGGATTCAAACAGCAAGAAACACAATATTCATAAGAGTTGCAGCATTGTAAATCAAGTTTGCAGCCCCTGGATTATGTCACGAGTTCAGATGGAGTGTTTCATATAAATATATAATAAGGTGCAATGGAAGACAAGAAACCCACTGGCAGGAAAAGCGATCCCCTGTTGTTGGGCAGCAGTAAGACCATGGATTGATTGAAAGTGCAGAGCATACATAACCTACAAAGGGAAGTACTTATCACTGAGAAATGGTTGAAAGATATTGCAGCACTTACTGTGAAAACAATCTAAGCAAGACAAAGGAACAGGAGTATTGCCATTATCATCAGATATCAGATGCCGTCCCTGAACAGTGCTTCTGCACATAATTGGTTCAATAAAGCCAATGTCCTTCCTGCACAATATTTACAGGCATGTCCTTAGTTTACTGAACTATAAACAGCAAAATAGCTCACATATTAAGAATGAAAAAGAATGTCCCGATACTAAACCAAAGCAATTCACTGATACCCATGCTGCTTTGTCCAATGAAAATTTGACCTGCCCCAAAAACAAGGTTAAAGCAAAATATGATTACTGAACTCGTACCTAGTATCTACCTAAATGCTTGCCACTTATAAAAAGGTGAAAGCCACAATATGGAAGTATTTCTGGTCGATCATCACCCCTTTCCCCTTTAATCTACATCTACCTATCGGTCTTACTAGCCTAATCTGCAATCCTACTGTCAGGGGCGGCCGGATGGGCCGGCAGATCTATCGGGCTAGGACCATTAGGGTTAGGTTTAGAGATAAGATTATATTCTTACTTAGACGTTAAGTAAACCTCTCTATATAATGAGAGGAGATGTATCAATTAAATCAAGGGTTTTTTGGATTGATGCCATTGCAAATTTGCAAGTTTGGAGATATGCCATTACAATTCGCATATTTGGAACCATGCCATTACAATTCTTGAGTTGTGTGAACCGTGCCATTTTCTACGTCTTTGATGCTCTTGGACCCACCCGCGGGCCTTCGTATTTTGGTATGGTCCAAAATACCCCTGCTACATCTCTTTCTTCCTACTCAATGACATGCGGGACCCACGCGTTATCTCCTCCTCCTTCCTTTCTTCTCCAACCGGCCACTGCTCCATTGTCAGGCTTCGAGACGAACGCGACGCCGAGGCCGTCGCCTCCGTGCTCAGGAGGAGAGGCGGCGAGGCCAACAAGAAGATGGTGGCCGCGGCCTCCTCCCCTTCCCTCTCTCTCATGTTTATCCGTAGACTGCAGGAGGCCAGTGGGGGCAAGCCGCAAGCGAAACTTTTCTTCTCTCTGTCCGCGCGATCATACCTCTTCTAGAGGGTGCTCTTGCTTGTGCTTGAATTCAATGGAGGCCCATGGTTTGGTTGCTTGATTTGGGGAAGATATTTTGATTTGTTTGCTCTGCTCGTTGAAGCGTTTGGCTGAATGGGAATGGATGCCTGTGGGTTGCTGCTGCATGCATCTTGCAATGAAAATTGGGAAGCGGTGGCTTGGATTGGGTGGCTGTGGACTCGAATTGGAGAGGGAAATAAGAGAAAGATGAGTCGATGCTTCGGTTGTGCTTGAGCAAGCGAGAGATAAGAGGAGTGGAGACTGGAGAGAAGATAGAACACAGGATGAGGAGAGAGCTGCTGGCGGTGGCCTCCTCGCCAATGTCGACGACGACGCGAGCGCGGCGGCAGCGGAGTGTTCCGAGCTGGCGGCGGCGGTGCGAGCGCTCCGCGCCATGGCGGATCCCCGCGCGGCGGCGAGGGCGCTGCGGGTGCTGGAGGCCGCGGCGGGGTGCGCCGAGGCCCACGCGGCGCTGTGCGAGGCCGCGGAGGAGGCGGTGGTCTCCTGCTGCTCCGATTTGTTTCCTGAGATCTAGGACCATGAGGTTGGGGAAGAAAGGGAGGAAGGAGAAGTAGATGACGTGTGAGGCCTGAATTTCACTGAGTAGAAAGAAAGAGATGTAGCAGGGGTATCTTGGACCATACCAAAATACAAATGCCTGCAGGTGGGTCCAAGAGCATCAAAGACGTAGATAATGGCACGGTTCAAACAAGTCAAGAATTGTAATGGCATGGTTCCAAATACGCGAATTGTAATGGCATATCTCCAAACTTGCAAATTTGCAAAGGCACCAATCCAAAAAACCCTTAAATCAATCAAGGAATTAGAAGGAAAACCCTTCCCCTTGTCCGGCCGTGAGCAGAGGCCCCTGGCCAACTCACCTAGCTTATTTACAGTTTACTTCTTTTACCGCTTCAGAACTGTAATAGTAACTAGGTGCTTTCCAGTAAACTTCCCTCATCTACTAAAAGGGAAGGGGGATCCTTGTAATGGCTATGGCGTAAAGGAACAGGCTAAGTCCTGGTTAGGGTTACTTGTGGGTCTCGTCGTCTCCTTGGCGGCGCACTGTAATTGAGGCTCATCTGCTATTTTCCCTTCAATTCAGTGAACTGCAGTTTTCCCATCTTCTCTGTTCTTTGTTGTTCATCCCAATTTTGCTCGATTTCTGTTCAATTCCGTTTCCCTAGTCGTCTAGGCCTCACAGGCATTTACCAGAGTGTATCAGCACCAAAAACTACTGTTTGTAATCAGTGGACCTAACATCAATTAAACGAATACCTTGAAAGATAAAAATAAAGCATCCTGATTATAAAACTCAAAATTAGCTAGGCATACACATTTCCCCCTCACAGTATAAATAAACAGAATCAATCTTGAGGCCCCAATCCGTGACCAAGTGAATCCTAACTGGTGCGAATACTCACGTTATCTACACAGAAAAAAAAATACGGAGAGAGCTAAATCGGCTGCGACGAGGACGGAGCAAAGGGATTTGGGTCCTAGCAATAGCAAAAGCAGCAAGGGAAATGCGGATCTCACCGGATACCGGAGACGGGGCCCGAGAAGCATGCGCAGGCGGCGACGGCGAAGGCGGTGGCGAGACGGAGGATCCGGCAGAGGAGGGGGCGCGGGTCAGACATCCCAACGCCGGGGTCGGCGAGGCGGAAGGAACGGCGAAGGGGCGGAAGGACGGAGTCGAGACGGTTCAGGCCGTGCCGACGTGGCAGAGCCGTTTGGCTGTTCAAGTAAAATTTAAACTTTTAAAGGGACCAAATTCAAAATGCAAAGGAAAAGCATCTACACCAAGGGCAACCACAATGTATTTGGCAAAATAGTCCAAATAGATGGGTCCCACAGCTGACAAAACATAGCTACGGGAACAACCACAATGGTAATAGTAACAGTGGGTCCCACATGAGGTTAAAAAATTAACCCGTGCCCCCACCGTCTCGTTGCTTCCCGGCTTCCAGCAATCGTGAGTCTTCGCCCCCTTCCTTTTCCTCGTCTCCCGTCGCCGCCGCACAACCCCTCTCTGCCATCCTCCAGATCCGAGCAGATTACTTTTTCAATTGAATTGAATAAAATATTAGGTGTAGTGTTAGTATAAAACTAACATATTTTATAGTGCCTTGTGGTAAGACATCTTTTTATTAATTTTATACACAGATCATATTTGAATAGTGTCCATCCGTAAATTTTCTTTTACACTGTGTTTGGAGGTAAGTATTCAGCCTTAGGATTAGGAGTTGGCGTTGGTATCCATAAATATCGGGTATTTGGATGTCTTGGCATTTAGAATTGGAATTTGACTCCAGTACCTCATGGTATTCATCCCATTTCTGCTCCATCGCCATCAATACCGAGCTCAGACCATCTGTATTGCGTCCACCTCACGTCTCATTGTCACTCATCTCTCTCCCTCTCCCGCAGCCCCTTCGAGCCGCGCACGCCTCTCCATGTGGCAAGCTGCCCCTCCCCTGCCTGCACTCCGCCCGACGCGTGACAGGCCCATCCCTAGGCCTCTTCGATGAGCCACTCCTTCCCTGCCTGCACTCCGACAGGCGCGTCACACGTTCGTCCCCAGGCCCCAGCCCTCTTCGACGAGGCGCCCTTCCCCTGCCTCCACTTCGTCCGGCACGCCGCTGGCCCGTCCCCATCGCTCTCCAGTGAGCCGCCTCTCTTCTATCTTCACTCTAGGCGCGCGTGGGCCTGCCCCAGCCCTCTCCAGCGAGCCGCGCCCTCCCCTGCCTCCACTCTGGCCAGCGAGCCACACACCCATCCCCACCCCTCTCCGGTCGGCGGGCCGCACCCGTCCCCAACCCTCTCTAGCCGGCGTGCCACAGCGCCCCTCCCATGTGTCCTCTCCGGCCGACTAGACGCGACGCACTTTCTCTGCCCTCTCTGCACAACAACCTGTGTGCGCCTCCCCTGCCTCATCTTTGGCCGGCAGGCCAGGCCGTCCTTCCTCCGCTCTCTTCATGTTGCCCCACCATTGTTGCGTGGAGGAGGATGGCGAGCTGAGGGAGCACGGAGGAGGATGGAGAAGAAAGTGATGTTAATTTTGGTGTCATAAGATCCCACATCCAAACATGAATTTATATTGGATAAATCATTCAATTGCATCCATAAATTTCATCTACATCCAAATATTGGTTTTGGTATTGAGTCCTTTTCAATGTCTAGTCTGATTTGGTATTGAAATCAATTCAATACAAACTCTCCAATATATGCGTCCAGAAACCCTTAGTTTTTTCCCCACTTTTAGTAGTTGTTGATGCTAAGTTAAGCCTTCCCCCTCTTGATCTTTTGCGTTCCATTTGTTATAATATTTTTCTTTTTCTAGCCCTCCTCCACCCCTATCACTCTCTCCTTTGTTTATGTATTTATTCTGGATGAAATCAGCTGACGAGAATTTTACCGCTCAAATGTCGGAAATCACCAGTTTTGAGAAAAATGTCCGAAATCACATTATAAATTCGTAAATTAAGTAATAAAAAATAGAGAAATCACATTATCATTTAAAGGCTCACTTGTCTCTGAAAAATTGCATTATTGCAATGATGTAAGGCTAATCCCAATGCAAAGTTTCATAGCGTAATTACCAATAGTGACGCATCATCAAATGAGTTTTGAAACTATAAATGAAAAAATGTCTCCCAATGCATAGTTTCATTTCACAGTTTCATAGGTGGGCCTTTGCATTTAATTACGACAAACGTGATCGGTGGAAATTGGATGAAATGAAACTCTCTAGCCCTCAATGCTAGTTTCATTGAGTTTCATACTCTTGGAAACAATGCATCACTAGTTTCATCAGGATGAAATCCATTCCTTTTCTTTCTTCATAATTTTTTTTGCCATGTCATCACTTTTATTTATGTGACATCTTATTTAATGTGTGCATGAAATTTCTGTGAAACTCTCGCGGGACTAGCCTAAATGATAACAATATGTGCAACAACGATGGAATATTGGAATCTCAACCGTCTCAGGCCTGTTAATTAGAGGCGATGCAATACACCACGCGACTAATCGAGGCACCACAAACAAACAGCCACGCACTAGGATGCAGCACCACAAGCCAGACGCAACTGTTTCAAAAGCGAAGGAAAACAGGAATGCTCCAGCCCAATAAAGATGCGGGAAACGATGAACAGACCCTGACCTCGCGGCTAGAACCCTAGCTTAGCGGCGTGGGCGCGGATGCCCCTCGCTCTCCTCCTCTCCCGCATTCGCCTCCCGCCGGCCGCCATGCCCAGCACCCGCTCCGCCTCCTCCGCAAGGCTGGTCCGGGCCTCCCGCGCCGACGCCAACCCAGGTGTTGTAAAAGGCCCCACTTTATTGCCCTCTTAATCTCAGCAGATCTTCTTTCCCCATTTAGTAATCCATTTTGAGTTCCATACTCTTTTCTTGCTCTATTTACTTCCCCATTGGGTCCAAAGGCTGGGTGGGGTCTAAGGACGAGATTCTTCTTGAAATGGTACTTATTCTCCCCCAAATTGTTCGCCTGGTCTGCGCCTAGATGTTTGCAGCGGAAATTGCTATCGATTAGTTGGATGAAATCCTTGTACTACAGGCCAGGGCCGGACCAGCAAAATTTGAGGCCATGTACAGAACTCTAAAGCGGGCCCTATTAGCCTAAAAATGTAAAGCAACAAAAGCATTTAAGTTAAATATATTACAATAAATTTATCCATATTTTATAAACTTTTGGCTCAAAAAACTCGATCGGTGGGGAAAAGACCATCGATGTTTCACTAAGCAGAGCTCAATCGGAGTTCAGCAGGAAAAAAGTCACGAAAGTAGTCTCCTTATACATGGGGATGTCGCCCCCAATGGTTTCAGTTTTTACCAGTGTTTTGAAGCCCAACACACACGATCAACACCTTACAGAAGAGCTTGCTCACCACATGTTGATACACCCATTCCGATCAAAGGAACCGGCGACTAACCTTTTTTACCCAGTCTGAAATTTGCTCTCATGGGGATTCGAACCTAGGATCATGGGTGCTACTAAGGTCACTGCAACCTTTAGCCAACAAGCCCCTTCGCTAAGCTTTTGGCTCCCAGAATCATATTTTCTAACCAATTTTCATAAACATGGTTTTGATTATGAAATACTAAAACTCAAGTCTAATTCATATACATGTATACAATAGATAAAAAGAATAAAATTTATAGTTAAACTATTAAAGGATGCAGTATAATTGATTAGACACTTAATGTATAGATAAAAGGAGGCCCTTGAAATATGGGGGCCCTGTACCGTCGCACGGCCCGCACTTGCCCATGCCCGTCCCTGCTACAGGCTGCTCGTCTATATGATGCTAGGGGAAAAATCAGTTTTTTTTCTTGGAAGTTTTTTTCTTATATATATATTCCTTCTTTATTTAGCACCGGAAAAAAAAATGATTTTGTTAGGCAAGATAGGCAACGACGTCCTCGAACTATCAGCCACGGTCAGCTTCGTCCTCAAACTATCAAAAAGTCCAAATTGATCGTCCAACTTCACATTTGCGAGTCATTCTCGTCCCTCATCCGATGTGGAGTGCCACATCAGCGTGCCATGTCACCAGGCGAGTATGAAATGTCATGTTTACCCCTCGGATCCTCCTCTTTGTTCCTCACTCTGTCCCTTCCTTGCTTGCTCTGTGCACTGCCCCTCGGGCCCTTCCTTACCCTGTGCCATGGCGACTTGCGGCCACTGGCCAGTGCCGCCGCCTCCCAACTGCCTATGCTTATGTGGCATGGCATGCTTATGTGGCGCTCCACCTCAGACAAGGGACGAAAATGACTCGCACATGTAAAGTTGGAGGACCAATTTGGACTTTCTAATAGTTCGAGGACTAAGCTGACCCTCGGCCGATAGTTTGAGGACGTCGTTGCCTATTTTGCCATTTTGTTATTGTGGATGAATATGCATATCAGTGTTGTGATCGTGTGATGTGGTGAATGCCTTGCTTATTCTTCCACCACATATTGTATAGATACCTATATTGTAATCTGATCAGAACAATTCTTATTGTTATAGGTATATGTTGGTACCGTTTGATTGGTTGGGTTGAACAAGACGAGTAGGATTAACACTTCTGAGTAAATTTTAAAAACATTCTTCCAACTTTAAGTGTACAACAGCTATCTTTGTCTTCCTACAGCTATCTGTGACTGTCAGTAACCTAACATGATTCTTTTCAGCAATTTTATTGTAGTTTATCCTCTTATCTATAAAGCACGTGTTTCATCCCTTTTCAGTTGTACGAGAAGTGAAACATGAATCCAGTGTTTCATTTGACATTTCCAAACCTGAATCACCTTCTGTTAAGAGGAAAAGAGTGAAGCGAGAACTTGAAGAAAATGGGGAGCATCCTGTGAAGCAGGTGCCTGCTGACTATGAATAATGTCTTTATATGAAAAAATAAATCAATTTTCATGTGTTTCTCATTTTTCTTTTTGTACCCGTGATTTAAATTGCTTCTCTTGATTGAGCCTTAACTCTTTGATGCAAGTGTACCCTTTTGTATTTAGCTACATTTATTTACTCATGCTGTTGCCTTAGTACTTGGTTTCATGCTTTCCTCAATAGAAAAATATCCTATGTACCCAGGTCGTCCCTGACATCGAGGATTTTCGATACGACAAGACTAAAGCATTGACATCATCAAGTAAGGCAACACCACCTTTGGGTATGAACAGCCTATCAGATAATCTTTTATGTTTTCTTTTCAATGGTCTCTCAAGAAAAATGTTAAATAATCAGTGTGTACATATGCTTGGATTACTTGTGGTTCGGCAAAAGCTAGTAAGGTTAAGAGTGTCTTTAGCACATCCCTGATTTCCACTATTGGCACTATTTTTCTTGCTCCAGTAGTCCAACTGGGGCTTTTAACTTGTCAATGATTTCGATAATTGGTTTTTGACCATACTTTGCTGCCTTTTTTTGGCACATCTTTTATCAGGATAATCTGCTTGCAAGTCTCTATGTACCATACAATCTTGTTTATAATATCGGCCATGTCTTGTTAAAAAGCTCTAACACTTACTTTCTTCAGTCAAGGTGGAGAAAAAAGCCAGAGTTTCTGCAGTTATAAAAGGTACTCATAGCTCATGCTGTTTTTCTTGTTATTATAATATGTTTCCTTTTCTGCAAAGCTTATATCGATGCGAACCTGTTAATGGCAACAATGCTTACTTCAAGTTTCGGAATGCACATTATTGATTTTCTTCATATAATGCTCGCATGTTTATATTATTTTGGGTTACTAAAATGAAGTCACTCAATTGAAACTTCTGTTATGCTAATATGTGCCAAACTTTCCACACACCCAAATTTGACATTTGAGATCTTACATGTCCCCACATTTGAGATCTTACATGTCCATGATATGTTATGGGCTTTTGTTCTCAGTTTCCCATACACAACTATATTATTCATAAACTCCATATTTTTAATTATGTTTTAGAACATTATTATATTCTTCATGCTTTCCCTTAATATTAATGCTAGCCAAAAAAGACAATCTAGTTACAATTAATCTTACTGTCTCCTCATTCCATACATCAGTGCATTTTCCACCTAAATTTGTCATTGTTATGCCATGGAAAACAAATGTGTTAAGACTAAACTTGTTGATGGCTGTATTAAGCATTTGTCTCTTTCTTTTGATAGAGACCCTTCTTATGTCCATGTATCATCAGAAAACTAAAGTAACCATTTTTGCAGTTGGAGCTCCAGAAAACTGGGAGGCAGTTCTCCAGGGTATTAAAAACATGAGGTTATCTGGCCAAGCCCCCGTAGATACAAAGGGCTGTGAAAAAGCTGGTTCTCTGCTTCCACCCAAGGTAGTTTTTTGTTTTTACTAAATCATCTTTTTGATTATATAATTTTCTGTATTTGTTATGACCTGTCCCAAATTTATTTCATGCTGGATATTAATTTGTTGAGTGGAGCTCTTTGGTTAGGCCTCACATAGGTAGCATTGGGGTAGTGCAATTCACCTAATTTCCTTGCGCTATGTTGCCATAGAAAAAATGCAGCGACTTTTTCCTTGTCTAGATGAATTTTGTGTATTCTGTAGATGAATTTTGTGCCAAAGAGATTGCAAATTCACCACATTTATGGCTCTTTTGTTAATCGCTTCTTTATAGTAGAACTCATGCCCAAAAAAGCAGGGCCACACATATGCACTGTACAAAGGGGGTCTGCCATATGGAACACACTTACGCACACCCCGGATATAACAATAGAGGAACCCCCATATTAGGCGAACCTTGAAAAAAAGGAGGCCCCCTATTAGGCGAACCTTGAAAGGAGGACTCCCCTTACTACGAGCTGGGACCTTTATTTCGATTACCCCCTTAAACGGGGGCCAGACATATAATCATACTAATATTGATGTCTATTAAACAGATTAGAATCATTGTAATACGATATTTTACAAGGTTGTCAGCAGGCTCTAGGCAATTGCCAAGAGGTGGGTCATACCACACGGGTAATGACAACTTATCACTAAATCCCAACATTTGCCGAAATCGTCAAATAAAAGATAAAAAGAAAAACACATGAAACATCCAATCACCTTTAGGAAATACATTTTCTTCCATTGGTAAAAAGGTTTAGGTCTAGTTATATGGATCGAAGTTATGTGAGCCATTTTCTTCCATGAATCAATACTTCTCTTCCTGGACAGGAAAGAAGATTTGCAGTTCTGATATCAACTATGATGTCAAGCCAAACAAAAGATGAAGTTACGCATGGTATGTCCTCAAAATTTCCTTAATTTGGAATTGGTTATGCTTTTTTATTGAGACACTCAGATATCAGTATCAATTATCAGTTCAGTCATAGCAAATGATTTTTTTTTTGTCATGTGAAATTCAGGAAAACAAGATTTGAGATTCTCTCTGTGGCCAGGAAATCCTTTTTTTTCAGTGTGCTGATTGTATTTTTTATTCAATTCTTGTCAGCTGCTGTGGAGCGTCTCTCTGAAAATGGTTTACTGGATCCCGATGCTATAGTCCGGACTGATGAGGCCATGCTTGCAAATCTTATCAAGCCTGTAAGTTGCAAGGGGCATTTTCCTTGTTAAGATGAATAATATGTGCACATCATTTCTATGCCAATAGTTCCTGTGCTGGATGTACCCAAAAAAGAAATGAATTTAGCAGCATAGTATTGCTTTTGTTATCAAATCACTGCAAATACATCAGACTTATTATCTGATTAATTTAGGCTCAAGATTTTTAGAAGCGAGAGCTTACAAGAAGCTTCTCAGATATCAGGTTGGATGTACCCAAAAAAGAAATGAACGTAGCAGCATAGTACTGCTTTTGTTATCAAATCACTGCAAATACATCAGACTTTATATTATCTGATTGATTTAGGCTCAAGATGCTTAGAAGCGAGAGCTTACAAGAAGCTTCTCAGATTGATGTGTCACACCATATTGTTGATGATTTTATCAGGTTGGATTCTATCAAAGAAAGGCTCAGTTCATAAAAGAAGCTTCTAAAATTTGCCTTGAACGTTTTGGAGGGGATATTCCAGATTCTTTGAATGAGCTGCTTGCTTTAAGAGGAGTTGGCCCTAAAATGGCTCATCTGGTAATAATCTAATTATCATACCCGCGGTAGTTGAAATATTAATAAAAATGGTTTCATTGATATTTTTCTTTAACTTGACAGGTGATGAGCATTGCTTGGAAGAATACTCAAGGCATTTGTGTTGACACTCATGTGCATCGCATTTCTAACCGTCTTGGGTGGGTTTTCCGAGAAGGAACAAAACAGGTAGTTTGGGTTTGATTTTTGTTGGTTTCTCTTGTGATAACAATTGCATTACTATGCATTATGAGGCTGGGAAATAGGCAAATAGCCCTTATGTTGCTATGTATTGTGCGCCAGAAAACCACAACACCGGAACAGACAAGAATGTATCTTGAGAAGTGGCTACCCAAGGATGAGTGGGAACCTATAAACCCATTACTGGTACTTTTCTTTAGTATTTCTTATTTTTAGTACTGCAGTACTTCCTTTCATTGTTTATTTAATTGCAAGATAGTTGATTTTCTTCTGTGCTATCTGAATCGTGCCTTGCCTGTAGAAGTGCTAATCTATGCTGGAAAAAAAACTGAAAAATGTCTTGTAGGTTGGATTTGGACAGACTATCTGCACTCCACTGAGGCCCAAATGTGACATGTGTGGCATCAATAACCTTTGCCCTTCGGCTTTCAAGGAATCATCTAGTCCAAATCCAAAGCAAAAGAAAACAAGGTCTCCATAGAACTTTGGCCATGACTGATATGGCACCGAAGGTAGATAATGTTTTTGGGTTGTCCTTTGGCTGTATATATTATTGGGCATTCTTTTGGTTGACGTGTGATCACCTTTGGTGTCAGTACCATTAGGAAAACCATGTATCATTTTGTATAGCTCTAAATGATTAGGGCCTTGGATCATGAAAAGGCCATAAGCGCCATGACCAATTATCACTCGTGTTCGGCAGTGCTACCTATTCTGCTGGCGCCCATCTGATATCATACTTCATTCTCCGATGCTTGGATCCGTAACTCTAATGTGTTGATTTGTTAGGATGCTTATTAGTTTGGTACGATTTATGCTAATCTTTGTAAGTACGTCAACCCATCTCCTTACAATTTTTGGAATGAGGAAAGGAATTCAGACGTCTATTTGTTTGACTAGTAGAGATGCATATACCACGGCACATGTTTTAAAAATAAATTAAATAAGAATTTATATCTACTAGCAAATTTGCCCGTGCGCTGCTACGGGCAATTGAGTTAGCGAGGACTTATAGACGATTATCATATACATTTCTTTATAGATTAGTATGTACACTTCTTTTTTAAGACGTTGGTAAGGAAAACCCGCAAATATGACCAGAGTTTCATCAGTGCCTACAAGCCAATAGAGCTAGGAAGAGATCATATCAACCGCGTCACCGCATGCAGTAAGAGTTACGAGTAGGCATTACTCTCGAGAATAACCAGTTAAATATTCCTACCTCCTCGTACCCATTGCTAGTGGTATATATTCACTTAATGGTGAGTTATTATTTTCAGATAGCATACAATGACATACTCCATATCCTATCCCCAAGCAAAATATACTATCCATAAATCGATATTGATAGTTGCTAAGCCAATCATGCTGGGATTTGACTGGCCCATGCAGGCATGCAGATGAAGTACATACAATCAAAATTGCGGCCTTGGTCGTCTCCTCCCATCCAACAGAATGAAGGATCATGTATGTCATCACTCATCAGTAAGGAAACCAGGAGTGCAGGAGCAGTCATACCAGATGTCAGTTCCAAATGCGGACAGAGGAACGGTCAGGTTGATCCTAAACTTCTTTATGACCTGGTGATAGACGTAAACCTGAAATAAAAGACGTAGACCAACCAGGACGCAAAAAAAGAACCAAATGCTAGTTTCATGCGTGCGACCCTGCGCCCTGAAAGTCAAGAAATTAAAATATGCTGTTAGCCGGAACGCAGATGTGATCACTGATCAGGATACAGTCGTACACATCTTGACTACAAGACACTGATTTTGTGGAGATATCGATCTAAGATCAACCAAATTGGAGAGGAGGAACATGATGCCCTGGAAGTCAAGAAATTAAAATATGCACTGATCAGGATACGGTCGATACACATCTTGACTACAAGACACTGATTTTGTGGAGATATCGATCTAAGATCGACCAAATTGGAGAGGAGGAACTTGAGTGCGTGGAGTACTTGGCGATGAGCAAAGCGAGTCCCATACGACGCGGACCCGTCATTCTCCTGGCCGCGGCGAGGAAGCACAAGGCGTTGCTCCTTGCGACGACGGCGCCGCCGCAGCCGACGGGGAAGCCCACGGCGTCGATACACGCAACAACGACGCCGCGCCGTATGGGGCTGACGAAGTGGGTGAGAATGAGATCGGCAGGAAGCGTTGGCGAATGCGATGGCAGCGGCGTTATCCCTTGTCACGTCCCAAAACCCATGAACGTGTTTAACAAGTGATCACTAGTACATAATCATCATTGGAGCATTAACAAGCATCATTAGCACTTCATTTGTATTGATATTCCTATGTATGTTTTTGTGCACTTGTGAAGGAAGTTGAATTTTTGCTACATGAGTTGGCTTGCTGTTATTTTATTTAAATACTAGGATGTTAGTGTGATTTTTGGTAATTTTGGTAGAATTTTTAGGGGCTGTTTGCTGGGCTTAAAAATTAGTGCTAGTTTCTTCAAGAGGCTTTTTCTCTTTTTGAGTGTGGGCAAACCGAAGCGTTTCTGGGGGTGATTCAAATTTGAAACGCTTGCTTGTGTTTTTAGCTTTCCAACAAGCATTTATTTGCAATTTTTGGACCTCGGGAAGGAGCTCATTTGAGGGCTCAAAGTTTAATTTCCGAGAAAATTTCAAAATCGCGCGGGCCCCACACGCCCTCTCTCTTCCCTCTCTCCCAGTCACGCCCGCGAGCGCCCGTTGGCCGGCAGGGCTCAGGCTGCCACGTCGCCGCCGGCCATGGGGCGAGCCCCCGGGATCTCGCGGCCGCTCCTCCTCCCCTTGGTCTTTAAAACCCAACCCCAGAGCCCCTACAACCCTAGCCGCCCCCTCCTCCTTTGACCGCCGCCCACCTCCCTCGCCGCCGGCCTTCGCCGGAGAAATTCGTCGTCGTCGGTGAACCATTCTCCAATTCCTTTCGCGTGGAGCTCCTACGCTTCGTCCTTAACATTTCTAGCATCTCCTTCCTCAGGTTCGGCCGTCGTGGAGGCCGTATTTCGTCGTTCCCCGCCGGCCACCATTGGAGCACCTCGGAGCTCCGCACGGTCCGGCCTCCTCCGACCTCCTCCGCCCGAGCTAAGCACGTGGTGAGCACCGCCATGGACCGCCGCTCCTTCCCCGCCCCCGCGCCCTCCTTCTCCCTCGCCGCCGCCGCCGCCAGCGCCGCCGCGCGCCGGCCGGCCGCCGCCGCCCGTGGGCGCGCCGCCTCGGCGTCTCCCCGGCCACTTTTTGGGCATGTAGAGGTGCGGCTCGTAGTTGTGAACGCGTAGGGACAAACCTCACCGCCGGTCGTCGCTTCTCCGGCGAGAAAACGCCGGTCAAATGGCCGCCGGTCATGTGTTGACCATGGGGATGAGCTCGGGGACCTAGGATTAGAAGGTGGGAAAAGTTTAGGGGGTTTTCCATAAAGTGCAGGGGCTGTTTTGTGAGAAAAGGGTAGATCTGCGATGTTTTCTTTCTTTCCAGGGGCTGTTTCGCGAAGTGGTTTTTCTATTTTCGGTTTTCCTTTTCGTTTTAAAGGCTGAAACTTGTTAAATGCATAGAAAATCGTAGGAAAATGCTAAAAATGTGAATCCAAGTTTGTTAGAACCGAGGGGATGTGCTCTGTCCAAGAAAAATTATTATGCTCCAGTTCCTGTGTTGTATTTTGCTCTATATTTTATTGTGTGCAAATCTTGTTTAATGCTTGGAGGTTGATGTATTGCTCAATAAATGTTGGCTCCACCGTAGTTTTACTCCTTGTGGGATGCTTAGTTCATATCTGAACTTGAACCCTAGGGTTTGTTCACGTTTTAGCTGAGTTATGAAGTATATTGTGTTTGTCATGCTGAAAGTTGTTTTTTTCACAAAAATTAGCTGAAAATAGATAAAATAGTGAAACCAATTTTGTTGGTCTTGATTCGCTGTCTAGATGCTAGGAAAAATAGGCTCACTGCTTTAATAAGTCTCAAATTGGCTTTGATGAATTAAACGCTTACTTCATGCTTTAAATTGATTTAATTAATGCTACGTCATAGAATAAGTTTTTATGGTGAATCCAATTCGTAAATCTCTATCTTGCAGTGCCCTGTCTCTTTGATTTTTGGTTTGATTTATGCATGCCTCTAGCTCTGATTTCGGCTTTATATTGCTTACTAGTACATTGCCTAACTTGAGTTGCTCTTTTATGCATTTGAAATTGTTTGGTCAATGTTGTTAACTTCATGTGAAGTCATCATTATATTCTTGGTTGTATGCATCCATTCCTACTCATGTCATGACAATTGCACTCATAGCATCATCACTAATGCATGCATGCATTTCATTCTTTTAGCGACCGAAGTGCCGGAGAGCGAGTTCGTTGAGCCCGGATCCGAAGTCGTCGAGGAAGAGTTTGTCGAGTCGGAAGAAAACCAAGGCAAGCAGCTCATATGTCCTATCCTATGATTTTCTTAATTAATATTATGCCGCTATGGGTTGCATGTGGGTTTAGTTGCATTAGAATCCTATCTTTAAGCCTTCCTTGTTTTATACCCTTCCTTGTCACTCGTGTAGAAAAAGAGGCTCTTACTAATTTAATTTGATTAATGCTTAGATGCTTAGTTTTGGTCTAGTCAACTTGGGAGGGATGGGCTATAGGCTAATCAACTTCGTCGCCTTTACTTTGGTTAATTAATAATGAGCAATGTTTATGAGTATGTTAAAGTTGAATGCGAGACTTGAACGGGAGATAGGGTCACGAGAACGGAGTCTTGGTGACATAGCCCGTTTGAGTTGGTTAAGGCCCGTCCGATTGTGACGTTGGTTTGAGCACCATTTTGTGCTACCGTTGTCCAATTATTGTTGGGTAAGCCCTTTTTCCGATTGTTGTCTCGATCATTGGGGCACGGTCCTAGATACGTGGCTTCGGGCTATGTAGAGGGGTTCTAGGGATGTCCCCGGTGGACCTAGAGCTCCCTCCGCGTAAGCTAGGCGTGGACTCCCAACGTTTGGGGCTTATTGGGAAGGGTTGACGTGAGTTCATTCTCGTGTTGAGCGGGTAAAGAGTACAACCCTTGCAAGGTTAAATCAATTCGAATTGCGGCGCTCTCGGTTATGAGCAAGCTCACTCCCATGAATCTCTCGTAGAGTTACCGTTGGTTATTTTTGTACTTGTCATATGTTCATGCTCTATGTTATCACGATATAATTTTGTTTCAACTAAAATATTGTGTGGGCTTGGGCAAGTTAAGTAAAATGAACTAGATGTTCATAGGTTGTTGTTCATCATGCTTATGGTTAAAAATTAAGGATGGGTCGCTTAGGCTTTTACTAAATTTTATTTAACCTTAAAGCCTAACCTTGATATATTCTTGCATGCTGCTAAATATTTTCCTTGCGTAAGTCTTGCGAGTACCCCACGTACTCACGTTGCTTTCAAAACTCTAAGTTGCAGGTGAGCCGGAGCTTGTGTTTGGTTACTTTTCCCCCGCCGATCCAAGGGTGGGTGATGAGTGATTAAACTTGTTGTGGCGTGTGGCGATGGTGTTTTGGGCAACGACACCATTGTTTATTTTGCGTTACTATCGTTTATCCGCTGCGTTTTACTCCTATGGTCTAAGTTAGAGCTTGGAAGAACATGAATTCACTTATGTTTTATGTTGTCTTGTTGAGAGCTTAAACTTGTTACCTTTGCTCTCTTTTATTTCTTGTTGAAACCATTTATGTAAGAATTTGTAACTTAATTGTGAAACCATATCGTTTAAAATTGCCCTTTATGGTTCATTGTGGTGATGCGATTTGTAACGGTGGGTGTGCTCGATCTTGGGCGTATGTGGAACACCTACCGGGACTACCGGGTTTGTACTCGTTTGAAGTGAAATTGTAAGAGGCCGTCGATCTTCTAGACGTGGTTTAGTACTTGAATCGTCGAAAGGCGGCTAAGTACTAACCCTCATCTCGATGAAACGGCTAATCGTTCACTTGAGCCGAGTGCAAATTGGGCGGTTCTTACAAGTGGCTATCAGAGCAAGGTTCCATGGAGTGAACTTAAAACTTGTTTAAAACAAACTAAAATGTGACCACTTGCATTAAAATTCATGGATTAAAATTTTGTACTTAAGGTTTTATTTCTATCTCCTTCCTATCTTAGAACTTGTCCTATCTCTTGCTTCATGTTATTAATAATTGTGCTCTTAACTTCTCTTGTCTTTTTATGGGTTAGATGGCCGCTAGGACGTTCGTTATGGCGACTCGTGCTTTGGACACGGTGGGCTTTCCCGCGCTCCTCAATGAAGCGTTGAGGAGGGCAAATTTCATATACAAGCCCGAGTACGAGGTGCATGCCCGCGGCTATGCTATTGGATTTGATGAGTATATGGCGCGACTTTACCTTGGTGAAAGAAAGGATATGGGGATCTATCCTCACGCATTTCAAGCATGCGGGACTACCCCGGAGATGGCCGTGCAAGAGGTGGCACGTGTGGCACTTATCCATCTTCGCTATGAGCTTCCGGAGCTATGGGGGGATATTTTCACCTATCTTCCCATGCAAGGTCCCGGTGATGATTGTCCCTACACCGTCACCATCCCGGTGGATGCCCCTCCCCGTGAGAGATACATGGCGGAAACAATCTCCATTTATGAGCGGGCCTATCGGAGTGTGAAGGCGGAATTGGATGAGACAAGGAGGCGTCTACAAGACTTCCAAGTGGGTGTGGAGCTCAAAGTGAGGACCAAGAAGGCTCCAAGAACATTGCTTGATGATCTCCCAAGGGAACCGCCACAAGAGAACATTGCTCCTTCCCATCGCTTTCCGCATGTGAATGGGGTTTGGGCGGAGACTCGAAGCTACAATCCAATCTCTATGGGGCTTCGTGTGCGTCGATTTAATTGCGTGCGCACCACTCGCGAGGCTCTTTTGGGAGCTCCGGAGCACTTCTTCCCTTGAGCTAGGAGGTTACCTAGATGTATCGTTGGCCCTTGGTCATGAACCGCGAAGTTGAGACGCTTATTATGTATCGTGCCCTATGTTTTAAAAAAATTCTTGTGAACCTTGGTGGCTGCAAGTCGTTTAAATTTATTGTTGGTTAAGTTGTGGATCAAGTTGTTTTATGTTCTAAGTTGTTATGTTTAATTTATGCAAGTTCTTGTCTCGTTTAAATAAAATTCTGCTTGCTGAAATTTCTGTTGGAGCCCGGTATATTGCTTAGTACGATGCGAGGAGACGTCATATTGCACCCATTCTTTGCATACATGTTCATACATATATGGATCACTTGTTGGAGCAATAATATGGTGTTTTTCATGCTGTTTTAATGGAAAAATCTGAGCTAAAACTTTGTGATATACTTGCTGTCCAAAATCTGTCAACAATCATCTACTCACTTCTAATATTCGCACACGTGTTATCTTCATGTGTTTCCAACCTATATCTATCTTGTACCACATCTTTACCCATTTGCTAACCTATCTAATTAACTTGGACCACAGGATGAGGCACCATCGTTCGGGACACGAGAGCGGTGAACCTTCGGGTGCGGCCAACCAAAACCTACCCAACCCTCCGGAGAACCCGACTCTTGTGGATGTGCTCGCCCAACAAACCAACCTACTTGGGCAAATTGTTCAAAACTTAGGCAATCAAGCGCAACAAAGGGGAGATCCCCCGATGCATGGTCTTGGGGATTTCTTTCGCACCGACCCTCCTATTTTCCGTGGAACCAAGGACCCTCTTGATGCGGATTATTGGCTCGGTACCATTGAGCAAAAGCTTGGCCTCCTTCGGTGTGAGCAACATGACAAGGTCCTCTTTGCCGCTCATCAACTTCAAGATGCTGCCGGAGCTTGGTGGCGGAGTGTGCTTGCCGCACGCCCTCCCAACCACCGCTTTACTTGGGATGAATTTCGGACGGCATTCCGTGCCTTTCACATCCCCAAGGGAATTATGGATATCAAGAAGAAAGAATTTCTTAGCCTCCTCAAGGAAACATGGATGTGATGACCTATGTGCAAACCTTCAATACTCTTGGTCAATATGCTCCCGAAGAAGTGTCCACCGATGCGAAGAAGCGAGAGCGTCTTTATGATGGGTTCTCGGAAGAATTACAAGACAAGCTTTCCACCACCAAGTTTGAGGACTTCAATGACATGATTAATGTGGCTATCCGGGCCGAGAGCATGATGAAGAGGCTTGAAGCAAAGAAAAACAAGCGCCCGACTCCTTATTCGGCGGGTGGTAGTGCTTCACGCCCACGCATGGGGCCACCTCCTCCTCCACCTCGTGCGCCGGGTGCTCCTCCTCCACGCCCAATGTGGGTTGTGCGCCGTCCTTATCCTTCTCAAGGGCTACCATCAAGGCCGGTGAATCCTAATTGGGGCAATGCAAGTGGTGGTCCAAGGGGCCCATGCTACAATTGTGGTGGTTCGGGCCATATCTCCAAGAATTGCCCCTCTCCAAGGCAAGGTGGTGCTCCCAATGCGCCAAGGCAAGGCAATCCTCAACCTCAAGCCGCACGCCAAGGGGCCAAGAATCAACAAGCCCCAAAGCGTGGCCGCCTCAACTACACCACCGCGGAAGAAATTCCGGAAGATGCCGAAGTGCTCATGGGTACGCTCCTCGTAAATTCCTCTCCCGCCGTTGTTCTTTTTGATTCCGGAGCTACTCGTTCTTTTGTCAACAAGAACCTTGTGTCGTATCATAAACTACAAGTGCAAAACCTAGCCTCTCCATATCTCATAGATTCACCGGGTGGGGAAATCATTGCTAGGCACTTTGTTGATAAGGTTCCAATTATCATAGAGGGACACATCTTTAGGGCTAATCTTCTCATACTAGATAAGTTGGGGTTGGATGTCATTCTTGGTATGAATTGGATGGGTAAGCATGATGGGGTTATCAAGTGTGGACCTCGCACCGTAGACCTCTTACATCCTTCCGGCAAAAGGGTTGTTCTTTCTTTAGATAGAGAAGAGTCTTGTCTCTTTACCATGTCGGGTACCGAAATCACGGCATTGGAAGAAATATCCGTGGTTTGTGAGTATCCGGATGTCTTTCCGGAAGAATTACCGGGAATGCCTCCCGATCGGGAAGTAGAGTTTGCTATTGAACTATTGCCCGGGACGGCACCAATCTCAAAGCGTCCCTATCGTATGCCTCCCAATGAGTTAGAAGAATTGAAAAAGCAACTCAAACTTTTGTTGGAAAAGGGATTCATTCGTCCGAGCTCCTCGCCTTGGGGATGCCCGGCTCTCTTTGTGAAGAAGAAAGATGAAAGTTTACGTATGTGTGTTGATTATCGTCCTTTAAATGAGGTCACGGTCAAGAATAAATATCCTCTTCCTCGCATTGATATCTTGTTCGATCAATTATCCGGTGCTCGTTACTTCTCAAAAATTGATCTAAGGTTGGGGTATCATCAAATCAAAATCCGGAAGGAAGACATTCCTAAAACGGCCTTCTCTACTCGGTATGGACTCTATGAGTATACCGTTATGTCCTTTGGTCTCACGAATGCACCGGCCTATTTCATGTATCTTATGAATAGCATATTCATGGAAGAGCTTGATGTCTTTGTGATAATCTTCATTGATGACATTCTTATTTATTCCAAAACCAAAGAAGATCATGCTCGTCATCTCCATATTGTTCTCCAAAAGCTTAGAGACCATCGTCTTTATGCCAAGTTTAGTAAGTGTCAATTTTGGCTTGAAGAGGTATCCTTTCTTGGTCATGTTCTCTCTAAAGATGGTGTTGCCGTGGATCCTAGCAAAGTGCAAGATGTTCTCAATTGGAAGCAACCTCAAAGTGTCACCCATATTCGTAGTTTTCTTGGGCTAGCGGGGTATTATCGTCGGTTTATTGAAATTTTTCCAAGATTGCCAAGCCTGTGACCGAGCTATTGAAGAATGGAGTAAAATTTGAGTGGTCTAAAGAATGTGAAGAAGCTTTCCAAACCTTAAAATCCCATCTCACTACCGCTCCGGTTCTTGCTCAACCCGACATCACCAAGGGCTTTGATGTCTATTGTGATGCCTCTCGCATTGGCCTCGGGTGCGTTCTCATGCAAGAAGGCCGAGTAGTAGCATATGCTTCTCGTCAACTTAAGCGTCATGAAGAAAATTATCCCACGCATGATTTAGAGGTTGCGGGCGTTGTGCACGCTCTAAAGATATGGCGTCATTATCTCCTTGGTAATCATTGCAATATCTACACCGACCACAAGAGTCTCAAATATTTCTTCACTCAATCCGATCTTAATATGAGGCAACGAAGGTGGCTTGAGTTAATCAAGGACTATGATCTTGAAGTTCATTATCACCCCGGGAAAGCAAATGTTGTTGCCGATGCCTTGAGCCGCAAGGGTTGGTGCAATTGCTTAACCATTGCGCCTCATGTCAACACTCTTTGTGATGACCTTCGGAAACTAAGGGTTGAAATGGTTCAAGAGGGATTTCTTGCTACTCTTCTTGTCAAATCCGACCTTTATGACCAAATCAAGGAAGCTCAAAGGAATAACAAAGGGATGGCCCGAATTCTTTCTTTAAAGAAGGAGGGCAAGGCCCAATGTTTCTCAATTGATGATCAAGGTGTCATTTTCTTTGGGAAGAGAATTGTTGTGCCTAAGGACCCTAAGTTGAAGGATCTAATTCTTGATGAAGCCCATAATTCTCAACTTTCTATTCATCCGGGTAGTACAAAAATGTATCAAGATCTCAAGCAAAGGTTTTGGTGGACTCGCATGAAGCGAGAAGTCGCACGGTATGTTGCTCAATGTGATGTTTGCCAAAGGGTCAAGGCCGAACACCTCAAACCGTCCGGCACTCTTCAACCATTGCCTATTCCATCTTGGAAATGGGAAGATATTAGTATGGACCTTATCGCCGGCCTTCCCAAGACATCCCAAGGGTATGACTCAATTTGGGTAATTGTTGATCGCTTGACTAAGTCGGCTCATTTTCTTCCGGTCAAAGCTACTTACCTCCCTAAGCAATATGCGGAGTTGTATCTCACAAGAATAGTTTGTCTCCATGGTGTTCCTAAAACCATCGTCTCCGATCGTGGTTCTCAATTTATGGCTCACTTTTGGCAAAGCCTTCATGAAGCCATGGGAACCAACCTCACTTATAGTACCGCTTATCATCCTCAAACCGATGGTCAAACCGAGAGAGTCAATCAAGTCTTGGAAGACATGTTGAGGGCTTGTGCCCTTATCTATGAGAAGAAGTGGGTAATTTGTTTGCCATTCGCGGAATTTTCTTACAACAATAGTTATCAATCAAGTATCAAGATGTCCCCTTTCGAAACTCTCTATGGTAGAAGATGTAGAACCCCTATTAATTGGTCCGAGTCCGGGGAAAGGCCTTTCTTTGGCCCGGATTTGGTCATGGAAGCCGAAGAACAAGTGAGAATCAATCGTGAGAACCTTCGCATAGCTCAATCTCGCCAAAAGAATTATGCCGATCGTCGCCGTCGTGAATTATATTTCAAGGTGGGCGATCATGTCTATATCAAGGTCTCCCCTTTCAAAGGCGTTCGCCGTTTTCAAGTCAAGGGAAAATTGGCGCCTCGGTATGTTGGACCCTTCCAAATCACCAAGAGGATTGGTAACGTGGCCTATCAATTGGATCTTCCTCGATCACTCTCCGCCGTTCATAATGTTTTCCATGTCTCTCAACTTAAGAAATGTCTTCGTGTTCCAACCGAAGCCGTCGATCTAGAGGTGCTTAACCTCCAATCGGGCCTTACTTATGATGAGCATCCTATTGATATCCTTGATCATGCGGAGAGGAAATTGAGAAAGGGAAATGTCAAAATGGTTAAGATTCAATGGAGTAATCACTCCGAGGATGAAGCTACTTGTGAACATGAGGATAGGATGCGTGAGGAATATCCCAAACTTTTTGCAAATAAGTAAGCTCTCCCTATCTACTTCGCCCCATGCTCTCTTTATGAAGAATTTCATAGTTACTTTCTTAGATGTGTACACAATCACCATCATGAAAAACCTAGGTGTTTTCCCTCTCACCATGATCTTGTTTCTTGGTAGAGACCTTCTAGTTGCTATCTTGTCTAGGTGAATGTGGCCTACTCTAAACTTAGACTTATCATGGTTTCCTTGTTGTCCCATCCTTCCTTTACTTTTTCTTATCACTTGAATCTCGGGACGAGATTCTCCTAAGTGGGGGAGATTTGTCATGTCCTAAAACCCATGAACATGTTTAACATGTGATCACTAGTACATAATCATCATTGGAGCATTAACAAGCATCATTAGCACTTCATTTGTATTGATATTCCTATGTATGTTTTTGTGCACTTGTGAAGGAAGTTGAATTTTTGCTACATGAGTTGCTTGCTGTTATTTTATTTAAATACTAGGCTGTTAGTGTGGTTTTTGGTAATTTTGGTAGAATTTTTAGGGGCTGTTTGCTGGGCTTAAAAATTAGTGCTAGTTTCTTCAAGAGGCTTTTTCTCTTTTTGAGTGTGGGCAAACCGAAGCGTTTCTGGGGGTGATTCAAATTTGAAACGCTTGCTTGTGTTTTTAGCTTTCCAACAAGCATTTATTTGCAATTTTTGGACCTCGAGAAGGTGCTCATTTGAGGGCTCAAAGTTTAATTTCCGAGAAAATTTCAAAATCGCGCGGGCCCCACGCGCCCTCTCTCTTCCCTCTCTCCCAGTCACGCCCGCGTGCGCCCGTTGGCCGGCAGGGCTCGGCTGCCACATCGCCGCCGGCCATGGGGCGAGCCCCCGGGATCTCGCGGCCGCTCCTCCTCCCCTTGGTCTTTAAAACCCGACCCCAGAGCCCCTCCAACCCTAGCCGCCCCCTCCTCCTTTGACCGCCGGCCACCTCCCTCGCCGCCGGCCTTCGCCGGAGAAATTCGTCGTCGTCGGTGAACCATTCTCCAATTCCTTTCGCTTGGAGCTCCTACGCTTCGTCCTTAACATTTCTAGCATCTCCTTCCTCAGGTTCGGCCGTCGTGGAGGCCGTATTTCGTCGTTCCCCGCCGGCCACCATTGGAGCACCTCGGAGCTCCGCACGGTCCGGCCTCCTCCGACCTCCTCCGCCCGAGCTAAGCACGTGGTGAGCACTGCCATGGACCGCCGGTCCTTCCCCGCCCCCGCGCCCTCCTTCTCCCTCGCCGCCGCCGCCGCCAGCGCCGCCGCGCGCCGGCCGGCCGCCGCCGCCCGTGGCGCGCCGGCCGCCGCCGCCCGTGGGCGCGCCGCCTTGGCGTCTCCCCGGCCACTTTTTGGGCATGTAGAGGTGCGGCTCGTAGTTGTGAACGCGTAGGGACAAACCTCACCGCCGGTCGTCGCTTCTCCGGCGAGAAAACGCCGGTCAAATGGCCGCCGGTCATGTGTTGACCATGGGGATGAGCTCGGGGACCTAGGATTAGAAGGTGGGAAAAGTTTAGGGGGTTTTCCATAAAGTGCAGGGGCTGTTTTGTGAGAAAAGGGTAGATCGCGAAGTGGTTTTTCTATTTTCGGTTTTCCTTTTCGTTTTAAAGGCTGAAACTTGTTAAATGCATAGAAAATCGTAGGAAAATGCTAAAAATGTGAATCCAAGTTTGTTGGAACCGTGGGGATGTTCTCTGTCCAAGAAAAATTATTATGCTCCAGTTCCTGTGTTGTATTTTGCTCTATGTTTTATTGTGTGCAAATCTTGTTTAATGCTTAGAGGTTGATGTATTGCTCAATAAATGTTGGCTCCACCGTAGTTTTATTCCTTGTGGAATGCTTAGTTCATATCTGAACTTGAACCCTAGGGTTTGTTCACGTTTTAGCTGAGTTATGAAGTATATTGTGTTTGTCATGCTGAAAGTTGTTTTTTTCACAAAAATTAGCTGAAAATAGATAAAATAGTGAAACCAATTTTGTTGGTCTTGATTCCCTGTCTAGATGCTAGGAAAAATAGGATCACTATTTTAATAAGTCTCAAATTGGCTTTGATGAATTAAACGCTTAATTCATGCTTTAAATTGATTTAATTAATGCTACGTCATAGAATAAGTTTTTATGGTGAATCCAATTCGTAAATCTCTATCTTGCAGTGCCCTGTCTCTTTGATTTTTGGTTTGATTTATGCATTCCTCTAGCTCTGATTTCGGCTTTATATTGCTTACTAGTACATTGCCTAACTTGAGTTGCTCTTTTATGCATTTGAAATTGTTTGGTCAATGTTGTTAACTTCATGTGAAGTCATCATTATATTCTTGGTTGTATGCATCCATTCCTACTCATGTTATGACAATTGCACTCATAGCATCATCACTAATGCATGCATGCATTTCATTCTTTTAGCGACCGAAGTGCCGGAGAGCGAGTCCGTTGAGCCCGGATCCGAAGTCGTCGAGGAAGAGTTTGTCGAGTCGGAAGAAAACCAAGGCAAGCAGCTCATATGTCCTATCCTATGATTTTCTTAATTAATATTATGCCGCTATGGGTTGCATGTGGGTTTAGTTGCATTAGAATCCTATCTTTAAGCCTTCCTTGTTTTATACCCTTCCTTGTCGCTCGTGTAGAAAAAGGGGCTCTTACTAATTTAATTTGATTAATGCTTAGATGCTTAGTTTTGGTCTAGTCAACTTGGGAGGGATGGGCTATAGGCTAATCAACTTCGTCGCCTTTACTTTGGTTAATTAATAATGAGCAATGTTTATGAGTATGTTAAAGTTGAATGCGAGACTTGAACGGGAGATAGGGTCACGAGAACGGAGTCTTGGTGACATAGCCCGTTTGAGTTGGTTAAGGCCCGTCCGATTGTGACGTTGGTTTGAGCACCATTTTGTGCTACCGTTGTCCAATTATTGTTGGGTAAGCCCTTTTTCCGATTGTTGTCTCGATCATTGGGGCACGGTCCTAGATACGTGGCTTCGGGCTATGTAGAGGGGTTTTAGGGATGTCCCCGGTGGACCTAGAGCTCCCTCCGCGTAAGCTAGGTGTGGACTCCCAACGTTTGGGGCTTATTGGGAAGGGTTGACGTGAGTTCATTCTCGTGTTGAGCGGGTAAAGAGTACAACCCTTGCAAGGTTAAATCAATTCGAATTGTCGCGCTCTCGGTTATGAGCAAGCTCACTCCCATGAATCTCTCGTAGAGTTACCGTTGGTTATTTTTGTACTTGTCATATGTTCATGTTCTATGTTATCACGATATAATTTTTGTTTCAACTAAAATATTGTGTGGTCTTGGACAAGTTAAGTAAAATGAACTAGATGTTCATAGGTTGTTGTTCATCATGCTTATGGTTAAAAATTAAGGATGGGTCGCTTAGGCTTTTACTAAATTTTATTTAACCTTAAAGCCTAACCTTGATATATTCTTGCATGGTGCTAAATATTTTCCTTGCGTAAGTCTTGCGAGTACCCCACGTACTCACGTTGCTTTCAAAACTCTAAGTTGCAAGTGAGCCGGAGCTTGTGTTTGGTTACTTTTCCCCCGCCGATCCAAGGGTGGGTGATGAGTGATTAAAATTGTTGTGGCGTGTGGCGATGGTGTTTTGGGCAACGACACCATTGTTTATTTTGCGTTACTATCGTTTATCCGCTGCGTTTTACTCCTATCGTCTAAGTTAGAGCTTGGAAGAACATGAATTCACTTATGTTTTATGTTGTCTTGTTGAGAGCTTAAACTTGTTACCTTTGCTCTCTTTTATTTCTTGTTGAAACCATTTATGTAAGAATTTGTAACTTAATTGTGAAACCATGTCGTTTAAAATTGCCCTTTATGGTTCATTGTGGTGATGCGATTTGTAATGGTGGGTGTGCTCGATCTTGGGCGTATGTGGAACACCTACCGGGACTACCGGGTTTGTACTCGTTTGAAGTGAAATTGTAAGAGGCCGTCGATCTTCTAGACGTGGTTTAGTACTTGAATCGTCGAAAGGCGGCTAAGTACTAACCCTCATCTCGATGAAACGGCTAATCGTTCACTTGAGCCGATTGCAAATTGGGCGGTTCTTACATCCCTCTCCCTTCCGGAGGCGAGCGCCGTGGAGAGGTGCGAGACGGGGGCACGATAGGATCGTGGACGAACCGTTCGTGGACGTGGACTACCGACTACTGCGCTCGTTTTCGCTTGAGGAGGAGGATGAGTGATCTGCCGACGGTTATTTTCGCAGGGAAGAGACAAGCTAGTTGCGGCGCTGCGTGAGGAGATCGTGGCGGACGAGTTTGCGGTGCCTTGCGGAGGAGGCGGCGAGGCCCACATGGCGGCACATTTTTTTTCACAGGAGAGAAGGCCCACATGACGGCGCGTTTTTTCCGCAGGAGGGAAGGCGTCGGGTGAACACCGTGGTGTTCCCCGTACACGGTTCTCCCAATCCTTCTTTTTAGATTGGTACAGATAAGAGTAGCGAATAGTAATTTTATATTGGAAAGTAGTTATTTTGGTCCTCCAACTTTGATCCGAGGGTCAATTTTATCCCTCAATTTTCATATAGGCCAATTTAGTTGCTCGTCCTTATGATAATTTGGCACTCCATAATGGCATGAGACTAATGTGAAACAGCCCTTTTGCCCTTGGCTCCTTCCCCTCAATTTTCACACGTGGTGAATTTGGTCAAAGGTTTCCCCATCGTTCTTGGTTGTGTGTTATAACCTATGACTGTTATCACGCAGCTAAATAAAAAAGATTTGATATGAGACTGTATACTGCTTGTCCGTACAATGTATATATAAATAATTCTGTGAGTTTCATGTAAAATTTTTGTGGCACGTGTACTACGAACGTATCATACCAGTTGGACTATTCAGATGTGAAGCAAGATTATTGCCAGCTACCTTGTCATTTTGTGGCGTGTGAAATGTTAGGTGATAATTCTCCACGATATCCCCCTTTAGTAGAGATCACTTACTACTAAATTTTATTTTCGTCGGGAGCAAAATCTCCTGCGAAGTCATATCCTCGTATTCCGGCTACTGTTTGAACAGCCAGCTAGAACCGAGAAATTTGGATTTTTACACTCCAAATAAATGGCTTCGCAGATTTGATACTACAAAGATGAACTTCGCAAATTTAACACTTAAATAATTGACATCTTGATTTTATTTTCTTTTTTCTATTTCGCAGGTAACTAAAGTGACAGTCTACCCCTCGACGTCTAATCTCGTTCCATTGATTGGGTCGCCACGCCGTGTTGCCGCCCAGATCATGTCGTCGAGTCGTCCGTCGTCTCGACCCCCGGCCGTTGTCCGCTTGCCTGCTAGTGGCAGACTAGCAGCCGCCGCCCTGCTGCTGGGCGTCCATGGCCGCTAGTCTGCCTGGTCGAGGCCACCCTCGAGGACGCCGGTCGCTGCTGCCGCCATGGAAGCAGGATTGGAGGGAGGTCGCTGTGTTGGAGTATAAGTAAATTGCACACCTTTCACTATCAGTTTAAACTTTTGGGTTGAACTGGTTGGTGGGTACAACTCAATATGGTAATCAGAGCCTAACCTCCAACCAACATCCATCTACCCCTCCCATCCCTTCCCATGTCGAGCTCTTCCTTCCTAGCACCGGCACCGCCGGCCTCCTTTGCTCAACCAATCACCCAGAAGCTCACAAAGTCGAACTATGCCATGTGGCAAGTTTAAGTCCTTCCGTCTATGCGTGGAGCGTAGCTTGAGGGGTTCCTAGATGGAACTGAGGTCGCCCCGCCTAAGATCATCCAAGAGAAGGGCGCTGATGGCAAAGACGTCAGCAAGCCTAGTATGTAGTACGCAAGGTGGCTTGCGCTTGATCAACAAGTGCTTGCCTACTTGTTGTCCTCCCTCACGCGTGAAGTTCTTCCTCAAGTGGCGCTGTATAGGTCAGCGTCGGAGGTCTGGAGTGCCCTGGCGAAGATCCATTCTACCCAGACGCGCGCTCGGGCGGTCAACACGTGCATAGCGCTGGCGACAACTCAAAAAGGTAACATGTCGATTACCGAATACACTTCCAAGATGAAGTTACTAGTGGATGAATTGGCGTGCGCTAGAAAGCCTATCAACGACGAAGAACTGGTTTGGTACATTCTTACCGGGCTTCGACGAGCTGCTGTCCCACTTGCTCAGCTTTGAACAACGCCTAGCCATGTTCAATGGGGGGATCCCAATCCTTTGTGAACGTGGCCAACCGCGGGCGTGGAGGACATGGTACCAATCACAGTCATGCTCCTCAGCGCGGTCGTGGCGGCGGCGACGACAACAGCAACAGGAACCAAGGGGGCTACAACAACAACACCCCTCGGTACAACAACAATGGTGGCTTCTCCTCCTCCAAGCGTCCATGCTGCTAGGTGTGCTACAAGGTGGGTCACACCGCCACGGAGTGCTGGCACCACCTCGACGAGAACTACGTCCTCGAGGAGAAGCATATCAATGCTGCGTATAATGTCGACAACTCCTGGTACACCGACACCGGTGCCACCGACATCACCAGCGAGCTAAACAAGCTCTCCATGCGTGAGAAGTATCACGGTGGAGAACAAATCCACATTGCCAGTGGATCAGGTATGAGTATTCGTCATGTTGGTCATAAGTTTTTGCATGCCCCTAAACAAACTCTCCTTTTAAGCAATGTTCTCCATGTCCCTGATGCTAAAAAGAACCTTGTATCCGTTCATCGATTCACCTCTGACAACAATGTTTACCTAAGTTTCATCCTCAATTCTTTCTTGTTAATGATCAGAACATGAAGAAAACGATCCTTAGAGGCAGATACACTGGTGGCCTTTACCCCTTCCCCTCCTCTTCGAGCTCATTAGGGAAGGTTGTGTTAATCCGCTACCAAAGTCTCGGTGGACACATGACATCATCGTCTTGGTCATCCAACCACTCCCATTGTTCGTCAGGTCATTAGCAAAAATAAATTGCCATGTGCGTCTAGTCAATGTAGTCATGAGTTAGTGTGTGATGCTTGTCAACAAGCAAAGAGTCATCAACTTCCTTATTCTAGACAACAAGCAAAGAGCCATCAACTTCCTTATTCTAGATCACAAAATAAATCTTCTACCCCTCTTGAGCTAGTTTTCTCCGATGTATGGGGCCTTGCTCTTGATTCTGTAGGCAGAAAGAACTATTATGTTAGTTTCATTGATGATTTCAGCAAGTTTACATGGATTTATTTGCTCAAGCATAAGTCTGAAGTTTTTCAAAATTCCAAGAGTTACGAAACCTTGTTGAGCGATCCCTTGGACGCCAAATTATTTCTATGCAAGCTGATAGGAAACGGTGGGCAATTTACTTATACTCCAACAGGCTGCACGCGTGCTCGCTTGAGGTTGTTCTGGAGGGAATTGCTGGTTGATGACAGGACCCGTCGATGTCGTTAGCCTATTACTGACAAGAATGCGGCAGCACGAGCTGGAGACTCTGCAGGTGCTTGTTGAGGTGTCGAAAATTTGAAATAACTCTGAAGTCTCTCATAGAAGCTTCTGTAGGTGCTAATGTCAAAGCTTCTGCAGGTGCTAATGTCAAAGTAAATGGATGATTTTGTTGACTACGTAATTTCGATCAGGTTCCTGGATATCGTCGGAGTCTGGTGCCGATGATTGACAGCACGGGTGGCGAACATACTAAGAGAGGTGCATACATACTGAGCCGGGTGGAGGGGGCCTCTCCATCGATGATGGCGCCATGGCGATGGCGGTAGCGTGTGCCCCTAGCGGCGCTGGTTTGCCTGCCTGACGCAACTGGATGCTCTCACTAGGGGTGAAAGTGGCAAGGATAATTTCCGCATCCGATCCGCTCCGAATCCGAATTTTACGGATATGGAAAAGCATTTTTAATCTCCGTGTGGATATGGATAATCCGAATCCGATTGTGTGTGGATGCGGAGTAGGATATGGTTTAAACAAAATCGGATGCATATGGATTATTCGATATTTGAACGCGGATTATCAGAGGCTTATAATAGGATATCCGACTAATCTAATGCGCCCACCATGTTACCACACTACAATCGGACTCAACTCCAATAACGAGATACACATAAACTATGTCGTGATTTATGAACTATAAAGATGAGTGTTTTCATGTTACATTGCTAAATTATAGTTCTGTTTAGAAATTATTAGTCACTATAAATAATTACATGTAAGGATGTATTATCCGACTTTTGTTAATCCGCATCCGCTCCGAAATTGCTCCGACTCCGCACCAGTTCCAACATCCGATAAATCCGCATCCATAACCGCATCCGTAAGATATCCGGTCCGCTCCGTATCCAACAAAAAATATGGATGAGGATGTGGAAAAGCTATTATCCGCTTCGATCTGCTTTCATCAGAGGCATGATGGAGCTGCTCTGGGGCCTTGGCGGACTGCAGATGCCTTTGGTGCGGCACTAGTTTTCCAGTGTCTGAGCAGCTACTCGCCGGGGTCACCGAGGGGCTGCCTGGGGTTGGCTTGCTGGTGTTGGGCCAGTGCTGGCCCTGCGCACCTGTGTGCGATGGAGGTTCGACGACACCTCGAGTTGCCTGCAGCGGCAGCTGTGTCTTCCTCGACGCCCGTGCTCGCATCTAGTGACCGAGGCTGACGACTTTGGTGGCTCGGCGATGGACGGTGGCTGCTGCATATGTCGAGGGATGACCATGGTGGTGTGGTCGGCGGCGGTTTGCTCGTGGACATGCCAGTGATGCTGAGGTGGCATGGCTGGTGTTGATGGTCAATATGGACCGATCTAGACCGTCAATAACAATCGAGAGACCAACCAAATAGTTACTATTATCTAATCTATTCTACTAGTTTTGGTGCTTCTGTGATTCTTAGGGACAGGTGCTAAACAACACAAAGACTACACTCTACGCTACACCGAATATCCTGGATCCACCTGTCAAGCCCAAACCGACACCAAACAGACTCTACAACGGGCCAAGCACCATCGAACAAGGTCTGGGCCCGCCAAGAGGCTCATCATCCAAAGGCGGTGGCCAGATAGGTTGCTGGGGGTCGGACGACCCATGGGTTTGGTCGAACTGCCCCAACTCCTCCACCAACCTGCTTTGGCGCCAAGACTTCCTGCATAGTGGATAAGCCGGTTTCGTGTGCCATGCGTCCTTATCCTCTTTGGAACTGACTTCGCCACCCTATATAAGAGGGTCCTCACCCCCCCCCCCCCACACACACCTCTCACCACAAAGAGCCTCTCTCTCTAGTGCTACACTTGTAATCCTTAGGCTAGAGGAGCTAGGCTAGAGCTTCATTGCGAGAGCAAACCTTCCTCCAGTATGGCTTTGTATCCAACTTATAAGTGTTATATTCATAATAGAGTTCATGAGTGCTTTACTTCCTTGCTTTCATGTCATCTTGTATGCTATGTTGACTTGGTTGTATATCATATCATGCCTTGTGCTTGGTTGCGTTATATATCATATATGTTTAAGCAAGATGATCTAAGCAATAGCGTTGGCTTAGTGTGCTTTCGGATAGATTCCACGTATGTGGGCATGGTGCCCGGGTATGCTGGTCCATCAAGTACGTGTGTATCCTACAGATTCGTAGGGGTGGGAGCCTTTGGGTGGTGACAACACCCGCTTGGCCTAAAGTCCCCCACGTTTGGGTACAACGTAGGAGTTCTGAAAGATATCCCTCCCTAACAGTACCTAGGACTTATATTCTCCACAATGTCTGGCGGCTTAGCTCTGAGCCCTATTCATGTCTGATATGTGACAATCCCCTGATATGATATAACCTTAGGACCCATATGCCTATGCTTGCTAACCTTAGGTTTACTAGTCATCTTCCCGAGTCAAGCTCGCATGTGTCATTTAACCCTTCTCATATACATCTATCATATATATCCATATGCTATTATCCCCTGTACTAGCATAGGGTTCATCCCTTGGTTATATTTTTCTTGAGCATGTAACCAGTTTCCTCTTAGCTATGCCATCCTTTGGGAAAATATAAATAATGATACCCTGAATACTTTCCGGGTGAAATGCTACAATGGTATATCCTTGCGCTTGCGGATTCTTCTGTAAACATGTAGACATACCACATGTGACGATTCCCTACACCGCTGCCAATTATTCTGGCAGCGACGCTAAGGATCATCCACTGGCGTTACTGGTATCGTCGCTGGGAACACAAACCTAGTGACGACGCTAAGAAACGTCAACAGCTGGTGGCGCCCAAGCCAGTGCGTTCTATCATGGTGGCATGGCTAACGACGTCGAGCTCCTCTTGTCTGCAGGTTTGAGCCTAGTGAGGTTTGCTCTGGCTTTGCTCTATCATGTGGATTCATCTTTTGGGGTTGAGGCGAAAGCTTGGATGATGATGCCCACGGGTGGTGCTCCCTCGGAGGCATCCTTCTCTAGCCCTATGCCAATCCATGCTAGAGTCGAGTGAAAACCCAATCCCTCTTGGGCTGACATCGATGGCACCGTTGGGGTCATGTCCTTCTTTAAGGCGATGTCGGGCATTCTCCGGCACGGTAGTTTGGCTCACGAATTCTCTGTTTATCCTTTTCTTTTCTTCTTTTTTCTCTCAAAAGATGAAAAAGGAAAAAAAAGATACTTGCAGTGGTGGTGGTTGTGTTGTGGTGGCTCGTGTCGACGTCTCAATCTGACCGGGCGGAGATTGTGGAGGCTCGTGTTGACAACCCAATCCGACCGGGTGGTGTTTAGTTGAGGCTCGTGTCGATGACCCAATCCGACTAGGCATAGTTTAGTTGAGGCTAGAGCGATGCATGTTTGCTTGCCATTACCCTGATATCTATGCCCCACCCCTGATTATATAGGCGTTCGAATGGGCTTCTAATCCTGAGGCCCAAGTAACCCTAAGCCTAAGCCCTTTAAGTGTGTGACCCTATGGGTTCAGGCATGCATAAACATGATCAAAGTACTCCTATTTGGCCCAATTGTTGATAGTGGCCTCTAGTAAGAATAATAGCCATACAAGTAAAAGAGTTTCACACACAACATGTAATTTTCCAATCAATACAAGTTGCCCTTCACGGATATTCAATAAATAAACAATATATCATGGATACAACGAAATATGATCATCTCTATGATTACCTCTAGGGCATAACAATATTAGAGGTTGTGCGTATGAGTCAGTGTGCAAACATATGATGCATGGCGCATGTGGTCCAAATGGGACACATGGCATGACATATGACACCAACATTGGACATATGGGCGTGCGCCAAAGTCCTAGACATTATGCTTAGGGTTACCTGGGCGTCGGGATTAAAAGCCTATTAGAACGCCTATATAATCATTAATCAGGGGTGGGGTGCATGGATTAGGGTAATCCACGCCATGGTAGACGAAGCGATGTTAGGTCCTTTTTTGGCCCATTTCAGTCACATCATTTGTGAGCATGTTTTCTTGTCAATCCTTGTTCGTATAAGCATGATGTCCTATATGAAAGTCTCTTTGAATGTGTCAGTTGGTCTTTCTCCATTATGCTTTATTGCATCAGGCTTGGCGTTAGTTTTGGGCTTTGAATGTAAATGCCCCAAGTTGGGCCATTTTCTTGCAAAAACACAATATGCTCAAAAATATAATACACATGCGAAAACAGGGTGATTTCACATGCCAAGTGGTGGGGTTAATATAAAGATTTAGCCCAAAATCACCACATAAATGGCACTAAAAGGGTGTCATGCGTTAATAGAACCCATTGATTAATAGCTTCCACTGCATAGACCGGGACATGTCGAACTCGCCTAGAGCCGATAGAAACGTTGGTCATTGGGCCGCCCACGCATAGAGCCCACACACAGACTCCTGAGTCGATCATTCGTGGGAGCCGCTGCTCTCTGTAAATGGACTGCCGATTAGATCTAGGACAAGTCAATTGGAGGGCAACGTCAACAGCACGGTGTTGGTATTTCTTAACGTGACCACTAGGTTGGCATATCATAGCAGCAACGACAGAAATATATGTTGGCTAGTTCTTATGCATTATAGATTAATTCAAGATTATTCTGCAAGTGCACAGAATTGACCGGTGTAGGATTTCACCTAGGAGTATTCCAAGGTATCATAATTTATATTTCCCAAAGGGAAGCTGGCATAAACGATAGAGAAATATATTCTTTGAAAGTATCACAATGTAGATAACCACACCTCAACGGGGGTAATGATAGATAAGTGACAACTGGGACACACCACTGTGCAAGGGCAAGATAAATACAACATATCTAGTTGGGAGGACAATGAGACTGAGATAGATTCCTAAATACTTCTAAAGACATTAGCCACTCTAGAGAAGAACTAAGATAACCAAGATATAAACCTAAGGGGCAAACCTCACATAGATACTTCATCTACTTTGAGGGATGAGTATCAACAACCTTAGAAAGGTATGAGAAGGGGGTTGAAAAGACCACCAGTCCACCACTATTCCTACAAAGCCACTAGCCACTCTTACGTGGTGGAAACTACGTAGATTGGACAGAGCTGTCAGATATGGCTGTCACTTCCTGCCGGTGTCCATCAGATCCAAGGGGCTAGGCGTAAATCTATCCAGATAACGACTCTAGGCACCACGCTGAAGAAGTCGTCTGGTACTTGCCGCTTGATCAAGGGCCAAGAAATCGACTTATTCCAGACGGACAAGAAACCCGTAGACATAGGAAATAACCTTGGAAAGTTCAAGTATATAACTTGACCACTTTGATCTAAACCAGATATTCAACACTAGAGTAAAGTAGTGTTGAGAGATAAATAACTCAAGATAAATAGAAGATAACTTATATCGATAACTCAGAGTCTTACGAGAATAAAGTAAAAGATATAAGAGCTTATACCAGAACTCGTGAAGATGACTTCAGAATCCGAGACTAAGCTCGACTCGACTCTAACTCCCAAACTAAACTAGCCTAACTAAATGAAGAGTAGAGCTACTTGACTTGAGTTGTGTGTGTGTGTTTCAATTTTGCCAGAACCCCTACTATTTATAACATCCATGGAGCGCGGGGGGGGGGGGGGGGGGGGGTATTGTAGGCGAAGGACAGCAGAGGCGGTGCAGGGGCCAGCTCGGCCGACCTAGGGGAGGGTCGACCGACCCTAGGATCCAATGCCTTGGATCATCTACGGCTTGGATTGCTCCCTGATGGCGGTTAGAGGTCGGTTGCATTGGCAATTACTTGGTTGGCACGGGGGGTAGGTCGGCCGAACTTGACCCTGCCATCCAGCGCCATCTGATGCACCGTCATTGATCCTGGGTAGTCATGATGCTTGGGTACTATTGTTGGTCGGTTGGTTTTGTTGTTCTTGTGGGACCATGGATCCAAGTGATGTGAACCTGAATCTTTTAATCAAACCGACTTTCAATCAATGGATAGGATCAATCTTCATCGTGTTTCCCTACATTTCACTGAAGATTGACTTGGTTGGGCTTAGTGCTAGTTTGGCCGAACCCAATAGGGCCGGCCGAACTGGATTTGCCTAAGTTTTGGCCCAAATTC
The DNA here is from genome assembly GCA_015476505.1 of Urochloa ruziziensis. NCBI lineage: Eukaryota > Viridiplantae > Streptophyta > Magnoliopsida > Poales > Poaceae > Urochloa > Urochloa ruziziensis. Next base: position 18,212,999 of record CM027120.1, read on the forward strand.
GGTTGACTAGTTCCCTGCATTACACAACCACCAAAACTCGTTGAGCTTGGTTATTTAAAAGCAATTGTGCACAGGACTTAGTTCATACTCCTTTTATTCCCGAGAAATTGACGGTCAAAATTGGTATATAATGAGTGTCAACACAGGGCTAGTGGAACGCAACATTCTCGACCGACAGATCCGAATCCCGTGGTCATCGGGATTTTTTTTGGAAACACGCTCAGGCCACTGTCAAGACTCAAGACTCTATCAACCATCGCGATGAGATGTCGTGAGGCACAAGCCAATAGATCTCGGACCGTGGAGTAGGGTTAGCATTGAACTACAAAATGACCTAAGGCATGATGCGGCCGCCTCAACAGACATGAGATTCAAAGCAAATCTAGCTAGAAAAACAAAACATGCAGAGAATCGATAATGGCGAGCTAGATCTACCTTAGATAGAGCAAGCCTGTCACTAACCTATTCCAAGCAATATAAAATGAGCTCTATAACTTTTGGCCCTAAACAGTCTAGGAAAGCGAGCTTTACAGGAAAAGCAGAAGAACCAATAACTAGTGTCCCTAAACAGATTTAGCATAGTTAAAACATGCAAAGAAGCCGATAACTTTGGCCTTCTCACCAATCTAGTAAAGCAAGCCTTATGAAACACACAAAAAAGAAACGCTAACTGGTGAGCGAAGCCGATCTTGCCGAGGACATGCCAACTAAGCAAGACGAACGACACGCGAGTGAAACCGATCTAGCCGAGGACACGCCAACTAAGTTAAACTAGTAACACCCTGATTGAGATCTTACAAAATCGAGGACACATCAACTAAGCAAGGCAGATACCACCCATGACATCGCTATCTTTTGACCCGCCAAGGACAGGTCAACTAACCAAAGGATAGTGCTCAAAATCTAGCCTTTGCACAAAATATTGGACTTCTTGAACATGCGACTAAGGGTTTGACTAAACTTACAAACTCGCCCGAGGTCGGTCGAAGCCGATGCAACCAAGTGGACTTGCATGAACACGTTAGGTTTTTGGCTATGATGCCAAGGGTGGCGCGAGGCCGGTTTTGGCGTGAAGCCAGGTTGTTTGTTTAATTAATTGATTGAGGATCATTTTCTCGCTAGACCCTTGTTGTATATTTAGACCCTAGGGCTTACAAAAAATCCTAACTGGAGATGATGATGTGTCATTATATTATTTCCTAAGATACAAATCATAACTAGATACAACTACACTCTTTGCCTTGTTTGGTGAAGACCCCTTGCATTGTTCTGAATCCTGCTTGGAACTCTTCTTCTTTGATGACCCTTTCTTGTGACAATTGGAGTCTCGGCTATCCGGCTATCGGCTTGAGACCCGTGGTCATTATCAACCCAGTCTGGTTAAAAACCGGTGTCAACACACGCCTAGGATGCACGAGGCGGAACTTGATGACCACGTTCCCGGTTGGAGAGTTACGTACATGTGACTATCGTCGTTTGACGCCTTGCAGAGACTCTACCACTGCCAAGAGTTGAGAGATGGACAACATTGCAGCGGAGGACACACTGCAAGTCGATACAGTGGGAGGTGTAGGGAATATTGAGGAGCACACCACGATTGTGGCGGCAACAATGTGGTAGGCTCGAGCTACTGCCGCTCAACAAGGAGGAGGCGCTTACGTAGTTTAATTTGGAGTCTTGGAGTCACAATCGAGTTAGGTTTTATTTTGGAAATTTAATAAAATTGTTAGGAAAGGATGGATCCGATCTATAAGAAATCGATATAGATTTCTTTGCCCTCGGACCCATTCCATCGCCTCTACAACAACATAGTATGTCTTTTGCACATACTGTTATTGTTCTAAATTGAATTTGACACGTAATATTTGTATCCAATTTTAATTGGTTATTAAAATTACCAACATGTTTTTTGATATGCCCGTGAAATGTTGTGAGATAGCAGTGCTGAGTTTTCCTGCGAAAAGTCACAAGTGCTGTTGATCTAATGGGTTAGTACTTTTGTTTCTATTTCTGATTTGACCACGAGATTAGTGACGTTGGTTTTTAGGAATGTATTGTAGTAGAGTTGACAACGAATTTGCATTTAAGCAAATGTTCAAATGATTGTTGAATGGGATAATATTTATTGTAGTGACATCGCTCGTATAAGACGCACAATAACATATATGACATACATAGAGTAATTTCAACAGCCCTCGTGCAATGTGTAAGCCTGTGTACAAATTTGAGTTTGTATGATAATCTACATTTCTTGTTGACAATATATAAACTAGCCCGTGCTAATGATGAACACAACATATATATACCGCGACAATCAAATTAATGAGAAGTGCGGTGGATAGTTTCAGAATAATAAACTTTATTTTTTATTTAATTCTTCTCAGTTCTCACGGCAATTCAAGTTGAAGTAACCAAACAGTATCATCGCCATAAGAAGCTAAGTGCGGTGGTAGAGTTTCAGCTTTTGACGAGGCGCACCATTTCCTGCATCTTCTGAAGTATCGCCGTGCGCAGGCCGTCGTCCCCCAGCACTGCGACGCCGCCCTGCTGGTCCGACGGCACATCGACGGCGGCATCCATCGTGGTCACGCCGTAAACCCGGCTGACGCTCGCGTGCCGCACCTCCAGATCCAACGACCGGAGCGCGGCCATGAGCGACGCGGGCGCGTGCCTCGCGGGGCTCGTCACGCGCACAACCGCCATGTCGGCCCCCACCATCCGGGCCTCCACCACGTCGTCGACCTCGGCTCCGGCGGCGGCGCCAGCGCGCGCCCCGAGCTTCGCCATGGCCGCTTTCCTCAGCTCCGCCTCGAGCTGCCCCACCCGGGCGCGCAGCTTCGTGATGTAGTCGGCGGCGTCGCCGAGGAGGGAGGACTTGTCCATGCGCGACACGGTGGGCACCGCCGCGCGGAGCTCGCAGAAGCGGCGGTTCATCTTCTCCCGACGCTGCCGCTCGACCTCGACGTGGCAGGAAGGTTGCCTGGGTTGACGAAGCCCAGGCTTGCGCCCTCTTCGCTTGGCGGGGCCCTCGGCGGCGTCGGATAGCACCGGAGCAAGCTCTGAAGGCTCCGAGTCGGCAGAGACCATTGTGGTATGTGTTGGCAGCGGTGTCTCGTAGTCGTTCTTGGATTCCTCGATGTTGCTTGATAACCACGGCAACTCGAGCATTAGGCTAGAGCTAGATGGGTGGGACAAGAAAGACCATGACTCGTCCACCGGGGAGAAGGAAGATTGGGAGATTTCCTGGTCCATGGAAGAGCACCTTCTGCTGCTTACAGTAGCTATTACACATCTGAAACTGGCAACCGGCTGGAGATCAACCCTTATAGTATTCCGATACTTGCACCTAACTCCATGCCATATTAACATTTTGGATAATGGACCTTTTAGTACCTTTTTGTAACAATACGTAGACAAATCACTGTCGGGACGTGTCGGTTCATCTCAGTGATGACGTGCTACAGCCACCGGTGCTGATGGCACAATTTCACGCACCAGTATGGCGCTGAGCTGGCGAGCATAAAATGTGGGCAAGAGAATCAGCCTCGGCACGGATACAAGAACTTCACGTGTCAGCACTTCAAATGGGACGTGCTAGCTCGTGCCACTACAAAAGAACCATCGTCAAACCTTATCATCCATGTCGCACTACTGCAGAAACCGTTAACCTCATCGGCCCATACGAAACGGACCGAAACGGCCCGCTTAGTTTAAGTCATTGTAAGTGGCGTGACCTGTACCGCTTAGAATAAGACCATCATACGAAGCGGTGCAACTCATGAGCCGGCGCGGATACGTAAATGAAGCGGTGTAAACATAAACCGGTTAGAATGATTGTTCATCCTAAACGGTTCATTATATGCCGGCTAGAATATTCGTTTACCGAATCGGTTTTCATTTGACCCGATTGCTTTGAAAATTTAAAATGCATATTGTTGAAGCGCGGACGTGTGCTTGTGAAACCAAGGACTTTTTCATCTTCCGATACAAGTTGAAAAGGCGTGGGCGTGTGAAACCGATCGAGGATCTTCTTCATCTTGCGATACAAGTTGATTGCAATCTCTCTTCTGATCGTTTGCCTATAAATAAAGCCCCAAGGGTCTATCTTCCTCACACCATACCCAGCAGCCATGGCGCAAAGAATAGATCTCGTAGGCAGAAAGCTCCTGCTTCTTGACTCCATAACCACACCTTCCTGTTCTGATCGTTAAGAGAATTCTCGTGATAGGGTTGGGTTCCTACCCCTTCTTCAGTTTGCCTTTTGTGAAGCCATGAGGTGTAATCGCTAGGAGAATCCTCATGATGACCTTCACCGTGCTTTCCTGGGAGGCAACTGACCAAGAGGAGGTTAATAAGATGCCCTTTGCCCATCAGCCAAGATGGCGGAGTTGAAGCGTGTAGCAAGGAAAGCATAAATTTGCGCTTGCTCTTGTTGAAACATATCGCAGCAAGTTTGCTGTTGTTCCTCCTCTCCGTCTTTGATCACCGTCTTGCAATCCCCTTAGCCGACATTTATCAGATCCGGCAATGATGAACAAAATCATCGTTTGATCGGCAACGATGAACAAAATCAGTCTTGTACCTTTTCTTTTATAACTTTGTAACAATCCTTATGTAATGTTTTTTCTTTTTTTTCACAATTAGCGGCGTGCTATCAGCCTCTTAGAATAGTCACACCTGGCACGCGTGTCCTTCAGGCGCTTCATCTTGCACGAGAAGTTGATAGGTGTGGCTCTTTTTTACCTTGCCTCTTGGACTCTTCGTTCATCCCCTTCCTCTGTCCCCCTTCTTTTTTGTCCATTTTATTTGCAAAGAAACCACAAGAGGTCCATAGATGATGTGCACGCGGCCTTGGAGGTCCGGATACAGAGGCGGTACCCTGGATTGTGGCCATGGCCACCTCCAACTCGCCGAGAGCTGGTCTCGCAACGGGTGATGGATCAGCTTCGGGTCATCCCCAGAGATCATATTCGCGTCCTTGTCGTCTACGTTTTGCCTCGACTGGGACAACGTCATCGCAACCGACAAGCCAATCCATTCATCGTTGTCAGCTTCATCGTCAACTATGTCCTCGGCCATTACCGCTCTAGGATAACAGTGGCGGACGACTTCTTCGACCACACCTTCTACATGCTGCTGCTTGAAGCAGGAGATGTGGAGAGGTTCCAGGGCCGTAGCTGGAAATGGAGGGGTTAGAAGGTGTCCTTCACTAGGGTCTTGGCGCTCCGGCTCCACAATGAGGGGCTTGACCGCGTAGATCTGCCTGAACTGCAGCCGCCTCCCTCATTCCCCATGATAGATTCATAGATATGTAGATGCGTAGTTGTTATGGAGGACAATGAAAAATATGGTAGTTCTATTTTCTAGTTTCATCTACTGTTTTATTTTTTAAAATTTATATTTCTTATTCTAAGGGGCGTAAACTGGACCGCTTAGAATAAGGCCTTCCTTCTAAGTGGCCCATTTAACACCACTTCGAATGAGGCCATCATTCTAAGCGGCCCAATAAAGGCCACTTAGAATGAGGCGCGGGTATAAATAAGCCGCACCATTCCGACAGGAACCAAACCCTATCCCTATCCTATCCACTCCGCCCGCCGCTTCCACAGTAGCAGCCCCGCCACCGCGTCCATTGCTGTAGTGTAGATCCGCTGCGTCCTCCTCGTCCACCCTCCACGCAAGGGCCAAGACTGCAGCAGCTCAGGCAGCCGCAGTAAGCCGCGTCGCCGACTTCGTCGCTCGCACTACGGTGGCCTCGGCAGCGCCGGAGTCCTTCCTCCGCTCCTTCGCCGCTGCCGCCACCGGATCCGCGGTGGAGTCGCGGAAAGCGGTGTCCTCCGCCGCCCTCACCGCCGCGGATCGGGTCGCCTCCGTCGTGCAGTGGCAAGCCGCGCTAGATGCACGAGCTAGATCCGCAGTCGCACAGGTGGCCTTGGCTGCAGATCTGGCCCATGCTGTCGCAGATCTGGTCCGCGACTTCTCCACCAGGTGCCGCTGCCTCCCCTTCGACCATGACCTCCGTAGGGATGGTAGCGGCTACGGTGGCGCCGCCGAGATGAGTTCCTCCACTGCAATAGCGGTGTAATCCGGTGATGTAGGCGCCATGGGATTGCATTCTTTTGTCGTTATGAACGAATTGCCCATTTTGGTCCATTTAGCTAGACACTGTCGTTCCTTAATTATGCTTACCACTAGCTAGTTATGTGAGATGAAGTTCATGTTCAATTTGTGATTAATTTGTGTTATATCTGCACTACTATGTATATGTAAATTAGACTCTCTAGTGATGAAGTCAAAGTGCTACCTAGTGAACTCTTGATGAAGTCTCGATCTAGTTATGAACTGAATTATATTGATCTTGAATGGTACCCTTCAGCTAGATTATGTGTTTGTTGTGAATGTCTAGCACATACACGTTCACATTCTGTTGAATGTGAATCTGTTGCATGCGCAATTCGTTCAAAACGATCTATATATAACTAGGTAGTATTCATTCGAGATCAATTGACTGAACGAACGCGTTTTTTTGAACACGCGTGCCATCATCCTAACCTGCGTTAACTAAACTGGTAGCAATATGTTAATAAAACTACGCGGCGCTTAACGAACACGTAGTCAAACGCTCCGGCGCTAAACAAACCGATTCGAATAATAAGTCATTCTAAGCGGTGCATAGCACGCCGCACGTTTAAGTAGTCATGGAAGCAGTTAAATGACCGCTTAGGATGACCCCCTTATCGGCATCAGCAAAAGGTAAGCGGCGTCGGCGCCAGCGTGGATGGGGTTTTCACGCCGCTTAGATTAATGGTTTGTGCAGTAGTGTCGGCCCAACCACGACGTGCTAGCACTTTAGCTGTGACACATTATTATTTAATTTGTGCCGGTCAGGCAGCCAATGGGGCAAAAAATTCCAGCCATACGAAGACTCCCAACGGATGGTAACGTTATCTTACATTTTAGAGCATTAAAAATTAAAAAAATGTGTACTCTGTTTTTTTGTTTATCTACAAATCCAATTTGTTTTATTTATTTTATTAAATAGCACACATTAAAAACATTTGTATGATTTAAGGATGCATAAAATATAACCATATTCGTGCATTTGTTTGCCTCTCCCTTCCAAAAATTCTAGAAATACTTCAAATAAATATTCAAAAGATTTTTCCTAACCGCAATCTATTATGTGTCGATCGAAAGTCAATTCTTTCAGAGTTCTAGCCCAATGCAAACCCGCCCTTCTTTACTCGATCCTGTTCCTCGGTTCGCGTCTGCCTCACGTACCAGGCACCACTACATGAGAAACCCACATTGGTAACGAGCATAGATCAACATTGGCAATATAGGCACAGCGCCCGTTACCTTAGCAGGCATAATTCCTGTTACTGATAACAGCAAAGATGTAATGTGCAACAATGACATATGTTACAAACCTTGTGTTACCAATGGCACCATGAGGCATCTTTTGCTGGGCCCACTATCCAATGCCACGATGTGGTCAAGTCGATCTGTAGATCGAGCTCCTCTAGCCTATTAAATCTCTGCGTTGACATCCATCATGCCTAGACTGTCTAGGGGCTTCTCCTTGCCCATTCACACTCTACCATCTTTGGTGGAAAACGAGAAGTGGGAAGTCAAGGTGAAGGATATATAACTAGAGTAGGAAAAGGAGGAGCTGCCCACCAGAGCTATCACCGCCACACATCATCATCATCGTGGCCATCCCTCCCATTGCCCCATTGATCCACGAGCCCTCACCAAGGCGGCAACGATTACAATGTCGCCCCCTCGGTGAGTTTGTAGACCGTCGCTCCCTCTTCGGCCTTTGCACCTAGGCATCCTACTCTGCAGCCATGTACCATCGTCTCAATGAGCAAGCCTTCATGCAGAGCATGTTTCCGTGGAAAGTGATACCGATGCCCGCCATCACTGTTGCACCTCCTTGCCGTGCAACGCAATAGGCATGCAAGTAAATACGCTAGCAAGGCACGTGCAAGGCCATGGCCATCCATGTTGAGAAGGTTACTACATCATCCTTAGACTAAAAAAATGAACACTAGCAAATGGTCGTTCCTGCGGGTCCATTAGAGGTGCATATGGATGTGTGAAAATCTGAATTATCCGAATTTGTATCCCAAATAAAATGCTAATATGGATATGCATTTTCAATTTAAATATGGATGTCAAATGGATAAATTCAGAATTAATTTTTAGTATTTGTCCCTATTTGGTTTCATATTTGTATTAAAATAAAATGCTTTTTTTCTCGAATCACATAGTATAGACACAGACGCTCACAAACACGCACACCACTACCGGAAAATTGACCTTTAGTACCGGACACAGGACACGTTAGTACCGGTCGCTGTGGCCGGTACTAAAGGTCCGGTACTAACGTGCCGCACGTTAGTATCGGTCACAGCCAGTCGGTACTAACGTGCCGCACGTTAGTACCGGCTGTCAACCCCGGCCGCTACTAACCATATATGCTCAAAACCCCGAGCACCCCCTTTTTCCTCATTTTCTTTTCTTTTTTTCATTTTCTTTTCATTTTTCTTTTCTCATTTTCTTTCCTTCTCTTCAGTCATCACAAAGAAAATCTCTTCACAGTAATAAGAATCACTATCACACATGAATATATCTCACAATCACATTAAAAATCACAAGAATCTCACCATCACAAATACATCTTATAATCATACAATCTTATCATCACACAATCTCTCAATCACAACAACAACAATCTCACAAAAAATCAAAAATCACACAACAATCCTACCCGAGCGTCACCGCCGCCGCAGCCTTGACCCGAGCGCCGCATTCGCGGCCTTGACCCGCGCGGCCTCCACGCCGGGGCAGCTGCGCGCCGACGCCGGGGAGGCCCACGGCTGCAGTTGCCGCCGCCCGCGCTCGCCCATGGCCGGGGTCGAGGAGGCCTGCGCGGCGGCTCCGGCTCCCGCGCCCACGTCGGGGAGGGCCGCAGCTGCGACGGCCGCCGCCCGCGCTCGCCGGCTGCAGGGGTCGGGGAGGCCTACGGCTCCCGCGCCTGCAGCCTGAGCCACCTTCCTCCACCGCGGCTTGGTCAAGCGCCCGCATACCCACGCCGGCGGCGTCTCCCGCGCCCGCGGCCGGGGCCGGGGACGCCCGCCGTCGCCTCGTCGTCGCCTCCGCGCTTGCGCCTGCCCGCCCGCCTCCGCTGCCAAGGCCTGCACGAGAGAGAGGAGATGAAATGAGAAAGGCTCAGAATAAGGAAGAAGGCGAGAGAGGGGGAGAAAGAAAGGACAAGGAGAAGGGATGAGAGAGGAGCTGTAATAATTAAAGAAGGCCTGCATCTCATATCCATCCATCGCGAGATTTTTTAGTGGGCACGGTCAGTACCGGTCAGTTATTGGGACCGGTACTAAGAAGCTGATTTTTTGTACCGGCCTGAGCCATCAGCCGATACTAAGTTGGCGCGGCCAAGTTAGTACCAGCCGGTACTAACATGCCATCTGTCCATTGGGAGGTGGGGACAGGAGCGCACCTTAGTACCGGCTGGTGTTACCAGCCGGTACTAACCTGGTTTTTTTGCCACTATTGTCTGGAGCCGGTACTAAAGGCTCCCTTTAGTACCGGCTCCGCCCAGCCGGTACTAAAGTACGGGGATGGTTGCTCATTTCTCCCGTAGTGTGCACACTTGCCGCTATGAATACACGCACACAACCCTACCCTATGAGCACCTTCGAAAGACTAAGCCGACAAATCCTCGAGATTGATGAAGTCACCATTGCTGCCTCGCTGTCGACGGGCATGTCGCCTACCTCTGAAAGAATAGCACTGATTAAATCTTAGAATAAATTCAGAAAACTGTGAGCACCAGAGCAAGTCGAGGACTTGAACCCTGGTGGGCAGGTTCCATCATAAGGACCCTACTCAGTTCACGTATTCAAATAAAATGCTAAATATCCAACATTATGACTAATTATTTCTATGACTAATTATGCCAAGAATAAATTAATTTATAAATATTAACAATCATGTTTAACTGTTTTTAATATGGCTTATCATATTAATTTTTAATACACGATATATTTATTTAACAAAAAATTATATGTACATGTATTCATGTACTTATTTTCTTATTCAATATGTAATTACTTATGGAAATATTTTAAATGTATTTAATTAATAAAATATGCAGTAAAATGATATTTTTAATAAGCTATCAAGTACGAGTACTTAATCATATTTTACTCCTAACTTGTATCATAATTTTGTATCATACGCAATGTTCCAAGTCACATACGCAATGATATTTTTAATAAGCTATCAAGTACGAGTACTTAATCATATTTTGCTCCTAACTTGTATCATACGTTATGTTCCAAGTCACATAAGTATCCGAATCCAAAATATTTGTTTTATTTTTGCATTCGTATCCGATTTCAGTTTCGGTTTAGAATCGATAAACAGTGCTTCTTAATTCATTCCTATTGTCTAGTAACTGCGGGCATCGAGAGGCCTATGGTTGCAGCATAACCGCCAAACGGGATCCACGCGTGTGCAATCGCATCTGGCTGAGGCTGTGACGGTGAGGACATCTAAATGATGTTATTGTGCCTCTCCACGTCACTATCTGGCTTATCACCATGTCCCATAGGAGCAGTCGGTATGGCTTTCCCAGACAGTTGACAAGATAGAATGAAGACGCATCCCCTTCGCCGCTGCACAGCACAGTGCCAACTGTAGTGTTACATCTGATCTCGATGCACAACTAGAGAACTTCTTCTTTCCCATTACTTCTAATCTTCTATGGCAGCAGTGCAGCACCTATACTATTGAAATATGGCGCGTAAGGATTGAACATTATACATTCTACTGCCCAATGGCCAGAAAAGGTGGCTCGCCAAGATCGAGGGTAACATGAAGGGCCTGCAGGTGAGCCACCATAGTAGTACCAAGGGACCTCGGGAGATAGCATAATAGTGTCGGAGGTACCCTCAGTCGGCTACCATGTAGCCAGCTACGTAGAGTAGAGTACTGTTGACAGTTGACACCATCTAGCTTATTATGTTGACACCACCTAGCCAGCTACTTTATTTCTAGCTTATTATGTTGACACCATGTAGCCAGCTACGTAGAGTACTGTTGGAGATGCCCTTGGCCGACTATGCTGTATGGGAGCGGCCACACAGTTGGTGATGTATCCATGCATGCATGCATGGAGTGGAGGAAAAACGTACTGTATGATGTAACGTAAGCTCGGCATGACTAAGAAGCATTTACTGCCGACTCGTGATTGAGGTTGAGAAGGCGATGGTACGGGCGACGCTGGGTGCAAAATTCAAGGCTTATTGAAATAGAAGTTGTAGGTTCAGGATCAGGATGCTGATTCACGGCTCTCTAGCTTGTCATGGTAGAAGAATATTTCAAGGGCAACACTAGAAGCAATGCAGACAGACTCATCTACCCACATGCCTGGCATTTGTAGGAGTATAATTTCGGTTCATACAACAAATTATTAACTGCCACATGATCTTTGGGGGGGTTTATTAAGTCCGTAAAGTAAAGTTTTTAAAATGGAATCTTTCACATTTAAAGTATTAAACATAGACTAATCACAAAACTAATTACAGATTCTATCCGTAAATAGCGAGACGAATCTATTAAGCCTAATTAATATGTCATTAGAACATGTTTACTATAGCAATTTATTGTCCAATGACAGACAAATTAGGCTCAAAAGATTTGTCTCGCTATTTATAGTCAATCTTTGAAATCGCAATTTTTTTCGACTACATTTAATACGTCATGCATGTGTTCAAAGATTGATGTGTAAATTTTTGACAAGTAACTGAACACCCTCTTAATTTACTGGTAAGTTGGGTTCTCATCAGAAAATGCGTGGTGAATATTTGAGCAACTTTTTTAAAGGATCCTACAGACTAGTCTCGTATCCTATCCTTGTAACATGTACATATACTTTTTTTTCTGTTCAATATAAAAGATATCCAGGAGGGGCCTCGCTCTCCTGCGTGCTGTTCGCTTAAAAAAAAAAGTCACGTACCCTATCCAATAATCCCCTGAACTTGTGCATTTGACGTTTTCATATTCCCATTTTCATAATAGATAAATACAAAAGTTATTTAGTTTAGGCAAGAAATATGTAACATAATATTTCCACAAACAAAAAATATGCTAATATGAGATTAACATGGTTTCTACCCATAGCAATTACTTATAGGACATAATTAATATGTACCTTACTCCCACTATGGTACTCCAAAATAACAGTGGGCCATTCATTAGATTAGATTTAATGGAGGACCTATTGTACCCATATTTACTAGTTTATATTAATTCTGGAAAACAGAAAATATCCGGAAATTCCATATTAGATTTGCTCTCGTCACTGCCATGAAGAAATCAGGCCGATTTGTACATCACCATTTCAACACACATTATCTTATTTCATGAACTTGTCAAGTCTTTTCCCAAATATTGTGGCATCTAATGTGAATAACGTGTTGCCTTTTACAATCAAGTTGCTCGGTAACGTGTGAAGTTTTGTTGAATTCCAAATAACTGTTGTACTCGGCACATATGCTGGGCCAATTAAACAAGCAAGTTGATTATTGTTACTATTAGGCTTATCGGGATCAAATTTTGAAGGTGGTGGCAGCTATCACACTTATTGTACATGTAGAAATTGGGCTTGTACAATTTTTCAATAATTCATTAAGGTTTACTTTGATTGTATCACCATGAAATATTTATCCATCAAAGCTTGCTTTATAGGAGTAAATGGACTGATCAAGGAACTAACAGCGAGACTGATGAGGACGAAGATGAGAGGGTGTTTGCTCACTAGGCCCATCCGTGGTTAAGCATTGATGGATTCGGCAAAATGCTTCAAAAACAGGTCAGCTAGCACTGAAGGGTTCCTACTCTATCTGTATCTGCAAACCATGGTATTGTTGCACTAAAATCTATCCCGACAGATTACTCTTTTCTCATTCCTATACGATGTGGTGGTTTCCCTAACACCATAACCTTGTCCTGTGAGCTCACAGGCTTTTCATGCTGTTAGACTGGCGAGAGCAATCCTTTTGCTTTAACGAGATATATATGACTATAAATTAAATACGTGGCAGTTGGTCATATTCAAGAAACGATTTAACAATATTTGAAACGAATGTACAAGAAGTTATATGTGTGAAAACCAAGCATGATTGATCAATCTCTGTTCTCTGGTGATGTCATTTGCCCTGAATCAACAAAGTATACTCCCTCAGTCTGTCCAATGTAATTGCATTCAAATTTCAGACACATCACTAGTCGTCAGAAACGTTCTTTAATGACATATACTAATCACATAGCATCAAGAAAAATCCCACATTAATTAGAGAAAAATAAAATTATCTAGCCACTGATCCACTGTAAGACCTTTTAACCGTTCAGATTACAAAGAAGTGCAATGAAAATAGCTGGACCGGAATTATAAAAGAAATATATAGGCTTGGGGTTTCGCGCGCGGCAGCTACGTTCACGTACGGTAAGAGCAACACGTGTGACAGCTCTGAACACTGTTGGGTTAAGAATAGATCGGCCCTCTTTTAAATTCACGTGCATTAGTTGAGAAATGGAGAGTCGTCATCGACCACACATATGGTACATCTCTTTCCTCACGTGGGGAAGCTGCAGCCCTGTTAACAACAGCGGAATTTGTAGGAAAGCTGTAGTGCACAGTGCTAGCTACATACAAGGCCAATCTTTGCAAGTTCATGGACACCATAGGTTGGAATTGCCCTTAGTTGAGTTTCACTGCAAACTAAAGGTGCACCTTTTGTTGAACAGATTTTAAATGCAAAAGGAGCACTTAAAGCCTCACTGTCACTTTTTTTCTCTTGCCCTGGATAGCATCCTTAATTTTAAAGGTACAACTAGGTTGGGTTAGTTCGAACCCACTCTTCATGATGTTTGGTTGGGTGGTGTGTGAGTTGGGTTCATCCCCGTAGCGGAATATTCCACATAGATGCGGGTTGAGTCGATTCCTTGGATTAAAGCGGACCATCTCGACCCACTTCGATGTCGTGTTCTCCCATCACGGGCTGTAGCGAGCGGGCATAGATCATGCTGAGGGCAGGGAGGTGTGACGGGTTATCACGGTGATTTCGGATGCCAGTTGGGCAGGGGCAGCCCGCGATCGCCGGTGTAGGGGCGTCCGATGCAAGGCCGAGCTGTGCATGGTGTAGCACTCCAAGGAAGAATTCGCCGTGGCCGCACCAGGGTGGTGAACAAAGGCCGGGACGAGAAAGAGCAGGTGTGGAGGCTGGCGGGGGCAAGAGCGGCAATGATAGGCTGGCATGGCAGGGCATGAGCAGCAGGTGATGGGGAGACGCTGGGGCTGGTGCGAGGACGGGAATTGGTAGGAAAAAGGTAAGGCATAGGGAAAAAGAGAAAAGTTATGAGTATAACCGTGTTAAAATGGCATCCATCTCAACCAATTCAGCCAAAAAAGAAAAACAAAAATCTAGAACGGATCCCTCCCTCCCATGGAAACATGAACTGGGTTCAACCGAACCCAAAAAAAATGGGATCAACCCAACCCAATTCCCATGGTCGCAAACCAAATAAATGCTAATTTAGAGAGCCTCAATGTAAATTTGTTTTCGTAGGTGGCTTACCCGAGCCAGTCCATGCCATTTCCATGGGTGCAGTAGCCCCAGTGGATGATTTGTACAATGACTGCCAATGTTGTTACGCACCAAATTTTTTTTATTTGGGGGGCGTGAACACATAACACAACAAGCTTCGATAATTTTGTTATATTTCTAAAGTTTTTTATTATTATTTATATACTTCATTGTAGTTTATAGGATTGGAAAATCTATTATAAAATTGTTAAGGTGGTTCAGTCCTTTCAAAGTGGATAAGATTATAAGGCATTAGGGGCATGGTCGAAATTAAGTGATGGGCAAAATGTTCAATTTTTTACATTGTTGTTGGCGAGGGACAAAAAGGAAGCCTATCAGATGTATTGGATGTATAGGCTCTGGTAGCCCGCCACTTATAACTAGTGAACAGAGTGACGATCCTTGATCTGGCTCTGGTGTTGGAACCCGACCTGGAGGCCCGTATTGTTTAGGGGGCTTTGTTAATTCCCACTCCGAACCTATCACTTTTCCTCGTGTCATGTTTTACCTGTTTTCACATCATCCTGTTAAGTCGCTTGATTTTTGGGTCTTATGCTAATAATTTGAAACACGTCCTTATCTTACGTGTTCAATAGTCAATCAGGAATAATATAAGAATATGATGTCTGATTTAATACCTAATGTACTATCTCGTCACACTGGTTCAGTGTGTCTGTTTTTCTACGTCTTTAACAGTGATTGTTTGATCACATCGTTATTGGATTATATTGGTTTGAATTTTCGTGAATTGGGCTCATACTATACCAAGCAGAAACTAGAAAACTTATGCATGGATGGGCTCATACCATGACCAAGCAGCAGGGCGAACAATCATGCACGTGACACGCTTTCCTTCGCTCCCAATTTTTCATATTTCCCATGTGGGACTAATTCCCAAGTAACTCCCAATATTAAACACGAGCATTGGGGTTTTATTGATTTAATTAGGTAAAAATAGGCCTTACCCATCTTGATCTAGATTGTAGACCTTATTACCGGACCTTGGTGGTATTTCTTCCCTAATTTATTAGCACGTGATATCGTTTTTGATGTTGTGCAGTATATTCGTATATACGCGTCGCTTCAAAAGAATGTTAGAATACCAGTTGTATTCTACTCTTTCACGTACGGATGGTATCCGTAGAATTTGACAATAGAACGACAGAAATGCTGACGACACACGTACTTTCTTTTCCGGTTACTGTACTCGTGCCCCAGATAACTACTCTTCCTGCCGTATTTTCTTTTCCGTGAAGGAATCAATGTGTGTCCCTACAGTATGCAGACGTGTGATTTAACACAGGGCCACTTGAGCAATTGCATGATAAGTATGCAGACAATTGTCTCAAATGTGTGGTGGTATTTGCATGATATCTATGCAGACACAGCCGTTACGTTTAAGCAATAGCGGAGACTTAAAAGTTTACGAATCCCGCACGACTCAAAGATGTAAAATTTTTTCCCATGTTCTCAACAACGTGGTAACATATAACAAAATACATTATTTATTTTTAATATATATCAGTTGCTAACTAGAAAACTAATTAGCTTATCCTAGAACTCATATATTTGAGAATAGAGCCAGTAGCTAGTAAAATGATAACTATTTCGTGGTGCTAGAGAAACTTAATAGTGCTCAAGCATACATTATTCTGGTTCAGGGGAAAACTAACATGCAAAGATAAAAAAAATTACAAATAAGTATCTTGCCTTCAAACATCATAAATTTCCCTCTTTTGCAAAAATTGCAGGACCGGACTTTAAACTTATCAGACTGTGTCACTATCATCCCAATTAAATTGGTAAAACTATTTTTACATATGTAAATTAATTATAGTGAAATAAATCGAACTTTTGCTCATGTGTGTAGAGAGTATTGAAGAGTACGAATTCATGATAGCTAGATTCAATATTTGAGCTACATATATAGGTTTGTATGACAGTCGTGCTCTGATCATAAAAAGAATCTACAAACTTGAGTAACTATGAATCTCGTGCCAATAAACACTATGAATTATATATCAAATGCAATATGAGAACACTACCAGAATCCAACACTTTGCCGTGTGCCAGGAGCACACGGCAAAGGCCCTTTTACACACGGCTAAGGTTTTGCCGTGTGTTGCACTCGGTAAAGCGCACACGGCAAAGTTCAGCCGGCAAAGAGGGCCTTTGCCGTGGGCTAGATTCGGCACTCGCAAATGGTTTTGAAAAAAATATAAAAAGAGAGCAAAGCTGCAGCTGCAGGCCAGAGGCGTGGCCCCTGCTGCGCTGCTGCTACGGCCACGTCGCCGCCGCCGCTCCTCATGGCGCCGCCGCACCGAGGGGAGGGAGCTGGTGCCCACCGCCGCCGCACCTGGGGGAGGAAGAGGGAGGACCGCCGCCGAGGAGGAAGGCGGCCGCCGCCGGATCCCGTCGCCGGGGATAGAGACGGGGAGAGAGGGGCCGCCGCCGCACCTCCTCGCATCGGCCGCCGCCACCTCGCGCCAGTTGCGGCCGCCACCACCTGCGCCGGATGCCTCCACCTCGCGCCGGCCGCCGCCACCACATCGCGCCGGTCGCGGCCGCCACCACCTCGCGCGGGCCACCACCACCTCGCGCTAGCCGCCGCCACCACCTCGCACCGGCTGCCTGCCACCTCCTCTCATGCGGCTCCGCCGCACCTCGCCCCGCCGCTGTCCTCACTGCCGGTGAGCGGCGAGCGGAGGGAGGAGGGGAGGGGAGCAGAGGAGGGGCCGCTGTGCCGCCGTAGCTCGCCACCACCTTCACGCCGCCACCACGCCGCGGGATCTGGCCGCCACCGCTGGAGAGGAAGTAGAGAGAGAGAGGAGGAGGAGGAGAGAGGTGGGAGAGGAAGAGACGAGTGGTGGGAAGAATGAATGGAGGAGGAGGGAGCGGTGGGGATAAGGCCGGGGGAGGGGGGGTTGGGGATCGAGGGGCCAAGCTGCGTTTGCCATGTGCGTGTAAAAAAAATCACACGACAAAGATTATTTGTCGTGTGTCTGATAAAATGCACACGACAAAGACTCTTTGCCGTGTGCCGGTTGGCTCTTTGCCATGTGCTCAAGAACAAACACAAGGCAAAGAGCCGATTTCCGGTAGTGGAAGAGGGGGCAACAAAACATCTCTACACTACTAGAGAAACTCCCATTCGTATCAGCTCATTTTTGCTCGCAATAAATGAGTTGACACGAATAAGTCATTCATATCGGTGTATATTAGAGCTAACACCAATAATACCTCGTACGTGCCGGTCCTAAATATAGCCGGCACAATAACTTATCATTCGCATCAGCCCGAAATTGAGCCGCCATGAAAATCGCATCATTTGCGCTGGCTCGAAATTGAGCCACCATGAATAACTCATCATTCGCAACTAACCCGAAATTGAGCCTCTCATGTATGGACTTGGAAATCTAAAATGGAGTCCATATAAAGTCGGTGGCAGCCGTCAGAAATTGGTGCAATCCTGCTATCCGAATCCACTTCGCACAATTGCTCTCCCCTTTTGATCCACTACATCATTCCTAAGGAAAACAAGAGTGCATGTCACTAGGCCACAAACGATTTGGCGTGACGGTCAAATCGTATCTGTGCTGGCGGGTGAGCCGCCCGCCAGCAATCGTCTGCCAGCATAAATGGCTATTTGTGCTGGCGGGCGCTCACCCGCCAACACAGATCCAGCTATGCTGGCGGGCAATTAAGACAGCCACCAGCGCAAATGGCCTCTCTCCTGGCGGCTGCTTCCATCGCCCGCCAGCACTAATGGGTGCACAACAAAAAAAATATTGCCGCTGCCGGCTGCTGCCGGCCGCAGCTAAAAAAAAAATCTCATGCCCAGAGGCCAGCAGCCAGCCACCCGCGAAGGAATTGATGCGAAAGACAAATTATTAGTACACGAAATTGATGCGAAGAAAAAAAATATGAGTCAAATCAAATCAAGTTAGTAGTACACGAAATCGATAGGAAGGAATCCAATCCTTAGGCCGTGTTTAGTTGCTGAAAAGTGGAGAGTGAAAAGATTTCGGGAGCACTGTTACACTTTTCACCTTTTGGGTTGAAAAGATTTCATCCGAAATCTGTCAGTGCTGCCAGCAGCAGAATGACAGATTTGCCCATATTGAATGTACACAAGTCATTTGCATGGCTCCTGCATGCTACCAAGCTGCAGTCAGTAAATCTGCATGCAAGCCATGCAGATGCTCAAACAGCTGAAGAACCCACACAAATCACATGAAGTATTCAACCACAGTCCCATGTCCATTTATTCAAACAAAAAGTTCATAAACATATGGTTTCGAAACAGTTTAAGACACATATAACGAACTCGCACACAATGTTCAGAACAAACAAACGAATGTGAAGCAAACTAAGAAATGGAAACCAAACAGCCGCACAAATTTACAAGTCTCATACACGTCCAGCACGCGTCGCTAGACCCAAAGCGATTGTCTCACGAATGGCATTCATCTCGGCACTTCGCTCCCTTGTAAGGGCAGGAACATGAGGGGGTTGATCAGCTGCAGCTTGTGGTGGCACATAATTCACATCGCGATCCAAGTAGTCAAAGTGCCTATCACTATAACCACTAAGCCTGATGAAATTATGTAGCACACAGCAAGCCAGCACGATCTTGCTTTGTGTATCAGGTGGATAGCAAGGAATCCCTCTCAATATACGCCACTTCATCTTCAACACTCCAAACGACCTTTCTATCACATTTCTAAGAGATGAATGCGCATAGTTGAAAAGCTCCTTTTTACCTCTCGGTTCGTTTGCGTTTTGATACTCTTGGATGTGGTACTTCGTCCCCTTGTATGGTGACAGGTACCCGGTTCTGTTTGGGTAGCCGGAGTCCACCAGATAGTACTTCCCTGCACCAGCAGGAGCAACCTGTAAGTGTGAAGTTCATACATTAGATAGATGTGAACACAAAGCAAGTACGACAGTACCTGCTGGGGGATGAGGAAAGCGATCGCCGTATTCATCCAAAGCACATTGAAAAACTGTCATATCATGTGCAGACCCAGGATATCCAGCCAGAACAAATGTAAATACCATGTCAAAGTCACAAACAGCCATCACATTTTGTGTCGTCGTCCCCTTCCGACAAATGTGTTTAACAAAATTATCTGTGGGCACCAACACTGGAACATGACTCCCATCTATGGCCCCTATACATCCATAGAACAAGGGACTGAACCTACGCTGCCTCAGCCTCTCATGTAGTGTGCTAAAGCTCCTGTCCTTAGGATTAATGATGTCATTTGACATATTTACTAGGGAGTCCAAAACCTTGTAAAACAAGTTGTGAACTGTGGCTAGGGACCTGTCAAATCTGTCCTCAGCTTGCCTAACACCCTGTGGAGCGCCTACAATCCACAAGAACAATGCTAAAGCCTCTATGGATGTAGACTTGGAACTACCACTTAGGCCATATTTTCAACCAGCAGTTCATGTAGGTGACAGAACAGATCAGGACCCATTCTAAACATGTTGTAGCAAGCTTTGGGTTTTGTCAGCCTCCTTTGTACCCAGTCCAATCCACTAAGACCTTCACCAACTTCCCTATATGCTGACCTACTTAAGTACTTGGAAGCATGAAGGCCACAGTTATACATACCGTACATGACCTCTGAGGTTGTGTCCTCCATGAACCACTGCATCATTATGTCAAATTCGTCATCAGAATCTTCTTCATCGTCTTGAGCAGGGTCAGGCAGAAGACCTCCACGTCGTAGGAGTGGATTCCCTCCAACAAGGCCAGAACGACCAAGTCCAGGAAGCCTTGGAGCAAACATCCTGTCAAAACACACCATCAATACAATTTCAGGTTCTGTTATACCAAAACAAGTAGCAAAACAGCAGGATGCTACAGAACAAGCAGCAGCCACACATGCACAAATAATGGTACTACAGGATGCATATGAACAAGCAAAACAGTAGGATGCATATCAACAAGTAGCAAACTTTGGTACTGCTAGAAGGTAAATAGTTATCATCATTGAAAGGTGTTACTACATAATTTCATATTCAAACTACAACTTACATAGGTGCAGCAGGAAGCACTGCCCCTTCGTCATGACCTTCATGTGCCTGATCAGCTTCACCTTGCTCATGGCCTTCAACATCTACACCTGGGTCTTCACCTTCTGCTCCTTGAGCTGCACCATGCTGCTGACCATCTGCGCCTTCAGCTGCACCCTGGTCTTGACCTTGTACTCCTTCCCACCTTTCCTGTCAACCAAAAAGGAAACTACATCAGCTAGGTCCTTCTCAGCACATCGCTGCAGGACCTTTTCCCAATTAAGCACTAGGTCCTTCTCAGCACATCGCTGCAAGACCTTATCCAAGTTCTCGAGACAGTGATCAAAAGTTTTCCATAGACAGAGAAGTCGTCCATGAATACTTCCATGATATCTTCTATCATGTCTGAGAATATGGACATCATGCACCTCTGGAATGATGCGGGTGCATTACACAACCCAAACGACATTCTACGATAAGCATACGTTCCATAGGGGCATGTGAAAGTTGCCTTGCTCTGATCATCGGGATGGATAGGGATTTGATGATAACCAGAGTACCCATCAAGGAAACAAAAGAAAGAATGATTTGCCAGTCACTCAAGCATCTCATCAATGAAGGCAACAAAAAATGATCTTTCTTTGTGGCCTTGTTAAGTTTTCGATAGTCAATACACATCCTCCACCTAGTAGGAAGACGTTTGGCTATAGCTTCGCCGTTCTCATTAGGAACGATCGTCATTCCTCCCTTTTTGGGCACAACCTGAACGGGACTTACCCACTCGCTATACGGCACAGGATAAATGATCCCGACGTGTAGGAGTTTCAGGACTTCTTTCTTTACGACTTCCCTCATCGCATTGTTTAGCCTTCGTTGAGGCTCCCGTGTAGGTGAAATTTCAGAGTCTATCGGAATGCAATGGGTGCAAAGAGCTAGGCTAATCCCCCTTTAGGTCTTGGAGAGAATATCCAATAACGGCTTTGTGTTTCTCTAGGATGGCGATGGGCCTCTCGGATTCCTCGTCCGTGAGTTGGTTGCTAATGATTACTGGAGACTCGGTGTCACCATGGAGGAAGGTGTAACGAAGGCCTATGGGTAAAGGTTTCAGTTCGATTGGGGGTTTAGAGGAGTCTCACACTCAGATATATCCATGGGCTCGGAATCGTCCTCCTCGTCAAGAGGAAGTCTTTAGCGTCTTCCTCTAGACGAGATTCGGTTGAGTCAAACATGAGAGTTCCCTTAACCTCCTCAACCATTTCGGTCTCTGGGAGAGGATCCGTCTGTGTGTTCTTAACACTGGTGATCTTGACGGAGAATTTATCCTTCCCATAGCGGATTTTAGCTCTCCTTGCGTTCAGGCATCTACGAGCAACTTCTCGATAGGATGTCCGATCATGAGATCAAAGTCAGAGACTTCGAAGACATGAAAATCAAGGGTTGCATCCGCATCTCCGTGTCTAATTGACACGTTCTTCAACATCCCAATCCCTTCCAAAATTTCATCAGCGGTGTCTTAAAGAAGGTGTCAGTTTGGACTAATTGTTCGTCTCCCAAAAGATGCAAGGCATAATTTTCAGAAATGATGTTAGCTCCAACCCTGGGACTATATAGGGCTCTTAACGAATTCCCCCTTATGTCGCATGGGAGAGTCGATGGAGGGGAGTTGATCCATAGAACTTCTGACGATAGCTCCAGCCCACTC
This sequence comes from Urochloa ruziziensis, assembly GCA_015476505.1. Classification (NCBI taxonomy): domain Eukaryota; kingdom Viridiplantae; phylum Streptophyta; class Magnoliopsida; order Poales; family Poaceae; genus Urochloa; species Urochloa ruziziensis. The sequence continues at coordinate 18,235,400 of CM027120.1, forward strand.
GATCACTCATGAGTCATAATGACAGTCAGCTCCCGTATAGATTCCTTAAGGAAGTAAACTTCCTGAGGATCGTAGGTAGGGACAGAATTCCTTAGTTTCCCTCGAGAACGACTCGAGGTACTTGGATGAATATCAAAAAGATCATCCTCGAATCGAAACGGCATGATCAAATGCTGAATTTCTTCTTCCTTTGATGCCTGTGGTTCAGGCAAAGACTGAGCAGCTGGTTCTATATGTGAAGAGGATGAAGCAATGGGCTCGACTGCTAGCAAGTCCTTATGTGTAGATGGGTGCTTTCTCGGGAGATGTCGATATGATTTTCGAATGTAGGTTCCTCTGCGATCGTGTTTAAGAGTACCTTCGGCTGGGGTTTTAAGAATGAATGGCCCTCCAGCAGCCACGTCTAGATAGAGTGCGGATTCCTTGTCAAGACCATCATAGAAATGCTCAAGGAGCACATGCTCGGGTATTGACAAGTCAGGGCCAGAATCTGACAAAAAGGTCCTCAAATACTCCATACAAAGTTGAGATCCTCTCTGTGATCAAAATGAGAGAAGAGATGCATTAGAAAAAAAAGAAAGGAGACAAATGCTCCAACAAAGGAAGAAAAGCATCTTAAAATTATGAGAGAGAGAACAAGGAGTCCCAAGACCTTTGAGCATAAACATCTTCTCCCTCTCCACTTGAAAACCCATGAATTCCAAAGACCGGAATTTGACTGAGTGCCATCGCTTGCTAACCACTCTTCGACTCAACAATACAAGTAACCTAGGTATGCCACTTTGACCATTCCTATAAACTCCACTTCAGCCTTAGAGTAGGAAGAGTTGGTCACTCTTGACCAAAAGTGAGGATTAAACACCTTGAGTGACTCGAGAGTACCATCGGGGAATGATTCAAACCAGCTTTTGAAAAATAAAAATTCATATCTCCGAGATGGAACGTGAAAAGCTGCAGGAAATACTTTGAAAATGACCTTTCAGGCTCTCAACAGCCCAAGGCAGGCGTGAACTTATGCAGCCCCACATTGAACCATGGTATGAGTTCTCTTTTATGCCAATTTATTCAAATGATTTGTTGAGTTTTGGCTTGAGCACAAGGTACCTAAAGGGTATACACATTGAAGCAACTCCTGACCCGCTGAACCCAGAGTTTAGCCTTGCTCGAGGACGGGCAAGAGTTTAAGCTTGGGGGCATGTTGACGGCCATTATAACCTTGTAGTGACCGTCAACATTTTGGTAAAATGAGGATGATCATACCATGTTCCATACATAAACATGTTTTTACTGACCAATTCCACAAGTTTTGGATGAGTTGTGTTTGCAGGATAAATCAGGAGAAACCAGGGCCAAACCTGGCATAAAGCTAGGCTGAACCAGCCTAACCCAGGCCGACCGGCCTCCCCTGGCCACTTCTGGCCACGTCACTGATCCACAAGCTAAGTTAAGCATCCAAGACGATCAGGAGACGTGCACTTGATGTCGGTTTGATCCAAGGACCCGAAAGGCCTAGAGTGGTAGACACATGGATTGAAGGGCCCACAACCTAGGATTCTCGGATAGCTTCAACTAAATGGAACTGTTACCGACTTCAGGAGAGCATCAGGACCATTCCTGCAAAGGTCGGTGCCAAGTGGCACCAGGACCAGGCCGGCCGGCCTAGATGAGGCTGACCGGCCTCCTTCTGTGGCCGCCATGTCTCCCCCCTCGCGTGAAGCCTAAGCAGGTCCTTAGCTTGCTAATGACGCTGGGATCCACCCCCTGGAGGCTATAAAGGAGCGCTCATCCACCTTGGAAGACACACACCACATTTCTCAAGTTTATACTTGAATGGAGCTCTTGTATCTTTTCCATTTCTTAGATTAGGATTAGAGTTGGGAGTAGAGTCGAGTCGAGCTTAGCTCGGATCTTCGGAGTTCTTGTAAAGCTCTTGTATCCTTTCCTTCATTTGAAGAGTTTATCAATACAATTACTTTCTTACTTCAGAGCTTAAGTTTATCTTTGGTCTCTTTATTCTTGCTCTTTTAGAGTAAAGATCTTGCTCTCTTTAGAGTAAAGTTCTATCCCTCTAGTCTTAGTGTAGAGTTTAGTTTAGCTCTACCGGGCTTTATCTTGCGGGTTTGCTCTCCTTGAACGGGCCGTAAGACGCCTTAGGGAAGACGGGGATTTCTCTTGATAGGCCTCAAGAGAAATCTTAATCATCGAGTGCAGACATGGTGTCTAGCTTGTTGATTAACTAGGAAGTCTGTTGCACCACACGGTACTGCAGTGGTAGGCAGCAGGTGGTGACAGTCCTATCCGTCCTTCATAGTCCACCACGTTCGGGTGTATTCATAACAATAGTGTTGAGCCCGGAGAACCCCTTCTCTCACCCCGTTCTGAGGTTCTCCCGTTCTAGCTGTCAAAGCAAGCTCTGTTCGCGGTATCTAAGCTAGAGTCTAGGTTAAGGGTAGAGTTCCTTTTGCTCTGAGTTAGGAAGTGTCTAGGTCCGGTCTCTCCCAACGTCTTTCCTTTTCTTTAGAATTAGGTGCTCCTGTGTTGTTGGTCTTTTAGACCTTCTACCTGGTCATTTATTTGACCATTACCCCCAAACCTTAGAGTTTGTGCCCCTGGGTTTTGTGGCTTGATATTTCTGGTAAGATATATCATTTCATTCTTCAATACACTTTAACCACTCTGCTTCCCTACGGAAATATAAATATGATACCCTGGGACAACTCCCTAGGTGAAGTGCTACAACGAGATATATTTGTGTGCTTGCAGAATCCTTTTGCTAAAACGTGATGCTAAGGAGTGCCAACACCGACCTCTTATCACACTCACCCGTTTATGTTCAAAGTTCATTAAGTTTTTCATGAATGAGGTGAGACTATCCATACCTAAAGGCCTCGCTTCAACTTGGTTGGCAGAGGTGCCTTCTTTCTGCTAGTCTTGGATCATGGAGCAGCGCACCTTCCTTGGTTGAAATTCAAACTTCTCCTCATTCCCAGTTGATGTCGAGTCGGATTTCTCCAGCACCCACATTGATGTGTGCGTCTGCGGTGTTGAGGAATGGCCGTCCCAAGATGAGAGGCGACTCCTTGTCGACATCCATATCGAGTACCACGAAGTCGACGGGGATGAAGCAATCCCGAATTCGCACCGGAATGTCCTCAGTGATCCCCGCCGGGTGTCTTACGGGTGAATCGGCTAACTGCAACTGCATTGGAGTTGGAGACAAGTCTGTATAGTTAAGGCGATCAAAAACTACCTTGGGCATAACGCTAACGCTAGCCCCGAGGTCGTAGAGAGCATGCTCGAAGCGATGTGCTCCGATTGTGCAAGTGATGGTGGGACACCCTGGGTCCTTCTTTTTCTCAGGAAGCCTGTTGAGTATAGCTACACTACACTCCTCAGTGAGCTTGACCACTTCTGTAGTGGGCATCGGCCTCTTGTTGCTGAGGATGTCCTTTATCTTGCACACGTGGGCACCTGCATAGCCTCAAGCAATGGAACATGGATTTGTACCTTTTGGATCATTTCCACGAAGCGAGCGAACTGCTCATCTACTGTTGGCTTCCTTCTTTGTTGATGAAATGGGAGGATGTCGAGGTTGAACGTATCACTTGGTGGTACATCTTCTCCCGATGTCTCCTTTTCCCGGGGCTCTTTCCTTGCCAGTGGAGGCTCTTCTAAGCCTCCTTCCCTAAGTCCTTCATTCTCCTTGGTGGGTACCTTGCCCCTACTTGTCTAGCTAGGATACGACGGGTCGTGGGTAGCCTTACCTCCCCTCGTGGTCACTGCGCTAGCGCTTTCACGAGTGGCTGTGGACTGTCCTGATACTCCGCCATACCCTGGCAAGGGAAGGGCAGCCAGTTGTGCTAGACGTGATTCCATTGTATTGTTAAAGTTCAGCTGGCTCATCAGTGATCAAGAGATCCCATCAAGCTTGATGTTGAGACTTTCTAAGGATTTCCCATGAGAGACTAGCTTCTTGTTGAATTCTTCGTTAATCCATGCTTGGCCTAAATTGAGATCCTTGAGGGATGGCTGATTATGGTTGAAAGAGCTACCATGATTGCCTCCTTGATAGGGGCGCGATTGATTCCACCTTTGTTCTCCTTGTGGTCGATACTCATGGTTGCCATTCATGTACAACACATCATCGTGGGTGATGAGGCAATGACTCCCTTAGTGCCCAATGTTGCCATAGATGTCACAAGTATTGTGAAAATCCATGGACAAAGTTGCATTGGTCATGGCGGCCTTCTCTTGAGTGTGATCTTCCACCTCCTTCGTGAGGAGGTCTAGTTTGGCGGCAAGCATATCTGCTTCCTTAACGGTATGCGTACCCCGTTGGTGGGGCTGTAGTCTTTCAGAGTCTTTTACCTGTATGCCATTAAGAAAGTTGGTGCTTACTTGTGTGCCACTAAAAAGTTCGCAGACACATGTATGACATCGCGTAAACTTTTCTTTGCCTGTGTGCCATTCCGTCCGCCTGCTATTATAACCTAGACCTGACATGTGGGATCCACCTATTGGAAAAGTCCATTATACCCCTGAATCCATCTCCATCCGTGCGACTGTCTCCCCCATCTGAGCACCCCCATCGAGTGGTCCTCTCCAGGCCGCCGTCAAGGACCGACGAGGTCCGCCGCCGCCCGGCACCCCTCCTCCGGCCGCGGTGCGTGTAGAGATTGGTTGGGCATCGCGGCAGCCGCATCAGGTCACAGAGCTTGGGATCCTGATCTATCAAGTACCTAACCTTGTCCATTACCTTTTTCCTCACGATCTGGGTGTCCCTACGCATGAAGAACTCGATCGATCAGGCTGTAAGTATACAACGCACTAGTAGCTAGCACCAGAACTAAAAGGGAAGGAAGGCATACGAATGGATTCGGGCCACCTGAGTTGTGAGTGGGTGTGCACGTGGAAGATGGTGCGGATGACCTCGGTGCAGTGGGGGTCGGCGTCCATGACGGACGGACGGGCATCTATTCGCGAATCAGCCTGGGTGGGATGGACAGCGGCGAGCTCATCGAGCTCTATCCGGTCGCAACTGCCCGCCCAGCCGCGTGCGCCGGCCGCGCCCGCCCCTTGCACGTGCCCTGTTTCCATGCGACCGTGAAAGAAAGAAGAAGGGAGGTTAGGGATGACAAGTGGGCCCGTAGGAGGGCAAAATATTCTATTTACACCTCCGTTAGCCTCTGTTAGGACTTCTTCCGTCCACAATGGCACACAAGTAAAAGAAATTTTACGCGATGGCATATATGTATCTACAGACTTTTTAGTGGCACACAGGTAACCATCAACTTTTTTAATGGCACATAGGTAAAAGACTCAGTCTTTCATTACTCCACCCTTGACTGGATACTATCTTCTCGATTAAAGTATTAGCGGCTTTAGGGGTCAGCGAGAAGAACGATCCGTTAGCAGCAACATCGATATGGCTCCGGGCTGTTAGAAGCAGCCCATTATAAAATGTTTGAAGAATCAGCCAGTCATCGATCCCTTGATGAGGACAGGCCAAGATATACTCTTGGAACCTTTACCATGCCTCTGAGATTGACTTTGATGCAGCTTGCTAAAAACTCAAAATTCGTCCATGCAGAGCATTGGTTTTGCCCAACGGGAAGAACTTCGTGAGGAACGCAGCCGAACATTTTTCCCATGTTTCAATCTCTGCATGGCTCGTGTAGAACCACTGTTTTGCTCTTCCAAAGAGGAAGAACGGAAATAGGTAGAGACAGAAAGCATCTTCGCTTACTTCTTTAATGACAAAGGTGCTGCACAACTCAAGGAACTGTTGCAAATGGGCAGTTTGCGTCCTCATTGGCTTTCCCACAGAATGGGTTAGCCTGTACCATCTTGATAAGTCCTGTCTTGATCTCGAAGTTACCGTTCCCAACATCCACATTAGGACCTTTCGGTACCTGAGTGGAGGAAAGAGCGGAGAACTCACAAAGTGTCCTCTGGGCCATAGCTAACTGTTGGCACTCCTTAGCCTAATGAATCTGCAAGCGCACGGAGACCATTGTAGCCTTTCACTAGGGGAGTAAAAACTTAGATGTCAAATTCAAGAAACGGCAGGCACGACTAGCCTAGAATTTTCTAACCGGACCCACAACGGAGCCAAAGGATAAAAGGGTAGAAAGCTTAACCTTAGTTAGCTCTTCACTACTCCAGCAAATGTATCTCTATCTAACCTGGTTTGCTTCGACGGCTAGGGCGGGAGAACCGTAGAATAAGGTGAGAAATGGGGGGCTATTTCCTAGCCCTAGCAACTATTGTTATGAGTACACCTAAACGTGATGGAGTACAAGGGACGGACAGGACTGTCACCACCTGCCGCCTACCACAACTGTTCCGTGGGGTGCAACACAACCCTCGGCAGCTAACTAGCACAGGCACTACGCCTAAGCTTTCAGCCACTGACATCCACCAAACACGAAGGGCTTATGAGGAAATCTCAAATGGGCGTCGCTGTCACCCATGCAGACAAGAGATCCCGCAGACCAATGATAGGAAAGATAAACTGCTAAAAGTGTAACAATCCGCAAATTTGCAGTCTGTTACTTGTAATGAAAAATCAGAATTTAAAAATTTTTGTGTGAATTGTTGTGAGACACAACTAGTTTACAATATAAGTTAATTGCTCTCTCTAAAATTCCTAGTAACTAAATTCGTACACAAAATGTTTTCATACCAAGCATGTGTGATTTGGATTGTATCCGGAATTGTGGAATTCCATTTAGATTTGGTTTGAATATTTTCGAATCTTGCTCGAGTGGAGTTTGTATTTGAAATCCCTTTCAAATACAAACTTAAAGTTAACCTAGCTAACCCCTAACTCTCGTGGGCCTCTAACTTCCAACCCACCTAACTTTACCAGCCCAACTTACCCCCTCAGCCCGGCCTACCCCTCTCCACCAGGCCGCTGGCCTCTACCTACGCGCGGCCCAGCTAACCTCCCCAGCCCACACAGCCCCGTGGCCCGCTAACCCTTTCCCCTCGGCCCAACAACTCCAGCAGCCCAACTCCTCCCGCTCGACCCGACACCACAAACCGCGCCTCCCTCTTCACTCCCACTAACGCGTGGACCCCACGCGCCAGCTTTCCTCTCTCCCTCTCGCCTCTCCGCTTTTCCCCTGCCGAGCAAAAGCAGCGCAGCGCAGCGCCGCTCCTGCCTGCCGCCACCCCCGCGCCACGACAAAGAAATGGGAGGTGCCCCGCCTTGACCCCGCCGCGCACCCCCTTGACTCAAACCCTAGGCGCGCCGCACTTCTGGAAGCTTCCCGCAGGGAAAATCCCCAGCTTGCCCCAGTCGCCGGCTGGCCCGCACGCCCACGTCGGCTATCACATCAATCCCGCCTCGCCAAACCCTAGCTCACCCTCTAGGATCGTCCGCCATGTGTCCCTGAGCGCGTTCAACCGCTCCGCAGCCGTCCATGCCCTCCTGATCACACCCCCTCCCCCCCCTCCCCCGAGAGTTCCCTGCCGCCGCCATCTATAAAGCCAAGGGCGCCGCCGCTCCTGTGCCCCAGCCACACCCCTTTGGGGTTTTCACCCAGCGTCGCCACCAAGAGGAAGAAGGGAGGGGGAAATCGAGGAGGGGACGGAGGGACTGCCCGCGCAAGAAGGAAGAGCGCCGCCGCCGCCGACGGACTGGAACGCCACCGTCACCACCGAGCGCCAACCGTTGAAGACGAAGACGCCCGAGCGGAACCGCGAGGAGGAGAGCACAAGCCTGCCGTCGTCAAGACCAGACCGCCCATGTGCACCTCAAGCCCGCGACGACGCCACTTCACCGCCGCCATCGCGCCTTCCCCGCCACTGCAGCGACGCCGTCCCGGAGCACCGCCGTCTGCGTCGAGCCTGCTCCGCTTTGCCCTTCAACGAGCCCACGGTGAGCCTCGACCTCAAGCCTTCGCCTTTACCCCCACTCTGCCCTGCTCTGCTTTGTTCCTACTGCGCCGCGCTCTTGAGCCGGCCGAGCGCCGCCACGGACAACCCACCGTGGCCACGTTGCGGTCCAGGCAAGACCTGCGCCCGGTATGTACGCTCCTCTGTGCGAGGGACTTCGAGCCCTCCTCTTTCCTCTTGTGCATCCCGTCGCCATTGCGCGACACCACCGCAGTCGGAGCTGGGCATCCCTGCGTGTGCACGGTGCCCGTCCACGCCACCCACCTAGCTGCCGTGCCCCGCGCGCCGCTCTGACCCTTTTATTGCCTTGTGGCACCGCCTCGCCCGGAGTAATCCCGTACCCGCGGGCCTGAACGCCACCAGCCGAGGCGAGTCCCGGAAGGGTCCCGTGCCCGCGAGTGCGCCCCTGCCGCCGCTCGCCGTTGTCCAGTCCCGACCGGCCAAAACAAGACCAAGAACCTACACCTAGGCCTTCACCCTACCTGCGCCGGAGCTTCACCGACGCCGGCCGACCCCGGAGGATTGCCGCGCCGCCATCCAAGACCCGCCGGCCGCCGCGGACATCGACCCTGGCTCTTCCTCGAACACCTCGTGCGCACCTTCGCCCCAAGCCATAGGATCTGGCCGCACAGCCGCTAGCCACAGGGGATCTGGACCCAGCCACATAGCGATCCCGTGGACCCGGTCTTCATGAGCCACCCTCACGGCTCACCGTAGACCGAATCCACACTGCCGAGCCCGCCCTTTTAATAAACCCCTGCTCTTTTACACAAAGGCCCATGATCTACCTTTTTCTTCTACAAGAACACCCCCGTGTTTTGCACTTGAACCCCTGGACCAGATCTTTTGGCCGGCCGCCACGTCGATTCCACGCGGGCGCCACGTCTGCGCCACGCGTGCACCACCTCGACGCGACGTGGCCTGCCGCGTTGGCGTTGCCCGTTGACTGGTCAACGTTGACCAGTCAACGCCGACGTCATCCTGGGCCCCATGACGACGTCAGCAAAACCCGGCCGCACTGCACTTTTGCATTTTAGTCCCTGACCTTTGCTGAAATTACAAATAGGTCCCTAGGAATTTACATATAGGTCCTTCCACCCTGACAGTTTTACATTTAGGCCCCTAGTTGTTTTATTTTCATTTTCAGAATCGTTTTAAAGTCTAGAAAAAGGATTTAAGCTTCGGAAAATCATAATAAATCAACCGTAGCTCAGAAAAATATGAAACCAGTTTCTATATTTTTCTAAAATCATGACTAAGCCTTTTGTGTACTGTTTGGGTTTATTTGAATCTCTTTCGCTTCTGGTTTGGTTCTTAATTGATATTCATCTGCTAGTAGATGCCGATATTTATTTATGTATGCGTCCTATAGGATCCCCGGAGGACCCGGACTTCTTCGACGACGTCGACTACGTTGAAGACGAAGATAAGGACGATACTCCAGGTTCACACTCATCTGATACTTTTTACCTATTAGGCATTGCAAGTAGAATTGCTAGCGCTCTATTGCATTGATGAGATGATGATGAGCCCGTATAGCCTATTTATATATCCTGATTCCTTGATTGCCTACTACACTAATATATATGATATGCTATGCTTGCATGTGTGGGATATAGTGGTGGTTTAGAACCTCTTGGCGTGAGTATTTTGGGATGGGAAAACTTGGAGAGTTTTGAACCCCCGGCTAGAGTAAGCAGACATTAACCGACCCTCGGGTCGAAGAGGAACTTTAGACACCTCATGGAGGGATTTGAGGAGAAGGCGGGCTATACCTATGAAGGTTGCCGATGGAGGACTTTGCTGCTCTGGTCTAGACGTATCGGTTGAAATATGCTTCGCGGGACTATGTAAACGTGCGCATCGCTTATCCCTATGGGAGGGGTTCCAGCCATTCTCTTTCTCGGTGGTACCAGTCCTGAGGGAGTAGTGTGTTAGGATTGGGCGGTTTCCAAACATGCCCATGGGACATTCGGGATGGTCGGCGCCCGGCGATTCTCGCCCTTTGTTTCCGAGACTCTCAACGCATGTGTGGTGTTGGAGACTCACGATCCCGGACTGTGCGGGTTTACTCGACGGGTCCAAATCCTGGAATTCAGGTTGGTGTGTCGGTGTTCTACCGTCGATCCTACCGAGGGGTATCCCGAGGTAGTAGATTTCAGGTGGGTTTTCTCCGAGATCAGGGACGCAATGGCTACACAACACAAGGTTTAGACAGGTTCGGGCCGCCGAGATAGCGTAATACCCTACGTCCTGTTTGGTGGTTTGTATTGCGTATGGATGTAATGTGTGTCTCTCTGTTGAGAGACTTGGTGGTTCTCCCTGAGTCTACCGATCTAGGCACCCTGCCCTCCATTATATATCCCAGGGAGCGGGGAACTAGTCGGTTACAATGTTGGAGTCCTAATAGGATTGAGTCCTAGTAGGAGTCCGACTTCTTATTTCCTTCCTTCGAGTGGTTTCTCTATGGGTACTGGGGTTCCATGACCAACAAGCCCCCGAGCGCTTCATTGCCGAGTTCTTGTTATCAACCGAGTACTTGCCAAGTTTATCGAGTACTTTCTTGAGTGCTTCGAGTGCTTTCTTGAGCTTCTGCTAGTTCCTCGAGTACTTGTCTTGTCGATCTTGGAAAGTCCTTGGTTGACACGAGGCTGTGAGGTGCTCATGCCCTGTTGATCTTGATCATCTTGTAGTCTTCAATTTTCAATATGGGGTACGGCAAAAGTCGCACTCCATATGGAGTAGCCCCCGAGCCTTAGGTTGAGTTGAAGAATCAGGCTGAGGGTCCACAGAATCTTGAATCTTCGTCTTGTCTTCAAATGTGCAATTTGAAAAATTACACTTGATATCAAGTAGCCCCCGAGCCTTGGTTTGAATTCGTAGAATCGAGCCGAGGGTCTTGATTTGAGTCTTCATTCTTCGTCTTGAAAAATCAACAGTCGTTGTATATCGCCTATCAGCCCCCGAGCCTTGAAATGATTTAGAATAACCAATTCAAGGGTCCAGCGAGCTTAGTGTTCATCGAATCATCTTGGAGATCATCATCCGAGTGGTAATTTGCGCCCAGAAATAATGGTCACATCGAATCTTGTTCTAAGAAAAATCAGAAAAACCCGCTTATCCCGGGACGTCTCCCAGAACAGTGGTTAAGCCGATATTCTTTTCCCAAAATACCGAAGGCCTCTTAATTTAGGTTGCAAATACTCCTTCAAGTCTTGTCAATCGAGTGCTTTTCTTGCACCCAGCCCTCGAGCATAGGAGCATGCAGAGATGCGTCGAGTAGTATGTAGTCGAAATAGCCACCATTAATAGAGTAGCAAAACAGAGGAGGTCGTGGTTGACTTGTCACGCCGCGATCTCTCCCCAGAAACAGGAGTCAGGTGCCAATGTAGTCGTGGCGCCATCATTGGTACTTGGCGACTCGAATATGCTGGAGAAATGCAACTAGGTAAGCCTGATGGCAAACCGAGTTGTAATTTTAGCGTCAGCCCCCGAGCATGGAAGCTGGCGAAGATGTGATAGCACGCTGCGCGGCCTAGAGAGTTGTCACCTGAAAAAAGACAATTAACACATTATGTAGTACATATTGTGAAATATTCAAAATACCGAAATTGTATCCAGTAAGAGAATAGAGCGCCAATTCTTGGGTATGCTGAGCTCTTATTAGGCCATGTATTCTCCCGAGTAGTCCACCTGTTACGTTTAATCACCATGGTCTCGTACTGCCTTACCTCATATGTATGAGTCGCTCATGTTTGTATGAGTCGGTTAGGTTCTGACTGAAACTCAAGGTTTCACGGATTAAGGTATTTGCTACTCGAGAAGAATAACGACCATTAAGAGAAATCAGCGAAATAAATAGTCGACTGTGCGACAAAGAGGATGCAGACTTATAAAGCAGTCGGCAAGAGCGCGTTTTGTGCGCGAAGTAGTCGGTGTAGCCTCCGAGAGTAACTGCGTAAATCTCGTTGAGAGGCATACCCGAACAAAGTAGTCGGCGCTTGGCCAATCTTGTTAGAACAAGATAGAGAATTTAATAAAAATAATTGAAACAAGTAACTTAGCTTGATTCGTTGCCGTTTGTCGATGAATTAGACTAGTCGGAGTTTATTCCGACTAGTTTGAATGCGTGAGAGCCGTCGCGAGTAGTTTCGGATTAACCCGAGTAGTTGATGTCGGCGGCGGCGCAAGTTGGAAGTAGTCGAAGTCATCGCCAATGCATCGCAGCGTAAGCGGGAGCTGCGTAGAGTTGTTGGTGAAACTTGCCTCTGTGCTGTCACTGTGGTGCATGCTGAATCATCTACCTCTAGTAGCTTCCCTTGCATGCGTATAGCTGAACGCTTCACGTAGCTCTCATTCGTGTAGCAATTTATACTAATTTTGTTCCAGCGGCACCAGCATACAATTGGTAGCATGTGTATCGCGATCGTCGAGGCCGAGCGGGCTGTATCCTTTTCCTGGTGGAACTCGCTTAGTCCAATTCCAAATCGGAGGGCCAGATTCCGACTCGGGTACGGGTTCTGCTGGAGACGATCAACTCCACGTAGATTTCAGTTTCCGTAGAGATATATCCATCGGAGTATTAATTGGTTGTAACAATCCGAATCAAATCCTGGACTCTTTGACTTCATGTGCTCCCACGACAACATCCTAGCTGCGTTGTGATCGAGTTGTGATCGATTTCGAACTTCGCCACATGGGATGCTTGTCGCCGAGAGGTAATCTGTGTGACAATCTAGGTGTTTAGTTAACTTAATCACCTGCTTAACCACTTGTCTTAAGTTAATTAAGAGTACCTTGGCCCCACCTAGATTTTCACTTAAGATAAGTTCACCCAAAATCCTTTTAATCTCGGTGAACTTTGGACCTTTGCTGGTTGGCATGACTTGAATTCAAAATTTCTTTTAAGAACTCAAAATGTGCCAATATGAAAGTTGTTCATCTTTTCATGGGACACAACTTTGTCAATATGGCCCTGGAGAGTTTTTGAGTGCTTCAGCCCCAAAAACCCAGTCAAAGCCAGCCAAACTCAAAAGTTCACGGCCGGCTGACACAGAAGTTCACCGGTTCTTCTCCTCAGTTTTCCCTCGAATCCATACACTTTTTCATAGGTCAACCTTTACAAAAGTTGTAGCTGGTAACCTGGGACACAACTTTGCTTTTTGGAGATTTTAAACTTCAGTTCAAAATTTCAGAGAAATTTAGGTTTGAATGGACGCCCGACATGTGTTCGACGAAAAGCCGGCGCTCCCCGGCGCCGCGCGTTCCAGCGCCCGACCGCGCCGCCACGCGGCAGCCGGTCTCTGACGCGGACGCCGAGGCCGCGCCCGCGCCTTAATTGCGCCGCGTGCTGTCCCCCGCTGTCCGCCCGGCCAGCGCCGTCCTGTCCCCCCGCGCCGTTCCGACCGGACGCGACGGGCGTTCCGCGCGCGCCACGTGGCCGCCGTCCACCCGCCGGCGAGCCGCTGCGCCACTGCCCCGACCAAGACCGGCGACAGGTCGCCGTGGACCCCAGCCCCTCGCCAACCCGTGCAGGAACCTTCCCGACCGGCCACCGACCCGCTCCGCCCAGCGCCGCCCCGCCGCGACAGGCCGCCGACCGGCGAGCCCTGTCCGCCGTGGCTGCCCAGCAGTGCGCCGCCCGAACCTCCGCGTGGCTGCTTCGCCGCTCCGATCCGCTATCCAAGCCTCGCCCTCGACCGCCTATAAAAGCCCCGCACCCCCGCACGCGAGAACCCCCTCCGCCGCTCGCCATTGCCGCCGCCAGGCCGCTCTCCGCCGCTCTCCGCCGTGCGTGCTGCTCCGCTGCCATCCAACGCCACCAGCGCTCGCCCACGCCCTCGCTCCGGCTCCCCAGAGCCCCAACTGCCCCTCTCCGCCACCGCCGTCGCCGGCATTGGGGGAGACAAAGCCTCCGCCGCGCCGCTCCGCCGCCCGCCGCCGTCACTCCACCTCCGGCCGAGCTCTCTGCACCAGGATCCACTCGAGGTGAGGCGGTGAGCAACCCTAGCATGTTCTCGTTGAGCCCCGTGGCCCCACATCGCCGGAATCCGGCCAACCCGCCGCCGGCCATGGCCCAGGGACCACATTGCAAAGCCACAAATCTTTTCAGGGGCCTTAGCGCAAGTTTCCACAGGCTAATATGTAAATAGATTGTTCAGATCTAGGATTCAAATCCTGAAATTTTAAAAATCGGTTAAAAATCGTAGAAAAATCAGAAAAATGCAAAACCAATTTTGTTGTACTCCTGGTGCTGTGCTCTACCTTTCCTAGAAAGCATGTATAGGTGTTTTCCTGTGTAGATTTTAAGTTAAGTTCAAATCTGTTCAAACTTGAATTTGTGCACATTTTGAAATCTATTGCCTTGTTTATGCTAGTTTTGGATATGTTGTAGCTGGTGAAGTATCTAGGCTGCTGTAAAAAGTTGGCACAAAGTTACACACTAGAATTTGAGTTATTAATTGTTTAGGCTGGCAGTGCACGTTTGGTTCAACATTTTTAATAATTAATCTGTGAAGCTTTCGGGCTCAATCTTTTTGCAGAAGCCCTGTGGTAACTTGATGAATGTCTGGTAAAAATTAGAGCGCAGTCTGAGCTGGCTAGCTTGCACTTTTAATTCATACCAGTTTAAACCTAGTAAATTCAAACAGCAGGATCTTTTGATCTTTTGAAGCTATCCTTTGGCATGTGAGCTTGTTTAGGCTAGGATAGGATTTGGTGAAATTCTAAGGACCTGTTGATGATAGTGTGATTTATTAGAATTTATTCTTAATGATAGTGTGCTGTTCTTGTTTATTTTGTTGTGATAAATGTATGCATGATCTTGGCCTAATGTTTGGTCAGTAAATCAAGTAAACCACAAAGGGCATACTGTAAATTTCTCACATTATAATCATGAACCAAACTGCCAGAATAATTTATGAAAGTTACATTGCTAAAAAGGGGGTTAAATAAGATTAAGTCACTTCTTTAAAATTGTTAGATGAACTAAAAACATCACACACACATCCTTGCTGTTTTATGGTGAAATCAAAGTTAAATAATATATGTGTACACAATCAACATCAACAAAACCCAAATACTTTAATGAGTAATTACAACCTTCGTTAAAGAAAGGGAAGATCAGACAAATTGTCCAGGTGAATGTGTCACTAAATACACCCCGGGTTCATCATTGTGCAACTGTGATGACTCGACATAAGATCATGTTCTTATTTGCATATGCATTCGTGTAGAACCGACCCTCGCTGACGGAGACTACGAACTGGTCCCCGCTGAAGGTGAAGGCCAAGCTGAAGGCGAGGTGAACGCCGTCCAGGTCGAGCAAGACCCGAACATTGCTGCCGAGGACTCCCAAGCTAACACTGTGCCCGAAGGCAAGCCCCGGAGCATATCCCATGTTTCTAATCATGCAACTATGTTTTGTACTCTATGCTTGTGCATTTACATTTCAGGCATTGATTGAAACCTTAGTTGCATGATCCCAGGAACCTATGCTTTGCAATACTAGTATGATAGGTCGATAGTTGCCTTGCTTTAAGGACACGGTAAAAGTCGAGTGATTTCCTGTCACTCGCGAGATATAGGAATCAACTGCTTTACTTATGTTGGAATCATAAGGATGACGGACGGGAATTTTTGGTCATGTGGATGCCCCGTCTGTTTATGAAAAGTTGCTAAGGTCGAAGTGTGCCGGCGATGTTGGTCAAGTGTTTGAAAGCACTAAGCACTTGTTTGGGCATGGGACCGGTAAGCTTAGTACCTGTTCGGAAGGGGGCGTGGCCTTGTCCTGCTTTCCCTGGGATTTATCCCCCTGTCGCTGACACGTGGCTCAAGACCGAGGCCGGCCGGCTACGGCCGCGAAGTATGACCGGCTAAGGCTTGTGTCCAAGGGGAGTGGGCTTGGATTAACAAACCCGGAAGGCATGGGAACGGCCTGGTTAGTGTTGACCCTCGGGGTTGATGCTTTTCCGTGTGTTTAGTATCCACCTTGCAAGGATAAAATTGGTTCGAACTGTCTGTTTCTCGCAGCTAATGAGACTACTTGATCTCTTGCCGCACCGAGTAATGAAAGTGGAACATGATGATGATAAACTTGCTGCTTGCTTAATTGTTTGCTCCACTTGCTTGGTTAGAATAGGTTGCTTATCTAGAAAGATTAAATTGAACTAGAACTTGATGCTAAAATATTGAAAGTAAGGATCCACCCTTAGTCGCTCTTTGGCAAAACAAACCCACCAGCCAAAAGCCTTGCATGTCTAGAAGTTGGTGTTGTAGCTAACACCCGACGGTTAAGTCTTGCTGAGTATTAGTATACTCAGCCTTGCTTGTGGAATTGTTTTCAGGTAGCGCTCTCGAGGAGATGGTTGCAGGTCTTACCTGGCCAACCACCCTTCCTCCTGGCTGGACTGTCATGTGGGACGAGGATGCTTCCGAGTGATGTCACGACGGCTTCACGTGACGTCATTCCATTCGAATAAATTAGTTTATTTTCCGCTGCTTTCAAAACTCTAATAATCGTTACTTTATGCATTGAACTCGGTTTGTAATAAATTACCTCAAGTGGGACCTATTTAGTACTTGTGTGTGACAATCTAGGTGTTTTTTAACTTAATCACCTGCTAAACCTTTTGTCTTAGCCTAGTTAAGTTTAATTTAGCCTCACCTAGATTTTCACTTAAGGAATCCTACCAAAATTTCCCGTGCACCTCGGTGAACTTTTGACCTTTCGCGATTGGCATGGTTCGAATTCGGGATTTCACTTAAGAACTTGAAAATCTACCAATACAAAAGTTGTTCAGTTTTTAACGAGACACATTTTTGTCAATTGACTCATTTCGAGGTTTTGAGTGGAAGGCGCCTTAAATCCCAGTCAAAATCCGTCAAAGCACAGAAGTTCACTGCAGACTGGCACCCGAGTCTATGCAGTTTTCTGCACAGTTTTCTCTCGGAACCGCTTGCTTTTCCTTAGGTCAGCCTTTACAAAAGTTGTAGCTGGTAACCTGGAACACAACTTTGCTTTTTGGAGATTTTGAACTTCAGTTCAAAATTTCGGGGAAAAGTTGGTTTGAAGGAACACACGACAAGTGTTCGATGAATTGCCAGCGCTCTCCGGCGCTGCGCAAGTCACGCGCCCGACAACACCGCCACGCGACGGCTAGCTTCTGACGCGGACCTCGAGGTCACGCCCGCGCCTTAAATGCGCCGCGCGCTGTCTCTGCGGTTGTCCCCGGCAAAACGCTTTGTCCCCCACGCCCCCGCAGACCGGATGCGACGTGCGCCCGGCGTGCGCCACGTGGTCACCGGCGACCCGCCGGCGAGCCACAGCGCCGCTGCCCCGACCAGGGCCGGCAAGCAAATCGCCATGGGCCCCAGCCTCTCGCCAACCCGCGCGCGAGCTTCCCCCGACCGGCCACCGACCGCCCAGCCCCGCGCCGCCCCGCTGCGACAGGCCGCCGACCGGTGAGCCATGTCCGCCGCGGCAACCATCGATGCGCCGCCCGAAGCTCCGCGTGTCTGCTTCGTTGCTCCAAGCTGCAGTCCGAGCCTCGCCTCGACCGGCTATAAAAGGCCCCACACCCCGCCCGCAAGCTTCACCCTCCGCCGCTTGCCTTGCCACCGTCAGCGCTGTCCGTCCGCCGCTCGCCTTTGCTGCCGCGAGGCTGCTACTCCGCCACTCCTCACCGTGCGTACTGCTCCGCCGCAGTTCTTCGCTACCCGCACTCGCCTCGCTTGCCCTAGCTTCCTAGAGCCCTAGCCGCCACTCACAGCTCCACCGCCGAGTCCTTTTCCTTAGATTCGCTCCGCAGCCACCCAGCCGAACCACTCGAGTGCTGTAAAACCACTCGGCACAGCAAAACCACTCAAGCTCTTCAGCCGCAAACCACTCGAACGCTATCCCAAACCACTCGGGCAGAGCCGCAGCCGCACAGCTCCACCATCCGCCGCCGTCACGCCACCTCCGGTCACCGATCCACTCATGATCCACTCGAGGTAAGGCGGTGTGCATCTCTAAGCCTTCACGACCGGTTTTTCCCTTGTTGATAACCAGTCGGTGAAGCTTCCGAGTGCTTTCTGTTCGCAAAGCCTTGTAGTGCTCTGTTGCCTGTCTATTTATTAGAAGAGCTTAGTTGAGCTGACTAACTTGCATACCAGTTTAGAACTGGAATAGTTCAAGCAGCAAGATCCTTTGATCTTTTGAAGCCATCCTTTGGCATGTGAACTTGCTTAGACTAGTTCAGTCTTTGGTAAATTTCTAAGGACCCTTGATGATAGTGTGGTTTCTTAGGACTTAATCTTGATGTTAGTGTGCTGTCTGGTTTTTGTTGTTGAGGTTAATGAATGCTTGATCTTGGCTTAAATCTTGGTCAACAATCAAGTAACTCGCAAAGAGCACTCAGTAACTTTCTTGGTTAACCAAACTGAAATCATCGCACACACTCTTACTGTTTTGTGGTGAAATCAAAACTAAACTTTGTATGTGTACACAATCACCATCAACAAACCTAAATACTTTAATAAGTAATTGCAACCTTTGTTAAAGAAAGGGAAGATCAGACAAATTTTGTCCAGGTGAATGTGTCACTAAATACACCCGGGATCATCATTGTGTAACAGTGATGACTCAACCAAAGATCATACTCTCATTTGCATCTGCATCCGTGTAGAACCTGCCCTCGCCGACGGAGACTACGAGCTGATCCCCACTGAAGGAGAAGGCCCAGCAGAAGGCAAAGTGAACGCTGTCCAGGTCGAGCAAGACCTGAACACGGTTGCAGAGGACTCCCAAGCTAACTTTGTGCCCGAAGGCAAGCTCCGGAGCATGTCCTATGCCTTCTAATACATGCAATTATGTTTGGTTATGTTTATGCTTGTGCATTTACGTTCAGGAGTTGAATTGAAACCCTAGTTGCATGATCCTAGGTACCCATGCTTTGCAAATACTAGCATGATAGGTCGATAGCTGCATCGCTATAAGGATACGGTAAAAGCCGAGTGATTTCCTGTCACTCGCGAGATATAGGAATCGACTGCTCTACTTATGTTGGAATCATAAGGATGACGGGCGGGGATTTTTGTCATGTTGATGCCCCGTCCGTGTATGCTAATATTGGTTAAGGCCGAATGGTGTGGTATCGACGGTTAAGCTTTTGAAAGTACCAAACGCTTGTCGATTCTATGGGGTCGGTAAGTTTAGTACCTACATGACTCCAGGGTGCAGACTTTTTCTGACTCCTTCCGGAAAAGTTTTTCCCCATGCTTCGAACATGTGGGTACGAGGGGCATAAGTGTTGGTTCGGCCAAGCCTTAGACCTCGTATGCCAGGGGGAGTTTGGTCCTGAACGCGACTGGAAGATTGGTGGGAACTACTTGGTAGCGCTAGCCCTTGGCTGAGTGCGATGATCCGAGTGTTTGGGTTTCCCCCTTGCAAGGTTGAAATCGGTTCGAATTGTCTGTCTCTCGCAGCTAATGAGACTGCTTAATCCCGCTGCTGCATTGAGTAAGAAATGAAACAGGATGATGGAAAGAAACTTGATGGTTACTTAATTGCTTGCTCCACTTGCTTGACTAGTACAGTTGCTTACCTAGAATGATTAACTCAACTAGAACTTGATGCTAAAAGACTGAAAGTAAGGATCCACTCTTAGCCGCTCTTTGGCAAAACAAACCCACCAGCCAAAAGCCTTGCATGTCTAGAAGTCGGTGATGTAGTTGTCACCCGTCGGTTAAGTCTTGCTGAGTATTAGTATACTCAGCCTTGCTTGTGGCTTTACTTTTCAGGTAGCGCTCTCGAGGAAATGGTTGCCGGTCTTACTTGGCCGACCACTCTTCCTTCGGGCTGGTCTGTTGTTTGGGACGAGGATGTTTCAGAGTGACGTCACGACGGCTTCACGTGATGTTGCCATGACTTCGAATAATTAGTTGTCTTCCGCTGTTTTCAAAACTCTGTGATATTGGAACTATATGCTCTGAACTCGGTTTTTGTAATAATTTTTACCTCAAGTGGGACCTGATTAAATTGTGGATGTGTTGTAATCTCTGGGATCCACCTTTGTGTGGGTTTTTGTATGACTGGTTGCGATCGAGGTAACTATCTGTGATTGCATCGGGCTTGACCCGACAGACTGTCAAATTACTCCGATTTAATTGCGTGATGACCAATGGAAGGTTAGCGCACTTAAGCCGGATTAATTTGAGCAGGATCTGCCACATTGTGGATTGTTGTAATCTCTGGGATCCACCTTCGAGTGGGTATTTGTACGACTTGTTTCGATCGAGGTAACTGTTCGTGGTTGCATCGGGCTCGACCCGATAGACTGTCAGATTGCTTCGATTTAATTGCGTGACGACCAATGGAAGGTTAGCGCACTTAAGCCGGATTAATTTGAGCGGTTCTGCCACAATCTGCCATGAATTGCAGGGACAAAGAGTATACGCGCACCAAGATTGTATGCTTTGAAATTGATGCGGGTCTTCCGGTCCAACTCAAACTTGGTCTTGTACACGGAACTCATCGATCATGTTGAATCCAGCACGCATAACAGCAACCGCTTCTCGCCGAGTACATCATCTTGGGAATTAGGGTGGGTGGGTACTCGAATCAAACTACTCGATGGATTCAAATATGCTCGAGCAATCCAATCCGAGCTTGATAGACGCCATTGGGTTCACCACGGGATCTTCGACGAAGACCCCTACCTGGCGCGCCAGATGTCGGTGTTCTACCGTCAATCCTACCGAGGGGTATCCCGAGGTAGTAGATTTCAGGTGCGGTTTCGCCGAGATCAGGGACGCAATGGCTACACAACACAAGGTGTAGACAGGTTCGGGCCGCCGAGATAGCGTAATACCCTACGTCCTGTTTGGTGGTTTATATTGCGTATGGATGTAATGTGTGTCTCTCTGTTGAGAGACTTGGTGGTTCTCCCTGAGTCTACCGATCTAGGCACCCTGCCCTCCTTTATATATCCCAGGGAGCGGGGAACTAGTCGGTTACAATGTTGGAGTCCTAATAGGATTACGTAGTAGAGTCCTAGTAGGAGTCCGACTTCTTATTTCCTTCCTTCGAGTGGTTTCTCTAGGGTACTGGTGTTCCATGACCAACATGGTGCTATCCGGTTAGGGAGTCATGGTTGTGGGTTGTGTCTCAAGACGGCGGCCACCGTCTGCAGCCCGAGTGGGTCCTGGTGTACACACTCTGCAGAGTTAAAACTATACGTATAGCCGCGTCTTCGGTCATGGACACCCCTGCGTTCTGTTCACTGATTAGTGTTTTGGGATTTGTATCTCCCCCTCTTCTAAACTTATAGGCTGGATGAGAGCTAGTAGTTCAGGATAAGGTCCGGCGGTTGCCGTTGGGATGGGGAAGGATAGAAGCTTTCCCCGTCGACTCGAGAGGGGAAGTTGGTGAGGCTGAGACGGGAGTCTAGCGTGCCAGAATAGCCCGTGGTGTTGAGATATAGTTTGGGATAATGATGATGGTATTTTACTCTTTGCTGCTGCTGCATAGGAAACTCGTGCCACTCCTTGTTATACTTTTACCCTTTAGATGATAGGCCACTTAAAGCTTGCATACAGATGGTGACGTGGACCTATCCCATTCCTTGGGGATAGTTTGTGAGTTGCAGGTTAGGACTTGGCGCTCAAGTCCGAATATGTTAGATGGGTAGCGCTGCTTCGCTCAAGGTTGCCTGTGGATCCAAGATGAAGACTTGAAGACTTAGCTACCGCTACGCAGGACTTCCGCTTGTCGCTCAGCCCGTGAGGCTTGTACTATACTCATATTTCCATGTTGGTATGGATGTAAATCTCCTCTTGTAATCTAAACTCTTTGTATGACTATGACATTATGCTGAAACGAGATCTGTATGTGATAGCTACTGATCCAGGGACTATCATAAGGATACAGAGAGCCAGATTCTTGATCTCGAAAATTCGGGACGTTACAGTTGGTATCAGAGCCATACTTGACCGTAGCACGCTACCCTAGACTGGTCGTTAGCTTCAGAACATTCTAAACGCTCTCTTTTATATATACCCCTTGATATATTGTGAAATCTACCCCTCTTTGCCTGGAAAAACTTCTAACTTACCTACGTCAAAGTATTCTCTCGAGGACCAATCAAGACCAACAGAAGTTGTAAAGGATAACAGACAGAAGATCAACAACCCCTACTAGTAGAGCCTACCACTTTGCTCATGCCACGAAGTAGTGCTTAGGCTAGAATTCTCATTTGCTTGAGTGCATGGATCCTTTTGGAACTTCGTGATTCTCATGCTTCTTCACCATGAGTGTAGGATTGTTTTATTAGTTATTTCTCTTGCTTGTGCTGTCTCCACTTTTAGTTAGTAACCGAACCGTCCTAATTAGACTTTCCCTCCACCTTGCCTTGTAGAACATGGAAGGAGAACAAGATGAAGCCAACCGAGGCCAGAATCAAGAACCGAGCCTTGTGCAAGCATTGGCAAATCAGACTCAGATACTTCAGCAAGTTGCAGATGCAGTGGTTCTCCAGCAGGAAACCCCCGAGGAAAAATTTAGGAGAAAGATTGAAGGATTCATCAAGTTAAAGGCACCTACCTTTAACCACTCCGACGACCCACTGGAGGCAGATGATTGGTTGAGGATAATTGAGAAGAAGTTGCACATCACCGAATGTTCGGATGAAGAATGTGTCGCCCTAGCAGCACACCAACTAGAAGGAGTGTCCAGTGATTGGTGGGATAACTTTTGTAGATCGTACGAGAACCCCGCTCGTATCAGATGGAACGAGTTCAAGAAAGGATTCCATGCTTTCCACCTCCCGAAGCAGCTGGTGGTCAACAAAACCGAAGAATTCCATGAGATGACTCAAGGGAAGATGATTGTCCAAGCGTATGTTCAGCATTTCACAAGGATGATGCGGTATTGCCCCTAGACGAGACCAATACCAAGGAGAAGAAGCAGTTTTGGTTTCACAAAGGTCTAAAGCCCGAGATCAGAATCATCTTAGCAGGAATGGAATACCCTTCACTTATGGGTATGGTGAATCGAGCCATGCAAGTTCAGAAAGGTCAGAATGGCATGGAAGAAAGCCTCAGAGCTAAGAGGAAAAGAGCCGAAGAAAGACAGAGACATAGGTCGAGAGCTGCCACTCACCCGGAACCTAGCTACAGAGGAGACCCTCACAGGAATGAGCACCAGGGCAGTGACCTCGGATCATACTTCGAACCAATTCTGGAAGGAAACACTTTGGAAGATAATCCAACCGAGGTTGAGAGGTTCAAATGCCGCAATTGCAAGAGACTCGGAAACATGGCCAAAACAATGCCCCAGAAGGAACCCGCGAGGAAAGAAGAAGACAGCCAAGATCCGAACACCCATGAGTAGAACACCACAGCTAGAAGATGTGACTCATGACAGAATGGATCACGGAAGATTGAATCACCTGACCAAGGAAGATGCCAAGAATGCACCAGAAGTTGTCATGGGAGAGTTTCTAGTCAATGGTGCGAAAGCGTTCGTCCTGTTTGACTTAGGAGCAACAAGCTCATACATATCTTCGAAGTTTTTCACAAGCAGTCAACTCCGACAGCATTAAGACGGAAGCCGATCATCACCAGCTCACCACTTGGAGATATCAGATGCTCAGAGATTTGCAAGTCCGTGCGTATCTTGATCGACGGACACGAGTTCTTAGCAGACTTGACAGTGCTGAAGTCGGATGGCATAGAAGTTATTCTCGGAATGGATTGGTTGACAGAGCACAAAGGAGTTATATCATGCTCACCCAGACTTGTGCATCTGGAACACCCGAATGCAGGAAGCATACAGTTTGAGCCTTTGAAGCCCGAGAAGTATCCATGGTGTACAGTCTCATAATCCAAGACCCTAGAAGAAATACCAGTGGTTTGTGAGTACCTAGACGTGTTCCTGAGAGAACTACCGGGTCTACCACCAGACAGAGATGTGGAGTTCATGATTGACTTAGTGCCAGGAACCGCACCGATAGGAAAGAGACCATATCGCATGACAGTCGAAGAATTGGAAGAGTTGAAAAGACAATTGAAGGATATGCAGAATAAGAAGATCATTAGGCCTAGTGCCTCACCTTGGGGATCACCTGTGTTGTTCGTAAGAAGCAGGGATGGATCCATGAAGATGCATATCGATTACAGATCTTTGAATGCAGTCACCATCAAGACCAAGTACCCTTTGCCCAAGATTGATGTTTTACTTGCTCAGTTGAAGAAGGCGAAGTTCTTTAGTAGAATTGATCTCAGATCAGGCTATTATCAGATGAAGATTCGTGAAGCCGACATCCACAAGACAAGCCTTTGTCACCAGATATGGACAGTATGAACTCACCGTCATACCGTCTGGAGTGACCAATGTTCATGCCTGCTTTATGGAGCTGATGAACAGAGTGTTCAGAGAAGAGCTAGATAAGTTTGTCGTTACCCTCACCGACGACATCTTGATCTATTCAGAGTCAGCTGAAGAACATGAGCAACATTTGAGGATTGTGCTACAGAAGCTCAGACAACACCAGCTATTTGGAAAATTTAGTAAGAGTGAGTTCTGGCTAGAACAAATTGCCCTCATAGGCCATGTATTCTCATCTGAAGGTCTATAAGTCGACAAGGAATGTACTAAGACCATATTAGAATGGAAACAACCGAGAAACGCTAAAGAGCTAAGGAGTTTCCTTGAATTGGCAGGATTTTACAAAAGATTTATTGAGAACTTCTCGAAGATTGCCAAACCCATGTCAGAGTCGTGCAAGAAAAAGAACACACCATTTGTTTGGTCAGACAAATGTGAATCCGGCTTTCAAGAGCTCAAGACCTGACTTACCACTACCCCAGTGTTAACACTACCAGACACCAGCAAAGACTTTGTCGTGTATTGTGACGCTTCAAGACAAGGAATTGGATGTGTGTTGATGCAAGACAACAAGGTCATTGCTTATGCCTCTCGTCAGCTGAAGAAGAACGAGGCGACTATCCTATTCATGACCTAGAATTAGCTGCTGTAGTGCACGCTTTGAAGATATGGAGACATTATTTGATTGGTAACAGATGTGACATCTACACCGACCACAAGAGCTTGAAGTACTTCTTCACTTAGTCAGAGCTGAACATGAGACAACGGAAGTGGTTAGAGTTGATCAAAGACTACCACTTGGCGATTCATTATCACCCCGGCAAAGCTAACGTTGTAGCAGATGCCCTGAGCAGGAAAAGCTATTGCAACGACTTAATGGTGAAGGAGAGTCAGCCAGAATTGTATGAAGAGATGGAGAAGCTAAAGCTAAATATCATCGAAGCAGGTCAACTGAATGAGTTGAGAGTCAGGAACGACCTAGAAGACCGCATCAAACAAGCGCAGAAACTATGCCCAGAGGTACATGAGTTGATTAAGTCCATTCAGAAGGGAGTAGCTCTTGATTACCACATTGATGAGCAAGGAACCGTGTGGTTGAAAGACCGGATTTGTGTTCCTCAAGAGGGAAGGATCAGAAAGACAATCCTAGCAGAAGCACATGACCCGAGAGACTCAGATCACTTGGGATGTACGGAGATGTACCAAGGCATAAAGGATCGTTTCTGTTGGAAAGACATGAGAGTTGACATAGCAGAGTGTCGGTGATATTATCTCCGGCAGTCTTCCACGGGGTAGCCCACGGAAGTGATTTGTAATGCAGGGAAGATCGCAAAGATCAGAAGCAGGATGGTTAGGTTGGACAGACACGGGGGTTTAGACAGGTTCACGCCGTCGACTCGACGTAATACCCTACGTCCTGTTTTGGGGTGTTGTATTGCGTGGATCTCGCTATGAATTGAGATGTGGTGAATTGGATTGTTTTGGAGGGGGTCCCTGCCCGCCTTATATATCAGGGGGCAGGGTTACAAGTCGGTTTGTAGCCGATCCTATCTCTAAGGATCCTTTACTTCTTTACAATAATTCCTATTCCAACAAGAACTTCTCCTTCCAGATCCTTCCTTCGTGCGCCGACTTGTCCCGCACGTCTTCAGGTCCAGAACGGTGGGCTGGGCCGCCCCCTTTTGGTGGGCTGCCAGGCTTGCTCGTGAGGTACCCGGGTACTACATCCCCCACAGTAGCCCCCGAGCACTTCTTGGCCGATCGTTGGCTGTAATTGATTTATCTTTTCTTGCATGATCCGGGTGCTCTCAAGTTGTCTAAGACCTCATCCGAGTGGTTTCGAAGAAGATCCGAGTGGTTTCGAGGAAGATCCGAGTGCATGCTCAGACGTTCCTGAAAACAATTCTTCAATTATAGTCATAGTGAGGGGAAGGAGTGCTCTTTTTCACGACGCGACAGCGAAGTGAATACACTTAGCCCCCGGGCTTTGGGCAATTTTAGTATGAAATTGGCCAAAGGTCTTCAACTTTTCTCCATCTATATCTTGATCTTTAATGGTGTGCACCTCCAGGTGCACCCATTGGGTGTAGCCCCCGAGCCTTGAGCAGAATAGAATATTCTGGTCAAGGGTCAAAAAGCAAAATATTATGAATCTCTTTTTAAACTTAATCCATCAATGGTGTGCACCTCCAGGTGCACCCATTGGGTGTAGCCCCCGAGTCTTGTTACGACTCAGCATGATCGTGTCAAGACTCTGAAAGCCATGAATTCCGACTGATTTTTTCAGCCCCCATGCCTCTGGACATGGATTTTAGATAATCTTTTCCTTCAGAGGCTTTTTTATTTCCCCTTTATAAGGATTTTGTCCTCAAGTTCTTTGAACTCGGCATGACTTTCGAGTCGTGTCCCACGACTCAGCTTGACCATATGGTAAGCCATCTTCTCACAAGATTTATACTTGTCAGCATTTGACCCAGATTTCTGAGTCAATTGTAGCGATAGTATCGCATGCCTTACGTAAAAAATCAATTGCAAGGATGCAATATTAATTGCAAAATCAAGTCTGGTCGTCGACTAATTTTAGCCTCACGACCGAGTGGTTTCTGCCCCTGAACCCTAGCTCAGGAACCCACAAATTTATTATCGTAACAGAACCGAAAGGTCGTGCTATATTTCAGCCCATTTAGGCCCATTACTCCGCAAAGTCCGTTGCGTCCCTAACGGTTGCCTTACGGAAGGCGAAATATCGCGAGATACCGCGACTCCTTACCGCATCTTTGAATTCAAAGCGACGGGACGTGCCTGCGTCGGTTGAGTTCCCGAGACACGCGCCGCGCCGCGCGCGGGAGGAACGGTTCATTCCTTTATAAGCCATCCCCGTCGCATTCTTCTTCCTTTACTTGCCATTTTCCTTCCCCAACGCTCCAGTTCTTCTCCTTGCACAAGAGCAAACCCTAGATCTGCTCCCGCAGCTTTCTTCCTCGCTCTTCAGCCCCGCTCGTCGCCATGGCACCCAAGAGGAAGGAAGGCCCGAAGCGGAAGGAGAGGTCGCCTGCAAGAGCCCGGTCGTCCAAGGCCAAGGCCACCGCCGAAGTCGCCGTGGATCGCGCCGCCGAGTGGAGGGAGTCCATCACCACCACCAGGCGCCTCGAGCAACACGTCAGCGACGGCATCCTCCCCGACCAGCAAACCGCCGAGTGGCGCGCCGCCGCCGGTGAGTCTTTCCCCACCCCAAACTCTTCTGATTTGGTGGTGTTCGAATCTTTCTTTCTCCGTGGCTTTGGCGTGCCCGCGCATTCTTTCCTCCGCGGGCTGCTGCATTACTATGGGATCAGTCTCTGCGCACTGAATCCCAACTCCATCCTTCATATCGCCATTTTCATCAATCTCTGTGAGGCCTATCTTGGGATAGAGCCTCACTTCAATCTTTTTCTTCATCTTTTTCTTCTTAAACCTTATCCCCGAACCGACTGCCCACAAGTAGTCGGGGGCGCCGGACTCCAACTCCGCGAGGCTCAAACTCGGGAGTATTTTGACATCCCTTTTCTTACCTCCAATAAAGGGTGGCAGTCCGGGTGGTTTTACGTAGGAAACCACTCGCCTGCGATCTCTCCAGAAATTGATTCTCGTCCTGTTCCCTCCCAATCCTGGACCGCTCTTCCCAAGGAGAGTGAAATGGATCAGGTTCGGGAACTCCTGGGTCTTATTTCCCAGTTGAAGGACAATGGGTTGTCTGCCGTCGGAGTGGCAGCCAACTTCGTTCTGCGCCGAGTCCAGCCACTCAAGCAGCTGGCTCACCCGGCATATGAGTATTACGCCGAGGGGGACAACACGCGCGAAGCCCCCGAGCGCGTCGACAAAGTCCAGGCCGCCGCTCGGCTTGGCAAATTCTTCGCGTCTGGAACCTCCCTGAGGACCACTGACTGTCCTCCGGCGTTCAACTTGGGAAATCCACGCCCTGAGGTATTTAGTCAATCTGTTGTTGATTTTATTTCAATTCCACCCATTGGGTGTAATCTCAGAACTGAACCCAATATTTGCAGGGTCGAGCTGCCTTTGTATCCCTCCCTCCTTTGCCTGAGATGCCAAAGGGAGTGGATCAACCGGCTCGGCGCAGGGCTGTTGGATCTGAAGAAGCAGTCGGGGGAAGTGAGAGTGATCTGCGCGACTCAGATATCACTCTGTCGTCCTCTCCTTCTCCCGATGTGCTATCTCCGAGTGGTGGGAAGGCTGCTCCTGCTCTGAAGAAGCGGAAGATCTCCACTGGGATCGTGTTTAGGGATGCGCCAAGCCGCCACCAACTCCTGATCTCTGAGTCGTCTGACTCGGAAAAAGGTGAAGCTGGCATCGCCGAGTCGTCACTCCAACCGCCAATCACAAGCTCGGAGCAGTCTCCCCTTGCAGTAATGCCTCTGAGTGCTGCAAGTCCGAGGGACCTTCCTTCCCCTACTCGGAAAGGAAAGCGCCTGAGAATGGGCATTTCTACTCTGTAAGTATCCTTATCATCTCTTGATTTCCTTCATGTTCTTCTATTAGTGATCCATATATGCTTTATCCTGTAGCATGCCGTCTGAGGTCCCCTTCTCGGGTCCTCCGCCTCAGTCGGCGGTTGAGACCGAAGCCCCATCAATCCAAACTCCAGAGGTGCCGATCCACTCGGCTGATCTTCTCAGCGATCAGCCTGTGGGTCCGCCACCAGAGTCACAGCGGGAGCCAACCCCGCCTCCGCCGAGTCCTACACCGGCGTCGCCGACCCCGCCGCCAGTTCCTCAAGGCAGCCCCCAGCATGCTCCTGCGGTTGAACCGACTGCAGCAGTGGAGGAGCCCCAGACTGCGGCGGTCGAGATTGCTTCTGCGGCGGTCGGCGTTATGAGTGGTGGTGCTCCCCTGACTCCTCTGGAGGAGTTCATGTCACTCCATCTTCGCATGGGCCACATAGCCAAGGTATTTCCCGAGCTACTTATCTTGTTGATATCAAGTACCGAGTGGTACATTAATTCATATTGTCATCTGACTTGTTTTTGCAGGACTTAGCTACTGATGCCGAGGCCAAAGCCTCGGTTATTCAAGAATTATCTTCTGCAGTTGCTAAGGCCGACTCTTTGGTGGCCCGAGTGGCTGAGCTCGAGGCTGCTGCGGTCGAGCGCCAGGCTGAGTTGGAGGAAGCCCAGCGTACCACCCGCGATTTATGCGGGGAGGTAGAGCAGGCTAAGCTCAACGAGGCCCAGGCCGTGCACGAGCTCAGAGGTATGTTCTTCCTTGTTTGTTTTTCTGTCAGACGTGAAAATATTATTCAGATCTAACTTTCTGTAGATTATCGATATCGGATTATGTCCCAATTTGCAGAGCTCACTGCCAAGGTGGCCCGGCTGCAAGGTGAAGCTGAGGCGCTGCGCACCGAGAAGATAGCGCTGGAGGATGCTATCCGAGTGGTGGCGGAGGAGATCGAGCCGGAGGCGTCATCGTCTTCAGCTTCTATCCTCGACCGCGTTCGGGCGCTCCCACGCTACTTCCGGCGGCAGCTCTGCTCCATCAGCCAGGCCAGCTGTGGCCATGTCCTGGCGGTGCTCAAATCGCTGTTCCCGGCGTCAGACCTGGAGCCACTCGGCCGCGGGTATGCTGCCGGCACCTCTGAAGACGACGTGGGCAGACTACTCCATGAAGTCGAGCCCATCGCCAATGTCCTGTCCAAGGATGTTGTTGATGACTCGGATGAAGCGGCCCCGTCTGGTGCTGGTGACCCTGCAATGTAAATAAAATATTTGTAGTATTTGGTCGAACTAGTATTGTTTGAACAATGTTTGAATTGTCATTATTGTATATAAGTTTTTATTGGTCTACAACTCCCTTCTGCGCTGGCCTTAATTTCTGAGTGGTTGACCTGTTACGGAGTAGATTAGCCTCGTTGGTCTCAGTCTCATGCCGCAGAGTCTTTGTCGTACGTTTAGAGCTTTGACTTGGCGAGTACTTTCCCTCTCGATTTAAGGTTTATTCCACTCATACTTTATGTGCGTGACGCGAAAGAGGAAATGCGAGTAGTAGAAATAGATGAAAGATGAAATCAACTTTGTTGATAACTCATTATAACATGCCGAGTCGTAACTGAGGGTAGCTACCCTCCAAAATCACTCGGAAAAAACAAATCTAAAGTAAAAAGATAAATACATAACTGATTCAGGCGTAGAAACGCTGTAAGTGCTCGATGTTCCATGGATTTGGGATGTCTACGCCGTCTTCCGTCATGAGGCGATATGAGCCTGGGCGACTTACTGACTTGATGATATATGGCCCTTCCCAAGGGGACGCAAGCTTGTGCGCGCCCTTGGTGTCTTGCTTCCTCCTCAGAACCAAATCGCCTGCTTCAAAGGACCTCTGCTTAACTGATCGATCGTGATAGCGTCGCAGGACCTGAGCGTAACGCGTGGCTTGGATCTGGGCAGCCAATCTCTTTTCCTCGATGCTGTCGAGGTCTTCAATGCGCGCCACTTGCGCGTCGTATTCATCATAGAACTCCACTTGGGGGGAGCCGTATGTGAGTTCCGTTGGTAGGATAGCTTCCGAGCCGTAAACCAGAAAGAACGGAGTTTGCTTCGTGGCACGACTCGGCTGTGTGCGCAGCCCCCAGACTACAACTGGCAACTCCTTGATCCATCGTCCGTCATGTTGCTTCAGCTGCTTGAATATCCGGGCCCTGAGCGCCTTGATTATTTCCCCATTGGCTCTTTCGACTTGGCCATTGGCCCTTGGGTGTGCCACGGATGCAGGGCATAGCTTGATGCTCCTCTCACTGCACCAGTCTTTAAACTCCTGCGCCACGAAGTTCGTACCATTATCTGTGATGATACGATTTGGGACTCCGAAGCGGTGGGTGATGTCGGTGAAGAACTCGATGGTCTTGGCTGCCGTGTGCTTTCTGACTGGTTTCACCTCAATCCACTTGGTAAACTTGTCAATAGCTACAAGGACATGGTCAAAACCACCAGGAGCCTTCTTGAATGGGCCAATCATATCCAAGCACCAACAAGCGAAGGGCCAGGACGCTGGTATGGTTTGCAGCTGTTGTGCAGGTGCATGTATTTGCCTTGCAAAATACTGACACCCTTTGCAGTGCCGCACGATGTTCTCTGAGTCTGCTACAGCAGTCGGCCAGTAGAAACCAGACCGGAAAGCTTTACCAACAATGGTTCTAGCCCCGACGTGATTGCCACAAATTCCTTTATGTATGTCTGTCAAGAGCTCTATACCCTCAGCACGACTCACGCACTTTTGTAGGATTTGGGAAGCTCCAGATCGACGATACAGCTTGTCTCCGATGATGACGTAGTTTTTGCTGCGCCACACAATTTGTTCGTGGAGCGAGTTTAGATCTTTGTCTTCCGCGACCTCTGCGGGTAATATGCCGCTGTCCAGATAATCGATGATCTGTGTCCTCCAGTCCAACGCTTCGTCTACCACTAATGTGGCTGACTCTGGGGATTCTCCGACTTGTTGCTCCGCGACAGTGCCATCCGGGTTTATCTTGATAGATGGTTTGATAAGATCTTGTATGAAAACTCCGGGTGGGACGCCTTCATGGGTGGACCCCATCTTAGCGAGCTCATCTGCTGCCTTGTTATGGTCGCGCACCACGTGATGGAACTCTAAGCCATAGAATTTCCCTTCCAGCTTCCTAATTTCCTCGCAGTATGCGTCCATCTTTTCGTTGGTCCTGGACCAGTCCTTGTTTACCTGGTTTATGACCAGGGCAGAGTCCCCGCGTACCATCAGGCGTTTGATACCCAAAGATACTGCAATGCGGAGACCGTGCAAGGCTGCTTCGTACCCGGCTGCGTTGTTGGATACTGGGAACATGATTTGAAGGACGTATTTTAATTCCTGTCCACTAGGAGAGATCAGGAGTACGCCTGCGCCGCCTCCTTTTATCTGGAGGGAGCCATCAAAGTACATCTCCCAGTATTCAACTACCTCGTCGTCAGCCGGAGCTTGGTTTTCTGTCCAGTCTGCTACGAAGTCGGCCAAGACCTGAGACTTGATAGCAGTACGTGGAACAAAGTTTATGTGATGGGCGGCCAATTCTATTGACCACTTGACGATTCGGCCGCTGGCATCTCGGTTATGGAGAATTTCCCCTAAAGGATTTTCGCTCACCACCGAGATTGGATGGGCCTCAAAGTAGTGTTTCAGCTTTCTTGCTGAGATAAGAACTCCATATAATAATTTCTGCACATGGGGGTAGCGTACCTTGGATACGGTCAGAACCTCGCTAACGAAGTAGACTGGTCGCTGAACTCCATATGCGTGTCCTTCCTCAGGACGCTCGACCACTAGTACCGTGCTAACCACTCGGGGAGTAGCAGAGATGTAGAGGTAGAGCTGTTCTCTTGGTTGAGGTGGGACGAGGATGGGAGGGCTCTGCAGGTAGTCTTTGAGTTCCTGGAAAGATCGCTTCGCCTCGTCGTCCCATATGAACTTGTCCTGCTTCTTGAGCAGTTTGAAAAACGGCAATCCGCGAACGCCGAGTCGTGATATGAAACGACCGAGCGCTGCCATGCATCCAGTAAGCTTTTGCACATCCTTTTGACAGGTTGGTGGTAGCATCTTGGTGATTGCAGTGATCTTCTCGCGATTTGCCTCGATCCCGCGGTTGCTGACCATGAAGCCGAGTAGTTTACCAGAGGGTACTCCGAAGACACACTTTTCCGGGTTGAGCTTCCACCAAATTCGCGCAAGCTTTCGAAGACCTTTGTCAGGTTCCCTATCATGTCCTCGGGGTTCATGATCTTGACCACGATATCGTCGATGTAGGCTTCTACTATGTTTGGAATCAATTGGTCCAGACATGCTTGAATCGTCCTCTGATAGGTTGCACCTGCGTTCTTCAGACCGAAGGCCATTGTGTTATAACAAAAGGCACCAAACGGCGTGATGAACGCGGTTTTTATTTGGTCTTCCAGCTTCAGGCCTATCTGGTGATAACCTGAATAGCAATCGAGAAAGCAGAGCAGGGCGGAGCCTGCCGTGGAGTCAACGACTTGATCGATGCGGGGGGGAACGAAGGGGTCTTTAGGGCAAGCTTTGTTGAGATCTGTATAATCGACGCACATTCTCCAATCATTATTATTCTTTTTTCTTACAAGAACTGGATTAGCTAACCAGTCGGGGTGGAACACCTCCTGAATAAACCCGGCTGCTAACAGCTTTGTAATCTCTGCCCTAATTGCCTCCTTGCGGTCCTGCGCGAATCGACGAAGCCTTTGCTTGATCGGTTTAGCAGTCGGATTGACCTTTAAGGAGTGCTCGGCAAGTTCCCTTGGGACACCTGGCATATCGGATGGTTTCCATGCGAATATGTCGGCGTTTTCCCTTAGGAATTTGACGAGCACTTCTTCCTATTTGGGGTCTAACTCTTCCCCGATGATGGCCGTCTTCTTCGGGTCGTCCAGGTCCAAAGAGATCCTCTTCAGCTCCGTCTCCTTGCTTGGCGCGATGGCTTCTCTCGCTGGCTTCTTGGTGGGGATCTCTAGAGTGTCCTTGTCCACCTCCTGTGATGCAGCCAGTACTTGTTCCATACGCTTGGACATGTCCAGGGCGGCTGCCGCGTTGAGAGTTTCCTGCTCGCATGTGTATGCGACTCGGACGTCTCCCAAGACGGTGATTACGCCTTTAGGTCCTGGCATCTTGACCTGCAAGTAGACATAGTGAGGAATCGCCATGAACTTGGCGAGGGCGGGCCTTCCAAGGATGGCGTGGTATGCAGTTTCAAAGTTTGCCACCGTGAACTGCATGTGCTCGGTCCGGTAGTTGTTCCGGTTTCCGAAGGTGACGGGCAGTGTGATGTGCCCGAGTGGTTCTGCTCCCTCTCCCGGTATCAAACCGTAGAATGCGGATTGGGGGGGACTCAGGTCGAGAGTAGTCAGGCCGAGCTCCTTCAATGTGTTAGCAAAGAGGATGTTCAGGCCACTGCCACCGTCGACTAGTACCTTCGTGAGCCGAACGTTGCGAATCGTCGGGGCTACCACCAAGGCATGGGACCCGGGCTTCGGTATGAAGTTTGGATGATCCTCCCGGGTGAATGTGATCGGAACTTCCGACCACTTGAGGTACTCAGGTACCGGTGGCTCCCTCGCGTGCATGACCTGGCGATGGGTGAGCTTCTGCTGGCGCTTCGACTCGAACTCTGGTCCGCCATAGATCATGCGGACCACTCGGTCGGCTTCCTGAAAGTCATCGCCGGGCTCGTCGTTTCGCCTGTCGTCTCGCGGGGAACCATCGTTCCTCTTTCTGTATGGAGGGCCTCTGTTGCCCCCGGTGAAGGCTCGCTTGAGCCCGTAGCACTCTCGCGCCGAGTGCTTGTGTTTGTGGTAAGGGCATTGCTCATCGAGCATGCCCTGGAAGTCCTCTGGAGTTACCCGGCCTCTGGACCGGTCCAGGGCGGCGAACATGTCTCCCTCGCTCTTCTTCTTGCGAGGTTGGCTGTCATTGCGTCGATGGTCGTCGTGTCGGTCTTCGTCCTCGCGGCGGTCGCGTTTGCGAGTCGTCTTGTTCTCTTCTTCCCAACGACTTCTGATTTCGCTGAGTTGTTCTTTTTCTGCGATCTCTGCATCCGCCCACGTGCTAGCAACCCGGAACATGTCATTGACACTCGCGGGTGGCTTCCGAGTCCACTTGTGAATCAGTCTCCCGTCGGAGATGCCGCGCTGGAAAGCTGACATCACCTCCTGATCCGTGACGTCGTGATGGAGTTGCGCTTTTCTGAGAACCTGCGCACGAAGTCGTGCAGGGTCTCGTTCTTGCGCTGCCTGATCTGACCGAGGAGTCGCTTGCTCCCGGGCCTCTCCCAGGTACCGAGATAGTTACCGATGAAGAGTTCGGTAAGCTGCTCCCAGTTGTCGATGGCGTCCTGTGGGAGTCCTGCCAGCCAGTTGCGGCAGTCCTTGGTGAGCATGATGGGAAGATAGTTTGTCATCACGTCCTCGTCGCCGCCGGCCGCTTGTACGGCGGTGTAGTAGATCTGAAGCCATTGAGATGGGTCAGATTTCCCGTCGTACTTGTCGATATCCGACAGCTTGAAGCCTCTGGGCCACGTCACGCTTCTCAAGCGCTCGGTGAACGACTGGAATCCGCCGATCCGACCTCTAGGGCGGGAATCGCACGGACCCGATCCGTCAGCTGCTCTTGGGGGTGTGCTGTCCCTCCTGCGATCCCGGTCCCTGGGCGGGGAACGGGTCCTCCGATAGTTCCGAGTCCTGGGTGGAGTTCGGTCCTGTCGGTAGGTTCTGCTGCGCGGTGGAGTTCGATCTCTTGGCGGAGTCGGTCGCCTGGGTGGTGGAAGCACTCGTCGTCGTGGCGGAGTGCGACCGCCATTGTTGCCGCGCCTTGGGCTACCGGAGAGGTCAGAGTAGTCTGACTCCGTCGAGTAGCCGCTCCTGTTGGGGTTACGACGGGGATTTCCATGATCCCGATCGTACTCTTCGCGCCGTCGGATTTCCTCACGGTGGCGCTCTTCGGTGCTGTTGGTGATGACGTCCCTCGCATCTCGATCTCTGTTGATCGTGGTGCGGAGGTCTTCATCACGACCCGATCCGCCACCGGCCCGGTGTCGAGATGGACCGGGCTCAGGAGCGTCCGTGGTCGTTCTGCCTTGCATCTGGTGAACCTGGACGGAGGCGGCCTGCACGAGAGCCCTTACCTTTTCCAGGCCCGGAGTGTTAGGTGGCAGCCGATTGATTTCCTCGTTGATAGTAACGAGGTTCTGGACCGGTGTCTCGTAGACATCGTGTCCGTTGAACTCGAACATGCCGTCGCGCATCAAGTTCCGGGTGCTCCTCCGGTCGTGTTGATCCCGTTGGCGGCGATGATCTTCAGAGCGAGGCTCCTGGAGTCGAGCGGTGCTAGATCCTGACGCGGTGGCTCCGTGCGGTCGTGCGGCTCTGCGAGTCGCCCGACTGGCGTTGCGTCCTCGACGCTGGTTCCTGGCTTCAGTCGTCTCCTCTGCAGGAGTGACCTCATCTTCTGAGACAGGATTCGTTGGCGTTGCTGGCGCCACCATGTAGCAATATGATCCGACTCCTTCTTGCGCGAGGTAGTCTTCCTCAGACTCGGAGAAGTCGGATGTGGGCGTATAACGCTCCAAACTACTCGGAGTCAATTCTCCGAGTGATCCTAGTAGTTCCGGCTCTGTAGAGGCATCGGACACTGCGTATCCTTCCGGCAGATCGTCCAGGATTGACGGTCCCAGTAGATCTAACCCGTAGGAGTCGCTCCCAGAGAGGCAATGATCCGTCTGGACGATGTCCTTCATCTTCTGCTTCCGAGCAAGCGCGCAAAAGCCAGGGGTCTGGACAGTAATGACCTCAGGGCTCTGGACGCGTGTTGGTTGAGCGTTTACGCTCTGCGATGATTCGGCGACGCGACTCTCAGGAGTCGGATCGGAACCGAGTGATTGTAGATCTGTTCCCGACTGGTCTGGCCTCGCGCTTTGCGATGGACTCAGCGGGGTAGATCCGGCACGATCAGATGCGATCGGACCGGAATGGGCCGTGATGGCCGAAGTCGGCGCCAGAGAGTAGACCTCCGTGGCGACCGTAGCTCCTGCCGCTCGGGTATCCAAGGCGACAATGACGTCCCCGAACTGGATCTCGACTTCGTCGATGTCCGGGAGGTTGCAGCTGTCCAAGATCTTGACGCGATCCATCGAGCCTACCAGATTGATCTCGGCGATATCCCCTACCTGGCGCGCCACTGTCGGTGATATTATCTCCGGTAGTCTTCCACGGGGTAGCCCACAGAAGTGATTTGTAATGCAGGGAAGATCGCAAAGATCGGAAGCAGGATGGTTAGGTTGGACAGACACGGGGGTTTAGACAGGTTCGGGCCGTCGACTCGACGTAATACCCTACGTCCTGTTTTGGGGTGCTGTATTGCATGGATCTCGCTATGAATTGAGATGTGGTGAATTGGATTGTTTTGGAGGGGGTCCCTGCCCGCCTTATATATCGGGGGGCAGGGTTACAAGTCGGTTTGTAGCCGATCCTATCTCTAAGGATCCTTTACTTCTTTACAATAATTCCTATTCCAACTAGAACTTCTCCTTCTAGATCCTTCCTTCGTGCGCCGACTTGTCCCGCACGTCTTCAGGTCCAGAACGGTGGGCTGGGCCGCCCCCTTTTGGTGGGCTGCCAGGCTTGCTCGTGAGGTACCCGGGTACTACATCCCCCACACAGAGTATGTTGCTCGATGTGACACATGCCAGAGAATCAAGGTCGAACACCAAAGGCCAGCCGGAGTGCTAAAACCCAAAGACGTCCCCGTCTGGAAATGAGAAGATGTCAGCATGTACACCGTGAAGAGTTTACCCCGAACTCAGAAAGGGAATGATGCCATTTGGGTCATTACAGACAGATTGACAAAGGTAGCCCACTTCATACCTATCAAGGCCACGCATCCTGTGAGTAAGCTAGCATAGCTTTATGTGAATAACATTCTGAGGTTACACGGAGCACCAAGGAGTATTGTTTCTGAAAGAGGACCCCAATTTGTTGGGAAGTTTTGGGAGAACCTACATGATACCCTGAAAACTTTGTTGGAGTATAGCTCAACTCACCATTCTCAAGCCGACACTGAGACAGAAAAAGTGAACCAGACATTGCAAGACCTATTGAGAGCTTGCGTACTGACTTACCAGGCATATTGGGAGAAGAGCTTGTCATATGCAGAGTTCTCATACAACAATAGCTATCAAGAGGACCTACAAATGTCACCGTTTGAAGCACTCTATGGCAGGAAGGGCAGAACACCGCTAGCATGGTCAGAAGTTGGAGAAAGAACATTCTTTGGACCCGCATCCATTGTTGAAGCTGAGGAGAATGTAGCCAAGGTCAGAGAAAGCCTGAAAGCCGCTCAGAGCCGACAGAAGAGCTACACTGACAAGAGAAGGAAGGATCTCTCATTTGAAGTCGGAGATTGTGTGTACTTTAGGGTATCACCGCTCAGAGGAACAAAAAGATTTCACATCAAAGGGAAGCTTGCCCCTAGAGTGATTGGCCTCTATGAGATTATCGAGAAGATCGGGAAGCAAGGTTACAAGCTTCAACTACCAGAAGAGCTGACAGGAGTGCACCCAGTCTTTCACGTTTCCCAGCTGAAGAAAAGTTTCAGAGTGCCAGAAGAAGAAGTGCCAACAGAAGCCCTGGATTTGCAAAATACCTTGGAGTACATGGAGTACTCAGTGAAGATTCTTAACCGAGCAGAAAAAGCAACAAGGAGGACAACTATTCCCTACTGCAAAGTGCTATGGAGCAATCACACTAAGCGTGAAGCCACTTGGGAGAAAGAGTCCGACCTGAAGGAGAAGTACCCTCACTTGTTCGAGGACTAGATGTAACTTTAATCTCGAGGACATGATTCTTGTGAGGGGGGAGACTGTAACATCCCACAAATTTGCAGTCTGTTTCTTGTAATGAAAAATCAGAATTTAAAAATTTTTGTGTGAATTGCTGTGAGACACGAACCAATTTACAATATAAGTTAATTGCTCTCTCTAAAATTCCTAGTAATTAAATTCGTGCACAAAATGTTTCTCATACCAAGCATGTGTGATTTGGATTTTATCCGGAATTGTGGAATTACATTTGGATTTGGTTTGAATATTTTCGAATCTTGCTCGAGTGGAGTTTGTATTTGAAATCCCTTTCAAATAGAAACTTAAAGTTAACCTAGCTAACCCCTAAATCTCGTGGGCCTCTAACTTCTAACCCAGCTAACTTTACCAGCCCAACTAACCCCCTCAGCCCGCCTGTCGGTGATATATTCTCCGGCAGTCTTCCACGAGGTAGCCCACGGAAGTGATTTGTATGCAGGGAAGATCGCAAAGATCAGAAGCAAGATGGTTAGGATGGACAGACACAGGGGTTTATACAGCTTCGGGCCGTCGACTTGACATAATACCCTACATCCTGTTTTAAGGTGTTGTATTGCGTGGATTTCGCTATGAGCTGAGATGAGATGTGTTGGGTCATTTTGGAGGGGGTCCCTGCCCGCCTTATATATCGGGGGGCAGGGTTACAAGTCGGTTTGTAGCCGATCCTATCTCTAAGGATCCTTTCCTTCTTTACAAAAACTCCTATTCAAACTAGAACTCAGCCTTCCAGATCCTTCCTTCGTGCGCCGACTTGTCCCGCACGTCATCAGGTCCAGAACGGTGGGACTAGGCCGCCCCCTTTTGGTGGGCTGCCAGGCTTGCTCATGAGGTATCCGGGTACTATATCCCCCATAGTAGCCCCCGAGCACTTCTTGGCCGATCGTTGGCTGTAATTGATTTGTCTTTTCTTGCATGATCCGAGTGCTCTCAAGTTGTCTAAGACCTCATCCGAGTGATTTCGAAGAAGATCCGAGTGGTTTCGAAGAAGATCCGAGTGCATGCTCAAACGTTCCTGAAAACGATTCTTCAAATGAAGCCATAGTGAGGGGAAGAAGTGCTCTTTTTCACGACGCGACAGCGAAGTGAATACACTTAGCCCCCGAGCCTTGGGCAATTTTAGTATGAAATTGGCCAAGGGTCTTCAACTTTTCTCCGTCGAAATCTTGATCTTCAATGGTGTGCACCTCCAGGTGCACCCATTGGGTGTAGCCCCCGAGCCTTGAGCAGAATAGAATATTCTGGTCGAGGGTCAAAAATAAAATATTATGAATCTCTTTTCGAACTTAGTCCATCAATGGTGTGCACCTCCAGGTGCACCCAT
Source organism: Urochloa ruziziensis (assembly GCA_015476505.1). Lineage (NCBI taxonomy): Eukaryota > Viridiplantae > Streptophyta > Magnoliopsida > Poales > Poaceae > Urochloa > Urochloa ruziziensis. Next base: position 18,275,408 of record CM027120.1, read on the forward strand.
TGGGTGTAGCCCCCGAGTCTTGATTCGACTCGGCACGATCGTGTCAAGACTCTGAAAGCCGTAGATCCTGACTGAATTTTTCAGCCCCCATGCCTCTGGGCATGGATTTCGGATAATCTTCTCCTTCTGGGGTTTTTTGTTTCCCCTTCTTAAGGATTCTGTTCTCAAGTTCTTTGAACTCGGCGTGACTCCCAGATCGTGTCCCACGACCCAGCTTGACCATATGGTAAGCCACCTTCTCACAAGATTTATACTTGTCAGCACTTGACCCAGATCTCTGAGCGAATTTAGCGATAGTATCGCATGCCTTACGTAAAAAATCAATTGCAAGGTTGCAATATTAATTGCAAAAATAAGCCTGGCCGTCGACTAATTTTAGCCTCACGTCCGAGTGGTTTCTGCCCCTGAACACTAGCTCAGGAACCCACATATTTGTTAATTTAACAGAACCGAAAGGTCGTGCCATATTTCAGCCCATTTAGGCCCATCAATCCTGTAAAGTCCGTTGTTTCCTAGGGAAACTAACGGTTGCCTTCTTGAAGCCAGAATATCGCGAGATATCGCGACTCCATACCGCATCTTTGAATTCAAAGCGTCGGGACGTGCTAGCGTCGGTTTAGTTCCCGAGACACGCATCGCGCCGCGCGCGGGAGGGACGGTTCATTCCATTATAAGCCATCCCCGCCGCAACCTTCTTCCTTTCCTCGCCATTCGCCTTCTCAGCGCCCAAGTTCTCCTCCCTGTTCGAGCGCAAACCCTAGATCCACTTTCATAACCTCCAATCTCCAATCCTCAGCCCCTGCTCGCAGCCATGGCGCCGAAGAGGAAGGAAGACCCAAAGCGGAAGGAAAGGTCGCCAGGAAGGGCTCGGTCAGTCAGGGCCAAGGCCGCCGTCGATGTCACCGTGGACCGCGCCACTGAGTGGAGGGAGTCCATCACCACCACCAGGCGCCTCGAGCAGCACGTCATCGACGGCATCCTCCCAGACCAGCAAACCGCCGAGTGGCGCGCAGCCTCCGGTGAGTCTTTCCCCACCCCAAATTCCTCTGATTTGGTGGTGTTCGAATCTTTTCTTCTGCGCGGTTTTGGCGTGCCTGCGCACCCTTTTCTCCGCGGCCTGCTGCATTTTTATGGGATCAGTCTCTGCGCACTGAATCCCAATTCCATTCTTCACATTGCCATCTTCATCAACCTCTGTGAGGCCTATCTTGGGATAGAGCCTCACTTCAATCTTTTTCTCCATCTTTTCCTGTTGAAACCTTATCCTGGAACCGAGTGCCCGCGAGTAGTCGGAGGCGCCGGGCTCCAGCTCCGTGAGGGTCGAACCCAGGAGTATTTTGATATTCCTTTTCCTACCTCCAACAAAGGGTGGCAGTCCGAGTGGTTTTACGTAGGAAACCACTCGCCTGCCATCTCTCCTGAAATCGACTCGCGTCCTGTTCCCTCCAAGTCCTGGACTTCTCTCCCCAAAGAGAGCGAGATGGACGAGGTTCGGGAATTGCTGGGTTTCATAGCCCAGCTGAAGGATAGAGGGTTGACTGCCGTAGGAGTGGCAGCCAACTTCGTGCTGCGCCGGATCCAGCCCCTCAAGCAGCGGGCTCATCCGGCGTATGAATACTACACCGAGGGGGACAACACGCGTGAAGCCCCCGAGCGTGTTGACAAGGGCCAAGCTGCAGCTCGGCTTGGCAAATTCTTTGCGACAGGGACTTCCCTGCGGACTTCTGATGGTCCTCCGGCGTACAATTTGTCGAATCCACGCCCTGAGGTACTGAACCAATCTGTTGTTGTTTTATGTTTTCAATTCCACCCATTGGGTGTAATCTCAGTAAAGAACTGAACCCAACTTTTGCAGGGTCGAGCTGCTTTTGTGTCTATCCCTCCTTTGCCTGAGATGCCGAAGGGAGTGGATCAGCCGGCTCCGCGCAGAGCCAGTTCTGTTGAAGAAGCACTCGGAGGAAACGAGAGTGACCTGCATGACTCAGATATCAGTCTGTCGTCCTCGCCTTCTCCAGACGTGCTGTTTCCGAGTGGTGGCAAGGCTGCCCCTGTCCCGAAGAAGCGGAAGATTTCTGTTTCAATGGGGATCGTGATTGGGGATGTGCCGAGCCGTCGCCAACTTATCCTCACCGAGTCGTCTGACTCGGATGATGACGAAGCTGGTGGTGCCGGGTCTTCAATCCCGCCCCCAATTATCAGCTCGGAGCAGTCGCCCCTTGCCATAGTACCTTTGAGTACTGCAAGTCCGAGGGACCTTCCTTCCCCCACTCGGAGAGGAAAGCGCCCGAGAATGCGCGTATCTACTCTGTAAGTAATATTGTCAACCTTTAATTGACTTTTATGTTTTTCTGTAACTAATCCTTATTTGCTTTATCCTGCAGCACGCCGTCTGAGATCTCCTTTGCGGGTTATGCGCCGCAACCAGTCGGCAAGACAGAGATCCCAACAATCCAAGTGCCAGAGGTATCGTCCCACTCGGCTGATCCTCTTAGCCGATCAGCCTGTGGGGCCGCCACCAGAGTCGCCGCGTGCACCAACCCCACCTCCGCCGAGTCCTGCGCCAGCGTCGCCGACCATACTGCCAGCTCCGCAGGGCAGCCCCCAGCCTGCTCCTGTCGTTGAGCAGACTGCTGCTATGGAGGAGCCCCAGGCTGCAGAGGTCGAAATCGCTCCTGCGGCAGGTCGTCGCTCCAGGTGGTGGTGCTCCTATGACTCCTCTGGCGGAGTTCATGTCGCTCCATCGTCGTATGGGCCAAATAGCCGAGGTATTTCCTGAGCCACTTTTCTTGTTTAGGTTGAGTACCGAGTGGTACACGTATTTGTTGTGTCATCTGACTATCTTTTGCAGGACTTAGCTGCTGATGCCGAGGCAAAATCCTCGGCGATTCAAGAGCTTTCTTCTGCAGCCGCTAAGGCCGACTCCTTGGTGGCCCGAGTGGCTGAACTCGAAGCCGCTGCGACCCAACACCAGGCCGAGTTGGAGGAAGCCCGACGCACCAATCGCGATCTTCGCAGAGAGGTGGAGCAGGCTAAACTCAATGAAGCCCAGGCCGCACATGAGCTTAGAGGTATGTTATTCTCTTTTTGTTTTTATGTCAGACGTGAATATACTATCCAGATCTAACTTTCTGTAGATTACCGGTACCGGATTATGGCCCAATTTGCAGAGCTCACTGCCAAGGTGGCTCGGCTGCAGGGCGAGGCGGAGGCACTGCGCGCCGAGAAGAGCGCGCTGGAAGATGCTGTCCGAGTGGTAGCGGAGGAGATCGAGCCGGAGGCAGCATCAGCTTCGGCTTCTATCCTCGACCGCGTTCGGGCGCTTCCACGCTTCTTCCGGCGACAGCTTTGCTCCATCAGCCAAGCCAGCTGCGGGCATGTCCTGGCGGTTCTCAAGTCTCTGTTCCCAGCATCGGATCTGGAGCCACTCGGCAGCGGATACGCTGCTGGCACCTCCGAAGATGATGTGAGCAGACTGCTCCTTGAAGTCGAGCCGATCGCCAATGTCCTGTCTAAGGACGTTGTCGATGACTCTGATGATGCGGCCCCCTCTGGTGTTGGTGACCCTGCAGTGTAATTTTCATAGAGTATTTGTAGTATCTGGTAGAAGTAATACTTTTGAACAATGTTTAAGCTTTTGTGATTGTATATAAGTTTTTATGGGACTACTACTCCCTTTCTTTATGCGCTGGCCTTAATTTCTGAGTGGTTGACCTGTTACGGAGTAGATTAGCCTCGTTGGTCTCAGTCTCATGCCGCAGAGTCTTTGTCGTGCGTTTAGAGCTTTGACTTGGCGAGTACTTTCCCCCTCGATTTAAAGTTTGAGCCACTCGTACTTTATGTGCGTGACGCGAAAGAGGAAATTCGAGTAGTAGATACAGGTGGGAGATGAAATCAACTTTATTGATAACTCATATTATAAAACTGCCGAGTCGTGACTGAGGATGATTACCCTCCAAAATCACTCGGAAAAACAAATCTTAACAAAAAAGATGAATACATAACTGAATCAGGCGTAGAAACGCTGTAGGTGCTCGATGTTCCATGGATTTGGAATGTCTACGCCGTCTTCCGTCATGAGGCGATATGAGCCTGGGCGACTCACTGACTTGATGATGTATGGCCCCTCCCAAGGGGACGCAAGCTTGTGCGCGCCCTTAGTGTCTTGCTTCCTCCTCAGCACCAAGTCGCCTGCTTCAAAAGATCTCTGCTTGACGGTTCGATCATGATACTGTCGCAGGACCTGAGCGTAACGCACGGCTTGGATCTGGGCAGCCAATCTCTTCTCCTCGATACTATCGAGGTCTTCAATGCGCGCCACTTGCGCGTCGTACTCATCATAGAACTCCACTCGGGGTGAGCCGTATGCGATGTCCGTTGGTAGAATAGCTTCCGAGCCGTAAACCTGAAAGAACGGGGTTTGCTTCGTGGCACAACTCGGCTGGGTTCGCAGCCCCCAGACTACAGCTGGTAACTCCTTGATCCATCGTCCATGGTACTGCTTCAGCTGCTTGAATATCCGGGCCCTGAGTGCCTTGATTATTTCGCCATTGGCTCTTTCGACCTGGCCATTGGCCCTTGGGTGCGCCACAGATACGGGGCATAGCTTAATGCTCCTTTCGCTGCACCAATCTTTAAACTCCTGTGCCACGAAGTTCGTACCATTATCTGTAATGATACGATTTGGGACTCCGAAGCGGTGGGTGATGTCAGTGAAGAACTCGATGGTCTTGGCTGCCATGTGCTTTCTGACTGGTTTCACCTCGATCCACTTGGTGAACTTATCAATAGCCACTAAGACATGGTCAAAACCACCAGGAGCCTTCTTGAATAGACCAATCATGTCCAAGCACCAACAAGCGAAGGGCCAGGACACTGGTATAGTCTGCAGCTGTTGTGCAGGTGCGTGTATTTGCCTTGCAAAATACTGACACCCTTTGCTGTGTCGCACAATATTTTCTGCGTCTGCTACAGCAGTCGGCCAGTAGAAACCAGACCGGAAAGCTTTACCAACGATGGTTCTAGCCCCGGCGTGATTACCACAGATTCCTTTGTGTATGTCAGTCAAGAGCTCAACACCCTCTGCGCGACTCACGCACTTTTTGGAGAATTTGAGAGGCTCCAGATCGACGATACAACTTGTCTCCGATGATGACGTAGCTTTTACTGCGCCGCACGATTTGTTCGTGGAGCGACTTCAGATCCTTATCTTCTGCGACCTCTGTGGGCAATATGCCGCTGTCAAGGTAGTCGATGATTTGGATCCTCCAGTCCAACGCTTCGTCTACCACTAATGTGGCTGACTCCGGGGATTCTCCGACTTGTTGTTCCGCGACAGTGCCATCCGGGTTTATCTTGATAGATGGTTTGACAAGGTCTTGTATGAAAACTCCGGGTGGGACGCCTTCACGGGTGGACCCCATCTTAGCAAGCTCATCAGCTGCCTTGTTATGGTCGCGCACCACGTGATGGAACTCTAAGCCATAGAATTTCCCTTCCAGTTTCCTTATTTCTTCGCAGTAAGCGTCCATCTTCTCGTTAGTTCTGGACCAGTCCTTGTTTACCTGGTTTATGACCAGGGCAGAGTCCCCGCGTACCATCAGGCGTTTGATACCCAAAGATACTGCGATGCGAAGACCGTGCAAGGCTGCTTCGTACTCGGCTGCATTGTTGGATACTGGGAACATGATTTGAAGGACGTATTTTAATTCCTGTCCGCTTGGGGAGATCAGGAGTACACCTGCAGCCGCCTCCTTTGATCTGGAGGGAGCCATCAAAGTACATCTCCCAGTACTCAACTATCTCATCGTCAGCCGGAGCTTGGTTCTCTGTCCAGTCTGCTACGACGTCGGCCAAAACCTGAGACTTGATAGCAGTACGTGGAACGAAGGTTATGTGGTGCAGCGGCCAATTCTATTGACCACTTGACGATTCGGCCGCTGGCGTCTCGGTTATGGAGAATTTCCCCTAAAGGATTTTCGCTCACAACCGAGATTGGATGGGCCTCAAAGTAATGCTTCAGCTTTCTTGCTGAGATAAGAACTCCGTAGAGTAACTTCTGCACATGAGGATAGCATACCTTTGATACGGTCAGGACCTTCGCTGACGAAAGTAGACTGGTCGCTGAACTCCATATGCGTGTCCTTCTTCAGGACGCTCGACCACTAGTACCGTGCTAACCACTCGGGGAGTAGCAGAGATGTAGAGGTAGAGCTGTTCTCTTGGTTGAGGTGGGACGAGGATGGGCGGACTCTGCAGGTAATCTTTGAGTTCCTGGAAAGATTGCTTCGCCTCGTCATCCCACACTGAACTTATCCTGCTTCTTGAGCAGTTTGAAAAACGGCAATCCGCGACGCCGAGTCGTGATATGAAACGACCGAGCGCTGCCATGCATCCAGTAAGCTTCTGCACATCCTTCTGACAGGTTGGTGGTAGCATCTTGGTGATGGCCGTGATCTTCTCGCGATTTGCCTCGATGCCGCGGTTGCTGACCATGAAGCCGAGTAGTTTACCTGAGGGTACTCCGAAGACACACTTTTCCAGGTTGAGCTTCCACCGGAATTTACGTAGGCGTTCGAAGACCTTTGTCAGATTTCCTATCATGTCCTCGGGGTTCATGATCTTGACCACGATGTCGTCGATGTAGGCTTCTACTATGTCTAGAATCAATTGATCCAAACATGCTTGGATTGTCCTCTGATAAGTTGCGCCTGCGTTCTTCAGACCGAAGGCCATTGTATTGTAACAAAAGGCGCCGAACGGCATGATGAACGCGGTCTTAATCTGGTCTTCCAGTTTTAGGCCTATCTGGTGATAGCCTGAGTAACAATCGAGAAAGCAGAGCAGGGCGGAGCCTGCCGTGGAATCAACGACTTGATCGATGCGGGGGGGAACGAAGGGGTCTTTAGGGCAAGCTTTGTTGAGATCTGTGTAGTCAATGCACATTCTCCAATCATTATTATTCTTTTTTCTTACAAGAACTGGGTTAGCTAACCAGTCGGGGTGGAACACCTCCTGAATAAAACCAGCAGCTAGCAGCTTTGTAATCTCTACCCTAATTGCCTCCTTGCGGTCCTGCGCGAATCGACGAAGCCTCTGCTTGATTGGTTTGGCAGTCGGATTGACCTTCAAGGAGTGCTCGGCAAGTTCCCTTGGGACACCTGGCATATTGGATGGTTTCCACGCGAATATGTCGGCGTTTTCCCTTAGGAATTTGACGAGCACTTCTTCCAATTTGGGGTCTAACTCTGCCCCGATGATGGCTGTCTTCTTCGGGTCATCCAGGTCCAGCGAGATCCTCTTCAGCTCCATCCCCTTGCTTGGCGCGATGGCTTCTCTTGCTGGCCTCTTGGCGGGGATCTCCAGAGAGTCCTTGTCCACCTCCTGTGATGCAGCCAGTACTTGCTCCATGCGCTTTGACATGTCCAGGGCAGCTGCCGCGTTGAGGGTCTCCTGTTCGCATGTGTAAGCGACTCGGATGTCCCCCAAGACGGTGATTACGCCTTTGGGTCCTGGCATCTTGACCTGCAAGTAGACGTAGTGAGGGATCGCCATGAACTTGGCGAGCTCCGGCCTCCCTAGGATGGCGTGATATGCAGTCTCAAAGTTTGCCACCGTGAACTGCATATGCTCGGTCCGGTAGTTGTTCCGGTCTCCGAAGGTAACGGGCAATGTGATGTGCTCGAGTGGTTCTGCCCCCTCTCCCGGTATCAAACCATAAAACACAGATTGGGGGGGACGCAGGTCGAGAGTGGTCAGGCCGAGCTCCTTCAATGTGTTAGCAAAGAGGATGTTCAGGCCACTGCCACCGTCGACTAGCACCTTGGTGAGCTGAACGTTGCGGATCGTCGGAGCTACTACCAAGGCGTGGGATCCGGGCTTCAGTATGAAGCTCGGGTGATCCTCCCAGGTGAAGGTGATCGGAACTTCCGACCACTTGAGGTACTCAGGTACCGGTGGCTCCCTCGCGTGCATGACTTGGCGATGGGTGAGCTTCTGCTGGCGCTTCATCTCAAATTCCGGTCCGCCATAGATCATGCGGACCACTCGGTCGGCCTCCTGGAAGTCGTCGGCGGGCTCGTCGGTCCGCCTGTCCTCGCCCCCAGTAAAGGCTCGCTTGAGCCCGTAGCACTCTCGTGTTGAGTGCTTGTGCTTATGGTATGGACATTGCTCATCGAGCATGCGCTGGAAATCTTCTGGAGTTACCCGACCCAGAGTGGCGACCATATCTCCCTCGCTCTTCTTCTTGCGAGGGTGACTGTCGCTGCGACGATGGTCGTCGTGTCGGTCTTCGTCTTCGCGGCGGTCGCGCTTGTGGGTCGTCTTGTTCTCTTCTTCCCAACGATTCTTGAGCTCGCTGAGCTGTTCCTTCTCCGCAATCTCCGCGTCTGCCCACGTGCTAGCGACCCGGAACATGTCATTGACAGTCGCCGGTGGCTTCCGAGTCCACTTGTGAATCAGTCTTCCATCGGAGATGCCGTTCTGGAAGGCTGTCATAACCTCCTAATCCGTCACGTCCGTAATGGAGTTCCGCTTCTCTGAGAACCTGCGCACGAAGTCATGCAGGGTCTCGTTCTTGTGCTGTCTTATCTGGCCGAGGAGCCGCTTGCTCCCGGGCCTCTCTCAGGTTCCGAGATAGTTACCGACAAAGAGCGCGGTAAGCTGATCCAAGTTGTCGATGGCGTCCTGCGGGAGTCCTGCCAGCCAGTTGCGACAGTCCTTGGTGAGCATGATGGGAAGATAATTCGCCATCACGTCCTCGTCGCCGCCGGCCGCTTGTACGGCGGTGTAGTAGATCTGAAGCCATTGAGATGGATCAGACTTCCCGTCGTGCTTGTCGATATCCGACAGCTTGAAGCCTCTGGGCCAAGTCACGCTCCTCAAGTGTTCGGTGAACGACTGGAATCCGCCGAACCGACCTCTAGGGCGGGAACCACTCGGACCCGAGCCATCTGTTGTTCTTGGGGGAGTGCTCTCCCTCCTGCGATCCCGATCCCTGGGTGGGGAACGGGTCCTCCGATAGTTCCGAGTCCTGGGTGGAGTTCGGTCCCGTCGGTAGGTTCTGCTGCGCGGTGGAGTTCGCTCCCTTGGCGGGGTCGACCGCCTGCGTGGGGGAGCCGCTCGTCCTCGTGGCGGAGTGCGATCGCCGTCGTTGCCGTGCCTTGGGCTACCGGAGGGATCAGAGTAGTCTGACTCCGTCGAGTAGCCGCTCCTGTTGGAGTTACGACGGGGATTTCCATGATCCCGATCGTATTCTTCGCGCCGTCGGATCTCCTTGCGATGACGCTCCTCTGTGCTATTGCGGATGACGTCCCTCGCATCTCAATCTCTGTTGATCGTGGTGCGAAGGTCTTGATCACGATCCGATCCACCGCTGGCCCGGCGTCGAGACGGACCGGGCTCAGAAGCGACCGTGTGTGCTCTGCCCTGCATCTGGTGGACCTGGACGGAGGCGGCCTGCACGAAAGCCCTTACCTTATCCAGGCCTGGAGTGCTGGGTGGCAGCCGACTGATTTCCTCGTCGATGGTGACGAGGTTCTGGACCGGCGTATCGTAGACGTCGAATCCGTTGTACTCGAACATGCCATCGCGCATCAGGTTCCGGCTGCTCCTCCTGTCGCGCCGATCCCGATGACGACGGTGATCCTCCGAGCGTGGTTCCTGGAGTCGAGCGGTGCCAGATCCTGATGCTGTGGCCCCGCCTGGTTGGGCGGCTCTGCGAGACGCCCGATTGGCGTTGCGCCCTCGGCGTTGGTCCCTGGCTTCAGTCGTCTCTTCGGCCGGGGTGACCTCGTCCTCTGACACAGGGTTAGGTGGCGTCGCTGGTGCCACCATGTAGCAGTATGACCCGACTCCTTCTTGCGCGAGGTAATCTTCCTCGGACTCGGAGAGGTCGGATGTGGGCGTGTTACGCTCCAAACTACTCGGAGTTAATCCTCCGGGTGATCCTAGCAGTTCTGGCTCCGTAGAGGCGTTGGACGTTGTGTAACCTTCCTGCAGGTCGTCCAGTATTGAGGGTCCCCATGGGTTTGACTCGTAGGAGTCGCTCCCAGAGAGGGAGTCGTCCGCCTGGATGATGTCCTTCATCTTCTGCTTCTGAGTAAGCGCGCAAAAGCCGGGGGTCTGGACGGTGATGACCTCAGGGCTCGGGACGCGCGTCGGTTGAGCGTTTACACTCTGAAATGACTCGGCGACGCGACTCTCAGGAGCCGGATCGGAACCGAGTGGCTGTAGATCTGTTCCCGACTGGTTGGGCCTCGCGTTCTGCGATGGACTCAGCGGGGTAGAACCGGCACGATCAGTTGCGATTGGACCGGATTGGGCCGTGATGGCCGAAGTCGGCGCCAGAGAGGAAGCCTCCGTGGCGGTCGTAGCTCCTGCCGCTTGGGTATCCAAGGCGGCGGCGGTGATGTTCCCGAACTGGATCTCGAATCCGTCGACGTTCGGGAGGTTGCAGCTGTCCAAGATCTTGACCCGATCCATCAAGCTCACCAGATTGATCTCGGCGATACCCCCTACCTGGCGCGCCACTGTCGGTGATATATTCTCCGGCAGTCTTCCACGGGGTAGCCCACGGAAGTGATTTGTATGCAGGGAAGATCGCAAAGATCGGAAGCAAGATGGTTAGGATGGACAGACATAGGGGTTTATACAGGTTCGGGCCGTCGACTTGACGTAATACCCTACGTCCTGTTTTGGGGTGTTGTATTGTGTGGATTTCGCTATGAGCTGAGATGAGATGTGTTGGGTCGTTTTGGAGGGGGTCCCTGCCCGCCTTATATATTGGGAGACAGGGTTACAAGTCGGTTTGTAGCTGATCCTATCTCTAAGGATCCTTTCCTTCTTTACAAAAACTCCTATTCAAACTAGAACTCAGCCTTCTAGATCCTTCCTTCGTGCGCCGACTTGTCCCGCACGTCATCAGGTCCAGAACGGTGGACTAGGCCGCCCCCTTTTGGTGGGCTGCCAGGCTTGCTCGTGAGGTACCCGGGTACTGTATCCTCCACACCGCCCTACCCCTCTCCACCAGGACGCTGGCCTCTAACCTACGCGCGGCCCAGCTAACCTGCCCAGCCCGCACGGCCCCATGGCCCGCTAACCCTTTCCATTCGGCCCAACAACTCCAGCAGCCCAACTCCTCCCGCTCGGCCCGACACTACCAACCATGCCTCCCTCTTCACTCCCACTGACTCGTGGACCCCACGTGCCAGCTTTCCTCTCTCCCTCTCGCCTCTCTGCTTTTTCCTCGCAGAGCAAAAGCAGCACAGCGCAGCGCCGCTCCTGCCTGCCGCCGCCCCTGTGCCATGACAAAGAAATGGGAGCGCCCCGCCTTGACCCCGCCGCGCGCCCCCTTGACTCAAACCCTAGGCGCGCCGCACTTCTGGAAGCTTCCCGCGGGAAAATCCCCAGCTTGCCCCCGGTCGTCGGCTGGCCTGCACGCCCACGTCGGCCATCACATCAATCCCGCCTCGCCAAACCCTAGCTCACCCTCTAGGATTGTCCGCCACGTGTCCCTGAGCGCGTTCAACCGCTCCACAGCTGTCCATGCTCTCCTGATCACCCCCCCGTGAGCTCCCTACCGCCACCTATAAAGCCAAGGGCGCCGCCGCTCTTGTGCCCCAGCTGCACCCCTTTGGGTTTTTCACCCAGCGCCGCCACCAAGAGAAAGAAGGGAGGGGAAAATCGAGGAGGGGAAGGAGGGACTGCCCGCGTAAGAAGCAAGAGCGCCACCGCCACCGACTGACTGGAACGCCCCCGTCACCACCGAGCGCCAACCGCTGAAGACGAAGACGCCCGAGCGTGTCACACCCAGATTTACACAAAACCTGAATGCTGCCATATGTGTGCCCAGGAAGTCCACACAACACATATAGCTTACAAGTATGGTATAACAGAGAACACAATGCTCGAATAAAACAATTTACATCAGAGTTTACAGAGATTACATAGCAGAAGTCTATTCATTGACGTTCTTCTAGTCAAGCCTCAAGTCCACAGGGACACCGACTGGTTGACCACAGCTCAGATGTACGAAGGGTTGTTGGTGGCCGTTACGATACGATTTCGCCACCAACATTCGGTCACATTTCAGGCTCGTCTTGCTCATAACAAAGTAAAATTGGTTATTTCTAATGAGTTCCAAAAGTTTTGAATAATTTGTGAGTGCAGAAGCAAGCAAGCAAAAGATGAAGAACTTTGGACACAAAGCTAGGCCGGCCAGCCTAGCATAGGCCGACCGGCCGCCTTCTGTGGCCCTTTGCCACGTCAATGATCCAGGAGATCCCAAATACAACACCAAAGATCCTGAGACATGCGATCAACGTCGGTTTCATCCAAGGACCCGAAAGGCCTAAGCTACATTTGCATGGATTGAAGGGCCCACCAACCTTGGATTCTCGGACAGCTTTGATCCAAAGCAACCGTTACCAACTTCAGGGAGCAATCAAGAGCGTCCCTGAAGAAGGCGGTGCCACGGGGCAGCCAGGCCAGGCCGATCGGCCTGGCCTAGGCCGGCCGGCCTCCCCCAGAGGCCGCCACGTGCCCCTCTTCGCGTGGCAGTTAAGCAGAGGGTTAGCTTAAGCTTGACGCCTGCAACCGCCCTTGAAGACTATAAAAGAGACCCCCTTCACCTTGAGAAAGCATCCATCAATCCATCCAAAGGAGAGAAGAGAAGTCTAGAGAGGAGTTTTCATCTTTAGAGTTAGATTAGGGAGAGAGTGGGTGAGTTGCTTGGGTGACAGCCAAGCTTTGTAGAGAGAGTCCGGGATTTCCTCTCGGTCTCATCTCAACATTTCCACCCCAGAGGAATATACTTCAGGAGTTATCTTCAGTAAGTCCTCGGTCCCTTGCCTTTAGTACCTCGCTAGTTTACGAATTACTTTCAGCAATCTATTTTATTTATATTTGATCTGCGGGTACCTGAGTCTGCGCGAGTGACAACGACTCTTGTTTGGGGTTTCCTCTATAGCCCTTCGCGTTGGGTGGAGGTCAGTGGCTGATAGCTTAGGCGTGGTGCCTGTGCTGGCTAGCCATCTCAGGTTGTGTTGCACCCCATGGAACTGCAGTGGTAGGCGGCAGGTGGTGACAATCCTGTCCGTCCTTTGTACTCCACCACGTTCGGGTGTACTCATAACAGTAGTGCTGAGCCCGGAAGAACCCCTCTCTCACCCCATTCTGAGTTCTTCCCGTTCTAGCCGTCGAAGCAGATCAGATTAGATATAGATAGTTTGTCTGGGGTAACGAGTAGCTAACTAAAGTCAAGCTCTCTACCCGCTTACCTTGTGCTCCCTGGTGGATCCGGTTAGAAAAGTTCTAGGCTAGTCGCGTCTATCGTTCCTTGGATTCGATATCCAGGTTCTTACTCCCTTGGTGAAAGGCTACATCATACTCCGTGTGCTTGCGGATTTAGTTAGGCTATGGAGTGCCAACAAGCTTTTCTGGTGCCGTTGCCGGGGAACGGTAGTAACACTAGTGTAGGATCTTTTTAGCCGTACACTTTACCCCCATAACCATCTATCACATGGAGTTTTCTCCTAGTTATCTGACGGTTCCATCTAGCGAGTATTTGGAACCGCCTTCCTCTTGCCACCCCATACCACCTCATGGCTTCAAGATCCGTCCCAGTCTCGTTGCCATGGTTCGTGCACAGTCTTTTGGTGGAACGAAAGACGAAAGTCCCTATGCTCACTTGCAGGTTTTTGAAGAGAATTGCTCTCTTCTTATTATACCTGGCGTCAACCAAGACACTATTCTATGGAAACTTTTCTCATTTTCTCTGATGGGAAATGCAAAATCTTGGTACGACCAGACTGCAAGGAGATTTAGTAGAGATTGGATCAAATTGAAGGACGAGTATTTTCTGTTCTTTTACCCTGTCTCTAAGATCTTAAAGCTCAGAGTCGAGTTGATGACATATCAGCAAGGTGATGAGTCACTTGGAGCCACGTGGGAGCGATTTATTCAGCTGGCCAACTCAGGGCCACCGCATAACATTCCAGAGGAAATGCTTATGCAGCATTTTGTTGGTGGATTGAAGCCGGAAAGTGCACAGTTCTTGAACATCACTTCCGCAGGGTCAGTGTTATACAAGACAATGGATGAGGTACGAGAAATCTTGGAAAAGGTTCTCAGCTCTACCGAGTACACAGGAGTCTTCGACGACCCACCAACACCACCAACAACCCCCACAGACAAGCAGCCAACCTTGCCCTTACATTTGATCCACCTCCTCCGATCATAGAGGAAGTGCTCGAACACCACAAGTCCTCAGACCAAGAAACTATTCTCGACGATCTGCCGCACTTCATTCCCAAGCTCTTTACAGAAGAAGAGTACTTGGAGATCGGCAATACATCACGTATGCCTATGGAACAAGTGTGCGCAAGTTCAAGGTCTAAGGCGTTCATTCCAGAAGCCGTACCGAAGATTGAGTGTTTATCTGCGATCATGAGCAAGGAATGGATGGAGGAAATTGAAAGTTGTGAAGACATCATCTGAACCACCCGCAATTTCAGAGTACTCCATTGCGCTATTGAGGGAACTGACACTCAGGAAGTAGTCTACGAACCGAAGGTCGAGAGTAATATCATATCAAGTCCATTCGCAGCACGAGTGCAACCAAACAAACCCCGGTCCTTCTCCCGTAAGTACCTCAAGTGGATCGACGGCCAAATGATGGAATGCAAAGGAATCATCCGTGTTGTGCCCGTACACATGGGACGCAACAGGATTTTCCTGGACTTCCACATTTTCGATGTCCCTAGAGGTGACAACTTCTTCCTGATTGGACAGCCAATAGAGCACCTTGCCAACCCGAACCAAGATCGATCAACGATACAGTTCAGAGTTAGTAAAGAGATCATCCCGGTCAGTCTCGTGCAGGCGGTTAACACCATCGCAGTGGCTCGATCCGAGACAGACCCAGTGGAAGAAGCAGTTAGCTCGGCTCAAGCAGAGCAAGCTTAGTCATCACAGGTTGAAGAGGCTAACCATTTCATCCAAGAGGAAGAAACAGACGGCTTTATGAAACTCAATGAGGAAGAAAAGCCACAACACCCCCCTCCTGAGTTAAAGCCGCTGCTTCCTGGACTCAGATACGCTTTCCTCCACAACGACCGACGCTCGCCAGTCGTCATCAGTGACAAACTGACAGAGAATGAGACTCGGCAGCTTATCACAGTCCTAGAGAAACACCGGTCTGTCTTCAGGTGTTCTCTACAGGACTTGAAGGGGATCAACCCCAGTTTATGCACCCATCGCATACCTATGGAGCCGGACCATACGCCGTCTAGAGAACATCAACGACGGCTGAATGATGCGATGAGGGAGGTAGTCAAGAAAGAAGTGTTGAAGCTTCTACACGCGGGTATAATCTATCCCATGCAAGATAGTGAATGGGTCAGCCGAGTTTAAGTTGTGCCAAAGAAGGGTGGAATGACAGCTATCCAGAACGAGAAGAACGAGCTTATTCCTCAGAGGACCGTTAATGGATGGAGGATGTGTATCAATTACAGGAAGCTTAACAAAGCAACCCCTAAAGATCACTTCCCTCTCACCTTTATTGACGAGATGCTTGAGCGGCTGGCAAACCACTCATTTTTCTGCTTCCTTGATGGATACTCTGGTTATCACCAAATTCCTATCCATCCCGATGACCAAAGCAATACTACCTTCACCTGACCATATGGAATGTTCACCTATGAGCGGATGTCTTTTGGCCTATGCAACGCACCTGCTTCATTCCAGCAGTGTATGATGGCGATATTCTCTGACCTGATTGAGCAAATCATGGAAGTATTCATGGACGACTTCACCGTCTATGGCAAAACCTTTGACCAATGTCTCGGAAATCTGGAAAAGGTTCTTGAGAGGTGCGAAGAGCATCACCTCATCCTAAATTGGGAGAAATGCCACTTCATGGTCAGAAAAAGGGATAGAAGTTGACAAGGCAAAAATAGAAGTTATCGAACAACTACCGCCCCCGACGAATGTCAAGGGTGTGCGAAGTTTTCTGGGTCATGCTGGCTTCTACCGAAGATTCATCAAAGATTTCTCTCGAGTAGCCAGACCTCTTACAAGCCTATTGGCTAAAGAAGCACCCTTCAACTTCGACGATGATTGCCTTCTCGCCTTCTACACCCTCAAGAAGGCACTTATCTCAGCTCACATCATACAACCACCCGACTGGAATCTTTCATTCGAGATAATGTGCGACGCTAGTGAATATGTAGTCGGGGCAGTGCTCGGTCAATGCAAGGATAAACAGCATTACGCCATATCCTATGCCAGCAAGACATTGACCGGAGCTCAGTTAAACTACGCAACAACGAAGAAGGAACTCTAGGCAGTGGTGTTTGCCATGGATAAGTTCAGATCTTACTTGGTTGGTGCTAAGGTGATAGTATACACAGACCATGCTGCACTGAAGTACCTCTTGACCAAGAAAGACGCTAAGCCACGACTCATCCGTTGGATTCTACTCCTTCAAGAATTCGATTTAGAAATATGAGATAAGAAGGGGACAGATAATTGCGTGGCAGATCATCTCTCGAGAATGCAAGTTCAATGGTCAGACCTTCCGATCAATGATTACCTCAGAGATGATACTCTCCTCAAGGTCACCACATCCAGTCCATGGTATGCAAATTTGGTAAATTTCATGGTGACTGGGTATGTGCCTCCGGGAGAAGACAAGAAGAAGTTAATCTACCTCGGCAGATTTCACCTATGGGATGACCCTTACTTATTCAAAGTATGTGCTGATGGATTACTCCAAAGATGCATCCCTCATGAGGAAACACACAAGGTCCTTGACCGCTGCCACTCATCTCCGTACGGAGGGCATTACGGAATTTTCCCAACCCATGCAAAGGTCTGGCAAAGTGGATTCTTCTGGCCGACTATGTATGGAGACGCTAAGGAGTTCGTACAGAGATGTGCCAGGTGTCAGAAACATGGGAATATCAACGCCCGTGATGCTATGCCACTGCAGAATAACCTCCAATTGGAGATTTTCAACATATGGGGAATAGACTTTATGGGTCCCTTCCCTGCATCCGAGCAGTGCGAGTATATCCTGGTGGCAGTCGACTATGTTTCCAAATGGGTGGAGGCACTTCCTTGCACGACAGCCGACTCGAAGAATTCAAGAAAGATGTTCGAAGAAGTCATCTTCCCCGTTTCGGAGTACCCCGAGTCGTGATCAGTGATGGAGGATCACACTTCATCGACAAGACGTTTTGGAAGTGCCTAAGCGACTTAGGAGTGAACCATCGAGTGGCTACACCTTATCACCCCCAGACCAGCGGGCAAGCAGGAACATCAAACAAACAAATCAAGAACATTCTGCAAAAGACGGTCAATGCAATGGGAACAGGGTGGAAACGAAAGCTACCAGAAGCACTTTGGGCATATAGAACAGCATTCAAGACACCGATAGGGATGACTCCCTACCAACTGGTATACGGCAAGACGTGCCACTTACCAGTTTAGCTCGAATTTAAATCCCATTGGGCGACCAAGAGGTGGAATATGGATATCCAGACAGCCGGACTCAAAAGAAGAATGCAATTGGCTGAACTGGATGAATGGAGGGAGAAGGCCTACCGCAATGCCAAGCTTTATAAAGAAAGAACAAAGAGATGGCACGACAAGCGCATCAAGATCAAGCATTTCAAAGCGGGAGATCAGGTATTGCTCTTCAACTCCCGTATTCGTTTGTTTGGTCATGGTAAGCTTAGAAGTAAGTAGGAAGGTCGTTTTAAAGTATTAGACACCGCCGATCATGGGGCGATAACCCTCCAAGATAATGATGGAAATACTTTCAAGGCCAATGGCCAAAGATTGAAAATATTTCTTGAATCCAAAATGTCAGGGCTCAAAGAGATGGACGTCTACGAGCTAACCAAGATACCTTGTCCAGGTCCGGGCAGGACCTGAAAATGACCCTTATCTAGGGTAGATTTCTGTGGGGGATATAGTACCTGGGTACCTCACGAGCAAGCCTGGCAGCCCACCTATAGGGGGCGGCCCGACCCACCGTTCTGGACCTGATGATGTGCGGGACAAGTCGGCGCATGTAGGAAGGATCTGGAAGGAGAAGTTCTGATTAGAATAGGAGTTATTGTAAAGAAGGAAAAGATCCTTAGAGATAGGATCGGCTACAAACCGACTTGTAACCCTGCCCCCTGATATATAAGGCGGACAGGGACCCCCTCCAGATAGGGCATCTCATCATCGAAACTCACATCAACACACAATCCACACAATACAACACCCGAACCTGTCTAAATCCTTGCGTCTGTCTACCTTAACCATCTCTCTTCCGATCTTTGCGATCTTCCCTACATACAAATCACTTCCGTGGGCTACCCCGTGGAAGACTGCCGGAGATCATATCACCGACAGTGGCGCGCCAGGTAGGGGATATCGCCGAGATCAATTTGGTGAGCCCGATGGCCCGCGTCAAGATCTTGGACAGCTGCAACCTCCCGGACGTCGACGGATTCGAGATCCAGTTCGGGAACATCACCGCCGCTTTGGACACCCAAACGGCAGGAGCTACAACCGCCACGGAGCTTTCCTCTCTGGCGCCGACTTCGGCCAACACGGCCCAATCCGGTCCGATCGCATCTGATCGTGCCGTTTCTGCCCCCCTGAGTCCATCGCAAAATGCGAGGCCCAACCAGTCGGGAGCAGATCAGCAACCACTCGGTTCTGATCCGGCTCTTGAGAGTCGCGTCGCCGAGTCATCTCAGAGCGTAAACGCTCAGCAGACGCGCGTTCCGAGCCCTGAGGTTATCACCATCCAGACCCCCGGCTTCCGCGTGCTCACCCAGCAAAAGAAGATGAAAGAGATCGTCCAGGCGGATGATTTCCCCTCTGAGAGCGACTCCTACGAGTCAAACCCACGGGGAACTTCAATCCTGGACGACCTACAAGAGGGTTACACCGCGTCCGACTCCTCTACGGAGCCGGAACTGTTAGGATCACCCGGAGGATCGACTCCGAGTAGCTTGGAGCGTGGCACGCCCACAACCGACCTTTCTGAGTCCGAGGAAGATTACCTCGCGCAAGGAGGAGCCGGATGAGCCCGCTGCTTGAGGGGCTAAATCCGGCGCGGCACGAAGTTGGCTGCCACTTCTACGGCAGACAACCCTCTGTCCTTTTAACTGGGCTATGAGACCCAGCAGTTCCCGAACCTCGTCCATCTCACTCTCCTTGGGAAGAGCAGTCCAGGTCTGGGAGGGAACAAGACGTGAATCGATTTCAGGGGAAATGGCAGGCGAGTGGTTTCCTACGTAAAACCACTCGGACTGCCACCCCTTGTTGGAGGTAAGGAAAGGAATATCAAAATACTCCCGGGTTCGACCCTCGCGGAGTTGGAATCCGGCGCCTCCGACTACTCGCGGGCACTCGGTTCCAGGGTAAGGCTTCAACAGAAAAAGGTGAAGAAAAAGATTGAAGTGGGGCTCTATCCCAAGATAGGCCTCACAGAGGTTGATGAAGATGGCAATATGAAGAATAGAGTTGGGATTCAGTGCACAGAGACTGATCCCATAGAAATGCAGCAGCCCGGGAGAAAATAATGCGCGGGCACGCCAAAGCCGCGCAGAAAGAAAGACTCGAACACCACCAAATCAGAGGAATTTGGGGTGGGGAAAGACTCACCGGAGGCTGCGCGCCACTCGGCGGTTTGCTGGTCTGGGAGGATGCCGTCGATGACATGCTGCTCGAGACGCCTGGTGGTGGTGATGGACTCCCTCCACTCGGCGGCGCGATCCACGGCCACTTCGACGGCGGCCTTGGCCTTGACCGACCGGGCCCTTCCCGGCAACCTCTCCTTCCGCTTCGGGGCTTCCCTCCTCTTTGGTGCCATGGCAACGAGCGGGGGCTGAGGATTGAGGATGGAAGCTGCGGGAATGGATCTAGGGTTTGCTCTCGTGTGTGGAGGAGAACTTGAGCGCTGGGAAGGCAAATGGCGAGTAAAGGAAGAAGATTGCAGCGGGGATGGCTTACAATGGAATGAACCGTTCCTCCCACGCACGGCGCGATGCGTGTCTCGGGAACTCAACCGACGCAGGCACGTCCCGTCGCTTTGAATTCAAAGATTCGGTAAGGAGTCGCGATATCTCGCGATATTTTGGCTTCAAAAAGGCAGCCATTAGTTTCCCTAGGAAACAACGGACTTTACGGGATTAATGGGCCTAAATGGGCTGAAATATAGCACGACCTTTCGGTTCTGTTACATTAACAAATTTGTGGGTTCCTGAGCTAGTGTTCAGGGGCAGAAACCACTCGGTCGTGAGGCTAAAATTAGTCGACGGCCAGACTTGCTTCGCAATTAGTATTGCAACCTTGCAATTGATTTTTACGTAAGGCATGCGATACTATCGCTAAATTCGCTCAGAAGTCTAGGTCAAGTGCTGATAAGTATAAATCTTGTGAGAAGGTGGCTTACCATATGGTCAAGCTGGGTCGTGAGACACGACTCGGGAGTCATGCCGAGTTCAAAGAACTTGAGAACAGAATCCTTAAGAAGGGGAAACAAAAAAGCCCCAGAAGGAGAAGATTATCCGAAATCCATGCCCAGAGGCATGGGGGCTGAAAAGTTCAGTCAGGATCCACGGCTTTCAGAGTCTTGGCACGATCGTGCCGAGTCGAATCAAGACTCGGGGGCTACACCCAATGGGTGCACCTGGAGGTGCACACCATTGATGGATTAAGTTCAAAAAGAGATTCATAATATTTTATTTTTGACCCTCGACCAGAATATTCTATGCTGCTCAAGGCTCGGGGGCTACACCCAATGGGCGCACCTGGAGGTGCACACCATTGAAGATCAAGATTTCGATGGAGAAAAGTTGAAGACCCTTGGCCAAATTCATACTAAAATTGCCCAAGGCTCGGGGGCTAAGTGTATTCACTTTGCTGTCGCGTCGTGAGAAAGAGCACTTCTTCCCCTCACTACGGCTACAATTGAAGAATCGTTTTCAGGAACCTTCGGGCAAGCACTCAGATCTTCCTCGAAACCCCTCGGATCTTCTTCGAAACCACTCGGATGAGGTCCTAGACTACCTGAGAGCACTCGGATCATACAAGAAAAAGACAGATCAATTACAGCCAACGATCGGCCAAGAAGTGCTCGGGGGCTACTGTGGGGGATATGGTACCCGGGTACCTCACGAGCAAGCCTGGCAGCCCACCAAGAGGGGGCGGCCCAACCCATCGTTCTGGACCTGAAGACGTGCGGGACAAGTCGGCGCACGAAGGAAGGATCTGGAAGGAGAAGTTCTAGTTGGAATAGGAATTATTGTAAAGAAGGAAAGGATCCTTAGAGATAGGATCGGCTACAAACCGACTTGTAACCCTGCCCCCCGATATATAAGGCGGGCAGGGACCCCCTCCAAAACAACTCAACTCAACTCACCACATCTCAACTCATAGCGAATCCACGCAATACAACACCCCAAAACAGGACGTAGGGTATTACGTCGAGTCGACGGCCCGAACCTGTCTAAACCCCTGTGTCTGTCCAACCTAACCATCTTGCTTCCGATCTTTGCGATCTTCCCTGCAATACAAATCACTTCCGTGGGCTACCCCGTGGAAGACTGCCGGAGATAATATCACCGACAACAGGTCTTGAACATCACCTCCGCAGGGTCAGTGCTATACAAGACAGTGGATGAGGTACGAGAAATCTTGGAAAAGGTTCTCAACTCTACCGAGTACACTGGCGTCTTCGACGACCCACCAACACCACCAACAAACCCCATAGACAAGCAGCCACTACTCGCCCTCACATTTGATCCGCCTCCTCCGATCATAGAGGAAGTGCTCGAACACCCCAAGTCCTCAGACCATGAAAATATTCTTGACGATCTGCCGCACTTCATTCCCGAGCTCTTTACAGAAGAAGAGTACTTGGAGATCGGCAATACATCACGTATGCCCATGGAACAAGTGTGCGCAAGTTCAAGGTCTAAGGCGTTCATTCCAGAAGCCGTACCGCAGATCGAGGGTTTATCTGCGATCATGAGCAAGGAATGGACGGAGGAAATTGAAAGTTGTGAAGACATCATCCGAATTACCCGCAACTTCAGAGTACTCCATTGTGCTATTGAGGGAACTGACTCTCAGGAAGTTGCATACGACCTGAAGGTCGGGAGTAATATCATATCAAGTGCACTCGCATCACAAGTGCAACCAGACGAACCCCGGTCCTTCTCCCGTAAGCACCTCAAGTGGATCGACGGCCAGATGATGGAATGCAGAGGAATCATCCGTGTTGTGCCCGTACACATTGGACGCAATAGGATTTTCTAGACTTCCACATCTTCGATATCTCTAGAGGCGACAACTTCTTCCTGATCGGACAGCCAATAGAGCACCTTGCCAACCCGAACCATGATCGAGCCACGATACAGTTCAAGGTTGGTAAAGAGATCATCCCGGTCAGCCTTGTGCGGTCAGTGAACACTATCGCAGAGGCCCGATCCGAGACAGACCCAGTGGAGAAAGCAGTTAGCTCCGCTCAAGAAGAGCAAGCTCAGTCCTCACAGGCTGAAGAGGCTAACCATTTCATCCAAGAGGCAGAAACGGACGGTTTTATAAAACTCAACGAGGAAGAAAAGCCACAACACCCCCTCCTGAGTTGAAGCCGCTGCCTCCTGGACTTAGATACGCTTTCCTCCACAATGACCGACGCTCGCCAGTCGTCATCAGTGACAAACTGACAGAGAATGAGACTCGGCAGCTTATCATAGTCCTAGAGAAGTACCGGTCTGTCTTCGGGTATTCTCTACAGGACTTGAAGGGGATCAACCCCAGCTTATGCACCCATCGCATACCTATGGAGCCGGACCATACGCCGTCTAGAGAACATCAACGACGGCTGAATGATGCGATGAGGGAGGTAGTCAAGAAAGAAGTGTTGAAGCTTCTGCACGCGGGTATAATCTACCCCGTGCAAGACAGTGAATGGGTCAGCCCAGTTCAAGTTGTGCCGAAGAAGGGTGGAATGACAGTTATCCAGAACGAGAAGAATGAACTTATCCCTCAGAGGACCGTTACTGGATGGAGGATGTGTATCGATTACAGGAAGCTTAACAAAGCTACCCGTAAAAGATCACTTTCCTCTCCCCTTCATCGACGAAATGCTTGAGCGGTTGGCAAACCACTCATTTTTCTGCTACCTTGATGGATACTCTGGTTATCATCAAATTCCTATTCATCCCGATGACCAGAGCAAGACTACCTTCACCTGCCCCTACGGAACATCCGCCTACCGGCGGATGTCTTTCGGCCTATGCAATGCACCTGCTTCATTTCAGCGGTGTATGATGGCGATATTCTCTGACCTGATCGAACAGATCATGGAAGTATTCATGGATGACTTTACCGTTTATGGTAAAACCTTCGACAACTGTCTTGAGCACTTGGAAAGAGTTCTCAAGAGGTGCGAAGAGCATCACCTTATCCTAAATTGGGAAAAGTGCCACTTCATGGTCAGAGAAGGAATTGTGCTGGGACACAAGGTGTCAGAAAGAGGAATAGAAGTTGACAAGGCAAAAATAGAAGTTATCGAACAACTACCACCCCCAACGAATGTCAAGGGTGTGCGAAGTTTTTCTGGGTCATGCTGGCTTTTACCGAAGATTCATCAAAGATTTCTCCCGGGTAGCCAGACCTCTTACAAGCCTCCTGGCTAAAGAAGCACCCTTCAACTTCGACGAAGATTGCCTTCTCGCCTTCTACACCCTCAAGAAGGCACTTATCTCAGTGCCCATCATACAACCGCCCGATTGGAATCTTCCATTCGAGATCATGTGCGACGCTAGCGACTATGCAGTCGGGGCAGTGCTCGGTCAATGCAAGGATAAACAGCATTACGCTATATCTTATGCAAGCAAGACATTGACCGGAGCTCAGTTGAATTACGCGACAACGGAGAAGGAACTCCTGGCAGTGGTGTTTGCCATGGACAAGTTCAGATCTTACTTGGTTGGTGCCAAGGTGATAGTATACACAGACCATGCTGCACTAAAGTACCTCTTGACCAAGAAAGATGCTAAGCCACGACTCATCCGTTGGATTCTGCTCCTTCAAGAGTTTGATTTAGAAATACGAGACAAGAAGGGGACAGATAATTGTGTGGCGGATCATCTCTCAAGAATGCAGGTTCAAGGGTCGGATCTTCCGATCAATGACTATCTCAGAGATGATACTCTCCTCAAGGTCACCACATCCAGTCCATGGTACGCAAACTTGGTAAATTTCATGGTGACTGGATATGTGCCTCCAGGAGAAGACAAAAAGAAGCTAATCTACCTCAGCAGATTTCACCTTTGGGATGACCCCTATCTGTTCAAAGTTTGTGCTGACGGGTTGCTCCGATGATGCATCCCTCATGAGGAAACACATAAGATCCTTGATCGTTGCCATTCATCACCGTACGGAGGACATTACGGAATTTTCCGAACCCATGCAAAGGTCTGGCAGAGTGGATTCTTCTGGCCAACCATGTATGGAGACGCTAAGGAATTCGTACGGAGATGTGCCAGGTGTCAGAGACACGGGAATATCAACGCCCGTGATGCTATGCCACTGCAAAATAACCTTCCTCTATGTACATACCATCGAGTACAAGAAGCATTGCATCCATGCTTTCCTCATGATTATATTTGCAGCTGTCCTGCGCATGCTGTTTCCTTGCTGCTGCAACCATTCATTCTGTGCAAAGCAAACACCTGAACCAATTATATTCATATATTGCACATTGGTTTCATGCATATTCAAGACAAAGTAAGACAAACAGAACATACAGATACATGTTCTTTTAAATCAATTGCACCATGCTGGCATCTCCGCACGCACAATTCCCATGCCTTTCTTTGGCCAGACTCAAAAGGAGTAGTTAGGTTTGAAATCTCTCATAAAACTTGGTCTCTCCGTCCCTTTGCTATCATCTTTGCTCTGAACCAGTGGTGGCACTCTCTGCTGTTGCTTCGTCTTCCTGCTCTCCTCCTCAAAGGCCGGGTGGGTGAGGATGTCCCTAGGAGCTGTGTCCCCCTGAGGGCATTGGTGAGCGGCAGGTGACCCTCAGGTGTGTCATCCTTTATCTCCCACATGAACTCATCAGGGAATGCTCTGTAGTTGTACTGCTCTATCTCGGTGTCTAGCTTCTTCATCCAGCCAACCTTGATGAAGAAGCGGGTGAAGTCACGCCGTGACTTCTCCCAAAGCCGCCTCTGCACACTGTACCCGAACTTGCCATTGCTGTGCTCCTTCCAGAGCTCGTCAATGGCGCGGAGATCCTCAGCCGAGATGAACTGGACCTCTGAGAAGAAGACATACCCACGGCGCCGCGCGGACTCCCCTGCAAGCTCGATAAGGAGCGCGCGAGTGGTCTCATCAGCTTGGCGGTAATCCCCTGCTGTGAGCTGGCGGCTGAGGAGGTCTATGGAGGGGGTGGTGACGAGTCCTCTACCGCAGCTGGGGTTACTGGTGTCGGAGCTGATGAGTTGACGGTGGAGGTTGTGGTCACTGAGGGGAGGTGTTTGAGTAGAGCCTGAAGGAAATGCTGCCGCTGTTGTTGGTGGAGAGCTTGAGCAGAGCAGAAGGGGAGCTCTCATGGCTGCCTCCAGTGTTGACAAAAGAATGGTGTTGGGGAAGAAGAAAGGACTGGAGAGAGGCATTCGCCATTGATGGCAGGAAGACTCAGCTGAGAATGGAGGGGAAGGAGATGTGAGGGAAGGAGACGATGATAAAGGAGTGGATGGGGTTTAGTGAGAGCTGAGCTGGTGGTCGTGTGGTGTGGAGAATTGAGAGCGTGCTGCCGTGTGTATATGTGTGCCTTTTGTTGTGATCCGCCAGGGACCGTGTGAGATTTTGGTGGTGGTTTTGTAGGGGGTGCTTCTGGGAGAGAATACAAAGGAGGGGCTGTGATTGGTGGGTTCTGGGTCAGATGAGGATACCGGCTACTCAGCACTCAGCAAAGATATGCCAAGGAGGTGACAAGGATGGGATTCGTAGGCCGAGTCCACAGAACAGTTCTGATATGTTGTGAATTCTTTTCTCTCGTGCCCACAGAACTTGGAATCCAAATCCTTCTATCATAATGTTTAAATTTAGTTATTTAAACTTGATTTTAGTCTGAATCCCTGTTAAGATAACAAATATAGGTTCCAAACATATTTTTTCCCAAGAAATATCGATTTCCAATTGTAGTTATTTTTTCTATAACCATCATTTTGTCTGAATACCTGTTAAAGTATAATAAGTACTAGTTTAGATCTACATAAATTTTGACAGGAAATTCCACTTTCTGGTTCTTTCTGATCTAATCCCTCTTGTAACTCTAGTAGTTGCATTGTACTATGTGTATGTTTTTTCCCTGAGCTGTGGCTTCTACTTTGGATTGGTTGCTATTCTTTTTGTTCCTTTCCAATGACAGCAGCAGCAGAAAATTCTTAACAAAATATCATGTAAAACTTAAAACAATAAGAACGTCTAGCACTTTCTCGAATCACATTTGCATGCAGTTTCATTGTTATTGAGTTATAATTCTCATCTTACTTTGCAACTCATGAAACACGCAACAAGCCGACAACTTATAATTTTGCAGCTCATCTTCCAAGTCCAAGGGCATGTTTGAATCTATTCTTGGTACAAAAATGGCAATTGAACTTGTGAAGAATCAAGGTGACATTGGGAGTTGTGAAGTTTCTTTTCTTGGGTCTACGGACCTGGTCCATGTAAATCCTGCGTCTGCGACGACATGGCCGAGGTGGACGCTCTCTGGACGGCCGAGCTGTCTGAGAATTTATCTTGGAGGCCACGTATGCTATCTCGTTTCAACCAAACAAATAAAATACGGAATATTATCTCCGTATTTGTCAGAGGCATAGAGACACGTACGTCATTCGTGGTGGCTGCGTTTTCGATTGGCATGCGGGCGTTGAGATGTGTGGGCGTGTGGCCCGCATGCATAGCGCCCACTCACTCCGTCATCTCGATTCACAAGGCATGTGGCCCACCTGTCTCGTACTTTGCCGCTGGTACCCGTGACGAAGAGGACAGCCCAGCCCAGAGATGGTCAGCTGGAAAAGAGAAGCTTATTATCCAACTAAAACTGTGCTTTCAGTTTGTTCTCCTTAATATGAACTAGACATATGAGACACGTTTGTGGTGTCTTACTTAAAAAAAGTGTTCAACTTGCATCATTAGATGAATTCTGAATGTTTAAATAGTGGGCTAAACCATTTAGCGGCGCTCCTCTTATACAAAACTATAGCGGAAGATATTTCGTTTAGCGGATTCATAATATTTCAATTTATTATGCACATAAACGTAGACCTAAGAAAAATTTATAAACACAAACACTATAATAGATGCCTAGGGTTGTTGGAAAACATGCCTTCATTTCTATTACTTTAAGATCAAGACCATCGTTAGGAACTTTTTGGTGTTAAATCGTTTTAGCAACATATGGGCTTTGCCACCGTCTCTAAGCTGGGGTCTCTGTAATCATCGATTAACGGAGACGGTTGGAAAACCGTCTCTATTAATAGGCATTTACAGAGACGGTTTGTCAACACCACACCCCTCCGTAAATACCACAAAAAAATCTTAATTTTTAGGGGAACTTTCATCTTTCATAAGCTTTTGTTCAAGTTAGGGACATCAGCATGTATCATGGCTAGATAATGAGATTTCACTGAGAACTGTCCAGAAGGGCGTAGGTTCCAGCGAAATTCATCTTGTTCTTGGCGCAAAACTATGTTAGCGATACGTGGAAATAAATCATTCCATGTTGCTAACTTATTCCCTATGAGATCTCTACGCCAAATGATAATGATGGGTGAGGAGCTAAAGATTTATGCTACAGTTTTCTGTTTATGTCGAGCTATATTATATAGACAAGGATACTGCTCACGCAAGGTTGCATTGCACAGCCACTTGTCTTCCCAAAATCTAATTTGAGATCCATCTTTAACTATGAAGGTCCCAAAATGGAGGAACTCCTATTTCACCTTCATTAGGCTAGACCAAAAGTGTGAATCCCATTTCTCCATTGGACCTGTGACAGGGGTTTAGAGTTGATGTATTTATTGACCAATATTTGTTTCCATGTCCCATCAGTTGTCAATAACTTGAAGAGACATTTACTAAGCAAAGCAGTGTTCTTTATATCTAGATCATGAATTCCTATCCCACCTTGATTTTTAGGTTGGTATAAAATATTCCATTTGGCGAGACGGTAATTTCTTTTCTGATCATAGCTTTGCCAAAAAAAATCTTGACCGAAAGTAATCCAATTTTTTAAGTACACCTCTTGGAATTGCAAAAAGGAACATCATATATGTAAGGAAAATGGCCGTAGGCCATGTTTATGATTTTGGTGATTAATGCCAACATAGTCATTGGGACTAACATGTTTGTCAAGATGTATATTTGAAGGTATTTTTAGGTTCTAAGTGACGGTATTTAAACCATCCAAATTATACCGAAAATCCAGACGGTGGTTAGCTGGAGACAAGCCAGCAGGGCCAAGGAAGAACGGAGCACCGGATGATACGATGGTGGTCGAAGTCAGGGACCAACGGATAAGTTGGTGGTCAACGCGGGAAGTTGGCAAGGACAAGTTTGAATGGAGCACAAGGATGATACGGTGGTCCAAGCCAAGGAGCACCGGATAAGTCGGTGGTGTCGGCTCGGCTTCGAGATCAGGCTCAGATTCGGCTCTGGCAGAAAATTGCATAGCATCGGATGATACAGTGCCGCACGTGATGGAGCGACGGATGAATCGGTGGTAGATTCAAGCCAACGGTCAGTGCAACGGCTAGTTGGTTAAGAAGCTCCGATGGTATACGTTGGTGGTCACCGGATGGGTAAGTGCTACGTAGAAAAGTTGGCCGTTGGAGCAACGCTAGTTTGAGGAGTTAGGGCTATATATACCCCATTGCCCGGCCATTTGGGGTGTGCTTGAGCATTGGGAAGTTGTGGGAAATTGTTCTACTCATTTGCAAGTGCTCATTCCATCAAAGTGCTAAATAGAAGATCTAGGTGATTAGCATAGAGCTTAGTGCTTGATTAAGTGCTAGTTAGACCTTTTAGCGCATCGCTTTAGGTGTTAGCCTAGAGTTTAGGCGAGGTTTGTATACCACTTGTGTATCTGTGCTTGCGTGCACCAAGAGTTGTAAGTATCGGGGCTTGTAAGTCTTGCGAGACCCTCCAACCACGCTTGTGGAGTGGCCGCCGTTACTTTGTACTAGGGAGGTGAGGTCCTAGGCATTTGCTGAAGCTCAACCAAGTGGAGGCGGCAAGGAGCATCCGGGAGAGGCCAAGCGGAGACCCACTCGCATGTGGGGAAGTCCCGTAGGCTATCCTACGGAGTGACTCGACTGGGGAGTACATGCCCTTGCGTGGGCA
Organism: Urochloa ruziziensis; assembly: GCA_015476505.1. Taxonomy (NCBI): domain Eukaryota; kingdom Viridiplantae; phylum Streptophyta; class Magnoliopsida; order Poales; family Poaceae; genus Urochloa; species Urochloa ruziziensis. The sequence goes on from CM027120.1 coordinate 18,304,838, forward strand.
TTCCCTTTGAGAGGGGCTCCAACAACGAGAACTAGTGGAAAGCCGTGGCTTTCCAATACCTCGGGATACATTGCCGTGCCGGGAGTTTGCTTGCTCTATCTCTTTACATTTCGCATTACTTATTGCACTACTTTCCGGTTTTATCTTTCCTAGAATTGCCATGTGTAGTTGCTAGGATTGGAACCTAGGGTGCAAAACTTTAGCGGTAGAGTTAGCAACACATAGAAAAACCTAGTGGACATTTAGATAGAAATTGAAATAGGTTTTAATATGTGCTCTTAGCCATAGTTTTTAGAGAACCCTAATTCACCCCCCTCTTAGGGTGTCACGGTCCTTTCAATATACATAGGTAGGCTACTAAGAACTGAGTTGATCAATGTCAGTCGACCACCTGTTGATATATGTTTCCCTTTCTAGCTACTCAAACGTTTCTCAAATCGCTCCTCAACTCGTTTCCAATCAGCATTTGATAGTTTCCTAAAGTGAATAGGAATTCATAAATACTTGAGGGAAATTCGTCCTGATTACATCCAAGAGTTCAGTATATTGAGCCTTTGAGTCTTCTGCCTCGCCAAAACTGAATATTTCACTCTTATGGAAATTGATTTTAAGACCTGAGAGTTGCTCAAATGCACAAAGTAGTAATTTCATGTTACGAGCTTTTACTAGGTCATGTTCCATGAAGAGAATTGTGTCGTCAGCATATTGTAGAATGGATAAACCATCATCAACAAGATGGGGGACTAGTCCACTTATCTGACCATCCTCCTTAACTCTTTTTATGAGAATCGCTAACATGTCAGCAACAGCATTAAAAAGTAAGGGAAATAGAGGATCTCTCTGTCGAAGGCCTTTTTTGTTTGGAAATATCTAGTGTTGTTATCACCCAACATGATATCTGTTGCTTTTGCATGTTGATAGTACTTGAGCTCCTCTTCACGGGGTAGTTTTGTCAACTGGTCGCGTGCCAGGGTCAGCTTATCACGCTCAACATCAGACAAAATCCGTACTTCTGCGGCAACATCCAAATCATTGATAGTAGACTGTAGGGAGCTTTTTTGCTGCTTATACACACCATTGGTGTGCGATGCCCAGCCACGAAGATGTCTGCATAGCGCGCTCATCTTCTTATTCCACCGTTGAACTGAATTTTGTCCTTTAACCGGCTTATTCCATATTTCAACTACCCGATCATGGAAATCCTCACGGGAGAACCAGCTTAGTTCCATTTTGAACTGGCGTCATGTCCTAGTGTAAGCCGAGGATCCGGTATCCAGTAATAAAGGCGTGTGGTCCGATACATCTCTATCGAGAGCTTGTACTGGATACTTAAACTCCCATTCAGTGCTCATTAAGACCCTGTCCAACTTTTCATAAGTAGGGTTGGGTAAAGAATTTGCCCGAGTAAATTGTCGACCAGTTAGATCAATTTCTCTAGGATCAAAACTATCAATGACAGCATTGAACAAGAAAGGCCACCGAACGTTGAAGTTATCTTTGTTTTCTCCCTACTATGTCTCATGATATTAAAGTCCCCACCTATATGTGTAGGTAGGGGATTTTGTTGGCATGCACGTACTAGCTCAGACAAGAACCCAGATTTGAAGTCCTGCTGGGCCATACACCACCATGAGAATCCATTTAAAATTATCCACTTTATTGTAGAGATGGAATTTAATGTAAAACTCTCCTTCCATAATTAACGAAACATCCTGTGCCATTGCATTGACACCTAGAAGAATCCCTCCAGAACGTCCCCGTGGCGGAAGGCAATGCCAAACAAAATCTGCTCCTCCAGAGAGACGAGAAAGATTCAGTTATGACATGTCATGTTTTCCTGTCTCCATGACTGCAACAAAATCTAAGTTATGATCTTTGATTGCATCTGAGATGTAACGATATTTAGCCAAGTCTGAAAGACCTCTGTTATTCCAATAGAAACCTTTCATGGGGAAACTTTTTTGTTTATTTTAGTACCCTTCCTTTTGTCTTTACGCTTCTTGGAATTTGACTTTGACTTGCGATCGGTAATCATGAGATCACAAATTCTTGTGTCCGGTTCCGTGTCATCAAAGCCAATATCCGAGACATCTTGTACCTGTTCAGCGAGTAGGGCAGTGTCATGATCAGTGTCCTTGACATCACTGGTATCAATTAATTGTATTATTTTTTTCTTTTGGGATTACTCTCATCCGATCAATCTCAACTCTTTTTAGCACATTAATTGATATATTAGCCAACTCGCTACCATTGTCCATGTAGAAACCTATATTTTTTAAATTCGAGAAACATCTATCGCTGGGTATAGAAGCAATCGAATTAGGTGAGAAAGATTTAGGAGCACCAGACATAACAGTGCATGGAGCCGGTGGCGAATGTGGTGACATACCATTGTCAGCCACCGCCTTAACCTCCTTGGGTCCGTCCAAGTTCCGTATTGCAGTCCGTCTCATTGCTTTTATTACAACATCCTCATCTGCATGGCAAATTTCATTGATAGAGGAGGCATTATTAGTACGTAGGCTGCGTCGTTTTCCATCAAAGTAACTAGAACCAGTCATTGACTTGTGTTCAATACCTGATGGATTTGACTGTTGGGGTGCTTTAATGTAATTCGCCTCCACTAATGCGGGAGTAGCTAGTGTGCTCCCTTGATGCATAAAGACTGGTGTAGTGGATCCGATGCCATTCGGGTTTCTTCAGTACCAGTGGTGGGAGTTCGACCTGCACATACGGGGACCGATGCCTGTGTTAGCTGCGACATAGCCCGCAACGGCTATGGTGGCCCAACTAACTCCTTGCGTGCGGGCGGTGTACCCTTGACGGGTGATTCGAGTGCAGCTGCAACCTGATCTGGCACGCCATCACCATGCTCAAAGTTTCTCGGGGGCACCATCGATCCAATGGCACCACCATCTAAAGCCGGTGGATTATCAATTGTATCTGTGCTAGAAGTAACCCTGCTGATTTCCTGCAAATCAGCCACCGAATGATCAATATTTGCCTCAACGAAAGAAATACCAGTGGTATTTTTATGGGCAGCAAGCAATAAAATCATTCGAGAGAGACATTACTGCAGTTTTTTGTTGCATTGGCATTGACCCGACTGCTGTAGGCGATGCAGAGCTTCCTGGTATGGGTGCCAGTTGTGAGGTTGATTCTCCAGCTGTTTTTGCGTGCAACAACAGAGGATCAGTACTGGTATTAGTGCTCAAGAAATCACTAGATGACACAAGTAATTTCTCACCAGGTACCGCCATTAGTTGCTGCGTGATTACTTCTTTCCCCTTGCCTCACTTTGTTCCTAGCTTGTTTATAATACTCAAAGCTCTGTGGTGTGACTGCGATTGGGGGCAGCGGTAAATTACCATTCATCACTAATGGTCGTGATGGAGGGGCTGGACGGTTTTTACCAAAAGGGGTAACTGCAATTAGTGTAGTTTGCATGGGAAGGGACCGGTGCCTGACAGTTTTGCAGCTGAATTCTTTCCTGACTCAATTGTTTTAGATTTTTTCACTGTCTTTTCTGAGTCGCCGTCCCCCTGTGTTCCATCCTTGTCCGCTTCCTTGTCATCACCATCTGAGGGATATTGGATAGGAGGTGTCGGCATTGCCGGCTCAAAACTATCCTCCTCCAGTGTGAATGTGACATTATAACCTTCTGATGAGGACATCAACGACAACAGGAGTGATTCTACACCAGCAGGCCACTTCAGCCAGGCGCCACCTCCAGTTCCAGAAGCCTAGGCGCCACTTCCACCTGGGCCAATTACTCGGGCCCGTGCGAGAGAATTGAGCTTCGTCATGCTGCTGAAGAACGAAGGCCCAGAAGAATAGAAGCTGGCCCAACAGGAGTCCCAGGTGGGGGCGCCTGACTGGTGGGGCCCACCTTGGGCGCGCCCCCACCCCCCTGGGCGTGGTTCCCCCTCCACGCCGACCCTAGGGGCTGCGCCCCCTATTTAGATAGACTCCTCTTTTATTTTCAGACTTGAGTTTTGTTTTACATCTAGCTTTAGCTACACCGAACACGCACAAATACGTGATGTCCTCGTGTGATTCAGAACTCCACCTTCGAGTGATATTAAGATTGCTCGCCTCTTTTTCTTGTTCGTTCTTCGATTGCGTACAGGAATTGATCTTCGTGATCAGGCTGATCTTGCTTCAACAAGATCGGTAACCACAGGGAGTTGGTTCAGCGATTGCATTGGCTGCTTCGGGTTCGCTCGTCGTAGTCGGATCGTGAGGGTCGACTTCCAACAAATCGATATTACCTCCACTCATCGAAAGATCGGGCACTTCAGCTCTATCAAGTGGTATCAGCTTTCCAGGTTGATCGGTGAGTTTTTATCGAGTGTTGTTCCATTACCTACAATCCACAAAACCAAAAAAAATCAGGTTAGACCATTGTCTCAAAACCTTTCTTCACCTTGCACTTTCTTTCAATAATTTGCGTTGTTGAATTTGTGTGCTTCGCATTATTTTGTTGCTGGTCACTTTGTGCTTCCGCCGCTTTCCATCTCCACCACCGCCGCCGCCGCCGTCCTACCTCGCCAACAGCGCCACCACCGCCGCAATCATCATCGCCACCAGCGCCGTCGCCGCCGTTTTGCATCACCACAAACCCTACACAACCACGCCACCGCCACCACGCCGAGTTACCACGCCGTTACCCCCCTCCAACCGAACCCTACTCGGTTTCGTTTTCCTTCCCCAAGCCGCACTCCACGCGCCGCCGATCCAACCGAACTCTACTCGGTTTCTTGTTTCTGTTTGAGGAAAGAGAGAAAAAAAGGAAAGAAAAAAAGGAAATAAAAAAAGGAAAGTTCTGAAAAGAAAGACAAAGGAAAGAATTCAAAAAAAAGGAAAGAGCAGTTCGTTTTTGGAAAGTTCGGTTTTTCGTTTGGCAGTTTTGTGTCGTTACGAACACCCGTTTTGTAACGGCCATAACTTTTCGCTCGGATCTCCGATTTCAGCGTTCTTTTTTTTCTCGGAAAGCTTACGAAATTTCCTATAGGGGGCACCCGGCGTAGCGCCAGGTGAAGTCGGTTTCGAGGCCAAAAAACGCCGTTTACACAGCGTAACGCGGCCGGGAGATTTTCCGTTTCTGCACCCCACTTCCTTGTTGTCCTTGCTTGATCCATTGCGGGTGGCACTTGTTTCCAGCAGCTTTGTTACGTGTTTAGCACTATTATTCAGCTTTGCATTTATTGTTTGATTGTGCTAATCCTTGACTTGAGTGCAGCCTACCCAGAACTACACATATTCCTACGACGAGCAGACTTTTGTTTCTCCAGGCAATCGCTGCTCCAATCTTTCACAGGTGCTACTTGTTGTCTGCGATCGCCCCTGTTGCTTGGTAAGAACGGATAAGAACTTGATCGCAGCATCTTTGTGAGCTTTCCACCCACACCTTTGTTGTCGTAGGATCCGTTTTTTTGTGTTTGCGCTAACCATGTCAGGAGACGACGACAAGATGGACTCCAAGCTGCAAGGCATGCGGACCGACCTTGATGGACTTAAAGACGACATAAAGACGCTGCACGAGAAGGTTGATTCCAGCGATCTCTTCATCCAACGAGCGTCTCGACCAGCAGGACCTTGCTCAGACAGCCGCCAAGTGTACATTTGACACCTTGACGGCCCAGCTTGACGCAATGAACACGACGCTCACGACGATGAACGCGACGCTCACGGAATTGCAGAAGGGCTATGGTGGTGACACGAAATATGAGGATGGAGACCGCCACCCTCGTGCCCGCTGTGTGGTACGTAATCCGGTTAATGATTCATTTGCGAAGATTAAATTTAAGATTCCTACTTTTAATGGCAAGTATGATCCTGCTGCATATCTTGACTGGGAGTTAGAGGTAGAACAAAAATTTTCATGTCATGATATTCCTGCTACGTCTCAAGTTAAGGCTGCTATTAGTGAATTTACTGAGTTTGCTTTAATTTGGTGGCGTGAATATAAACTCAAACATCCCACTGCTGTTCCATCTACTTGGGCTCAATTAAAAGCTGCTATGCGACATCGTTTTGTTCCTTCTTATTATTCCCGAGATTTGCTTCACACCATGCAGCGATTCCAGCAAGGCCAACGATCCGTTGAGGAGTATTACCAAGAGTTACAAAAGGGTATGATTCGTTGTGGTTTGTTTGAACAGGATAATGCTCCTAGTGGCACGATTTCGTGGTGGGTTGAACAGGGAAATTCAGGATATACTTGATTACAAGGAGTATAATGATATGACCACGTTATTTGAATATGCTTGCAAAGCTGAACGTGAAGTGCAGGGACGCCGTTCGAAGACATATACTAACCCTTTTGCAGGAAGAAGCCCGTCGTCCAGCTCCACGTCTTCCACTCCAGCACCTTCTACACCTAGCACTACGCCGCGTGAGAAGACGACGAAACCTGCAGCACCCCCTGTACCAGGCGCAGCTTCTTCCTCGGGACGTACACGAGATGTTCGGTGTTTTCGTTGCCAAGGCTTTGGGCACATGATTCGGGACTGCCCCAACACCCGTGCTTTGATCATACGTGACGATGGTGAGTACTCTTCTGCTAGTGATTCCGATGAACCTCACCATACTATGATTGCCACTAACCATGCAGATAATGAGGCGGTCCATGCTACTCCCAGTGACGCAGATAGGTATGAAAGTCTTGTTGTGCAGCGTGTTCTTAGTACACAGGTCGCCCTGCCAGAGAAAAATCAGTGACACACTCTTTTCCATACAAAGGGTGTTGTGCAGGAGCGGTCGATTCGCATCATCATTGACAGCGGTAGCTGCAACAACTTGACAAGTACTACACTGGTAGAGAAGTTGTCCTTACCCACCCGTAAGCATCCGCATCCCTATCATATTCAGTGGCTTAATGATGGTGGAAAGATTAAAGTAACACTGTCGGTACGTGTTCCGTTCTCCATAGGTGCCTATTTGATTTTGTTGATTGTGATGTTATTCCTATGGAGGCCTGTTCTTTATTACTTGGTAGACCTTGGCAATATGATACTGATAGCTTGCATCATGGTCGTTTGAATCATTATTCTCTCATGTTTAAAGGTCAGAAAATAATTATACATCCCATGACACCTGAACAAATTGTTAAAGATGACCTTGCTCGAGCCGCTAAAAATGCTAAACAACTTGTACCATCACCTTCTGAAATCAAGTTGAATGCGCCTGTTTTATTTGCTACACGTGCTGATTTTGTTGATCTTTGTGTTGATGAGCTACCTTGCTATGCACTTGTATGTTCTAGTGTGCTCGTTTCACTTGATGATGTACCATCTTTGGATATTCCCCCTGCGGTTGCTAACCTTTTGCAGGAGTACGCTGATGTTTTTCCCAAAGATTTACCATCGGGACTACCTCCACTTCGTGGCATTGAGCACCAGATCGACTTCATTCCCGGCGCACAGCTTCCGAATCGCGCCCCGTACCGCACAAATCCCGACGAGACGAAAGAGATTCAGCGCCAGGTCCAGGCGTTGCTTGACAAAGGTACATTCGTGAGTCTCTTAGTCCTTGCTCCGTCCCAGTGTTACTTGTTCCAAAGAAGGATGGATCGTGGCGTATGTGTGTAGATTGTCGTGCTATTAATAACATCACCATTCGTTATCGATATCCTATACCACGCCTTGATGATATGCTAGATGAGCTTAGTGGTGCCATTATTTTTACTAAGATTGATTTGCGTAGTGGTTACCATCAGATTCGAATGAAATTGGGAGATGAATGGAAAACGGCTTTTAAAACTAAATTTGGCTTATATGAATGGTTGGTTATGCCGTTTGGTTTGACTAATGCTCCCAGCACTTTTATGCATTTGATGAATGAAGTTCTCAGGCCTTTCATAGGTTTGTTTGTTGTTGTATATTTTGATGATATCTTGATTTACAGCAAGTCTATGGAAGAACATTTAGAACATTTGCGTGCTGTTTTTAATGCGTTGCGTGCTGCTCACTTGTTTGCTAACATGGAAAAATGCATCTTCTGCACACAACGTGTTTCGTTTCTTGGTTATGTTGTTACTCCACAGGGTATTGAGGTGGATAGCAGCAAGATTGATGCAATTCGGGAATGGCCTACACCGACGACGGTCACGCAGATTCGGAGTTTTCTTGGGCTTGCAGGTTTCTACCGTCGATTCGTACGAGATTTTAGCTCTATTGCAGCACCTCTACATGAGCTTACAAAGAAAGGTGTGCCTTTTACTTGGACTGATTCCCAGGAGCTCGCCTTCACTACTTTGAAAGATAAGTTAACACATGCTCCTCTTTTGCAATTGCCTGATTTTGGTAAAATATTTGAGCTCGAATGTGATGCCAGTGGTATTGGGTTAGGTGCTGTTCTGTTACAAGAAGGAAAACCAGTTGCTTATTTCAGTGAAAAATTAAGCGGTGCTAGTTTGAAATATTCTACTTATGATAAAGAACTTTATGCTTTAGTGCGTACTTTGCAAACGTGGCAGCACTATCTCTGGCATCGTGAGTTTATAATCCATTCTGATCATGAGGCTTTAAAACATATTCGTACCCAAAATAATCTGAACCGTCGTCATGCTAATTGGGTAGAATTCATTGAGTCTTTTCCTTACATCATTAAACACAAGAACGGGAAGGACAATGTGATTGCTGATGCTTTGTCTCGCCGATATAATATGCTGTCACAATTGGATTTTAAAATTTTTGGTTTACACACTATGAAAGATCAATATGTCGATGATAATGATTTTAAAGATGCTTATAAACATTGTATGACTGGTAAACCATGGGGGAAATTTCACATGCAGGATGGGTTCCTGTTTCGCGCTAACAAGCTGTGTATTCCAGCTAGCTCGGTTCGTCTTTTGTTGTTACAGGAAGCTCATGGAGGCGGACTAATGGGACATTTTGGCGTTTACAAAATGCTTGAGGTGCTGGCCGCCCACTTCTTTTGGCCTCGGATGCGTCCTGATGTTGAGCGCTTGGTTGCACGCTGTACTACATGTCAAAAGGCTAAATCCCGATTGAACAACCATGGTTTGTATATGCCTTTGCCTGTTCCTACTTCCCCTTGGCGCGATATTTCTATGGACTTTGTTTTGGGTTTGCCTAGAACTAAGAAGGGGAGGGATAGTATTTTTGTGGTTGTTGATCGATTCTCTAAAATGGCTCATTTCATACCTTGTCATAAGACCGATGATGCTAGCAGTGTTGCTGAATTGTTCTTTAGAGAGATTATTCGCTTGCATGGTATTCCAAATACAATTGTTTCTGATCGTGATGCTAAGTTTCTTAGTCATTTTTGGAGATCTCTTTGGAATAAATTGGGAACAAAATTGCTGTTTAGCACAACTTGTCACCCTCAAACTGATGGACAAACTGAAGTGGTTAATAGAACTTTGTCAACTATGCTTAGGGCTGTCCTAGATAAAAATTTGAGACGTTGGGAGGATTGTTTGCCTCATGTTGAGTTTGCTTATAATCATGCTACGCATTCCTCTACAAAGATGTGCCCTTTTCAGATTGTTTATGGTTATATTCCTCGGGCACCTATTGATTTGTTTTCGCTTGATGCTGATGGCGCTCCACACTTAGATGCGGTTGCACATGTTGAACATATGATTAATTTGCATGAACAGACTCAACAAAACATTGCTGCTGCTAATGCTAAATATCAGGTTGCTGGTAGTAAAGGGAGAAAACTTGTTACTTTTGAACCGGGTGATATGGTTTGGTTGCATTTGAGAAAGGATCGTTTTCCTACTTTGCGTCGTTCTAAATTAATGCCTCGTGCTGCTGGTCCTTTTAAAGTGCTAACCAAGATTAATGATAATGCTTATGTCCTTGACCTGCCTGCGGAGTTTGGTGTTTCCACTAGTTTTAATGTTGCAGATTTGAAGCCGTATGCGGGAGAAGATGAGGAGCTGCCGTCGAGGACGACTTCAGTTCAAGAAGGGGAGGATGATGAGGACATCAACGACAACAGGAGTGATTCTACACCAGCAGCACCAGTCCAGGTGCCACTTTCAGCCCAGGCGCCACCTCCAGTTCCAGAAGCCCAGGCGCCACTTCCACCTGGGCCAATTACTCGGGCCCGTGCGAGAGAATTGAGCTTCGTCATGCTGCTGAAGAACGAAGGCCCAGAAGAATAGAAGCTGGCCCAACAGGAGTCCCAGGTGGGGGCGCCTGATTGGTGGGGCCCACCTTGGGCGCGCCCCCACCCCCCCCCCCGGGCGTGGTTCCCCCTCCACGCCGACCCTAGGGGCTGCGCCCCCTATTTAGATAGACTCCTTTTTATTTTCAGACTTGAGTTTTGTTTTACATCTAGCTTTAGCTACAGCGAACACGCACAAATACGTGCTGTCCTCATGTGATTCAGAACTCCACCTTCGAGTGATATTAAGATTGCTCGCCTCTTTTTCTTGTTCGTTCTTCGATTGCGTACAGGAATTGATCTTCGTGATCAGGCTGATCTTGCTTCAACAAGGTCGGTAACCATAGGGAGTTGGTTCAGCGATTGCATTGGCGCTTCGGGTTCGCTCGTCGTAGTCGGATCGTGAGGGTCGACTTCCAACAAATCGAAATTACCTCCACTCATCGAAAGATCGGGCACTTCAGCTCTATCACCTTCCTTCCCGAACACAATGTCCGTAGTGTAGGGTAGTTGTTCTCTATTCAACATCCCTACTAGCACGCGAATCACTCCTTTTTTTCTATAGGTTAACATGTCTACCTCAGATGTTGATCCAATGACAGTGCCCAAAGCCCAGAAAGCAAGATAATGCCTCCACATATGGGGAACACCCGTGATATGTACCCAGACTTCATCAAGGTGATACGCCAGCAAGATATCAGCAACATCTTGCCATTCTGATATAGTCAATGTAACACCATAATTCTGCGTAGGGGAGCCTCGCTCCAATCCCCTCCCGAACCCGATCTCTCCGACGAACGGGCCAGGGGGGTCAGAGACCTGGCCACGGTTGGATTGGGTAAGACCACACAATTTGTTCCCCTCATCCTTGCACAGGGGAGCCTCGCTCCAATCCCCTCCCGAACCCGATCTCTCCGACGAACGGGCCAGGGGGGTGAGAGACCTGGCCACGGTTGGATTGGGTAAGACCACACAATTTGTTCCCCTCATCCTCCCATTCTCAACGCAATTCTCGCAGCCCGCCGCATCCGCCTCCCACTCCAAACCCTAGCAGGGTGAACCCTTCGAGTTCATCCGCAGGGATCTCGATTCCTTCTCCTGATCAGGGCCCTTTGTGCTCTAAGTCAGAAGGAGATGGCAGTTGCTGGGAGGAAAACCTAGATCACCTTTGGCGGAGAAGTGAATCAGTTGGGAGCTGCAGAGAGATTCGAATTGAGACGAGCGCTGACAGGAATGATCGGGCCTCTGTTCCCCTTCGTGATTTGGAATCCGGTCGGTGGTCCACCTTGGGAGGGGACTCGAGATCCTTCGTGCAAGTGGTGAAATCACCCCCCGCCGCCGCAGTATAGGATGGGGGATTGAGGGAGTTTCGGTGCTCAGAGGCCACCCAGGGGTAATGGTCGCTTTGGAGGAACTTTCAATCAGAATAGAGGCAGAGGGGGTTACTGTCAAGAGGAATCCTATGGGTTTGATCAGAGGTACAACCATGGCCAATGGGATAACAGAAGAGGTAATTTCAGAGGGGGCCGCTACAACAACCAAAACTGGAACAATCAGGAAGGGGAAAGAACTACTCACCAGGAGAGAAACAAAGAGCAGAATTTTGATTTGAGGAACAATCTGAATCAGAATAGAGAGAAGGAGACTGATAATATGCAGACATCGGAGATACATGCTGAAGTGGAGATGAAAAGAGATGAATCCATGACCCCTGAGAATAAAGGTGTTGAGGAACAGAAGAAACAAAACACAACTGACAGCAGAGTACCTGAGGCCAGAAAGGAGAGGGGGGGGGGATGTAATGAAGAAATCAAGCCTTTCAATGGCCCCTGTGGGAGATGTGGGAAGTTGGGACATAGATCAGAAGATTGTTTCAAGCCTTTGATTTGCCACAGATGCAAGAAGGAGGGTCATGTGCCGAGAGCCTGCCCTGAAATTCTACCTTGGGAATGTCTTGCTCCCTTCTGCGGCTTAGCAGCACAAGGACAAGGCTTCCATATCATCCAGGATGATGTCATGGGAGATTCATCTAAAGATATGACAAATTGGGCTTTAATCACTATCACAGAGGGATCAGTGTCAGCAAAACAAATTGAAAATGAGTTTAAAGTGATGGCTGGGCAAAACTCCACCTGGAGATGGTATGCCAAGAGGTTGGCAGATAATATGTTTCAAATGAAATTTCCCTCAGCTCAGAAGGTGGAGGATCTTGCTTTCTTCACAGGGATGCAAATGAGAAAAGTCCCCAAGGCTTTTATTAAGTGGATAAGTGGAACCCTTTTGTTGGTGCAAAAAAAGTGCTAGATACTGCTTGGTTTCGTATCTTTGGGATGCCAGTAGAAAGGAGAACTGAAAGGAAAGCTTGTATGGTAGGTTCATTGGTGGGAGTACCGCTAGAGGTGGATAAGAAGAACCTAAAGAGATGGGAATACATAAGAGTGAAGATAGGCTGTAGAGACGTCACCAAAGTGCCAGCAACAGTTGAGGGGATGCTGGACCTACATCTGATTGATTTCGTCTTTCAGAGAGAAGTACCTGTTGAACGGTCAACTAGTGTGTAGGGAATGTATGGACAAGGAACTCTGATAGATCCAACGAGGACTACCCCTCACCAAAAAAACCAAGAAGAGGAGAGGATGGACCTTCTAACCAGCAGGATAACACAAATGGGGCCTCTGACACTGGTCACCAAAATCAGAGACAGGGTAAGCAACACATGCAAGAAAAGGAGCTGCACAACTCTCAGGTCACTGAACTACCAACTGAAGTGGCAGCTGAGCCCAAGTCAGACCTCAACCATGAGAAGGCCACAGTCAGTAAGCAGACAGAACATTCTGAAACAGGAAACAAAGGATCAGTGGCAGAAAACAATGCTGGCGCAGCTTTAGTTGATAGTCAAGAAGACAGTGAGGATAAGGGGCTTTGCTTTGATGATCTCATCTCCCCAGGGGGTGAACACCTCACCTTTGGGACCTGGGAGAGGATGGAGATCAGGCAGATTAGGAGGATGGAACTAAATGATCACTCTATAGCTATCAATGAATATGGTACAAATTTGTGGAAGAATCAGTATGATCCCCTGCAAGTAACAGAGGCAAAAAATGCAATGTCATGTAACAAGTCTCTCATTCAGATAAATCTGCTTGACACAGCTAAAGGGATGATGGAGGAACCCAATCCAAGCACATTATTCCCTGAATTGGAGTGCCCAAGCCCTCCCACAGGAACTCAAGAAGCTCCAGGAGCTGATATGTCTAGTCAAGAGGAACTCCCAACTGAGATGGAGGTGGACATACTGACTGACAAAGGCAGACAGGCTCACTCTACAATTAAATCAACAGATACTCTGGATGTTTGTGGAAAGGAGTCAGAAATAGATGAAACTGGAAAGGAAACATCTGAAGCAAGGGTCAATGTGGAACCACAGACTGAGATAGCAGTGCAAGAAGAAGAGGAAGTTGCTACAAGAGAGGGGAGAAGAAAAGCAGGTTATGACATTCTAATCAATACCCAGAGACAGGAGGCAGCAGCTGAAGAAGGAGAACCAACAACAAGACAAAGCAGCAGGATCAGGGAACAAGGCCTAGGAGGGATGAAGATTTGAGAAAAAGCTGAGCTGGCTACCAAAAAGAAAAATCTACAAGGTACCGCTTCAAACTCTAAGAACTCGTTTGCAGTTCTGAGTAATTGTGAATTACTTTCCAGGGGTAGTAAAATGGGTTTTAATATGAAAAATATTGTGTTAGATAGCTTTGATATTCTGAAAGATCTAGAAGGTGCTAGAGCTGATATTTCTAGTAAGAATAATTCTGTTCAAATGGATTCCATCAGAGATCAGGATAGTAACCTCCCCTTGGAGGAGGTCAAATTTATTGAATGGCTCTCAGACTCCTCTGATCCTGAGGTGGTGAACAAAATGTCAGTAAAGAAGGTAAGAAAGATGAATAAATGTAAAGGCAAGAAAGTGAACCAGAAATCTAGGAAAGGGGTGACCCAACCTTTATATGGGAACGTCTCACCTGAAGAGGATATAGCCACAACTAGCTCTAGCTATAACCTGAGAAGGACTACTAAAGTTAGGAAAAAGTGAATATGATAGGTCTCATCTGGAACTGTAGGGGGGTATCAAAGAAAGGAATGAGCACGTGCGTTAATGATCTGGTGGCAAAGTACCAACCAGACTTAATTGGTCTACAGGAAACTATGAGGAAGAAATATGACGACAAATTCTTTAGGAAAATTGATCCCTTCAAGAATTACTCCTGGCACTGGTTGCCCTCGAAGGGTAAATCTGGGGGGATCCTATGTGGAATCAAAGGTGAAAAATGGGAGGTTATCAACATAGTAGAAAAAGAATTTTCGATAAGTTCTCAGGTAATTGATAAAAAAACTAAGAAACATTTCTTGTTGGTCACGGTATATGGCCCGGCTCAAGAGGAACAGAAAGAGCAATTCCTATCTGAATTGGCTCAAATTTGTGCTAATAGACAAACTCCAATGCTAATTGGAGGAGACTTCAATATTTTGAGATTTAGTACTGAAAAGAACAAGAAGTTCCATGGAAACAAACATACTGATATGTTCAATTGGATTATTAATATTTATGAGTTAAGAGATATAGCTCTGAATGGGGGTTCCTACACCTGGAGTAATAACCAGGAGAATCCTACTCTAGAGAAATTAGATAGAGTTCTAGTTAGTGTGGACTGGGAAAGTGAATTTCCTCTGACAAATCTAAGGAAAATACCAAGATACATGTCTGATCACAATCCTCTGTTATTGTGTACAGATCAAGAGAAACTGAGGAATCCTAAGAAGTTTTGCTTTGAAACTTCCTGGTTAAAACATGAGGAATACTTGCCAAAAATCAAAGAGATCTGGGAAAGAGAAGTAACAGCAAAAAATGTGATTTATAGCATTCAAAACAATGAGGAGAAGATAGACAATACTGATGAGATTATTAAGCATGCAACAAACTATTATAAAGATTTATTTGGGCCCTCTGATAGCCCCATCTTTCACATGGATCCAGATAGTTGGGATATTTCTAAAAAAGTTACAGGAGAGGAAAATGAATGGATGTCAAGACCATTCACTAAAGAAGAAATTAAACATGTAGTGTTCACAATGGAAAAGAATACTGCTCCAGGCCCATTATCACCTTCCAATTGAATTTTACCAGACCGGGTGGGAGGTAATAAACAGGATTTTCTAGATATGGTGAAAGAATTTGAAGAGCACAAATTGGATGTAGCCAGACTAAACTATGGAATCATAACTTTAATTCCAAAGCTGGAAGAGGCAAACAAAATTCAGCAATACAGACCCATTGGCTTGCTTAATGTAAGTTACAAAATCATCACCAAAGCACTGATGCTGAGATTTGAAGGATGCATGAGTAGAATCATTGATCCCTGCCAAAATGCCTTTTTAAAAGGAAGAAATATTATGGATGGAGTGATGTGTCTTCATGAAATAATACATGATACCAGGATTAAGAAGAAAGATGGTCTAATTCTGAAATTGGACTTTGAAAAAGCATATGATAAGACTAACTGGGAATTTCTGTTAGAATGCCTACTCAAAGAGGTTTTTGTTCTAAGTGGTGTGACTGGATAAAAGAAGTTTTGGTTAGTGGCACTCTTAGTGTCAAAATCAATGATTCGGTGGGGAGTTACTTTAAGAGTGGTAAAGGTGTTAGACAATGGGACCCTCTGTCGCCCCTGCTATTCAATCTAGCAGCTGATACATTGGCAAAAATGATCCACAAAGCCCAAGAGAGAGGTCTGATATCTGGCTTAGTTCCAGAATTCATACCAAATGGGGTAGCAATTCTACAATATGCTGATGATACTATTTTATGTTTGAAAGATGAAGAAGAATGTGCACAAAATATGAAACTACTTCTTTACATATATGAAAAGATGTCTGGCTTAAAGATTAATTTCAACAAAAGTGAAGTCATTATGGTTTCACAAGATGATCAAAAAACAATTGAGTATGCTGACATGATGAATTGTGCCACAGGCACATGGCCAATAGAATACTTGGGAGTCCCGGTATCTGGTTCCAAGTTACATATTGCTGATTGGATTTTACCGGATGAAAAACTAGCTAAAAGGTTAGATGGCTGGCAAGGAAGTGTGTTATCTTTAGGCGGAAGGTTGACTTTGATTAATGCTTGCCTTAGTAGTATTCCTATCTACTGTATGTCTATGTATCTACTACCAAAAACCATAATAAAAAGGATGGATAAAACAAGGAAGTCATTCTTCTGGCAAGGAGGTGGGCTCAAAAGGAAGTACCATTTGGTTAAATGGGTTGATATCATGAAACAAAAGAAGAAGGGAGGTTTGGGGATTAAAAACTTGAGGAAAATGAATCTCAGTCTTTTATGCAGATGGTGGTGGAAATTGGAGTTTGGAGAAGGAATATGGCAAAAGATTGTGAAACAAAAATATGTGAAGCAGAAAACTATTGCTTAGTTAAAAGCCAATTCAAAAAATTCCCCAGTCTGGAATGATTTACTTAAAGTAAAAGATTTATATAGAGAGGGAAGAATAATCAAAATTGGTAATGGCAAAAAGACTGACTTTTGGGAGGACCCATGGTGTGGAGGTGTCTCTCTAAGAGAGAAATTCCCTGATCTGTTTGAGATTTGTAACGAAAAACAAAAAACAGTGGCTGAAATGGCAGCCAAAAACTGGAGAATCACTTTTAGACGGTGGCTAAATGTTAATGCCCAGCAACAATATAGGAGGTTGGGAGATATTCTCTTTTCCACTGCTTTATCACAAGATGAGGATTGTCCCCATTGGATTTGGGAGAAATCAGGTAGTTTCACAGTAAAATCAACATACTGGCAGTTGTGTAGAGATGACCCACAAGATCATAATAATGACATATGGAAATCCAAACTTTCCACTCAAAATCAAAATCTTTATGTGGCTCATTCGGAAGAATGCTATTTTGACTAAGGACAATCTTGTTAAAAGGAAGTGGCAGGGGGACAAGAGATGTAGCTTCTGTAACCAGAATGAAACAGTTGATCATCTCTTTTTGAGTGTTCTGTAACTAGGTATGTGTGGAGTTTGGTATCTATGGTAATAGGGGCAAATTGCAGGCCTTCTTCTTTTGACCAATTCTGGATCTGGGCAAAAATGTATATGCAAGAGATGAAACAAATTCATATGGTGGGTTTAGCAGCAATATGCTGGGCCATTTGGAAAACTAGAAACGCGGCTTGCTTTGAGAAAAAATGATTAAATCTCCTACAGAGATTATTTGTCTTGCATCGTCAATAATTGTATATTGGGCAGGTCTTCAGAAGCCGGACGTGAAGAAGCAGCTGGAGCAGGGTGCGGAAGCTTTGAAGGCAACAACTATTGCCTTTCACCCCACAGAGGCGCCTCAGGATGACACAGGCATGGTGCTTCTCCAGTGAACAAAATGTCTAAGAGGATGTTCCAGTTTGCAGCGTTGTAGTTGAGCGTTGTCTTGCTTTTGTGCTTGTTTTTTAGTTGTACCAGAATTTGTTATAGTTGTCTGCTAGTCCCTGCTCGTCTTTCCTGTGTTGCCCTCTGAGCACACTGGAAGATGTGGGTTGGTTTCGTTTAAGTTTGTTTGGAATTGTATGAACGTGTTAAAACCTGTAATTTCGTTCCTTCTGGTAATGAAATTCGGGCTTTGCCGGCTGTGGAAAAAAAACACCATAATTCTTGAGACGAATTTCAACATCTGCCATACGCTTTAGTTCGTCATCTGAAGGGAATACCACTATGAATGAGTCTTCACCATGAGGTAATGCTTCCCATCTCCAGTCAGCACGAGTGAGCTTTGCAAGTTCTGTTTGCACCACCTCCGCTGTCAGAGCCCCTCCTGTCACTTTAACCAAAGCTGTAGGTGCCGGCTCTGGGGTTTCAAGCTTGTAATCAAACTCTGGGATATGTAAGAAACCCATCTCATTTTTAGCGTCGCCCTCTGCCCCCATGCCCCCGGGGTGATCTTGGCCTCTGCAATTGTAATCTCGGCTAGACTAGATGGCCAAGCCGACAAGCAGCCAAGACCCAACGGTTAACGCGAAGTGACATGAGGTATGTATGTGAATGTTCCTAGTTCCTGAATTGAAGTTTGGCCCTCAATTTTTTTTTTGTCATGAAACAAATGGATGTTTCCTCCAGGATTTTGTCTACAAGAAATAGAGAGTAGGATTCTGGCTCTAAAAATTGAAAGAAGAAACAAAGACTAGGAAGTTGTTGTTTAGAACTTTTTTATTTGTTTTAGCATTGATATTTGACATATTTCTAAATATGTTATGAAATGAAACATACTGAAATTTCAGAATTGTGTGAATATGTGCCTTAGTTGTATTAAGCATTTCCTTTTATTTTAAACCTCATTTTGCATTTCGCTCTCGGGCCCGAATTCCTGGGACGCCGCCTTGTACACAAGTATAAAGTAAAAGTATGAGTACATTATAAATATAGACAAATATGGCTCGTTAAAATATGATATTTATTAGCAAATAAAGATATTAAATATAAATAAATCTATGGATAAACATATATTGCAACATATATATATAAATATTTATGAAGAAATAAGAAAACACTATATAAAGTATTTATTTCATCAATAATTACACAAACTAGGTCAACTTAATATTCATATATTAGTGATAACTTTAAAATAGGTTTATGAATACAACATTAGTATCAACTTCCCATTCTTCGGAAGCATGCTCGAGACAAGACAATAATTTTTGATCTTGCGCAGTGCGTTGCATATAGGCAGGATTTTTCACCTGTTCCTCCGTGTCGTCAGCTTTCTTGACAGCAAGTAGGGGTACAGGTTGTACGGAGGAGCCATCAAGAATTCCAACAAACCTTGCGCCTCGCGCAACATGCATTACCCGGACTCGCCACGCTAGGAAATTCGCCAGGTCTTTGTTCCAAAACCTTTAGTTGGAGGCAATCTTCTAGACCAGGGTGTTTGGTTTGGTAATGATGAGGTCGAAGAAAGCTCCTCCAGCAGTAGCGTTGATGTGGGCTCGTGCCATCTTGATTACCCCATTACAAAAGATCTGGAGGGTTTACCCCATCGTGCCATCTAATCCCATAGTTTAGGCAAGTAAGGATTTACTCTTGTAACCTCTCCCACTTCTCTGGGATTTTTTTCGTAAAGGACATTTGTTTTTTCCAATGGGAAACTTGGTGAGGAACGCCGCAAAACATTTGTCCCATTTGTTGACAGCTTCCTTGTGCTTTGTAGAACCACTGTTTCTCCACCCCGAGGAGAAAAAAGGGAAACATATTATATTGAGTCTGATAGCAGCTTTTTGTGACTCCACGTATGACAATCGTTGCATATGTGTTTAACGTGTTCTGCTTTGCCAAGTGTATGCTTGCACTCTCGGAAAATGGTTGTCTCCCGAGTCTTTTGTTGCTAACACTCGAGGAAGCCAAATATTCCCGATCTGATGCCACCAAATGCTATTGGCAGCGTGTTCATATTATCAGACCCTTTTTGCCCTCCGGAAGAAAATCATTTTACAACTATGGAAGATCAGATTGATGATATTCCACAAGTTTCAGTTTTGGAGAATAAAATTTTAACGGAGATGTTTACCCAAGATGAGGTAAAGGAGGCCATTTTTCAAATGGAACATAATAAAGCACCGGGTCCGGATGGCTTTCCGGCTGAGTTCTATCAGGTGTTCTGGGAAGTCATAAAGGCCGATTTGATGGCATTATTTTATGATTTCCATAGAGGACAACTCCCGGTGTTTAGCCTCAATTTTGTATTATTACTTTGCTCCCTAAAGGTGAAGAAGCAACTCGAATACAACAATATAGACCCATTTGTCTTCTCAATGTTAGTTTTAAAATATTCACAAAAGTAGCTACAAACACGATAAATAAGGTGGCTCAAAAGATTATTAAACCATGACAAACGACCTTTATGCCTGGGAGGTATATTTTGGAAGGAGTAACAATTCTACATGAAACAATTCATGAGTTGCATAGAAAGAAGTTAAATGGGGTCATTTTCAAGGTCGACTTTGAGAAAGCCTACGATAAGGTTAAATGGCCTTTCTTACAACAAACACTCAGGATGAAAGGATTCTCGCCTTTGTGGTGTCAATGGATCGATCATTTTGTATCTGGGGGTAGTGTGGGCATCAAGGTTAATAATGATATTGATCGTTATTTTCAAACAAAGAAAGGACTAAGGCAAGGTGATCCGCTTTCTCCCATTCTTTTTAACTTAGTAGTGGATATGTTAGCTATATTTATTACTAGAGCTAAAGAGAATGGTCAGATTCAAGGTATTATACCCCATTTGGTAGAAGATGGATTGTCTATTCTACAATATGCTGATGACACAATTTTATTTATGGAGCATGATCTTGAGCAAGCTAAAAATATGAAGTTGTTACTTTGTGCTTTTGAACAGTTATCTGGCTTAAAGATCAATTTCCATAAAAGTGAACTTTTCTGCTATGGCGAAGGAAAGAACTTTGAATCTCAATATTCACATATCTTTGGCTGTGATATGGGAAATTCTCCCTTTAGATATCTAGGCATCCCCATGCATCATAGAAAGCTCACAAATAAGGACTGGAAAAATGTGGAAGATCGTTTCCAAAAGAAATTAAGCAGTTGGAAGGGTAAATTGTTACCATATGGAGGTAGATTAGTCCTAATAAATTCTGTTTTGAGCAGTCTGGCGATGTACATGATGTCTTTTTCTGAAGTACCTAAAGGCATCTTAAAGAAGTTAGATTTTTACAGATCCAGAATTTTTTGGCATTGTGATGATCATAAGAAAAAGTACAGATTAACAAAGTGGGGGATCCTTTGTACACCTAAAGATCAGGGTGGCCTAGGAATTTTGAATCTTGAAGTTCAGAATGAATGCTTACTTTGCAAGTGGTTGTACAAACTTATTAATGAGGAAGGGGTATGGCAAGAGCTTCTTAGGAAGAAGTATTTATGGAGTAAAACAATTGGGGAGGTCTACTGGAAATCGGGAGACTCACATTTCTGGTCAGGCCTTATGAAGGTTAAAGACCGATTCATGAGTCTTGGCACTTTTAATTTACACAATGGTTCCCAAATACGTTTCTGGGAAGACAAATGGTTAGGTAACTTTACCCTTAAAGATCAATACCCTTCATTGTACAACATTGCAAGAAAGCCGCATGCAACGGTGTCATACACATTTAGTTCTGTTCCCCTTAACATGTCTTTTCGCAGGGCACTGATTGGGAATAAGCTAAACGAATGGAATGAGCTAGTTGCAAGAGTTGCATTTGTGCATCTTAATGATCAACGAGACACTTTTAGTTGGAGTCTTACTAAACATGGTTTGTTTACGGTTCAATCTCCTTATCAACATGTCATGAATCAAAACAATTTACCTCCAAATAAATTTTTGTGGAAACTCAGGTTACCCCTAAAGATTAAGATATTTATTTGGTTCTTAACTAAAGGAGTAGTGTTAACAAAAGATAATCTGATTAAACGAAACTGGAAAGGTGATGACCAATGTTGTTTTTGCAACAACAAGGAAACCATCCAGCATTTATTTTTTGATTGTCATGTTTCAAGATTTATTTGGAGAGCAATCTAGATTGCTTATGGCCTACAATCACCAGTTAGTGTAGCTGATTTATTTGGAAATTGGTTACAAGGAATAGATCCCAACACTCGTCTCCAAATTTGGGTGGGAGCAAGTGCTGTATGTTGGGCCATATGGCTAACTAGGAATGACATTGTTTTTGATAAAAAAAAGATACACTCTTACATGCAGGTCGTCTTCAGGGCTACTTATTGGATTCGGTTTTGGACATTGCTACAAAAGGAAAACAATCGCCCGATGATGAAGTGGGCTTGTCGTATCCTGGAGTCAACGGTCATGGAGATCTTCGCAAAACACGGGTGGATGTCTACTAGTAGGCTTTGTGCTTAGTCTTGGCATCACCTTTGTTTTATGTTTTTAGCTATTTGTTGGCAACTTTTTTAACTCTTGGTTCAAACTTGTAATAATGGATGGTTGAGTGCACAACTCATGCAGAGGCCGGAATAAAGAAATTCCTTTATCTAAAAAATTGGCAGCGTGTCAACACTTGGGAAAATTAATCCTGACTATTTCTCATGTTCCCGAGTGTTTTCGACGCTAGGGAGCTTCATAGATTCTCGTAGTGGCCCATAGGAGCCCACCATTCTTTCCCATACGGGGGAGGTACATTGTGGTAGTAGGCCCAACCAGAAGTAACATTTTGCATTTGATTCAACCAAAAGAAATGCCAAGTAGATCAAGGACCATATATATGAGGCAGCTAATATTGCAACACAGCCATATGAAGAGCTTGCCTTTTAGGGAGCATTGGGCCTGGGGTTAGTTATGGTGGGGGGGGGGGGGGGGGGGGGGGGGTGCGGGTGAGTTGAGGAATATGCTATATGGCAATGTCCAAACATGCCAAACCAAACCAGGTTGAGAAATTAGGAAAACATCTAACAAGTACTCTTGCAAGTAACCAAGAGAATCCTGTCAGATCTCACACAAATTGAAGCGGGAGCCATATCGAACAAAGTCAAAATAAGTACTTGATATGTAGATCAATTCGACATGCCTTTTGCATATATATACCTATGGAGTTAACGTAACAGTGAGTTATGTTTTTCCTTAACAGCATAAAAATACAACCTATTTTAGTTACATGAATTTTGTTGAAGTAAAATTTAAACCGTTCACTTTCTCCGCAACTCTTTTGATTTAACCCAGAGGAAAACATAGAGCCCTGTAATTACGATTGCTGCACCAAGGAGACTGTGTCCACATAAACAAAGGGGACAATCAATCAGTAGCTAGTTGCATGTAGACAAGAAAAAATGTAGGCTACTGAAGATGAATCAACAACAGGAAGTAGAAAACAGCGAACCTTCCAACAGTAAGCAGAGCAAGTATTATAACAGGCTGTAAGCAGGCTAAATCCTACGTGGAGGAGTGAGAGTAGAAGAGAGAGAAGAAAGCAGGCGTTTGGCTTACAGCCGGCTGAAACAGGCGCTTTCATTCACTGCTCGTGGGCCTGCACGAAACTCAACGCTAGCTCACAGTCCGCCGCAGGCGCAGAAGCCGGCGCATGCCTGCGCTTGCAGCCGGCAGGTTGGCTGGGTTATTAACCCTGCCCTAACGGCATCCCCAAGAAATATGGAACCCAACACAATAGTGAAGACAGTAATTAATGGGATAAACATTGGTGGATACGCAGGGCCTCGTCTGGCAACGGCCCATGACTCCAGGTTATATCTCACTGCTGTTGCAACTGCCCCCTGCATCATTGATGTTTATGCTTATTTTCATGTCAACTTTAACCAAGAACAAAAATAAGGGCATGCCATTTTTCATTGTAAACTATATCAGTGCTCAAAAAGTTGTTGCTTGGCATATCAGTTGCACCAAATGTTCGGTTTTACGTACTGATCCCTAAAATGCACACAACAATGATTTAAAGTGATTTTTTGTCCTGGTTTCTAACCTAACCATATTTTCAGCTTGACTTTTGCAGGATTCAAAGGCAACTCAAATTGTTTCGTTTCTTTCAAGGACAAAATTAAGTATGGTTCAAGTAGTAAGTTCAATTTGTTAATTTATAGAACCTAACGACTTTACCGTGTACACAATGGTCAGAAGTTGTAGATCTCATCCAAGTTTCCATGTGTTCCTGTCTCTTCTTAGTGTTATTCCAATTAGTGCTGTCTGAAGTCCTCCAAGGAAGCATGTTGCCATGGATGACCAATACCTATGCGGATATACTTTATTGACCATTGACTGTAATAAAACAATATCAAATTAGAACTTCACTGCCTTGCATTGTGCATGCTGAGTTCGACTTGGACAAAGTTAATAATAAATCAAAGGGCACGGTTACCTGACTCGGATACCAGCAAGCAAAGTTGGTTGAAGCTGCTGCCTAGCAAGAGGATTGTTCCTCTTACATGATGGTTTGCAGCATGTACCTGGTCATATTTGTGGTGCTGCAAAACAGAACCCCAAAGATGCAGCGTCTTTCCCTTGTAAAAGCTTACGAGCATTGTGGCTATGGCAAGCAAGACACCTACTATCTTCAATGATCCTTTCGTGGTCCCCACCCCAATCGCAATTTCTCCATTCTAACATTCGATACAAATGTGAATTTCGATTAGATGAATTCTAGTACTAGTTAGAATAATTGAAACAAATAACACATATACTTTTGCAAGTTGTTCTCACAACCTGAAAAATGTGAACTGAATTATCCAGGCTGTTATAAAAATTAAAAATGGAACAAGTTCTTACCTCAAAATGAGGGAGAGAATGAAGGTGATGAGAGGAATTATATTAGAGAAAATGGCAGCATAGGATGGTGTAACATCACGGAGACCACGAGGTCTTCTTCGGTGCTCCATACTACCTTATACTGGTGTTCAAAAAGGACCAGTATAAAGAATCTGACGGTCCAAATTAATTGTATACTACTAGAACCTCACCTGTAGTATAAGGTGGTACGAGTTGAGTAGTATAGTAGTATAGGGGTATTATGGGAACAAATATTTTAACATGTAGTATAAGGTGGTATAGATCGAACAGTATTATGGTTAGGGGTATTATGAGAAAAATTAATTTTATTTTCATACTGGTCCGATATATTTATTTTCTTTTACACATATGTTCATTTAGGTTAAGAGTTTCTAATAAAAAAATTATATTACAGTCTAATTACAAAATTGCCTATCCCTCCATACTCCATACTACCATAGGGTGGTATAGAGCACCGAAAAAGACTTCGAGACGATAGTAGTTTAGGCACGTTGGCACCGAATATCAGCAAAAGTACATGACACAAAATATGCTTTGATATCACAAATTATGACTCACACCATACTAATAGTTACAACTTTACAATATTTTGTCAGTCATATGCTACAAAATCAACATAGTGGTAAACTGGGCTCCGGCACGCCAAACTCCATACCCGCCACCACCTCGTTGCCTCCCCAGGGTTCATCTATTCCCTCCCTTGCCTGTAGAAGGTTCGCCGTTGTTGGCTTGTTGCAGTAGTCGACGGGCGCGGCGGCGCCGGGGGAATGCAAGGGCGCGGCGCCTGTTGCGAAGGAGCCCGTGGCGGCGGCAGTGCTTGTCGGCCACGGCAAACTGGAGAGAAGGGCGAAAGGCGGCGTGACGGGTTGCTCGATGGCTGGATCTAGCGCGGGGAATTCTTCAGCTGACGGCAGCCGAGGCTAGTAGACTGCACCGGCTCTGCGACGGCTTGATTCTGTGAATGCAGATGCAACGTTAATGGGTTCAGCAAAAGGTGCCGCTCGATTTCTCATTGGTATTCTTCCATCCGTGACCTGTTTCTCCTGTTTAGTGGAGGGGATTTTCAGCGGGTCAGCAGGATTATTCTCTATATAGATCGAATTCCAATATTGCCGATCAAATTGGTGATTGAACACTCATCTTGTAGCATGAACAGATCAATTTACAGGAATCACAAATATTTTTATGTAGTGTTCTCCACCCGTATGCACAAGCAAACTGAAATCATCCTGTCGGTTGGTTTATTAGTAGAAACTGAATTTGTTAGCAAATCTGAAGTATATGTAGATTGAATTTTAAGTGAAGTCCCATGCTCTAGCCGATGAAAAACATAGTTACGTTCTAAACTGATCTATGCGTAAGGTACTCGGTACTAGTTAATGGCGCAATGAATACGACATGGGCTTCTTGTTTCATCGTCCATTTCTCCGATGTTGTTTTATTTGCATTTCTTACAGATATGAAAATGTTTGATGTTTACTAGTGTTTTGAAGTTGAAGCGTGAACCTAAACGTTGTTTACCTGTGTATCAAAGAAGCAATAAAATGGCATATGGGGATCTTATTCACATCTGATCATGGATTCATACTTGCATTAATTAGTTTATAGACGCCCAAATAGACAAGCCATTGTATAAGCTGTCTTTATTATTGTCTCTATGTGACATGGCACTTCAAATAGACAACAGCTGTCTAAACCGTCATGTGGGTGGAGGCACCGGAGTCAACGACCCACTCAGTTGAGGGCAGGGGATTCATTGTCATTGTACTAAAACTGTTAGCAAGAGACGACTGATCCCACGACCCACCAGTCCAAGCGGTCCAGGTGGACGAGGGGGCCTACACGGGTGGCGGTGATGGGAGTTGGCGGTGGACGAGGGGGCCTACACGGGTGGCGGTGATGGGAGTTGCTGCATCGGTATCTGCTGCTGCTGGTAGAAGGCGCCAGGTTGTTGCTGCCGGTAGTAGGCGTCGAGCTGCTGCACTGTGCGCGGCAGCGGCTATTGCTGCATGAAGGCGGCTAGCATGGCCTGTTGGTACGCCTGCGCCTGCTGGAAGGCCCGCGTCGTCTGATGAGAGCCATTATGCGTGCTCGGAGCATGCTAGGGACCAGGACCACGCTGTTGTTGCTGCTGGTGGCCGAAGTCGCTCCCTTGACCTGGCCACATGGTGATCTTGCCCGCCCAGGGATTGTAGAGGGATGGCCATGGGCCAGTACCCTTGTTCCAACCCTGGCGACGGTTGCCACCAGAGGGTGCGCCAGATGGGGCAGGGGTGGTGGCAGGGCGGGGCGTGGAGGCGCTGGTGGTGGTGGACGATGCCGGGGCAGGAGCGCCGGAGCTGTTGGCGAGGAGGGCTGTAGACGGCGGCTGTGACGCGGAGCCGGAGATGAGTTCCTCAAGGAGAAGTTCGTTCCGGACCTCGTCGAAAGAGGGAAACGGGCCACGATGGAAGTGAATCCGCATGTGGGAGTACTTGTCGTTGAGGCCGCGCAGGACGTTAAGGACGAGGGTCCGATCCTTGATGAGTTCACCAAGATCAGCGAGCTTCTGGGACATGTGCAGCATGCGGCTGCAATAGTCGCCGACGGAGAGCTCACCCTGAACAAAGTCGCGGAACTCAACATCGAGGCGGAGCGTGCGAGTTTCATGGTTTCCTAGGAACTGCGCCACGACGCCAAGCCAGGCGGTGCGGCCGTGGCACCACGTACACGCACGGTGTCCATCAGCTCTGTTGTCACAGCGTCGGAGTGCCAAGACGGCACGACGAAGTCCATGCGATGCCAGGCAGGACGTGACTGGAGAGCACATAGCATTCCACGGTGAGGAGGACGGGATCGCGCCACCGATCGTAGTTGATGGAGAGCGGATCGAGAACAACAAACACGAGGGTCCGAATGTTCTGGACGTCGACGGCCTGGGCGTGGAGGTTGGCGACGACGACAGCTTCGAAGGCGGCGACGTCGTCGTGAAGTGGGTCACCATCTTCCAAATTAGGTGGCTTGGAACGTTGGCGGGCCTCCTCGGCCGCACGTGCGAGATCGGCGGTGGCACGCACCCGGTCCTTGGCGGCAGCGTCGGCGGCGTCGGCGACGACCTAGCGCTCCTTGTCCTGGTCGGCGGCGAGTTTCTCAGCTGTTGGGGGGTAGACTTCGGAAAGCCCCCCTCCCCCCTGGTGTGTTCGACTTGGTCTTCGGGTACAGAAAATCTCTACTTCAGTACGCTTGTGTTTTCAGGGAAAGGGGCGGTCCAAAGGAAGGCGGTCAAGAAGAAGACCTCGGATCCTGACGTCAAACCCGAGGGCCTCCTCAGGATGGAGAAGAGGATGTCGATGAATGACAAGGCGTCTTGGAGAAAGAGCATGAAGACACCTTCAGAAGAACAAACCAAGGGTTACTTCATTTTCGACCCGCAACAGCACAGGCGTCGGAGCAAGTTCGAAAACCCGAGGCCACCTTCGGGTTTTCGGTGGTCCCGAGGCTGACAAAAGCGCAACCATCGGGTGTAAAGTCCGTAATGCCCTGGAATATTCGAGGAATCTAGCAGTTGCTTTGGGCAGAGTTGTAATTTTACATGAAGTCGGTTCGCCTCCCTATAAATAGGGAAGGGCTTGTAACAAAAGGGACGAATGATTATTGAGTGAAAATTACTTAGTCGCTTTGGAGTTCCAGGTTTCCGAGTGGTATTCATTTCCGAGGGGGCGGGCATTCTTTCCGCTGCCCCTTCGGATTTTGTTTTGCGTTGTTGGTGGCGGAGTCCATTTCGGGGCCTCTCTACACTCAACAGTTTTTGGCGCCCACCTCGTGGTAGTAATCCAAGACCAGTCATGGCTCAGACGAAGAAGAAACCATCGGGCGCGGTCAACGGAGCCGGCGCTTCCGAACCGATCGCTCAAGCAAATCATGAAGATACGACGAATGACGGTGAACAGGTGGTGCAACCGCAGGTAGCACCACGCTCCGAGGGTCTGGAGGTTGCTATCGAGAACACGACTAACGGAAAATTCGAGGTAGGACTTGAAGAAATCGGTGTGGCAGCAGAAGACATAGCAGCTCTATGAAGGGTACAAGAAACAATACGTAGAGCCTCGGAACAAGCACGAAGAGCAGCAACCATAGCATTGCAAGCAGACCCAACAATGCAGACGAGATCAAGAGGCATGGCCAGGGACAAGGGTCAGTTAACAGCAGATCAATTCAACGCCTAGAGCAGAGCCGAAGCCCTGAGAGAACAGATGCTCAGATATGAAGCCGTACAAGAAGAGTTGGCCACAAGGAAAACAACATTCGCTGAAGCAATGGCCAGGGAAGAAAACCAGTACGAAGGCATCCCTAAAAACCAAATGTGGCAAACTATTCAGAACATGCAGCGTCACATTGACGAATTACAGAACCGAGCCTTGTAGGAGTCAGAAAGAGCTCCGAGGCAGCACAGTTCCCGTTTCCACTCAGGCAATAGAAACACATTTCTCGAGATAGGGCTGTTATCGGCAGGACTGGAAATGGCCTCTTGGCCACCCCGATTCAATGCCACGACATTGCCACAGTATGATGGCGAGTCGGATCCCAAGGAATTTTTGATGAAATACGAAGCCGTCGTTGAATCAAATGGAGGAGATTCAACGACGAAAGCAAAAGCTCTCATCTTGGCGCTCAAGGGAGCGGCGCAGTTCTGGTACACTAACCTTCCGAAGGGCCAGATAACAGCTTGGCATGAACTCAAGAGCAGGTTGACATCAAGTTTCCGAGGAATGCAAGCCGAAGGTCTGTCCTCAAATGACTTCATGATATCATGTGTCCAGTGCGACAAGGAATCCCTACAACAATACATGCAACGAATCGTAAAGTTAGCCGCTAGAGCCCCGAGGGTCAAAGAAGATAGCATCATTGACTACACTATCGCTGGTCTTCGAATTGGTCCATGCCAAGATTACTTAGAAAGAGCAAGACCGGATACGGTGCGAGAACTATTCGAGGTCATGCAAGAATATTGCAAATCCGACGAAGGGCGAAGGCGAAGAATTGAGCAGATGAACTCTCAGAAGAAACAGAGGGGGCAGAATTATCAGCAAAGGCAATGGCAGCCAGAGTCAAGCACAAGGCAAAACCCGAGGCCAGTAAATAATGTCACAAACTAGCCATCCAACCAGAAATATACACAGCAGAACGGCCACAATGACCATCAACCCTCAAACTCTCGAGGGGGAAGAAGCAATAGAGGAAGAGGAGGTCAAGGGGGAAAAACTCCATGGTGTTTATTTCATGGGAAAGATATTGGCCACAGCACACACGAATGCCCTCATGCTCTCCAGAAGAAAAAGGAATTCGAGAAACAACTGAAAAATCCAAAAAACCAATCTTTCGATACCTCATCAATGCCACAGCAACCCCAGCCAAGCAACCGCTTTGTGTCATATCTTTCACCAAGCTTTGTACCACCACATCACTCATACTATTTTCCCCCTCAGCAATATGCCTACCCTTCCGCGTCGCAAATGCCACAACTACCACACCCACCACCAATCCCCAGATATGATTCGCTGGGTTATCATACAAAGGTGAAACCGAAAATAGAAAATGCGGGGCAAGGCAGTTCCGCGGGGGACATCGGAGATGACCCGCCAGGAATGGTCCATACAATAAACGCAATTTCCGGGGGCTCAAATGAGCCCGAACACATGACGAAGAGGCAGAGAAAAGACGAAGCCTGAAGTGTGAATCAGATTTGCTCTGGGCAAGTGTTCCGGATCCCATGGTCTCATATCCCCATAACTTTCAGTCAATCCAATGTAAGACTCATGAAATACCTGCATAATGACCCACTTGTCATCCGAGCAAACATTGGACGGAATCCTCAGCACCGGCCATACGGCAATGACGTCGGCAAGATTCTTGTTGACAATGGCAGTTCTGTAGATATAATCACCTGGAAATGCTTCACGGAAATGGGATTCAAACCCGAAGACCTGAAAGATGCAAAAAATCCATTGTATGGCTTTGGAGGCAAGAGGATAAATGCCAGGGGAAAATGTGATATCGATGTCACCTTCGGTTCTGGTCCCTCAAGACTGGACGAAACAGTTACATTCGACATAGTCGAGATCGACTACCCATACAACGCCATCTTCGGAAGATCAACCATAAACAGATTTTCAGCAGTAATCCATCAAGACTACCTGTGGATGAAGATTCCAACCAACCAAGGCATTATTCCTGTGTATGGCAGTCACGATGAAGCCCAAAGAGCTGAAAGAAACACGACTTTCGGCGTGCAACATGTTCATGTCATCACTGTGAAAGTGCATCTAGGCCCCTAAATATGTTTTGGTAATTAATGACAATCATCGTGGACTAACAATTCTATTGAGATGATGAGATTAGGTTAGTCCGGATGAATGGATGAGCTTCAATGATTGATTACGATATATCGCCGTATATTGAAGCAAATGGATGCTAATGGAAAAGGTAAAAAATAGGTCGTTTTCTTTTACCGGTCCTAAGGAGCTTTAGAGAAGAAATTTGACCGGATTAATAGGCTAGATGGCCGTACTATAAAGAGGGGTCAATTCCGGTTGCTTGTTATGATTCTAGTGCCAACTTGCTCAAATAGTATAAGTGCATGCATGAGAGCTAACTTTGTTTTAGAAAGTTGAAGGGAATTCAACCCTGCTGATTTTGGTCAGGCGGACGGTCCGCCCATGGGGTGGCGGACGGTCTGCCTCACATTTGATTGAAGGAAAATCGGCTAAGTGTTGGATAAAGGGGCCCTGCCGCTTTCCATAGGCGGACGGTCCGCCGGCACAGGCGGACGGTCCGCAGGCTATTTTTGCATGAGGCGGACCCTTTCGCGGACCGTTCACGCAGAGACGATTTCTGGAGGTTCCAGGACACTTTTATAAGGCGGACGGTCTGCCTTTGTGAAGCATGGTCCTTAGTCGTGTGGTGATCGTTTTGTAACTAAGAGGCGGACGGTCCGCCCCTGTTGGGCAAGTCATCGACACCACGGGAAATTTCGGTCTCTCGTGTGATTGATCATTCCTTTACTCTTTTACATTTGGCTATTTATCTTGATCATTTACATTCATAGAGATTGAATCATACTTGTCACCCTAGGTTGCAAACCTTGACCTAGTATAGAATCAAGTAGAAATATGATTTCTCTTGTGTTACTAATAATTTTTATTAGTGCTTTGATTTTAGTTAAAACCGCCTATTCACCCCCCTCTAGTCGGTATCCTAGATCCTACAAGTGGTATCAGAGCCGTGGTCTCCAATTTGCAAGAATTTAATCATCCCGGAGTAGGATAAATGGCTAGTGATAGCAAGAATCATGCGGGGAAACCACCCTTCTTTGATGGAAGCAATTATGACTATTGGAAGACTAGAATGATGGTCTATATCAAGTCAACTAGTAACAAGGTGTGGAAAATCATAGAGGAAGGATATGTTATACTTGATCCCAAGGATCCTTCCCCATCGGATAGTGAAAAAGAAAATCTAAATGATCAAGCATTGAATTTGCTCTATAGTTGTCTTAGTGTGAATGAGTTCAATCGGATCAAGAACCTCAAGACGGCCTTTGAAGTTTGGGAAAGATCCAAGGAAATTTATGAGGGAACCACCACCGTGAAGGGAGCAAAACTCTTTGTATACAAAGGAAAATTTAGTGAGTTTGCTATGAAGAAAGATGAAAGTGTTGATGAAATGTTTGATCGATTGAACAACATTGTCAATGAGCTCAAGTCTCTCAACTTTGACGTGCCGGATCAAGATTTCTCTCACAAGTTTCTTAGGTGTCTCCCGGAGAAGTATGAAACTATTGTGACTCTCTTGGTGAGGGAGGACTTGAGCAAGATTACCCCAAGTGAAGTTCTCGGTGAAGTGCAAACACATGACATATTCAAGAAGTCACAACGAGAAGCTCGTGGTTTGGCAAATGATGATGAGAAGAAAAGCATAGCCCTCAAGGCAAAGTCTACCAAGGAAGACAATTGTGATGAGGGAAATGAAATTGGTGAAGGCTCAATGGAAGAAATGGCCCTCATTGTCAAAAAGCTAAACCGAATCATGAAGAACAAGAACTATGGCAAGAAAGGGCAATCATCAAGCAAGAATCCATTTGAAGACAAGAAATGCTATGAGTGTGGTGAAATGGGTCACATCATCATAAATTGTCCAAACAAGAAAGACAAGTACAAGAAGAATGATGACAAGAAGAAGAAAAGAAAGAAGTTCTTCAAGAAGAAGAAGAATGGTCAAGCTTACTATGTTGAGTGGGATTCCGATGCTAGCTCTGACTCCGATGATGATGATGATGATGAGGATGACAAGCCATCAAAGGGAGTAGCGGGCATCGCCATTAAGAAGGCTCCATCACTCTTCTCTTCTCCTTTTTGTCTTATGGCAAAGGGTGAAGCCAAGGTATCATATGATGATGATGATGATTTATTTGATGATGATGATGAACTAGATGATATTCCTTCATATGATGATCTTGTTAGAATGCTTAACAAGTCTAATGACTACATGTGCAATGAGAAGAAAAAGTTGATGGATTTGGAGAGAAAATACTCATCTCTTCAAAGTTCCTATGAGGAGCTAAAGACCACTCATGAGAATCTAAAAGAAACTCATGAGAAGCTTAAGGAAGCTCACAACATCTCTCTTGCACAAGAAGTCAAAAGTCATGTGAGCATAGGTGTTGGTTGTGATATCTTGAATGATAGATCATGCGCTCCTAGTTCATCTAACCCATCTTGTATCTCAAGCAATACATCTTTCATGAATGATGGATTCACATGTGATGCCTCTCTTATGATTGAGAATGAATTGCTTAAGGAGGAAGTTGATAAGTTGACCAAGAAATTCACCAAATGGTTTGAGAGTCATTCGGATTTCACTAAGTGTGTGGAAACCCAAAAGGTTCCAATCAACAAGAATGGGATTGATTACACTCCTAAGAAAGGGAAAAAGGCTTTCATTCCCAATAACTCTACCTTTGGCAAAGCTCATGTACAATATGAAGAGGAGAGTTCATTCAAGTTTTGTCAAATTTGCAAGACTAGAGTTGAGCCATCTCACAAGTGCAAGGGCAAGAAAGATATATCCTTTGATGCTTCATATGTGCTTAAGAGAAATGTTAAGGGTGAAGTATTTGCTAAGTTTGTTGGTAATCCTAAGAACAACACTAGAAAGATAGCTATATGGGTACCTAAGGTCTTGGTTACTAACATGCAAGGACCCAAGCAAGTTTGGGTACCTAAAAACTAGTAATCTTCTTATGTAGGTGGATTACAAGTCCGGAGGAAGACATTGGGTACTTGATAGCGGCTGCTCTCAACATATGACCGGAGAGGCTAAAATGTTTACTTCTATTGATGATGAAGCCGCCGGTTATGATAATATAATATTTGGTGATAATGGTAAAGGTGAAGTAAAAGGGTTAGGCAAAATTGCTATTTCAAATGATTACACTCTCTCAAATGTCTTGTTGGTCAACTCTCTCAAGTATAATCTCTTGTCTATTACTCAACTTTGTGATCTTGGCTACAAATGCACTTTTACTAGTGATGGTGTTGAGTTGACCACTCTTGATGGAAAGAATTGCATTTTTAAGGGTTTTAGACATGAAAACTTATATCTTGTGGATTTCTCATCAAGTCATGCAAATTTAGTCTCTTGTCTTTTTACTAAGTCATCAAAAGGTTGGTTGTGGCATAGAAGGCTTGCTCATGTTGGCATGAAACAACTCAACCGATTATTAAAATATGATCTAGTTGTTGGATTGAAAGATGTGAAGTTTGAGAAGGATAAACTTTGTAGTGCTTGTCAAGCCGGAAAGCAACTTGCTAGCCCTCACTCATCCAAAAGTATCATATCTACTTCGAGAGCTTTGGAATTATTGCATATGGATTTGTTTGGACCAACCACATATAGAAGTATTGGTGGAAATTGCTATTGTCTTGTGATCGTTGATGATTTTACAAGATACACTTGGGTATTCTTTCTTCATGACAAGGCCGACACATGCGACATCTTCAAGAAATTTGTGACAAGGGCCGAAAATGAATTTGAGCTCAAATTGAAGAAAGTGAGGAGTGACAATGGTAGTGAATTTAGAAACACAAGAATTGATAAATATTGTGATGAAAAGGGTGTCAAACATGAGTTCTCATCCAAGTACACTCCGGAACAAAATGGTCTTGTGGAGAGAAAGAATAGAAATTTGATTGATATGGCAAGGTCAATGCTCTCGGAATACAATGTGTCGGATTCTTTTTGGGCTGAAGCCATCAACACCGCTTGTCATGCATCAAATAGACTCTATTGCCATCGATTCTTGAATAAGACTCCATATGAGCTACTCATTGGAAGAAAGCCAAATATTTCAAATTTTCGGGTCTTCGGGTGCAAGTGCTATATTCTTAGGAAAGACTCACGGTTATCAAAATTTCAAAGTAAATGTGATGAAGGATTTCTTCTTGGGTATTCATCTTGTAGCAAGGCTTATAGAGTATACAATAAGACTCATGGCATAGTAGAGGAAACATGTGATGTAAACTTTGATGAATCAAGTGAGTGTCAAGATGAACTAGATAAATCAAGTGATGTAAGAGATGCTATCAAGAATATATCAATTGGAGATGTGAGACCAAGAGAGGAAGATGAGGATGAGGATATGGATCCGAATATTTCTATTAGAGTGAACCCATCAACCTCTATACAAAATGATCAAGTTGAACAATCAATTGAGCCTAGCCATGAAGATGCTACAAATGACATTGCTCAACCAGAACCAATTACATCTCCATCTACATCAATTCAAGAGCCGGTTGTTGAAACAAGGATCCCACACGCCATTGCAAAGGATCACCCTATTGATCAAATTGTTGGAGACATAAGAAAAGGTGTTCAAACTCGATCTCGTGTTGCTTCATTTTGTGAACACTATTCATTTGTGTCTTTTCTTGAGCCAAATAAGATAGATGAAGCACTTCAAGATCCGGATTGGGTAAATGCTATGCATGAAGAATTAAACAATTTCACCCGGAATGAAGTTTGGGAATTAGTTGAAAGGCCCAAGAATTACAATGTGATAGGCACTAAATGGGTGTTTAGAAACAAACAAAATGAGGATGGCATAATGGTGAGAAACAAGGCTAGATCGGCTGCACAAGGATATACTCAAGTTGAAGGGTTGGACTTTGGTGAAACATTTGCTCCGGTAGCTAGATTGGAAGCTATTAGAATTCTATTAGCGTATGCTTGCTCTCACAACATCAAGCTCTATCAAATGGATGTGAAGAGTGCTTTCTTGAATGGCAAAATTAGTGAACTTGTCTATGTTGAGCAACCTCCCGGTTTTGAGGACCCAATGAAGCCAAATCATGTGTACAAGCTCTCCAAGGCTCTCTATGGACTTAAACAAGCCCCTAGGGCATGGTATGAGAGGCTAAGGGATTTTCTCATCTCGCAAGGCTTCAAAATTGGGAAAGTTGATACTACCTTGTTCACTAAATGCATTGGCAAGGACTTATTTGTATGCCAAATTTATGTGGATGATATCATCTTTGGGTCAACCAATCAAGACTTTTGTGAAGAATTTGGAGAAATGATGTCTAATGAGTTCGAAATGTCTATGATTGGGGAATTGAATTACTTTCTCGGTCTTCAAATCAAGCAACTCAAGGAAGGCACATTTGTTTGCCAATCAAAATATGTGAAGGACTTATTGAACAAATTTGGTATGGATGATGCTAAGCCAATCAAGACACCCATGGCTACAAATGGACATCTAGATCTTGATGAGGGAGGTAAACCGGTAGATTTAAAGCTTTATAGATCTATGATAGGTAGCTTGCTTTATCTTACCGCATCTAGGCCTGATATCATGTTTAGTGTATGCATGTGTGCAAGGTTTCAAGCCTCACCTAGAGAATGTCATTTGACCGCCGTCAAACGTATATTGAGGTATTTGAAGTTCTCACCAAATATTGGCCTTTGGTATCCCAAGGGTGCTCAATTTGAGTTAGTTGGATATTCGGACTCGGATTATGCCGGTTGCAAGGTTGATAGGAAGAGCACTTCCGGTGGCTGTCAATTTCTTGGAAGGTCACTTGTTTCATGGTCTTCAAAGAAACAAAATTCGGTGGCTCTTTCTACCGCTGAAGCGGAATATATTTCGACCAGAAGTTGTTGTGCTCAATTGTTATGGATGAAGCAAACTCTTCTTGATTATGGTGTTAATTTCAAAGAAGTGCCTCTCTTATGTGATAATGAAAGTGCCGTGAAGATTGCAAATAACCCGGTTCAACATTCAAGAACAAAACATATTGATATTTGACATCATTTTCTTAGAGATCATGTGAGCAAGGGAGATATTAAGATTGATGGAATTAGTACAAATGATCAATTGGCGGATCAAGCCATTAACGGTTTTGCAAGCTAAGGAATGAACTCAATGTCATTGACTTATCTAATGTGGTTTGAAACTTAGCTTTCTTATCATATCTAATTTTTTATGCATTTACTTGCTTATTTTCATAAGTACATTCATATCATTGCATTCATTCCATGAATTTTGGCTCTATGATCACTCAAGGACAATTGAAAAGTCTCAAAATTCCCAGAAGAATCAGTGCTAAAAGATACATGAAGAAATCAAAGAAAGAAGTTCAGAAAAACAGAAATGCAAGGAAATTTTTTATGGTAAGGCGGACCATCCGCGGGTGAAGAGCCGGACCGTCCGCTGGTGCCTGACTGTCCGCGGATGTAGTGGCAGACCGTCCGCGCGACCTGAGACGAAATTGGAACCGAGAAATTGACCAAGTCTTAGGCGGACCGTCCGCGGGTAAGAGGCGGACCGTCCACGGCGGGCGAGAAAAGGCGGGCCCACGTGGTTTTTGGATCTAATCTTAAAGGGCACCAGCCCCCTCACCCTAGCCCGACCAGAAGCGCCGCCACCCTCTCTCTCAAGGGAAGAAGGAAGAAGAAGCCATTCATCTAGGGGGAGGACTTGGTGACTCCCGAACCGTCCGTGATCAACCCCGGACTGCTCAAGAAATCCTTCACCATGTCCTCTCGGTATTTCATTGATTCATCCATTGGTTTTCTTGGATTTCATACATGAACTAGATTAGGGTTTGAGATGGGGATTTCAATTTCAACCATGGATTCTTGCAAATGCTTATGGGATTGAGTTGGTAGAGTCATGGGCAACATATTGTAGTGATTTGACGCAGTTTGGTGGGGTAGAAACTGAGATCGATCGATGGATTTGAGGGAAGTTACTATTCCTGTTCGTGGGCACAGTGTAACGGCGAACCGTCCGCGCCCTACTGGCGGACCGTCCGTCGCTCACTGTCGACTGTGGACAGGACAGTAGCCTATTATTGGTTGGATTAATCTCAGTTTTATCAATGATTATTGCTTATATATATATCATTTATTCATGACAGCAACACTCGCATCAAGAAGGGCATGTCAAAGCCTAGCTCATCAAAGAGGGCACGAGTTGTTGTGTTGGATGAGGATTTTGAGCTCAGTGACTCAATGGTAGCACCAAGTGACACTGAGGTTGAGGAAGAGGAAAGTGAAGATGAACTCATTGATGTAACCATAAATCACCAGGGAAGAAGGTGGAATGGCACAAACTTTGCATCTCTCAGGGCACCCTATCAGTACTCATTGCCTCGTGACACCGCCAACCTTTTCTTTCATACTCGTGTGCAAGAAGATGCATTCTTTGGCCACCTACTCAAGAAAAATGTATTCAAGCACCAGAAGATTGACTTCAATTATATGGCCACACAACCCGTGATGGTTGGAGTTGCGAACAACTTTGTGAACATAGAACTAAGGGATTTCCTTGAGAATCGTTGTGATTGGAATGAAACCATTATTCGTCAGTTCTATGCCACAGTTGAAATTGATATGACTGAGAAGTCTCTTGAATGGATGACTGGCAAGAGGAGGTACCAAGCCACATTTGCTGAATTTGCAGCCGCAAATGAGATCAACTATGAGTCTATCACCGATAACACGAGCTATGATGTGGTTGAGGAAAACTTCTTTGAGCTTCATGACATCACCGGTTTCTATGAGCCAAATAGAACTGGGATTGCTAGAATCTACACCACTATCACAGGATTGAGGCACCATCCCGCTCTCATCAACAAGATCATCCGTGCCATTATTCTCCCAAAGAGTGGATACAAAGAAAAGTTCATTGGATGGGCTCCAAACATTGTGCATCATGTCATGAGAAATGAGAAGATGGATGTAGTTAATCTTATAATGTGGCAGATCTTGGAGAAGAAGACCAACATTGAATATAGCTTGTACTTTGCTCCATACATAATGGCTCTCATTCTCACAAAGACAAAGTTCAAAAGGCAATGCAATGAACGTCATCTTGTGTACAAGCCTTTTCGGAATGACTCTATCTTCCTCGCACGGCCATTGACCCCTTACCTTCCAGGAGATGACAATGAGGCATATGTTAATGCCGAAGTTGGAGCAGCAGCAGCAGGGGGAGCAGCCCCAGAGGGTGCAGGGCATGCACAGGCAGAGGATGCAGATGCTCAAGCCATGCCACCACCACCCCCTCCTGAGTCTCAGCAGTATCAGTGGGCACCTCGTGCCGGGTATTTTGACCCATACTTTGCTTCATTGCAGCAGTCTATGACTTCTCAGTTTCAGGAGATGCAGCTTGGTTACACATCTCACTTCGAAGCTTTTGGGCAGCAGATGCATAACTCCCTTCAGACCATGCAGCAGGGCTTTCAGAGGCAGCTCGATGATCGTCTCACTCAGTTTGGCACTCATCTTCAGCAAAATGTATACACTCCTATGATGAACAGGATGACTACCATGAGCAATAATCTCGATAGTGCGTTGGATGCACTCAACGAGAGGTTTGATGGGATTACAACTCATGAAGAGTTTCAGACTGTGATTGAGAGGCAGGAGCATCTTCAGCAGGATTTCGACGCTTTTTGGGGTCACTTCCACTCCTACTTCCCGGCACCTGCGCCGCCACCAGAGTTCTACCCTCACCAGCCGTATTATCCTCCTCCACTGCCACCCGAACAGTAGCTCTCCTTTTCGGTTCTTGATGACAAAGGGGGAGAGATCATTGGAGTTGGAGGAGTGATTCATGGAACTTTGATTCATGGAACTTTGCATTTGCATTTTAGCATGGGCATGCATTTTTATGTCGTTTTTCTTGCACTTAAGTTGAGAACTATGTGATCGTGTAATGTCTCTTAATGTCTCTCATTTGAGGATTGTGGTTGTGGAACTAGAACTTGATTTGATCCTTACTCTTGTGCTATGCGGTTGTTTTATGCGTTATTTATGTGTTCTAGTTCCTAATGATGTGTTGAGGCAAATCTTTAATGCTTATATCTTTGAAAATGTCACTATATACATATCTTGTGTAGCCTCGGTTGCTTTTTGTAGGGGAGACTCCGTCAAATTTTCTATCTATACAAATATGAGAAGAGAAAATTCAAAATTATATGCATATATGTAGGGGGAGTCATTTCCTACAATGAATTTTTGAGATCACTTATTCAATCTTCTATCACATTTCTATTGAGATAAGTAAGTGTTTTCAAAACTCAAAAATCTCTCATATCACTCATTCAAAATGGTTGTCATCAATTACCAAAAAGGGGGAGATTGAAAGTGCATCTAGGCCCCTAAATATGTTTTGGTAATTAATGACAATCATCGTGGACTAACAATTCTATTGAGATGATGAGATTAGGTTAGTCCGGATGAATGGATGAGCTTCAATGATTGATTACGATATATTGCCGTATATTGAAGCAAATGGATGCTAAAGAAAAAGGTAAAAGATAGGTCGTTTTCTTTTACCGGTCCTAAGGAGCTTTAGGGAAGAAATTTGACCGGATTAATAGGCTAGATGGCCGTACTATTAAGAGGGGTCAATTCCGGTTGCTTGTTATGATTCTAGTGCCAACTTGCTCAAATAGTATAAGTGCATGCATGAGAGTTAACTTTGTTTTAGAAAGTTGAAGGGAATTCAACCCTGCTGATTTTGGTCAGGCGGACGGTCCGCCCATGGGGTGGCGGATGGTCTGCCTCACATTTGATTGAAGGAAAATTGGCTAAGTGTTGGATAAAGGGGCCCTGCCGCTTTCCTTAGGCGGACGGTCCGCCGGCACAGGCGGACGGTCCGCAGGCTATTTTTGCATGAGGTGGACCCTTTCGCGGACCGTTCACGCAGAGACGATTTCTGGAGGTTCTAGGACACTTTTATAAGGCGGACGGTCTGCCTTTGTGAAGCATGGTCCTTAGTCGTGTGGTGATCGTTTTCTAACTAAGAGGCGGACGGTCCGCCCCTGTTGGGCGGACGGTCCGCCAACCCCGTAACGGTCACTTCTGACACGTTTGACTTTTTGAAATAGTAGCCGTTGGGCTCGGGCGGACAGTCCGCCACCTCTTAGGCAGACGGTCCGCCAGTGCTCTGTTTTCACGAGTTTTACACATAACGGCTAGTTGGAAAGGTGGGGAGTATATATACTTATCCCACAGGTTTGGGGAGGCTCTCTTGGCCATTCTGAAAGCTCACTTGACCCAAGAGTCCCCTCTCTCATTCCTCTCTCACTCATTTGCTAAGGGATTGCATTCTTGTGAGTGTGAGGAGTTCTAGTGCATTGCTTTGGATTGCATTGAGCGTTGAGGCACTAGGAGAACATCAAGCAAGCGTCATTGGCTTGTTACTCTTGGAGGTTGCCGCCTCCTAGACGGCTTGGTGTGTGATTTCCATTGAGCTCTTCAAGAAGATTGTGAAGAAGCCTTGGAAGATTGTGAGAGGTCTTGTGCTCACCTCACCGGAGCGGTAAAGGGCAACTCTAGTGGAATCGAGGTTTGGAGAGGTTCATTGCATTCAAGCCGGCTTATACATCAAGTGTGACTTGATAGAGAAGCGGTTGAAGCTTTGAATCCACCTCAACGTGGATTAGGGGTGACCGGCAAGTCATCGACACCACGGGAAAATTTCGGTCTCTCGTGTGATTGATCATTCCTTTACTCTTTTACATTTGGCTATTTATCTTGATCATTTACATTCATAGAGATTGAATCATACTTGTCACCCTAGGTTGCAAACCTTGACCTAGTATAGAATCAAGTAGAAATAGGATTTCTCTTGTGTTACTAATAATTTTTATTAGTGCTTTGATTTTAGTTAAAACCGCCTATTCACCCCCCCTCTAGTCGGTATCCTAGACCCTACACACTGACGAGGTAGAGGACGAAAATGAAGATCCGGAGGAAATTTCGGAGGAACAAAAGAAAACGCAAAATGCAGAGCGAGTAGCTCCTTTCGAGCACACAAAGAAAATCCCATTATGCAAAGATGTGCCGGACGAAACTGTCATCATCGGCAAAGAACTTGACTGTGTGGAAGAAATCAGACTCATTGAGTTCCTTCAGAATAATCAAGGCATTTTCGCCTGGTCGTCAAATGATCTAACAGGGGTCAGCAAAAATGTAATTGAGCATGAACTTCGCATAGATCCGAAGGCAAAGCCGAAAAAGCAAAAACTCCGCGTCATGTCTGAGGAACGGAAAAATGCAGCGCAAGCCGAAGTGCAGAAATTGCTAGATGCCCGAGTCATTCGTCCTGTACAATTGTCTTTGTGGTTAGCCAATGTGGTCATGGTACCAAAGAAAAATAGACAGTGGAGGATGTGCATTGACTTCACGTGTCTAAACAAAGCTTGTCCGAAGGACGACTTCCCACTACCCAGGATAGATGTGCTCGTCGATCAAGTAGCATGTTGTGAAATGCTTAGCTTTCTGGACTGCTTTTCCATTTACCATCAGATTTGGATGAAGATGACAGACGAAGAGGCCACCAGTTTCACCACCCCCTTCCGAACTTACTGCTTCATCAGAATGCCAGAGGGACTCAGAAACGCAGGATGTACTTTCAGCAGGATGATTCAGAAAATATTGGGGGTCCCAGCTGAAGAGAAATGTCTTGGCTTATGT
Organism: Urochloa ruziziensis; assembly: GCA_015476505.1. NCBI lineage: Eukaryota > Viridiplantae > Streptophyta > Magnoliopsida > Poales > Poaceae > Urochloa > Urochloa ruziziensis. Next base: position 18,347,372 of record CM027120.1, read on the forward strand.
TGATGACGTAGTTGTAAAAAGCAAACAAAGGTCCGATCATATACAGGACCTTCGGGAGACATTCTCCAGTCTGAGAAAAAATGGCCTAAAGTTGAATCCAGCAAAGTGCGTGAAGGACCGAAACGGCGACCAGAGAGGGGGGGAGTGAATGGGAGCCGATAAAAAATCTTTCCAAACAATCCGGCTATTCTCCCAAATCGACTCCGAAACCTCCGAGAACAATCTTGCCAAGATCACGTAGCCACTGTCAAGCTACTGACCCTAGGAACAAGAAACGAGCAGCGGAACTCGAACCAATCGAATCGAACACCAAAACGACCCGAAACTCGGCTCGATCTAACACACCCAGGGGGGGGCGGTTAAACCGGCCAGGGGGGGGCGGTTAAACCGCCCGGGCCTGGGAGCCTACGGGAAAAAGTCAAAACAAAAGTGGATCTCCCAAACCGCTTGAGCTCTTGAGGCGAGATTTTGGTCAGATGATCTAGACCTTCAGTGGAGTGTTTTCCCAAAAGATCTCGGCCTCTAACTCAGTACAACTCCCGGAATCGCAGATCTCGCGAAGAACACCATGACCTCGAGTTCATCCCGAAAATCTCAAATCCTGAGCGATTCTCGGCGTTTGGGGGCAAAGGATCACCAGCAAAAGAGGCACAAGGCACTCATACGTGAATCCCCCAAAGAAATCCGAGAGAAAACGCTCGGGAACAAGAAGAACGAAAATCCCCCAAAAATAGCTCCGAAAATACCCACGAAAATAGAAAAAGAAAAGGGAGCTCGGGAAATCAAATCATGGCACAAAGATGAGCAGCACAAACTCAATCACATAACCATGAATTCACCTATACAAACTAGGAATGATTCGAAGTAGTTCTAGGTGGAGGGGATGAAGGGAAAACAAGTTCAAAGTAAAACCTAAAGAGATAACTAGAGAGATGACAGCCACCAGCCCTGAAGGGGCCTATTAGTAGTCCAAGTGGTGGTGTCCTAAAACTAAACTACCCCTAAGTGATACATACCCCTTAGGGGCAAATTTGACATTTGGTCTTCAGATATTTTCCGGCTCGGGCACCTTCCACTGCAAGCTAGCTTCCCTCCGACGCAAGCCTTGCAGTCACGCCGCGTGTCCTCCGGATCGAAGCTCCTCGACGCCGGTTTTGGGCCAGCCCAGGGGGGGCGGTTAAACCGGCCCTGGGGGGCGGTTAAACCGCCCCTGACAGCCCAGCCAGGCCCAGCTGCCCAAGTCCGCCTCGTCGAGTCCTCGGTCCTTGGTTTTGAGGCCCAAACCAAGGGAAACCGTCCACCGATGATCTTGTGGCCAAATCACCAAACCCCGCGCGCAAACTTCGGTTGTTAGCCGCCACCTTGCGCCGGCTTCTCGTCCGCGTACGAGCTTCGGTTGTGAGCCGCTACCTCGCACCGGAACCACGTCCCCTTGCTCGTTCTTGCCAGCATGTGAACCGCACTTGATCCACTGGCCACCGGGTCCCTCGAACCAAGCCTACTTGTCTCTCCGCTCCTCGGAGGCCGCCATGGCTAAGACCTTTCGCGCCTGTTCTTCACCTGCACCAATGCAACCAAGCCGCATTCTACACCTGCAATACTTGAGCCAAGGGAAACGTCAATCCACACCACGTTGTCAATCACTCATCACACCAGGAAGCGACCATCCACCGGTCCTCGGACACACCGGGTCCTCAATCTCCCCCTTGATGAGTGCATTGACAACACACACATAGTAACCAATGATATAAAGAAAGTGTAAAAGAAATCGAAAACAAGACTCAGGCAAGTGACTAAAAGCAAGAACAAGCCAAATCAAAAGTCACTTAGCAAGAGAAAGCTCCAGAAACGCCGACCCTTCAAGAAGAAGCGAAAGGGCTCAACACCATCGGCAAAAGAGCAAAAGCACAAAGCACAAATCACAAACTTCAAATCCTCCAACTCACTTTTCAGGACTCTCAAAGCACTCCCCCTGCAAAGATGCAACTCCCCCTGAACAAGTGAACTTGTGCGTGCAAAATCACTCGAAAATGGCTCAACTCTCCACAAAACTTGTGCTCTCAGCACAGGGGCGGTTAAACCGCCCAGGGGGGGCGGTTAAACCGCCCCTGGCAGATGACCAAAGTGCAAAATCCCAAATTTGCACAAACCAACTCGCAACGATGCCGTTCCAACTTGAAAACTTTCCAAATATGCCCAGCAAGATAATCCAATGATCAAACTCTCAGAAACTTCGCAAATTTTCAGAAAACCTTGTTTGGGCAAAAACTTCAACCTCTCACACAATTTCGACAAAATCTAGAGCAAAATCTTTTTCCTATGTTCAGCAACGACTCCCCCTTGCCAAATGCTCCAGAAATTCTCCCCCTTGTTGACAATGCACACATCAAGGCAAAAATGTACAAAATGCAACTACAAGCTTCTCAAATATACAATGAGCAATACAAAATGCTACAAGTTAGAGAAGAGGCATACAAGCTAGTTCATCATGTCACACGGGCATTGCCATCAAGAAGGTGAAGACATATATCCAATTGACAAAGCCAAGAGCAAATTGTGAATTTTTATCAAAACCAACGGACATCGCATACGGCTCACCCCGAGTGGAGTTTTATGATGAGTACGACGCGCAAGTGGCGCGCATTGAAGACCTCGATAGCATCGAGGAGAAGAGATTGGCTGCCCAGATCCAAGCCGCGCGTTACGCTCAGGTCCTGCGACGATATCATGATCGAACCGTCAAGCAGAGATCTTTTGAAGCAGGCGACTTGGTTCTGAGGAGGAAGCAAGACACTAAGGGCACGCACAAGCTTGCGTCACCTTGGGAGGGGCCATACATCATCAAGTCAGTGAGTCGCCCAGGCTCATATCGCCTCATGACGGAAGACGGCGTAGACATTCCAAATCCATGGAACATTGAGCACCTACAGCGTTTCTACGCCTGATTCAGTTGTGTATTCATCTTTTTTGTTCATTAAGATATGTTTTCCCGAGTGATTTTGGAGGATAATCATCCCCAGTCACGACTCGGCAGACTTATAATATGAGTTATCAATAAAGTTGATTTCATCCCCCATCTATATCTACTACTCGAATTTCCTCTTTCGCGTCAAGCACATAAAGTACGAGTGGCACAAACTTTAAATCGAGGGGGAAAGTACTCGCCAAGTCAAAGCTCTAAACGCACGACAAAGACTCTGCGGCATGAGACTGAGACCAACGAGGCTAATCTACTCCGTAACAGGTCAACCACTCAGAAATTAAGGCCAGCACAGAAAGAAAGGGAGTAGTAGTCCCATAAGAACTTATATACAATAACAAAAGACTTAAACATTGTTCAAAAGTATTACTTCTACCAGATACTACAAATACTTTATGAAAATTACACTGCAGGGTCACCAACACCAGAGGGGGCCGCATCATCAGAGTCATCGACAACGTCCTTGGACAGGACATTGGCGATCGGCTCGACTTCAAGGAGCAGTCTGCTCACATCATCTTCGGAGGTGCCAGCAGCGTATCCGCTGCCGAGTGGCTCCAGATCCGATGCTGGGAACAGAGACTTGAGAACCGCCAGGACATGCCCGCAGCTGGCTTGGCTGATGGAGCAAAGCTGTCGCCAGAAGAAGCGTGGAAGCGCCCGAACGCGGTCGAGGATAGAAGCCGAAGATGATGCTGCCTCCGGCTCGATCTCCTCCACTACCACTCGGACAGCATCCTCCAGCGCGATCTTCTCGGCGCGCAGTGCCTCCGCCTCGCCCTGCAGCCGAGCCACCTTGGCAGTGAGCTCTGCAAATTGGGCCATAATCCGGTACCGGTAATCTATAGAAAGTTAGATCTGGATAGTATATTCACGTCTGACATAAAAACAAAAAGAGAATAACATACCTCTAAGCTCATGTGCGGCCTGGGCTTCGTTGAGTTTAGCCAGCTCCACCTCTCCACGAAGATCGCGATTGGTGCGCCGGGCTTCCTCCAACTCGACCTGGTGTTGGGTCGCAGCGGCTTCGAGTTCAGCCATTCGAGCCACCAAGGAGTCGGCCTTAGCGGCTGCAGAAGAAAGCTCTTGAATCGCTGAGGATTTTGCCTCGGCATCAGCAGCTAAGTCATGCAAAAGATAGTCAGATGACACAACAAATAAGTGTACTACTTGGTACTCAACCCAAACAAGAAGAGTGGCTCAGGAAATACCTCGGCTATTTGGCCCATACGAGGATGGAGCGACACGAACTCCGCCAGAGGAGTCATAGGAGCACCACCACCTGGAGCGACGACCGCCGCTGGAGCAACTTCGACATCTGCAGCTTGGGGCTCCTCCATCGCAGCAGTCTGCTCAACCACAGGAGCAGGCTAGGGGCTGCCCTGCGGAGCTGGCAGTATGGTCGGCGACGCTGGCGCAGGACTCGGCGGAGGTGGGGTTGGTGCTCGCAGCGACTCTGGTGGCGGCTCCACAGGCTGATCGCTACAAGGATCAGCCGAGTGGGACGACACCTCTGGCACTTGGATTGTTGGGATCTCTATCTCGCTGACCGACTGCGGCGCAGGACCTGCAAATGGGATCTCAGACGGCGTGCTGCAGGATAAAGTAAATAAGGATTAATTACAGGAAAACATAAAAGTTGAGGACCCAGTGTGTCCGAGGACCGGTGGATGGTCGCTTCCTGGTGTGATGAGTGATTGACAATATGGTGTAGATTGACGTTTCCCTTGGCTTAAGTATTGCAGGTGTAGAATGCGGCTTGGTTGCATTGGTGCAGGTGAAGAAAAGGCGCGAAAGGTCTTAGCCATGGCGGCCTCCGAGGAGCGGAGAGACAAGTAGGCTTGGTTCGAGGGACCCGATGGCCGGTGGATCAAGTGCGGTTCACATGCTGGCAAGAACGAGCAAGGGGACATGGTTCCGGTGCGAGGTAGCGGCTCACAACCGAAGCTCGTACGCGGACGAGAAGCCAGCGCAAGGTGGCGGCTAACAACCGAAGTTTGCGCGCGGGGTTTGGTGATTTGGCCACAAAATCATCGGTGGACGGTTTCCCTTGGTTTGGGCCTCAAAACCAAGGACCGAGGACTCGACGAGGCGAACTTGGGCAGCTGGGCCGAGTGAGGCAGACAGGGGCGGTTTAACCGCCCCCCTGGGCTGGCCCAAGAACGGCGTCGAGGAGCTTCGATCCGGAGGACACGCGGCGTGACTGCAAGGCTTGCGTCGGAGGGAAGCTAGCTTGCAGTGGAAGGTGCCCGAGCCGGAAAATATCTGAAGATCAAATGTCAAATTTGCCCCTGAGGGGTATGTATCACTTAGGGGTAGTTTAGTCTTTAGAGCACCACCACTTGGACTACTAATAGGCCCCTTCAGGGCTGGTGGCTGTTCATCTCTCTAGTTATCTCTTTAGGTTTTCCTTTGAACTAGTTTTCCCTTCATCTCCTCCACCTAGAACTACTTCGAATCATTCCTAGTTTGTATAGGTGAATTCATGGTTATGTGATTGAGTTTGTGCTGCTCATCTTTGTGCCATGATTTGATTTCCCGAGCTCCCTTTCCTTTTTCTATTTTCGTGGGTATTTTTGGAGCTATTTTTGGGGGATTTTTGTTCTTCTTGTTCTAGGGCGTTTTCTCTCGGATTTCTTTGGGGGATTCATGTATGAGTGCCTTGTGCCTCTTTTGCTGGTGATCCTTTGCCCCCAAACGCCGAGAATCGCTCTGGATTTGAGATTTTCGGGATGAACTCGAGGTCATGGTGTTCTTCGCGAGATCTGCGATTCCGGGAGTTGTACTGAGTTAGAGGCCGAGATCTTTTGGGAAAACACTCCACTGGAGGTCTAGATCATCTGACCAAAATCTCGCCTCAAGAGCTCAAGCGGTTTGGGAGATCCACTTTTGTTTTGACTTTTTCCCGAGCCACCCAGGCCCGGGCGGTTTAACCGCCCCCCTGGCCGGTTTAACCGCCCCCCTCTGGGTGTGTTAGATCGAGCCGCGTTTCGGGTCGTTTTGGTGTTCGTTTCGATTGGTTCGAGTTCCGCTGCTCGTTTCTTGTTCCTAGGGTCAGTAGCTTGACAGTGGCTACGTGATCTTGGCAAGATTGCTCTCGGAGGTTTCGGAGTTGATTTGGGAGAATAGCCGGAGCGGTTGGAAAGATTTTTTATCGGCTCCCATTCACTCCCCCCCTCTCTGGTCGCCGTTTCGGTCCTTCAATTGGTATCAGAGCCGGTTATGGGTCTTTGCGACTCTAACCAGTCTAAGATCCAAAGATGGCGTACCAAGATCGGGGTTCCGGGCCTCCGCACTTCGATGGGAAGAACTACCCGAACTGGGTTGCGCGTATGGGCGCTTTCTTGCGAGGCAAAGGAAAGTTGTTATGGGATGTGACGAAAGATGAAAACTATGTCAATCCCACCAACTTAGATGCCCAGGATGCAAAGGATAGATTTGAGGCGAATGCCCGAGCTGTTGACTACTTGTTCCGTGCTTTGTCTGCCGAGGAGTTTGAGCGTGTTTTGGGCGAGGACCTAGCTTGCCAGATCTGGCAGAAGCTCAAGGTAGCCCACGGTGGTGATAGCCATGTCAAGGCTAGGCTTTTCTCGATGTATAGGAGAGAATATGAGAATTTTGCTCATTTGCCTGGAGAGTCTGTTGATGCTTTGTTTCAGCGTTTCACTTCGATTGTCAACAACATGAAAGCCAACATTACCGTGCTCCCATACTTGGATCATGACCGAGCTATCAAGCTCCTGCAAGCACTTGATAGATCCGTGTGGGGTGCCAAGGTTGGGGCGATCATGGAATTGGCAAACTATGAGACTCTTTCTGTTGATGAGCTTTTCTTGAAGTTGAAGTCTTCCGAGGTGGACAGACAGTTGCTTGCCAAGGCTAAGAGTCCGACTGATCCCCATAGTCTGGCTCTAGTCGGTGGCTCTGGATATGGACATGCTAACACTCCTAGACACTTTGCTTTGTCTTCTCTTGTGTCTCTTCCAGATGAAGAATATGAGGTGCTGAGCGAGGAGGATCTCGCGTTGCTCACGAGGAGGTTCGAGCGGATGTACCAGAACCGCAAGGGTTCGAGGCGTGCCGGGAGTACGTGCTACAGATGCGGCAAGATGGGCCACTTCATCGCCGAGTGCCCCGAGGAGATCAAGAACGACTACAACCGCAAGCACCGCCCGCGAGACGACCACAAGCACCGTCCCAAGGACGAGTACTGCTCCAAGAACAAGAACAAGGACGAGAGAAGGTCCAAAACAAGCATGGTGGACACAAGAAGCACAGATCTCGAGCGATGGTGGCTGATGCGAGCGACATCGACACAAGCTCCACCAACACGTCGTCAAGCTCAAGCAGTGAAGATGAGGACCGCGGCCACCGCAAGGAGAAGAAGAGCTTGAACCGCAACTTCAACGGCATCTCCTTCGCCGCCGTCGACTACTGCACCATGGCGCACGACTCCGTGAAGAGCAAGGACGACTCCGACTCTGACTCCGAGGATGAGGTATTGACAGATCCCACCTCTTTGCGTCAGGACATTGCTAGGTTAGAGCAGTTGGTCGATAACCGCGATGATGTGCTTAGGAAGACCAACAAGGAGAAGAGGGAGTTTAGGTCTTTTCTAGGAGAGTCCAAGGATAGAGTGGCTGAGCTTGAGACCTTGCTTTCTGAGACTGGAAAGAAGGCCATGGAGTTTGAGTCTTTGCTTTGCGAGTCTAGGGAGAGAGCAGCTTCGCTTGAGTCTGAGATTGCTGTTTTGAAAGATGCTCCTCTTGTGTCTGATGAGGTAGAATGCTCATTCTGTGATGTGCATATTGCTGATCTTGTTGTGCTTAAGGAGAAACACATGACTTGCTTGGATGAACTAGAGGGTGCTAGAGTTGAGCTTGCTGAGTTGAAGTCTAGGTCATCTTTGCTAGGTGCTTGTACTTCTTGTCCTGCTTTGCATGCTCAGTTGCTTGAATCACGCACCATGATTAATTCACTTGAAGCACAACTTAAATCACCCATTGCGAATTCATGTTCTGCTTGTGATGTTGTTGCATTGAAAAATGTTGAGTTAGAGCAGTGTGTGAATCGCTTGCAAGATGAGAATGATGAGCTGAGACAGTGTTTGGGTTGGTTGTCTGGTCGTGAGCCTCAGCTCAAGATGTTGATTGCTAGTTTCAAGAGAGCTGATGGTTGTGGTCTTGGTTCTGAGAAGGTTGGTGAGAGTAGTGGTGAGAGAGAGAGATCCAGAGAGCTCCACCGCAAACATTCCCACAAACCCACCAAAAACCATTCTCAAGAACACCTTCACACCCAAACCAAACCACCTGCTGAACAAGCTTGACACCACTCCAGATCCTCCCAAGTTTCCACCTAAGTCAGAGAACTTTCAGAGGAGAGTGACCTTTGTGAGGAGTGGGGTTTACCAGCCGAGAGAGAGGGCACAGCCGAGAGAAACCCCAAAGCCAAAGCCAGTTCACTTCCATTGTGAGCATTGTGGAAGGGATGGACATCTTGAGGAGTTTTGCTGGAGGAAGAAGAGAGAGGTGAGAAGAGAGAAGGAGGTGGGGAACAGGGACAGGTACTACTCTTCTCGTAGTGTGCCTGTGTCTCGTTCACCCTGGCCGAGAGGCGACGCCTTTGTGCGTACAGTTCCTGTGGTTGCTAGTCGTAGTGTTCCAGTTGTTCGTGAGTTTGCTAGGCGGCCTCCGTTTCGCGGTCAGTTTGGTTCAGGGAGGTTCGACCGTAGCTTTGAGGCTAGGAGAGAGTCTAGGCCACGTTTTCCCCCGCGTGGTGTTAGAGGTCCGATGGTGAGAGACGAGAGGGTTTCACGCGGTAGAGTTGATTTTGCTAACCCATCTTTTGAGCAGATGGCCCGACACTGGTTTGACTCGTTTTGTGCTAACCCCAGTGTCGAGTCATTCGCTCATTCTCGTTCTCGCTTTTGATTGTGCAGGTGGGAGGCTTGGAGAAGTTTTGGTTGATGGATTCTGGCTGCTCGAGACATATGACAGGTAATGGTAAGTGGTTCTCCAGTCTCACCCCGGTGGTGTCCAGGCAGTACATCACTTTCGGAGATAAGGGTAGAGGTAGAGTGTTGTCTGAGGGTGCTATTCAGGTGAGCGATACTTTCATGTTGAAGCGGGTTGCTCTTGTCAAGAATCTTGGTTTCAATTTGCTCTCAGTTTCTCAGCTTCTTGATGAGGGTTATGAGGTTCGTTTTAAGCGTGGTGATTCGAAAATTCTTGATTCTCGAGGTGACCTTGTGTGTATGATCATTCCTGAGGGACAGATTTTTCGTGCTGATTTTTCTCGATCTTTTGGTCCTTCACGGTGTTTGATCGCTGGTACTTCTTCTGAGCTTTGGAAGTGGCATAGGAGATTGGGTCATGTGAGCTTTGATCTACTCACACGCTTGAGTGCTCTTGACCTTATCCAAGGATTGCCCAAGCTCAAGTTCGAGAAAGATTTGGTTTGTGCACCTTATAGACATGGAAAAATGGTTGCTGCTTCTCACCCACCTTTGACAGATGTTATGACTGAGCGTCCAGGGGAGCTTTTGCACATGGATTTGGTTGGCCCCGCTCGAGTTCGTTCAGTTGGTGGGAAGTGGTATGTTCTTGTGGTTGTTGATGACTTTTCTCGGTATGCTTGGGTGTTCTTTCTGGCGTCGAAGGATGAGACATTTGATTTTGTTCGAGATCTGATTTTGAGGTTGAAAAACGAGAGTAATGGAGGTGCCATGAGAGCTATATGTAGCGACAATGGTACGGAGTTTAAGAACACTCGTTTTGATGCCTTCTGTTGTGATCTTGGTCTTGAACACCAATACAATTCGCCATATGTTGCTTGTCAGAATGGTGTTGTTGAAAGAAAGAATAGAACACTTTGTGAGATGGCTAGGACGATGCTAGATGCGCACAGGACTCCTAGGAAGTACTGGGCAGAAGCGTTGAACACAGCTTGTTATGTTTCAAATCGGATTTTCCTTCGTGCCTTCAAGAAGAAAACTTGCTATGAGCTTTTCCATGGTCGTTCCCCCCGTGTGAGTCACTTTTGGGTATTTGGTTGCAAGTGTTTCATCTTGAAGAAAGGAAATTTGGACAAGTTTGAGTCTCGTTCGATGGATGGAATTTTTCTTGGTTATGCTAATCATTCTCGTGCATATCGTGTGCTCAATCTTGAAACTAACCAAATCATGGAGACTTGCGAAGTCACCTTCGACGAGACCATTCCGTGTAGCTCTTCTGCTTTTGAGTGTGCAGGTGATGATGACTTGGGACAGCCCATCTTTGAGGAAGAACAGCCTGATGATGAAGATGATGAGGAATTTCAGGCACCATGTGGAGATCGTGTACCTTCTACTTCCACTACTACCACGACGTTCGACGACGGCCCTTCTGCTACACCTTCGTCGAGTCGCGCTCCAGATCGAGTTCAAGTGGAAGCTGATGTTGAGGGGGAGGCAATCTCGAGGCGAGAAGCTCCCCGGCTGGTACAGAGGGATCATCCACCTTCGAAGATCATCGGGAACTTGGATGAACGCACTACACGGTCGAGGTCACAGAACATCTCTCATTCTGCTTTTGTCGCGTCTTTTGAGCCCAAAAATGTTGGACACGCTTTATCTGATTCCGATTGGGTCAATGCCATGCATGAAGAGCTTGAAAACTTTGAGAGAAATCAGGTGTGGAAGTTAGTAGAACCACCTCCAAATTGCCATCCCATAGGAACCAAGTGGGTGTTCAAGAACAAGAGGGATGAGAGTGGTGATATTGTGAGAAACAAAGCGAGGTTGGTTGCTCAGGGGTTTTCGCAGCAGGAGGGGATAGATTATGAGGAGACATTTGCTCCTGTTGCCCGTTTGGAGGCAATTCGGATCCTTCTAGCATTTGCAGTTGCTAAAGGGTTCAAATTGTACCAAATGGACGTGAAGAGTGCCTTCTTGAATGGGGTGATCGAGGAAGAAGTGTATGTGAGGCAGCCCCCGGGTTTTGAGAGTGAGAGATACCCACACCGAGTGTACAAACTCCACCGAGCTTTATATGGCCTAAAGCAAGCACCCAGAGCGTGGTATGGCAGGTTGAGAGGGTTCTTGCTTAGCAAGGGGTTTGTGATGGGGAAGATGATATGAGCAGGGAATTTGAGATGTCAATGATGGGAGAGTTGCAGTTCTTTCTCGGGCTGCAGATCAAGCAAACCAAGGATGGGACATTCGTGCACCAAAGCAAGTACACCAAGGACATTCTCAAGAAATTCGACATGAGCGACTCCAAGCCGATGACTACGCCGATGAGTACGACTACAGCTTTGGATGCGGATGAGGACGGAGAACCAGTGGACCAGAAGGAGTACCGGAGCATGATCGGCTCCCTCCTCTACTTGACGGCGACGAGGCCGGACATACAGTTCAGCGTGTGTCTGTGCGCTCGTTTTTAGGCTTCACCGAGGACTTCACATCGTCAGGCTGTCAAGAGAATTTTCAGGTATCTCAAGTTCACTCCTGAGCTGGGTCTTTGGTATTCTGCCGATTCCACTCTTGCACTTCATGGTTTTTCTGATGCGGATTTTGCTGGATGTCGTGTTGATCGCAAGTCTACTTCTGGTCAGTGTCAATTTCTTGGTTCGTCTCTTGTGTCTTGGTCTTCTCGCAAGCAGTCTAGTGTAGCCCGATCCACCACTGAAGCCGAGTATGTTGCTGCTGCTAGCTGTTGTTCTCAGTTGCTTTGGATGACATACACCTTGAGAGATTTTGGCTTAGACATGTCCCATGTTCCACTTCTTTGTGATAGCACCAGTGCCATAAGCGTAGCCAAAAATCCCGTGCTTCATTCCAAAACCAAACACATAGAAGTGAGGTACCACTTTCTGAGAGATCATGTGGAGAAAGGAGATATTGAGCTTGCCCATGTTTATACCCAAAACCAGCTTGCAGACATTTTCACTAAGCCACTTGACCAAGTTACCTTCACCCGCTTGCGAGGAGAACTTGGTGTGTGTGCGGTTTTCTGAACTGAGTTTTGGAGGCTTCTTTTGTAGCATATGTATACTATTGTACCATCTTTGTATCTTGATGTACATTTTTCTTGCTTTTGTATCTTGATTTCATCTTTTGTATCATATCTTAGGATGAGCTTCTCCTATATGTAGTGATTGGTACAACTTGCTACATTTTAGAGTTTAGGCAGGCTGGCTAGGGACTGATTGTATGGATGGCTATGCTCTTGATGGTTTTGATATATATTCTTTTGAGATAGTCTCTTTTCGAATTAAAATGACAAACTGAACTTAAACTCTTTCACTTGCTTTTAGGCACTTTGTTCTTGGCTTGTTCTTGCTTTTAGTCACTTGCTTGAGTCTTGTTTTCGATTTCTTTTATATTTTCTTCATATCATTGGTTACTATGTGTGTGTTGTCAATGCACTCATCAAGGGGGAGATTGAGGACCCGGTGTGTCCGAGGACCAGTGGATGGTCGCTTCCTGGTGTGATGAGTGATTGACAACGTGGTGTGGATTGACGTTTCCCTTGGCTCAAGTATTACAGGTGTAGAATGCGGATGGTTGCATTGGTGCAGGTGAAGAACAGGCGCGAAAGGTCTTAGCCATGGCGGCCTCCGAGGAGCGGAGAGACAAGTAGGCTTGGTTCGAGGGACCCGGTGGCCGGTGGATCAAGTGCGGTTCACATGCTGGCAAGAACGAGCAAGGGGACGTGGTTCCGGTGCGAGGTAGCGGCTCACAACCGAAGCTCGTACGCGGACGAGAAGCCGGCGCAAGGTTACGGCTAACAACCGAAGTTTGCGCGCGGGGTTTGGTGATTTGGCCACAAAATCATCGGTGGATGGTTTCCCTTGGTTTGGGCCTCAAAACCAAGGACCGAGGACTCGACGTGGCGGAGATGGGCTGCTGGGCCAAGTGAGGCTGGCAGGGGCGGTTTAACTGCCCCCCTGGGCTGGCCCAAGAACGGCGTCGAGGAGCTTCGATCCGGAGGACACGCGGCGTGACTGCAAGGCTTGCGTCGGAGGGAAGCTAGCTTGCAGTGGAAGGTGCCCGAGCCGGAAAATATCTGAAGATCAAATGTCAAATTTGCCCCTGAGGGGTATGTATCACTTAGGGGTAGTTTAGTCTTTAGAGAACCACCACTTGGACTACTAATAGCCCCTCCCAGGGCTGGTGGCTGCAATCTCTTCTAGTTATCTCTTTAGGTTTTACTTTGAACTTGTTTTCCCCTTCATCCCCTCCACCTAGAACTACTTCGAATCATTCCTAGTTTGTATAGGTGAATTCATGGTTATGTGATGGAGTTTGTGTTGCTCATCTTTGTGCCATGATTTGATTTCCCAAGATCCCTTTCCTTTTTCTATTTTCGTGGGTATTTTCGGAGCTATTTTTGGGGGATTTTCGTTCTTCTTGTTCTAGGGCGTTTCTCTCGGATTTCTTTGGGGGATTCACGTATGAGTGCCTTGTGCCTCTTTTGCTGGTGATCCTTTGCCCCCAAACGCCGAGAATCGCTCTGGATTTGAGATTTTCGGGATGAACTTGAGGTCATGGTGTTCTTTGCGAGATCTGCGATTCCGGGAGTTGTACTGAGTTAGAGGCCGAGATCTTTTGGGAAAACACTCCACTGGAGGTCTAGATCATCTGACCAAAATCTCGCCTCAAGAGCTCAAGCGGTTTGGGAGATCCACTTTTGTTTTGACTTTTTCCCGAGGCTCCCAGGCCTGGGCGGTTTAACCGCCCCTCATACCCGGTTTAACCGCCCCCCCCCCCCCCCCCCCCGGGTGTGTTGGATCGAATCGTGTTTCAGGTCGTTTTGGTGTTCGTTTCGATTGGTTCGAGTTCCGCTGCTCGTTTCTTGTTCCTAGGGTCAGTAGCTTGACAGTGGCTATGTGATCTTGGCAAGATTGCTCTCGGAGGTTTCGGAGTTATTTTGGGAGAATAGCCGGATTGGTTGGAAAGAATTTTTATCGGCTCCCATTCACTTCCCCCCTCTCTGGTCGCCGTTTCAGTCCTTCAAATCCGTCAGCAACCAACTTCTGGAGATGATCCTCAGTTGCCTTGGACGCCTTCATATAGGTATTGGGCATTGGGTGTGATCTTTTCTGCAACTTGCCGCGCTTTGGCAACGGTAGCTTCACTTCTTTTCCACGAGATTCACTGCGGCCTGCCTTCTTGTCCTTCTTGGATGTCATTTTGGCTAGTGGTTGAATGCGACCCTGATGGCTAGATCTGGGGATTGGATGGTTTTTTGCTCGGGGCTTCGCTCGGGGGCTCGTGGGCTTTTTCGCTCAAGAGAGATTGGCGGCATTTGTGTCTTGGCAATGGTTAGGGTTTTGTTTGCCCCGACGGTTCGGATAAGTACTGGTGGGCGCACCGTTTGGCATTCAAAGGCTACAGTTAAAGGTTATTTCCATTTTTGAGGGATTGGATTTAAAATTAATTGATAATTTCAGGGACTAACCTGGAAATACAATTAGTTTTATTTTCCTTTACTTTTGAAATTTTGGAATTATCACTTTTCTACTCTCAAAACTACTCTGTCAGTCTTGAGACTTGATCCTTTTCTATATGTCTATATAGTTCAAGGCTCGGGGGCTGCAGGGTAGTGAAGGAATTGGAATTTTATTTTTTCTGAAGAATGAAGACTTAAATCAAGACCCTCGGCTCGATTCTGCGATTCAAACCAAGGCTCGGGGGCTACTTGATATCAAGTGCAATTTTTCAAATTGCACCTTTCAAGATTAGATGAAAGATTCAAGATTCTGTAGACCCTCAACCTGATTCTTCGATTCAACTTAAGGCTCGGGGGCTACTCCAAATGGAGTGCGACTTTCGCCGCACCCCATATAAAAGATTGAAGACTACTAATTTGGTCAAGATTTAGCGGGGCATAAGCACCTCATGGCCTTGCAACAACCAAGAACTTTCCAAGGCTAAGCGAGTACTCGAAGCACTCGAAAATGTACTCAGAGGACTTAGCAAGTACTCGGTTGATGATGAAGCTCGACGATGAAGCACTTGGGGGCTTGTTGGAGGTACGACCATAGGCCTACAAGGACTCATGGATGATCTCTAAAGGAGTCATACCAAGCGTGAAGACTACGAGTAGAGTACTACAAGGACTCTCCTCGTTATGGAAACTAGTCGTATGACTTGTAAACTACTCGGATTGGCTTGTAAAGCACTCTACGAGTTGTAATAGGTTAGGATTCTACTCGGAACCGACCTTGTAACCCTGCTCGCCATGTATATAAGGCTGGACAGGGACCCCCTCCAAAGAACACACGATCATTACAAACCACCATACAGGACGTAGGGTATTACGCTATCTCGGCGGCCCGAACCTGTCTAAAATCCTGAGTCTCTTGGCCTTTGCGTTCCTGATCTCGGCGAAACCCCACCTGAAATCTACTACCTCGGAATACCCCACGGTAGAACACTGACACCACTCGCTGGTGCAGCAATGATGGCAACCATGAAGCCAAGGGATGCACGACGTGATGCCCCAAAGACCACAAGATCGAGTTCATCGCATCTCCGGATCAATCTGCAAGAAGATAGAGATGTCATCATGATTCTGCACGTCCTCAGAAGAATGCAACAGAATATTTTTGGATGTTCAGTATGCCCATGAAATTCACGTTCCAACGGATCAAGCGACAAGGCAATCCGAGGTTCCTACAAGCCGTTATGGCCAAATCATCGAACGTCGCGTGTCCTGAAATTTTTCTGGACAGCACGCAGCGCTGGAATAAAACAGACATATCTCACTCATCCGGACTCCGTTTAAGATGATCAAATCTAAGAAGAAGAGGCAGCAGCAAGACGATGACAACAAGATGGAGGAGATGGAGATGATCACCATGAAGAGGAGCCTGGGCAACGCTTTCATATTGTGTACATGATCAAATTCAGAAGCTAAGAACATGAATAAAAACTTCTCGAAGCATTGGTACATGAAGACACAAGTGGGGAACATTCATGGAGACGTTAGAGGCGAGCAACGATGAATTATAATGTGAACAACAACACAATGTCTCGCGCAAAGGCACACGACTCCATGAAGATGATGAGCTCCAGGGCTAAGGTACATGTTGAGCTCTCAAGCTACCTTTGGTTTTGAAGATAATATTTTGCAACACCCATGTTCAACCAATGGTAGAGATGATAATTTAAATTCTAAGCCTTGTTCCTATGACCATGTTGATAGGCTAGAATTTCTTGAGAATGATAAATACATGCTAAAGAACCTTTGCCAAGTGGTGAGCTTAGTGCTTTGCAAGAGATACATGCTAGATTAAATTGCAACCACACCTCAGTGTTGAAATTTTGGTTGTATTTATGATTACATGTATTTATGATAAATGCTTGAATATATCTCGATATTGCTTTATGCTTGGTCAAGCTAGTGACCATAAAAGAGCACATGTGGGATGAGATCCCGAATTTCACTAACCATGCAGCACAACGAATGTCATGCGAGAGGATTATTGCTACTTCCACCCACTACTGCATGCAAAAGAAAGGAGGGAGTAACTATGCACCTAATGCATGATCGGAGGAAAGCGTAAGCTAAGATGAAAAGGATAAGATGATGTGCAAGATGATGAAGGAGTGGTTCGCAGGCACTGGGCAGCGCAAGCATGTGAAGAACAAGAACATGGACCAACAAGGAAGGTAGCAACACGGAGGAGAACGGAGACAAGGAGGCAGCCAAGCAGCAGGGCATGCCGCGCGGGCAGGAGGGCTCTGGGCCGTGCGGCCTGGCCTTCTTAAAGCCCGTTTGAGGCTCTCCTTTCATAGGTATGTAGTTCATAAAATTCCTAGTTTGTGTTCTTGAGTTCTTCCACATTTGAAACACCAGAACCACTCCGCACAAAAGAAAAATAAAATCATGCACAATGATTTGATCCTAATTTAACAAAAGTCCACAACAAAACCTAGTCTAGCTTTGCCCTCAACTTTTTTTTGCCCTTCCTCTGGCAAGAAACCCTCGGCAGTGTAGAGATTTTAATTGTGCAGCAAGGGCACTATGAGGATGACTCTCTCCGACTTCTTTGGAAGAAGGAGAGGGACACGATTATTGGCATCGCCCATTCCACTTCAATATACAATGCAATCAACTACACCACCATCATATGCAAGACTTTTGGGGGCATGATCATGTCGAAGGAAGATTAAGAAAGGTTTGCAATCCCGAAGGACACGAGAAGCAAGTAAGTAGGAGGAAGGCATGCTCTAAGAACTACAAGCAATATCACCGAACACCTCCATGCCTCGATAGTCGCTGTTTTTGCTAGTTTTGAGCACATGTTCAGAGATGTACAAGAGAAAAAAATTTAACATTCAGAAGGTCTATCAAGTTCCTGTTCCAACGCATCCAAGATCGATCAATTTGAAGACCCGTGCAAGGAGATATGGCAAAAACATCAGACGTTGCGCGTGCTGAAATCAGCTCGGGACAGATTGTAGTGTCCGAGTAAAACGGGCATAACTCACTCAATCGGAAACCTTTTTGGGCGAATAAAGACTTGTTGAAAAGAGAATTTTATATACGACATTTTGGAGCAAATTTTGGCTACATGTTCTGATCTGTACAGAGGAGAAAAATTTGTGAAGATGAGGCAACAGCAAGAGGGCAATGGAGAGAGGTGATAACAATGTGAGAGATGATCGGGCAAGTCTTCCATTGAGCGTGATGATCATGTGTAGCGTGAGGAGTGAATAAAGGCTGCATGGACACCTTCATATCTTGCAAGAAGGACCATGGCATTGCAACAATGAAAAGGTATGCGAGAAAGTCAAGCTCTATGACTTTAAATGAGGCGCTTTGCGGGAGGCAACCCAGTCCTTTTCTTTTATTTTCCTTAGAGAGAATTAGGAGGCGTAGTAGATCACTTTGATTTGAAACTTGTGGCTAGTTGACTTAGGCTAACTTTTATTTTGTTTTAGACCACCATCATATCATTTTCCACCTTGCATTCCATTGCATGTTTTATTTTTCTTTTATGACTTATTGTAAAAACCCTTTTCTACCTAAGCCTTCCTATCACCCCCACCTATACCCAGAGCCAATAGAGGTAGGAGTGACTTGTGTTGATTAGATGCTATCACCGTTGACATTAACCAAGTGTATTCCTATCCTCTATTCTAACTAAAAACTTTGACTAGCCCTCCAAACCCTTAGGAAAAACTCTCATACCGTTAGCAATCCTAAAACCATAGGTTAACTTTGCTTTTGTTTTTGTTTTAAGCAACCTTAGTTAGAATTTCTAAATTTGATTCCTCTCTTCAAAATTCTAGTTTTTAGCAAAAAATATAGGATACCCTTGAACCTATCCCTAAACCTTGTTAGCTTGGTTGTTTGGTTCTTTTCGATAAACGACTTTCTTGTTGGCACTGCTTATTAGCTACAAGCTTTGTCATTTTACGCAATTCTTTTTGGTTTCTCTATGGTTTGCATCGATCCTCTACTTACCTAGAACAACGAACATTGCGGATCAACATCGAAAGTCCTTTTAATCCTTGCTAAACGTTGTTTTTGACTAACTCTTTGCATTTGCATTTTGCATCCATTCCATTGTCCTCATCTTCATTATGATTAAGCTCGGTTCTTTCTTACAACCTTATGATGAATGCTTTTATATATATGTTAAATGCTTTCATGAGGCATTTCATCCTTGCAAACATGTGTAAACACGGTGTTTAGACTTGATTGCAGACATCATCATTCAGTTCTTTATTATTTGGGAGCTAATCATTTTGTTGATGCTTTGGTTGGTTTATAAACATTGCATTGCGCTTTATTTTTCTTATGCTATAAAGAATTATTGATCTTGGGATAGACATGGTGTTTTGACATTGGTTAATAATACTTTTTGGCTATGGAAAAATTCAGCAACCTTGTTGTAAGCATGGTGTTTAGAACTTGGTGTAAACGATGTTTTTGCTTGTATCCCTTCCTATCATTTGCATGCACACTTGCACACAGGTACACTCATTAGGATTGACTTTTACTAAGCTAGCTATGCCACAAGTTGAAAATCTTAGGGATGTTGTTGGTTTGTTGGCAATTGTTTCTACTCCCGACTGTCACCTCGGGGGTAGTGTGTGCTTAATTGTGTTGCAGGCATGATAACAGAAAAGAGGAGAAATTGAAGGATGAAGGCAACAAGAGAGAAAGAACATGAAGATAATCTCCGCATGTGGCAATGGGACGCGAAGAATCACAATACGTGCAACTTCTTCCATGCCTAGCAAATGCTAAGCATGGGGGAGGATTTGGTGGAAGAAAGACATCGCCATATGGAGTACAAGTACCACGATCGCCACAAGATTCTTAATTCTACTTCCATGATAAGCACAATGCTTAAGCATGGGGGAGGCTGCGCTACACTCTATTACAAGCATCAAAAGGATGGTAAATTTCACTTGCACCTTTTCTTTTCCTTCTAAATGCTTGTACATATACATGCCATCGACCTTAGCGTAGAAAACCTTTGTATTTCTCTCTTGTTAATAACATGGCTACTAGGAGGACAACCTAGTTTTGTTTGTTTTTATCATCACCATCACTTTGTGCTCAACACGATGTTATCTTTTATGTCCTTTGCTTATGGAAAAGTGATGAAAGTTGCCGCTTTGTTTTACCTACACAATGTTGTATATGAATTGGCTAATTGCTCTTCATTAAATGAACAAAAATCGAATAAATACCGGCTCTTTAGTTTGTGGAGGTTAAATGACTAAATTCTAGACCCACAAACTCTATGTTGCTCTTTGATTTAAGTTTACCAATGACTTCATACTGAAGGACCGAAACGGCGACCAGAGAGGGGAGGAGTGAATGGGAGCCGATAAAAATTCTTTCCAACCAATCCGGCTATTCTCCCAAAACATCTCCGAAACCTCCGAGAGCAATCTTGCCAAGATCACGTAGCCACTGTCAAGCTACTGACCCTAGGAACAAGAAACAAGCAGCGGAACTCGAATCAATCGAAACGAACGCAAAACGGCCCGAAACAAGACTCGATTCAACACACCCCAGGGGGGGCCTGGGAGGCTCGGGAAAAAGTCAAACCAAAAGTGGATCTCCCAAACCGCTTGAGCTCTTGAGGCGAGATTTTGGTCAGATGATCTAGACCTCCAGTGGAGTGTTTTCCCAAAAGATCTCGGCCTCTAACTCAGTACAACTCCCGGAATCGCAGATCTCGGGAAGAACACCATGACCTCGAGTTCATCCCGAAAATCTCAAATCCAGAGCGATTCTCGGCGTTTGGGGGCAAAGGATCACCAGCAAAAGAGGCACAAGGCACTCATACGTGAATCCCCCAAAGAAATCCGAGAGAAAACGCCCTAGAACAAGAAGAACGAAAATCCCCCAAAAATAGCTCCGAAAATACCCACGAAAATAGAAAAAGGAAAGAGAGCTCGGGAAATCAAATCATGGCACAAAGATGAGCAGCACAAACTCCATCACATAACCATGAATTCACCTATACAAAACTAAGAAAGATTCGAAGTAGTTCTAGGTGGAGGGGATGAAGGGAAAACTAGTTCAAAGGAAAACCAAAGAGAAAACTAGAAGAGATAGCAGCCACCAGCCCTGAAGGGGCCTATTAGTAGTCCAAGTGGTGGTGCTCTAAAGACTAAACTACCCCTAAGTGATACATACCCCTCAGGGGCAAATTTGACATTTGATCTTCAGATATTTTCCGGCTCGGGCACCTTCCACTGCAAGCTAGCTTCCCTCCGACGCAAGCCTTGCAGTCACGCCGCGTGTCCTCCGGATATAAGCTCCTCGACGCCGTTCTTGGGCCAGCCCGGGGGGGCGGTTAAACCGGCCCTGGGGGGCGGTTAAACCGCCCCTGTCAGCCCACACGGCCCAGCTGCCCAAGTTCGCCTCGTCGAGTCCTCGGTCCTTGGTTTTGAGGCCCAAACCAAGGGAAACCGTCCACCGATGATTTTGTGGCCAAATCACCAAACCCCGCGCGCAAACTTCGGTTGTTAGCCGCCACCTTGCGCCGGCTTCTCGTCCGCATACGAGCTTCGGTTGTGAGCCGCTACCTCGCACCGGAACCACGTCCCCTTGCTCGTTCTTGCCAGCATGTGAACCGCACTTGATCCACCGGCCATCGGGTCCCTCGAACCAAGCCTACTTGTCTCTCCGCTCCTCGGAGGCCGCCATGGCTAAGACCTTTCGCGCCTGTTCTTCACCTGCACCAATGCAACCAAGCCGCATTCTACACCTGCAATACTTAAGCCAAGGGAAACGTCAATCCACACCACGTTGTCAATCACTCATCACACCGGGAAGCGACCATCCACCGGTCCTCGGACACACCGGGTCCTCAATCTCCCCCTTGATGAGTGCATTGACAACACACACATAGTAACCAATTGATATGAAGAAAAATATAAAAGAAATCGAAAACAAGACTCAAGCAAGTGACTAAAAGCAAGAACAAGCCGAGAACAAAGTCACTCTGCAAGAGAAAGCTCTAGAAACGCTGACCCTTCAAGAAGAAGCGAAAGGGCTCAACACCATCGGCCAAAGAGCAAAAGCACAAAGCACAAATCACAAACTTCAAATCCTCCAACTCACTTTTCAGGACTCTCAAAGCACTCCCCCTGCAAAGATGCAAGTCCCCCTGAACAAGTGAACTTGTGCGTGCGAAAATCACTCGAAAATGGCTCAGCTCTCGACAAAACTTGTGCACTCAGCACAGGGGCGGTTAAACCGCCCAGGGGGGCGGTTAAACCGCCCCTGGCAGATGACCAAAGTGGAAAATGCCAAAACTGCACATAACAACTCGCAACGATGCCGTTCCAACTTGAAAACCTTCCAAATATGCCCAGCAAGATATTCCAATGATCAAACTCTCAGAAACTTCGCAAATTTTCAGAAAACCTCATTTGGGCAAAACTTTCAATCTCTCACACGATTTTGACAAATTCTAGAGCAAAAGTTTTCTCAAAGATTCAGCAACGTCTCCCCCTTGCAAAATGCTCCAGAAATTCTCCCCCTTGTTGAAAATGTACAAAATGCAACTACAAGCTTCTCAAATATACAATGAGCAATACAAAATGCTACAAGTTAGAGAAGAGGCATACAAGCTAGTTCATCATGTCACACGGGCATTGCCATCAAGAAGGTGAAGACATATATCCAATTGACAAAGCCATGAGCAAATTGTGGATTTTTATCAAAAATGTCACCGCATGAGCAAAGTCCTAACCATGGATTGTTTAAGCAAAATAAACTTCATCTCACCAAAAAACATGAAAGGACAAGCATTCTTGACAAAAGATCATCATAAACGCCCAAGTTCTACCTCATGTCATGTCAAAGCATGGAGCCATGTGTTCACTTCTCATGGGAGACTTCTCCGGCAAACAACATGCAACCGCTTAGCACCCATGTGTGCAAGTGTGTGCAATGGTGAAAGCATAGAGACATGAGCATAATTGTCTGCAAATATATCTTTTTCTCAACTTTCTTCTTTCATGCATAGACATCTCATTTTTCAAGTTTTTCAAGTTAAGCATGGTACATGAAATGTCTTTGCGACAGAAAGAAGCTTATGCTCCTCCACAAGATAAAGCATGGGCTAAACATTTATAATGACAAAGGTCTTTGACCCAATTGAAAAGAATATCACACCCTAACATGATCTTAAGCCAGATATAGCCAGTTCGGCTCAAACAAGACATGCAAAGGCATTTACTCATGGGTGAAGAAATTAAGTTCAGTTTGTCATTTTAATTCAAAAAGAGACTATCTCAATAGAATATATATCAAAAACCATCAAGAGCATAGCCATCCATACAATCAATCCCTAGCCAGCCTGCCTAAACTCTAAAATGTAGCAAGTTGTACCAATCACTGCATATAGGAGAAGCTCATCCTAAGATATGATACAAAAATGAAATCAATATACAAGAGCAAGAAAAATATACATCAAGATACAAAGATGGTACACAAATATACATATGCTACAAGAGAAGCCTCCAAAACTCAGCTCAGTAAACTGCACACACACCAAGTTCTCCTCGCAAGCGGGTGAAGGTAACTTGGTCAAGTGGCTTAGTGAAAATGTCTGCAAGCTGGTTTTGGGTAGAAACATGGGCAAGCTCAATATCTCCTTTCTCCACATGATCTCTCAGAAAGTGGTACCTCACTTCTATGTGTTTGGTTTTGGAATGAAGCACGGGATTTTTGGCTACGCTTATGGCACTGGTGCTGTCACAAAGAAGTGGAACATGGGACATGTTTAAGCCAAAATCTCTCAAGGTGTATGTGATCCAAAGCAACTGAGAATAGCAGCTAGCAGCAGCAACATACTCGGCCTCTGTGGTGGATTGGGCTACACTAGACTGCTTGCGAGAAGACCAAGACACAAGAGACGAACCAAGAAACTGACACTGACCAGAAGTAGACTTGCGATCAACACGACATCCAGCAAAATCCGCATCAGAAAAACCATGAAGTGCAAGAGTGGAATCGGCAGAATACCAAAGACCCAGCTCAGGAGTGAACTTGAGATACCTTAAAATCCTCTTGACGGCCTGACGATGTGAAGTCCTCGGTGAAGCCTGAAAACGAGCGCACAGACACACGCTGAACTGTATGTCCGGCCTCGTCGCCGTCAAGTAGAGGAGGGAGCCGATCATGCTCCGGTACTCCTTCTGGTCCACTGGTTCTCCGTCCTCATCCGCATCCAAAGCTGTAGTCGTACTCATCGGCGTAGTCATCGGCTTGGAGTCGCTCATGTCGAATTTCTTGAGAATGTCCTTGGTGTACTTGCTTTGGTGCATGAATGTCCCATCCTTGGTTTGCTTGATCTGCAGCCCGAGAAAGAACTGCAACTCTCCCATCATCGACATCTCAAATTCCCTGCTCATATCGTCTGCAAACTTGGCAACAAGATCATGAGAAGAGCCACCAAAAATGATATCATCCACGTAAATCTGAACGATTAAAAGATCATTGTCATTTCTCAACAAGAAGAGTGTTTTATCAACCTTCCCCATCACAAACCCCTTGCTAAGCAAGAACCCTCTCAACCTGCCATACCACGCTCTGGGTGCTTGCTTTAGGCCATATAAAGCTCGGTGGAGTTTGTACACTCGGTGTGGGTATCTCTCACTCTCAAAACCCAGGGGCTGCCTTACATACACTTCTTCCTCGATCACCCCATTCAAGAAGGCACTCTTCACGTCCATTTGGTACAATTTGAACCCTTTAGCAACTGCAAATGCTAGAAGGATCCTAATTGCCTCCAAACGGGCAACAGGAGCAAATGTCTCCTCATAATCTATCCCCTCCTGCTGCGAAAACCCCTGCAACCAACCTCGCTTTGTTTCTCACAATCTCACCACTCTCATCCCTCTTGTTCTTGTACACCCACTTGGTTCCTATGGGATGGCAATTTGGAGGTGGTTCAACTAACTTCCACACCTGATTTCTCTCAAAGTTTTCTAGCTCTTCATGCATGGCATTGACCCAATCAGAATCAGATAAAGCGTGTCCAACATTTTTGGGCTCAAAAGACGCGACAAAAGCAGAATGAGCATAATGAGAGATGTTCTGTGACCTCGACCGTGTAGTGCGTTCATCCATGTTCCCGATGATCTTCGAAGGTGGATGATCCCTCTGTACCAGCCGGGGAGCTTCTCGCCTCGAGATTGCCTCCCCCTCAACATCAGCTTCCACTTGAACTCGATCTGGAGCACGACTCGACGAAGGTGTAGCAGAAGGGCCGTCGTCGAACGTCGTGGTAGTAGTGGAAGTAGAAGGTACACGATCTCCACACGGTGCCTAAAATTCCTCATCATCTTCATCATCAGGTTGTTCTTCCTCAAAGATGGGCTGTCCCAAGTCATCATCACCTGCACACTCAAAAGCAGAAGAGCTACACGGAATGGTCTCGTCGAAGGTGACTTCGCAAGTCTCCATGATTTGGTTAGTTTCAAAATTGAGCACACGATATGCTCGAGAGTGATTAGCATAACCAAGAAAAATTCCATCCATCGAACGAGACTCAAACTTGTCCAAATTTCCTTTCTTCAAGATGAAACACTTGCAACCAAAAACCCGAAAGTGACTCACACGGGGGGAACGACCATGGAAAAGCTCATAGCAAGTTTTCTTCTTGAAAGCACGAAGGAAAATCCGATTTGAAACATAGCAAGCTGTGTTCACCGCTTCTGCCCAATACTTCCTAGGAGTCCTATGCTCAGCATGTGGTTTGGTTTGGGTGTGAAGGTGTTCTTGAGAATGGCTTTTGGTGGGTTTGTGGGAATGTTTGCGGTGGAGCTCTCTGGATCTCTCTCTCTCTCACCACTACTCTCACCAACCTTCTCAGAACCAAGACCACAACCATCAGCTCTCTTGAAACTAGCAATTAACATCTTGAGCTGAGGCTCACGACCAGACAACCAACCCAAACGCTGTCTCAGCTCATCATTCTCATCTTGCAATCGATTCACACACTGTTCTAGCTCAACATTCTTCAATGCAACAACATCACAAGCAGAACAGGAATTTGCAATAGGAGATTTAAGTTGTGCTTCAAGTGAACTAATCATGGTGCGTGATTCAAGCAACTGAGCATGCAAAGCAGGACAAGAAGTACAAGCACCTAGCAAAGATGACCTAGACTTCAACTCAGCAAGCTCAACCCTAGCACCCTCTAGTTCATCCAAGCAAGTCATGTGTTTCTCCTTAAGCACAACCAAATCAGCAATATGCACATCACAGAACGAGCATTCAACTTCATCAGACACAAGAGGAGCATCTTTCAACATGGCAATCTCAGACTCAAGCTTAGCTGCTCTCTCCCTAGACTCGCAAAGCAAAGACTCAAACTCCATAGCCTTCTTTCCAGTCTCAGAAAGCAAGGTCTCAAGCTCAGCCACTCTATCCTTGGACTCTCCTAGCAAAGACCTAAACTCCCTCTTCTCCTTGTTGGTCTTCCTAAGCACATCATCGCGGTTATCGACCAACTGCTCTAACCTAGCAATCTCCTGACGCAAAGAGGTGGGATCTGTCAATACCTCATCCTCGGAGTCGGAGTCGGAGTCGTCCTTGCTCTTCACGGAGTCGTGCGCCATGGTGCAGTAGTCGACGGCGGCGAAGGAGATGCCGTTGAAGTTGCGGTTCAAGCTCTTCTTCTCCTTGCGGTGGCCGCGGTCCTCATCTTCACTGCTTGAGCTTGACGACGTGTTGGTGGAGCTTGTGTCGATGTCGCTCGCATCAGCCACCATCGCTCGAGATCGATGCTTCTTGTGTCCACCGTGCTTGTTCTTGGATCTTCTCTCGTCCTTGTTCTTCTGCTTGGAGCGGTACTCGTCCTTGGGACGATGCTTGTGGTCGTCTCGCGGGCGGTGCTTGCGGTTGTAGTCGTTCTTGATCTCCTCGGGGCACTCGGCGATGAAGTGGCCCATCTTCCCGCATCTGTAGCACGTACTCCCGGCACGCCTCGAACCCTTGCGGTTCTGGTACATCCGCTCGAACCTCCTCGTGAGCAACGCGAGATCCTCCTCGCTCAGCACCTCATACTCTTCATCTGTAAGAGACACAAGAGAAGACAAAGCAAAGTGTCTAGGAGTGTTAGCATGTCCATATCCAGAGCCACCGACTAGAGCCAGACTATGGGGATCAGTCAGACTCTTAGCATTGGCAAGCAACTGTCTGTCCACCTCGCAAGACTTCAACTTCGAGAAAAGCTCATCAACAGACAGAGTCTCATAGTTTGCCGACTCCATGATCGCCTCAACCTTGGCACCCCATACGGATCTATCAAGTGCTTGCAGGAGCTTGATAGCTCGGTCATGATCCGAGTATGGGAGCACGGTAATGTTGGCTTTCATGTTGTTGACAATAGACGTGAAACGCTGAAACAAAGCATCAACAGACTCTCCAGGCAAATGAGCAAAATTCTCATACTCCCTCCTGTACATCGAGAAAAGCCTAGCCTTGACATGGCTATCACCACCGTGGGCTACCTTGAGCTTCTGCCAGATCTGGCTAGCTAGGTCCTCGCCCAAAACACGCTCAAACTCCTCGGCAGACAAAGCACGGAACAAGTAGTCAACAGCTCGGGCATTCGCCTCAAATCTATCCTTCGCATCCTGGGCATCTAAGTTGGTGGGATTGACATAGTTTTCATCTTTCGTCACATCCCACAGCAACTTTCCTTTGCCTCGCAAGAAAGCGCCCATACGCGCAACCCAGTTCGGGTAGTTCTTCCCATCGAAGTGCGGAGGCCCAGAACCCCGATCTTGGTACGCCATCTTTGGATCTTAGACTGGTTAGAGTCGCAAAGACCCGTAACCGGCTCTGATACCAATTGAAGGACCGAAACGACGACCAGAGAGGGGGGGAGTGAATGGGAGCCGATAAAAAATCTTTCCAACCGATCCGGCTATTCTCCCAAAACAACTCCGAAACCTCCGAGAGCAATCTTGCCAAGATCACGTAGCCACTGTCAAGCTACTGACCCTAGGAACAAGAAACGAGCAGCGGAACTCGAACCAATCGAAACGAACACCAAAACGACCCGAAACGCGGCTCGATCTAACACACCCAGGGGGGTGGTTAAACCGGCCAGGGGGGCGGTTAAACCGCCCGGGCCTAGGTGGCTCGAGAAAAAGTCAAAACAAAAGTGGATCTCCCAAACCGCTTGAGCTCTTGAGGCAAGATTTTGGTCAGATGATCTAGACCTCCAGTGGAGTGTTTTCCCAAAAGATCTCGGCCTCTAACTCAGTACAACTCCCGGAATCGCAGATCTCGCGAAGAACACCATGACCTCGAGTTCATCCCGAAAATCTCAAATCCAGAGCGATTCTCGGCGTTTGGGGGCAAAGGATCACCAGCAAAAGAGGCACAAGGCACTCATACGTGAATCCCCCAAAGAAATCCGAGAGAAAACGCCCTAGAACAAGAAGAACGAAAATCCCCCAAAAATAGCTCTGAAAATACCCACGAAAATAGAAAAAGGAAAGAGAGCTCGGGAAATCAAATCATGGCACAAAGATGAGCAGCACAAACTCCATCACATAACCATGAATTCACCTATACAAAACTAAGAAAGATTCGAAGTAGTTCTAGGTGGAGGGGATGAAGGGAAAACTAGTTCAAAGGAAAACCAAAGAGAAAACTAGAAGAGATAGCAGCCACCAGCCCTGAAGGGGCCTATTAGTAGTCCAAGTGGTGGTGCTCTAAAGACTAAACTACCCCTAAGTGATACATACCCCTCAGGGGCAAATTTGACATTTGATCTTCAGATATTTTCCGGCTCGGGCACCTTCCACTGCAAGCTAGCTTCCCTCCGACGCAAGCCTTGCAATCATGCCGCGTGTCCTCCGGATCGAAGCTCCTCGACGCCGTTCTTGGGCCAGCCCAGGGGGGCGGTTAAACCGGCCCTGGGGGCGGTTAAACCGCCCCTGTCAGCCCACACGGCCCAGCTGCCCAAGTTTGCCTCGTCGAGTCCTCGGTCCTTGGTTTTGAGGCCCAAACCAAGGGAAACCGTCCACCGATGATTTTGTGGCCAAATCACCAAACCCCGCGTGCAAACTTCGGTTGTTAGCCGCCACCTTGCGCCGGCTTCTCGTCCGCATACGAGCTTCGGTTGTGAGCCGCTACCTCGCACCGGAACCACGTCCTCTTGCTCGTTCTTGCCAGCATGTGAACCGCACTTGATCCACCGGCCATCGGGTCCCTCGAACCAAGCCTACTTGTCTCTCCGCTCCTCGGAGGCCGCCATGGCTAAGACCTTTCGCGCCTGTTCTTCACCTGCACCAATGCAACCAAGCCGCATTCTACACCTGCAATACTTAAGCCAAGGGAAACGTCAATCCACACCACGTTGTCAATCACTCATCACACCGGGAAGCGACCATCCACCGGTCCTCGGACACACCGGGTCCTCATACAATAGTATACATATGCTACAAGAGAAGCCTCCAAAACTCAGCTAAGAAAACCGCACACACACCAAGTTCTCCTCGCAAGCGGGTGAAGGTAACTTGGTCAAGTGGCTTAGTGAAAATGTCTGCAAGCTGGTTTTGGGTAGAAACGTGGGCAAGCTCAATATCTCCTTTCTCCACATGATCTCTCAGAAAATGGTACCTCACTTCTATGTGTTTGGTTTTGGAATGAAGCACGGGATTTTTGGCTACACTTATGGCACTGGTGCTATCACAAAGAAGTGGAACATGGGACATGTCTAAGCCAAAATCTCTCAAGGTGTATGTGATCCAAAGCAACTGAGAACAGTAGCTAGCAGCAGCAACATACTCGGCCTCTGTGGTGGATTGGGCTACACTAGACTGCTTGCGAGAAGACCAAGACACAAGAGACGAACCAAGAAACAGACACTGACCAGAATTAGACTTGCGATCAACACGACATCCAGCAAAATCCGCATCAGAAAAACCATGAAGTGCAAGAGTGGAATCGGCAGAATACCAAAGACCCAGCTCAGGAGTAAACTTGAGATACCTGAAAATCCTCTTGACGGCCTGACGATGTGAAGTCCTCGGTGAAGCCTGAAAACGAGCGCACAGACACACGCTGAACTGTATGTCCGGCCTCGTCGCCGTCAAGTAGAGGAGGGAGCCGATCATGCTCCGGTACTCCTTCTGGTCCACTGGTTCTCCGTCCTCATCCGCATCCAAAGCTGTAGTCGTACTCATCGGCGTAGTCATCGGCTTGGAGTCGCTCATGTCGAATTTCTTGAGAATGTCCTTGGTGTACTTGCTTTGGTGCACGAACGTCCCATCCTTGGTTTGCTTGATCTGCAGCCCGAGAAAGAACTGCAACTCTCCCATCATCGACATCTCAAATTCCCTGCTCATATCGTCTGCAAACTTGGCAACAAGATCATGAGAAGAGCCACCAAAAATGATATCATCCACGTAAATCTGAACGATTAAAAGATCATTGCCATTTCTCAGCAAGAAGAGCGTCTTGTCAACCTTTCCCACCACAAACCCCTTGCTAAGCAAAAACCCTCTCAACCTACCATACCACGCTCTGGGTGCTTGCTTTAGGCCATATAAAGCTCGGTGGAGTTTGAACACTCGGTGTGGGTATCTCTCACTCTCAAAACCCGGGGGCTGCCTCACATACACTTCTTCCTCGATCACCCCATTCAAGAAGGCACTCTTCACGTCCATTTGGTACAATTTGAACCCTTTAGCAACTGCAAATGCTAGAAGGATCCGAATTGCCTCCAAACGGGCAACAGGAGCAAATGTCTCCTCATAATCTATCCCCTCCTGCTGCAAAAACCCCTGAGCAACCAACCTCGCTTTGTTTCTCACAATCTCACCACTCTCATCCCTCTTGTTCTTGAAAACCCACTTGGTTCCTATGGGATGGCAATTTGGAGGTGGTTCTAGTAACTTCCACAGCTGATTTCTCTCAAAGTTTTCAAGCTCTTCATGCATGGCATTGACCCAATCAGAATCAGATAAAGCGTGTCCAACATTTTTGGGCTCAAAAGACGCGACAAAAGCAGAATGAGCATAATGAGAGATGTTCTGTGACCTCGACCGTGTAGTGCGTTCATCCAACCGATGATCTTCGAAGGTGGATGATCCCCCTGTACCAGCCGGGGAACTTCTCGCCTCGAGATTGCCTCCCCCTCAACATCAGCTTCCGCTTGAACTCGATCTGGAGCGCGACTCGACGAAGGTGTAGCAGAGGGGCCGTCGTCGAACATCGTGGTAGTAGTGGAAGTAGAAGGTACACGATCTCCACATGGTGCATGAAACTCTTCATCATCTTCATCATCAGGCTGTTCTTCCTCAAAGATGGGCTGTCCCAAATCATCATCACCTGCACACTCGAAAGCAGAAGAGCTACACGAATGGTCTCGTCGAAGGTGACTTCGCAAGTCTCCATGATTTGGTTAGTCTCAAGATTGAGCACACGATAGGCTCGAGAATGATTAGCATAACCAAGAAAAATTCCATCCATCGAACGAGACTCAAATTTGTCCAAATTTCCTTTCTTCAAGATGAAACACTTGCAACCAAAAACCCGAAAGTGACTCACACGGGGGAACGACCATGGAAAAGCTCATAGCAAGTTTTCTTTTTGAAAGCACGAAGGAAAATCCGATTTGACACATAGCAAGCAGTGTTCACCGCTTCTGCCCAATACTTCCTAGGAGTCCTATGCTCATCTAGCATCGTCCTAGCCATCTCACAAAGTGTTCGATTTTTCCTCTCAACAACACCATTCTGACAAGCAACATATGGCGAAGAGTATTGGTGTTCGAGACCAAGATCACGACAGAAGGCATCAAAACGAGTGTTCTTAAATTCCGTACCATTGTCGCTACGTATAGCTCTCATGGCACCACCATTACTCTTGTTTTTCAACCTCAAAATCAGATCTCGAACAAAATCAAATGTCTCATCCTTCGACGCCAGAAAGAACACCCAAGCATACCGAGAAAAGTCATCCACAACCACAAGAACATACCACTTCCCACCAACTGAACGAACGCAAGCGGGGCCAACCAAGTCCATGTGCAAAAGCTCCCCTGGACGCTTAGTCATAACATCTGTCAAAGGTGGGTGGGAAGCAGCAACCATTTTTCCATGCCTACAAGGTGCACAAACCAAATCTTTCTCGAACTTGAGCTTGGGCAATCCTCGGATAAGGTCAAGAGCACTCAAGCGTGTGAGTAGATCAAAGCTCACATGACCCAATCTCCTATGCCACTTCCAAAGCTCAGAAGAAGTACCAGCGATCAAACACCGTGAAGGACCAAAAGATCGAGAAAAATCAGCACGAAAAATCTGTCCCTCGGGAATGATCATACACACAAGGTCACCTCGAGAATCAAGAATTTTAGAATCACCACGCTTAAATCGAACCTCATAACCCTCATCAAGAAGCTGAGAAACTGAGAGCAAATTGAAACCAAGATTCTTGACAAGAGCAACCCGCTTCAGCATGAAAGTGTCGCTCACCTGAATAGCACCCCCAGACAACACTCTACCTCTACCTTATCCCCGAAAGTGATGTACTGCCTGGACACCACCGGGGTGAGACTGGAGAACCACTTCCCATTACCTGTCATATGTCTCGAGCAGCCAGAATCCATCAACCAAAAGTTCTCCAAGCCTCCCACCTGCACAATCAAAAGCGAGAACGAGAATGAGCGAATGACTCGACACTGGGGTTAGCACAAAATGAGTCAAACCAGTGTCGGGCCATCTGCTCAAAAGAGGGGTTAGCAAAATCAACTCTACCACGTGAAACCCTCTCGTCTCTCACCATCGGACCCCTAGCACCACGCGGGGGAAAGCGTGGCCTAAACTCTCTCCTAGACTCAAAGCTACGGTCGAACCTCCCTGAACCGAACTGACCACGAAATGGAGGCCGCCTAGCAAACTCACGAACAGCTGAAACACCACGACTGGAAACTACAGGAACTGTGCGCACAAAGGCGTCGCCTCTCAGCCAGGGTGAACGAGACACAGGCACACTACGAGAAGAGTAGTACCTGTCCCTGTTCCCCACCTCCTTCTCTCTTCAAACCTCCCTCTTCTTCCTCCAACAGAACTCCTCAAGATGTCCATCCCTTCCACAATGCTCACAATGGAAGCGGACTGGCTTTGGCTTTGGGGTTTCTCTCGGCTGTGCCCTCTCTCTCGGCTGGTAAACCCCACTCCTTACAAAGGTCATTCTCCTCTGAAAGTTATCTGTCTTCGGTGGAAACTTGGGAGGATCTGGAGTGGTGTCAAGCTTGTTTAGCAGGTGGTTTGGTTTGGGTGTGAAGGTGTTCTTGAGAATGGCTTTTGGTGGGTTTGTGGGAATGTTTGTGGTGGAACTCTCAGGTTCTCTCTCTCTCACCACTGCTCTCACCAACCTTCTCAGAACCAAGACCACAACCATCAGCTCTCTTAAAACTAGCAATCAACATCTTGAGCTGAGGCTCGCGACCCGACAACCAACCCAAACACTGTCTCAGCTCGTCATTCTCATCTTGCAAGCGATTCACACACTGCTCTAACTCAACATTCTTCAATACAACAACATCACAAGCAGAACAAGAATTTGCAATGGGAGATTTGAGTTGTGTTTCAAGTGAACTAATCATGGTGCGTGATTCAAGCAACTGAGCATGCAAAGTAGGACAAGAAGTACAAGCACCTAGCAAAGATGACCTAGACTTCAACTCAGCAAGCTCAACCCTAGCACCCTCTAGTTCATCCAAGCAAGTCATGTGTTTCTCCTTAAGCACAACAAGATCCGCAATACACACATCACAAAACGAGCATTCAACTTCATCAGACACAAGAGGAGCATCCTTCAACACAGCAATCTCAGACTCAAGCTTAGCTGCTCTGTCCCTAGACTCGCAAAGCAAAGACTCAAACTCCATAGCCTTCTTTCCAGTCTCAGAAAGCAAGGTCTCAAGCTCAGCCACTCTATCCTTGGACTCTCCTAGCAAAGACCTAAACTCCCTCTTTTCCTTGTTGGTCTTTCTAAGCACATCATCACGGTTATCGACCAACTGCTCTAATCTAGCAATCTCCTGACGCAAAGAGGTGGGATCGGTCAATACCTCATCCTCGGAGTCGGAGTCGGAGTCGTCCTTGCTTTTCATGGAGTCGTGCACCATGGTGCAGTAGTCGACGGCGGCGAAGGAGATGCCGTTGAAGTTGCGGTTCAAGCTCTTCTTCTCCTTGCGGTGGCCGCGGTCTTCATCTTCACTGCTTGAGCTTGACGACGTGTTGGTGGAGCTTGTGTTGATGTCACTCGCATCTGCCACCATCGCTCGAGATCTGTGCTTCTTGTGTCCACCGTGCTTGTTCTTCGACCTTCTCTCGTCCTTGTTCTTGTGCTTGGAGCGGTACTCGTCCTTGGGACGGTGCTTGTGGTCGTCTCGCGGGCGGTGCTTGCGGTTGTAGTCGTTCTTGATCTCCTCGGGGCACTCGGCGATGAAGTGGCCCATCTTCCCACATCTGTAGCACGTACTCCCGGCACGCCTCGAACCCTTCCGGTTCTGGTACATCCGCTCGAACCTCCTCATGAGCAACGCGAGATCCTCCTCGCTCAGCACCTCATATTCTTCATCTGGAAGGGACACAAGAGAAGACAAAGCAAAGTGTCTAAGAGAGTTAGCATGTCCATATCCAGAGCCACCGACTAGAGCCAGACTATGAGGATCAGTCGGACTCTTAGCCTTGGCAAGCAACTGTCTGTCCACCTCAGAAGACTTCAACTTCGAGAAAAGCTCATCGACAGACAAAGTTTCATAGTTTGCCGACTCCATGATCGCCTCAACCTTGGCACCCCACACGGATCTATCAAGTGCTTGCAGGAGCTTGATAGCTCGGTCATGATCCAAGTATGGGAGCATGGTAATGTTGGCTTTCATGTTGTTGACAATAGAAGTGAAATGCTGAAACAAAGCATCAACCGACTCTCCAGGCAAATGAGCGAAATTCTCATATTCTCTCCTGTACATCGAGAAAAGCCTAGCCTTGACATGGCTATCACCACCGTGGGCTACCTTGAGCTTCTGCCAGATCTGGCTAGCTAGGTCCTCGCCCAAAACACGCTCAAACTCCTCGGCGGACAAAGCACGGAACAAGTAGTCAACAGCTCGAGCATTCGCCTCAAATCTATCCTTTGCATCCTGGGCATCTAAGTTGGTGGGATTGACATAGTTTTCATCTTTCGTCACATCCCACAGCAACTTTCCTTTGCCTCGCAAGAAAGCGCCCATACGCGCAACCCAGTTCGGGTAGATCTTCCCATCGAAGTGCGGAGGCCCGGAACCCCGATCTTGGTACGCCATCTTTGGATCTTAGACTGGTTAGAGTCGCAAAGACCCGTAACCGGCTTTGATACCAATTGAAGGACCGAAACAGCGACCAAAGAGGGGGGAGTGAATGGGAGCCGATAAAAATTCTTACCAACCAATCTGGCTATTCTTCCAAAACAACTCCGAAACCTCCGAGAGCAATCTTGCCAAGATCACGTAGCCACTGTCAAGCTACTGACCCTAGGAACAAGAAACAAGCAGCGGAACTCGAATCAATCGAAACAAACGCAAAATGGCCCGAAACAAGGCTCGATTCAACACACCCCAGGGGGGGCGGTTAAACCGGCCAGGGGGGCGGTTAAACCGTCCAGGCCTGGGAGGCTCGGGAAAAAGTCAAACCAAAAGTGGATCTCCCAAACCGCTTGAGCTCTTGAGGCGAGATTTTGGTCAGATGATCTAGACCTCCAGTGGAGTGTTTTCCCAAAAGATCTCGGCCTCTAACTCAGTACAACTCCCGGAATCGCAGATCTCGCGAAGAACACCATGACCTCGAGTTCATCCCGAAAATCTCAAATCCAGAGCGATTCTCGGCGTTTGGGGGCAAAGGATCACCAGAAAAAGAGGCACAAGGCACTCATACGTGAATCCCCCAAAGAAATCCGAGAGAAAACGCCCTAGAACAAGAAGAACGAAAATCCCCCAAAAATAGCTCCGAAAATACCCACGAAAATAGAAAAGGAAGAAGGAGCTCGGGAAATCAAATCATGGCACAAAGATGAGCAGCACAAACTCCATCACATAACCATGAATTCACCTATACAAAACTAAGAAAGATTCGAAGTAGTTCTAGGTGGAGGAGATGAAGGGAAAACTAGTTCAAAGGAAAAACTAAAGAGATAACTAGAAGAGCTGGCAGCCACCAGCCCTGGAAGGGGCTATTAGTAGTCCAAGTGGTGGTGCTCTAAAGACTAAACTACCCCTAAGTGATACATATCCCTCAGGGGCAAATTTGACATTTGATCTTCAGATATTTTCTGGCTCGGGCACCTTCCACTGCAAGCTAGCTTCCCTCCGACGCAAGCCTTGCAGTCACGCCGCGTGTCCTCCGGATCGAAGCTCCTCGATGCCGTTCTTGGGCCGGCCCAGGGGGGCGGTTAAACCGCCCCTGGCAGCCACTCTGGCCCAGCCGCCCAAATTCGCCTCGTCGAGTCCTCGGTCCTTGGTTTTGAGGCCCAAACCAAGGGAAACCGTCCACCGATGATTTTGTGGCCAAATCACCAAACCCCGCACGCAAACTTCGGTTGTTAGCCGCCACCTTGCGCCAGCTTCTCGTCCGCGTATGAGCTTCGGTTGTGAGCCGCTACCTCGCACCGGAACCACGTCCCCTTGCTCGTTCTTGCCAGCATGTGAACCGCACTTGATCCACCGGCCACCGGGTCCCTCGAACCAATCCTACTTGTCTCTCCGCTCCTCGGAGGCCGCCATGGCTAAGACCTTTCGCGCCTGTTCTTCACCTGCACCAATGCAATCAAGCCGCATCCTACACCTGCAATACTTAAGCCAAGGGAAACGTCAATCCACACCACGTTGTCAATCACTCATCATACCGGGAAGCGACCATCCACCGGTCCTCGGATACACCGGGTCCTCACATACCTTGTATGTTTTATTTAAAATTTTGATCCTTATGCTATCTATATTCGTAAATCTCTTGCAAGGTTCTACCTACCAAAGCCTATATATATGCATGATCTTTCAAGATGAAACCCTTAGATTGCAAACTTGTATTTTGATGAGTTGGATTAGGATTGATTTCTTTGGTACGAGACTAAGAAGCTGGCCATTCCGTTTTACGTAACTTCTTTTTACTAGCCCTTTCTATCCATGCATTGCTAGTTTCCACACCGGAAATTTTGCAAACATCGCTGGATATCCACCCTAAACCCAAAATCATCTTTTTGTGATCACCTCCTTGACCATATCCCATTTATTGATTATGGAGAAATCATTCAACGGAGTTTCAGAAAGAACAGAGGCACCACACGAGGAATATAATTTTGGGAGGCATCTACAAGCATTCTGGAGAAAAATCTGAAGAAACAGAGGCATGGATGGCTTGTACCGCGCGGTCAGACCACCCCTGGGCCGCGCGGCCGGCCCTGTTTCCTCCTCTGATAGCTTCCAAATTTTTTGTAGATCGTCTCCCTGAAGATTCAAGTCATTCTCTGCAAGATTACAAGAATTTATACTACACTCAGCGGTCATTTAATTTTCCTCTCCTTTGCTCGAGTTCAAGCAATCGTTCAAGCATGGGGGGAAGGAGTCATCGCATTATCTCTGACTACCGCCGAGTAAGTATCGTGTTACAAAAGGTTCTAAGGAGCAAAAGAAAAAAAAGAATGATGAAAGAAGAAAAGAAAAAAAGAGAAAAAGAAAATGATAGAAAAATATAGAATAAAAATGCTCCTTAGTTCTTTTTGTTTCATTAAATTCTTGGCGCTCAAAAGACATACTCCATACTCATTTATTCCAACCATGTGCAATCCGATAACGAGAACTTCATTTGTGTCTCGGGATCATCCTTTTGCCACTTGCACATGTCCACGAGTCTAAATGTGTGTGTTTCATCTCTCTCCCTTTTCCAACATTTATTTTCTCATGGCCTTTTTGACGAGTCTCGGTAAATCCAATAGGTCTATCTCTTAATTTGACAATATTTCAGATGTAATGTTTTGCTATGATTGTTTTAACCTACCAAGCTCCAGATAAGCCTTCCACTTTCATATATGAGTAGAATAGGTTGAGAATAATCTAGTATAGGCTTGAGCGACTTGATGAGATGAGTGTTTCCATGAACTTTTGCAAGAGAACCTCACTTATGTTTGATTGCATGTTTTTGAAAACTCTTCACGATGAAACAAGGTAAAGGTTTGAAGTTCGCTTAAATTCGAGAGCATTATATTTATTTTAATTGTGGCTTGTTCTTTATTGCTAGTCTATCTTCCATAATGAAAAGCAGCCGGTCACAACTCGAACATTAAAAATACTAAATACATGAGAGAGCAATGTGTCTTGTTATGTATGACTAAGTGCAGGGATGACAATGAAGGGCAATGCTGATTTCCTATTGAGCAAAGATCCTGAACTTACTCAAGGACGAGCAAGGTTTAAGCATGGGGGGATCGTTGGTGCTGTTAAATGACACACTTTTTGTGCCATCTAGGTTATATTTTTGGACTAATCTTTATACTAACCTTGCCACTTGGCACTGAAATAACCCCGTTTCTACTTGTGCACATATTTCTGGAGCATTTTGGTTTACACAGGTTAATTGGCTATTTTGGAGCGAATGTGGGCTGAATTCGAGACTAGCAACAACACGGCGAAAGATCAAGGCCAAAAGCCCTAATGAAGCCCAATGGAACCGAAGCCTGTTTATGCTCTACTCTAATGGGCCACCTCTAACAAGGATCAATTGAAGATAAGGCCAAAGTACTTCGAGATCAAGACAAATCCAGTGCAGACTCAGAAGACCCATCAAGACCCATCCATATCCCGGAGCAACTGACGTCCCAAGCCCACAAGTCTTGGAATATCAACTACTAAACATCAAAGGAGCTTGCACGCGAAAGATGGGCCCGAGGGGAGCCAAAAATGGCCTGGGCCACGCCACCTAGGGCCCCCTTGGCCGCGTCGCCCGACACGTTTTTGAGCCCTCTTGGCCTCCCCTTCAAGCTAGGGTTTCCTTGGTATATAAACAGCCAATCTTCTAGAGGAGGGCATCATCCATCCACCAGAAGTCGGTGAAACCTAGGAGTGAACACCGAAGGGCGACGACGGCCGCCGGAAGTCCTCGAAGTTGTCTAGAGAATGGCTTAGTCCGGCCCTAGCCACCATGGCATCCCTGCGTGGTTGTGCCATGGTGGAGTTCAGGAGCTAGGAGTCACAAGTTGGTGCGACGGTTGATGTCTTGTGATGAACAATCATTCATGGTAAAGTAATAGATGTGTTTCGATTCAATAGCGATCCATTTGCCTCCTTTTATGATTTCATACTCTTTCGGTTGTGCTTGTTTCAATCTATGACATGTATAGATTGCATAGGATGTTCTTGTAGTCGCGGTGACTAGAATTGCATACCGGATCTATCGAGTAGTATGACACGAGCTTATGCTCGTGCCCTTGAAACTAACCACACCGATAGGGAGCATCGCGACAGGGTGTGGCTCGTGCAGGGCGGAGTTCTCGGGAGTTGGACCGGAGGGTCGAGGTTTAAAGATGCTTTGGATGAGAACCATGTTTTGCTTACCAATCTAGCTAGAACTACAACTAGAAGGCGATAGACTCGAGTTAACTCCTTTGGCTTTGCTATCTTTTTTGCCTATGTTTGCGGATGTGATCAAACCTTTACTTTATCATTCATATCCTTTAGGTTTACCTCATATGCAATCCATGCTTCATGTTAGGTTTAACCCGTTAGATTAGATGGAGAACCCTAGGTAGTTCGTAGTCGATCCACGGATTGATAACCTTGGAAGAATACTCTAAGAGAAAGGCTACGATGATCCGTGCGCTTGCGGTGAATCTTGGTGTGCGTTTGCGCCGCGAACACTAACTCGAGAACAAACTCGAGTGGTGTCAGGAGTTGTAACACCTCGGGTGTTAATCGCTTGCATTAAGAGCTAATCATCTGCATAAACTTGTCATTACCATTTAATCATACATGCTCAAGCACATTTTATTTTCTGAGTATGACGTGTTTGATCTCTAATTGCTTGTTGATTTGGTTTATATCATTTTGGCATTTGCATACAGTTCAAACCACTGTTTTTAGCCAATTCAGATTATTTCCTAAGTCGGTGTTGGTGTGGTTTTTCCTATTCTTTCGGCCTTTATAACTTCTGATTCTTTGTATAACGTATTCCCAACTTTGATTAAAATGGGTTCTCTTATGTGTGGACTTGCTGTTGGTCATCTCATTCATCTACTTTTTAATCTCTAAGCAATTTTAAATTGCTGTGAAAGAGGGCCAAACGGAATAAATTTCAAACTCTGAAAGTTTCAGCTTTCAATCAAGTTTTTGCCTGCCTTTCGAGCTGTTTATCTCTCATTTGGTTTTGATTTTCAAAAAGTGGTAATAATGAAAGTTCTTCTACTTGGAATGGTCTCCAACTTTTGTATTGGCCGTTTCAAAACTTTCTGTACAAAATCGTGAGTTATTTCAACTCCAAAACATTGACTTTCTCTAGGAAGTTAACTGAAACCAGCCAGTTCAATCGTTCATGGCCGACCATGGACAGAAACAGCACGCCACGTGCTCGCCGTCCTCCGGCCACCTTCCCTCGCCGCCAATCCATGAGCAGATCGAGCCACGACGCCCGGGAGCCCTCCTGGACGCCTTCCTGTCCATGTACATCGCCCAGCCTTCTAAACCTCAAGCAACCCATCCTTTCTTCCTCCCTGTTTTCTTTTTCCTCCACCGAGCACAGCAAGCTGCCGGCCATGAACTCCAGTGCCACTCCTCCCCGGTCCAGACCCTGCTGCCAAGGCTCCGTCCACCTCCTCTGCTGACTCCACATTGCCTCGTTCGCGAGCTCCGGCGACCCTTCGGCCGGGGATTTCAAATCCCGGCCGGCCCCCATTGAAGCCGCCCCACCTCACCACTGCCCCATCTCTCCGGCCGTCCTCCGCCCAAACCAAGTTCGTGGTGAGCTTCTCCAGCACCTAGGGCACCTCCCCATACCCTCCTTCCTCTCCCTCCACCCCGGCGTCGCTGCCATTGCCGCCCGCCGCCGGTCAGGGACGCCATCCCCCTGTTGCCCGATCTGTAGGAGAGCAAGGACCTTGAGTTAAAAGAAATAGAAGTTGTGAGGAGGTTTTCATAAGAATGCTGGGTTTATGTTTGAGAGTGGAATGTTTCCAGGGGGTTAAGCGCTAAATCTGGGGGCTTTAGTGTAAAGAGCAGGGTAGATTTGTTTGTTAAGTTTCTTTCTAGGGGCTAGGCTAGAAATCAGTTTTTCTTTTCGTTCTCTGTTTTTGGTGAAACGGCTGAAACTTGTAAAATGCATAACTAATTGCAGAAAAATCGTAAAATAGCAAATCCAATTTTCTTAGCTTTGTCTTTGTTAGGACTATCTAGGAAAAATATCAAACCGTATAAAATATCTGGTTTTGCTCTGCGTTTTGCTCTGCTAGCTAGTGGTTGGGTGTATGCTTGTTTATTCAAATAAGTATTGGTGATGCTTCCAAAAATCGTTTGACTTGTGCAGTGGCTGTGTTGGTGTGTGTGTATGTCTCTATGAAGAGTTCATGCGCAGAATCTTTTGCTCGGTTCAGTTATGTTTTATTTTGTGCATTGTCTGGTTGATTGTTTAAAAAAAAAATTAATTCGTGCAGACAAGACTCATGAACCTTTGTTGATTTGTCTCTTGTATACTATGTATCGGTTCTTGTATGTTGTCGTGTTCAGAGAAGCTATCCTTATGTTCTTTTGTTTTTTATCTTAACTTGCATGTTTTTGTTACATAGAAAAGTGTTTGGAAAAAATCTCAGAACTTTGTATCCAAATATGTTGTTTCTGTTTGCCTACTGAAAACAACCTTTGGGGCAGTAGCTTATGGTTTGGGGTTTGTTTACATGTGCTTGCATTAATTCATACCTTTCTTGCTTGTTTCTTTTCTAATATGCATACTTGCATTAATTCATACCAGCTAGTAGCAGAGGAGCAGCAGCAGCAAGTCCAGGAAGAAGGGCAAGTTGACCTGGCCCAAGGAGAATAAGAGATTAACCCGCTAGAGCTCCAAGGCAAGCCCCGGAGCATAACCTTGTTTTTCTTATGCAATGATTTATTTAAGTTTTGTGCATTAAGTTTTGAGAAGTTGTTTGAAACCTTAGTTGCATGATCCATAGGTTCCCTTGATCTTTATACTAGTATGTGTAGGTCGCTAGCACTGCCATGCTTAAATAGGTTTCAGTAAAAGTCGAGTGATTTCCTGTCACTCGCGAGAAATAGAATCTTAGTTACTTATGAGAAGTTAATTGAGAATTAATCACATGATGAGAATTTGGAGACCGGGCGGGGTATGATGATGTTGTTATATATCCATGTTGTTGGTTCATACTTGGTAACCCCGCCTGTGTTGTTTGAGGACCGAACCGTTGTTGGCCCTGCCTGACCAAGTTTGAATTGTACTATCCTCATGCTGGCCCCTAGGACCCGGTAAAACCTAGTACTTGAGTGAACCAAAATTTGAACTGTGGGTTGCCACTTCGGGAGTGGGGCGTTGGCGGGTGATGTGGTTGCTCACGGGACCACCATACGTCTGGGGTTGCACGTTGGGGACTCTCACCCGGTCTTGGCAGACACGGATCAGAAATTGGGGAACGATAGGAACCGTTTGCCACGTGTGACCTTTTTGGACGCGCGTGTCGTGGGGGTAGGTTTCCCTTGCAAGGATGAAAATCGAATCGATTCGCCGTACCTCTCGGTTAAGAGAACCTTGGTCACTGCGCTGCATCGTAGTAATGGAAAGTGAATGATGATGAGATATGAATTACGACACGTGTTGCTGAATTTAATTTATACCATGCTTGCTATACTTCATTTATGCAAATCAAGATGATGCTTGCTGAATGTTAACTTGAGTTAAAATGTTGAAAGTAAGGATTCACTTGTAGTAAGCTTTTTATGCAAAGGAAACCCAGCAAACCAAAAAGCTTTGCATGTCTAGGAGTCCTTTTTGTCGGGTAAGCCTTGCGAGTATTAGTATACTCAGGGTTGTTGTTGTGACCCTATTACAGGTTGTGTTCCCACTAACTTTGAGGAGGTAGTTGCATCTCAACCTTGGGATGGTCGTTCTCTACCGTCTGGTTGGTCTATGGAGTGGCATCCTGCTTCTCCATGAGTTGTTGTGCTGCAAGCTCCACATCACGGGCTAGATGTGAAGCTTGTTCTGTATCGTCGCTAGTTATCGTGTTTTATTTCAAGTTGAACTCATTTATTGTACTTGCTGAATTTTATTTCCGCTGTGTCTCAGACTCTATTATTTGTGTAATTTGAACTCTGTTGTAAAAGACTAAGTATTGTACTTTAATTTGTGTAAACTGTGGCATGTTGTATTATCTGTGCTCACCTTCATGTGAGACTATTGGTGGTTGTTTCGATCCTTATGAAGTTGAAAGCGGGCTTCCAAGTTATACCGTTAAGTGATTATGTGCCGGATGTGTTCAAATGATGGCCATCATACTTAATTTGAGTTTGATTTGGCGGTTCTGCCACAGCTGGCATCAGAGCCGAAATACACCATGGATAGTACTAGCATGTCATTAGTTTGCCCCTTTCAGAATTAAAAAAATAAAAAATGTGTTTCAACAATATATATATATATATATATATATATATATATATATATATATATATGCTTCCGATACGCCTAAGTGATTAGGAAAGTTAGTCCGTAAGCCCTATCTATGGTGTATGTTGTTAGGTGGCAATAGGTGTATAATCACTAACTTTCCAGCACATTACTTTCTGTATTACTTTTCTGTAACGACGCACTCATCGCAAGGTAAGAAGGTAAGGATCTCCGGTCAAAGGGGACACCTTGACACCTCCGTCGGTACGGTGAAACCGAACGCTGCCCTCAAGCAGTGGCCTACTTGAGGTGCGGCCAATATACCAACCTTTCGGGGTTGATTATATTGGGCGTAAAAATAATGGTGGGCGCAGGGGTACGGCGATTGCTGTAACGTACCCACGGTACTATATGAAAATATAGTGGCGGCATCTAAAAAGTGAATACGCTGCTGCGTATGAACGCTGTTCGTTCAGTGTAAATCGTGCGGATGCTATCTCTATAGTGGATGGTAATGTATGCGGACGCTTTCATGGGTGCTGGCATGAAAGGTTCAGATATACCCCTTGTGTTTTTCTGCAGGTACACTAACCACGCTTACGTAAGAAAAACGCTTAGCAACGACTAGATTATTATAGAGAGAGACGTAATTGTGCCACCGAGTCAACGTATTCTTGTCAACTATTCTTGGTTGGCATGTTGGTGTGAAGTGAGGACGTATAGGACGTGCATGTATCATGTCATATCACCTCGTTGGGTTTTGGGTTTTGTTTAGCACGTTCGTGTTATCTTCTTCACACTTGTGCACATCTCACGTTCTGAGAATTCTTAACTTGTCTAGATCCCCATCAGTTTTCACTATCGAAAAGAATTTTCTAGGCCAGGTCAATAATAAGAAAGTTGTAGCAATTTTACTAATTGAGTTGCTGGCAAAATTTCACCTCTTTCTATGGAGTAGTTTTTGAGATATGCTCAGTGTTGTAAAGGGCTGGTTGCTGAAAATTCTGGGTGCACAGCAGACAGTCAAACCCACCTTCGCCAATTTAATGGTGGGGTCTGTACAAACTCATAATATCAAGCTCATAGCACACTCAGTTTCTGATCTCCTGGTGAAATTTGAGAATTTTTGGACACATAGATTAAGACTTATGAATTTTCTTACACTGCTGTTCCAGATTTTCCTAGTTTTCAGATTCTGCACATCTTAGGTTCTCCTTCCATAGGTTATCTCTTGGCCTGAAATTTTCTTTAAATTTCAGATGGCTGGCGCCGTGCACTTTGTGGTTGACGCTGAGGGGCTGGTTCGCTCCAATTGCCTTCATAGGGGTGGTTTCCCTAGCCTTCTGTGGGACACTCTCAAGCAGTTTGGCTACCTCCAGCCACCCATGTATGTGGGGCGGGAGTATGATGAGTTGGGCGTACCATGTTGCAAGGTCACTCTCAACATCGCTACTACTCCAGCACATTCCACCTGGGCGCCTTGGAGTGTTGAGGCCTATGGTTACCGCCTTGCGGACACATGGGAAACAGTGGCACATCAAGCTCTTTCACGTTTCTGTGAGATGCATCCTGCTGAGATACACATACCCCAGCAGGGCTTTTTCCAGTTAATGACCTATCTGATCCACATTGGTGGAGTCATATGATAAATGTGCAAGAGATCACCAACAAGAACCCAGTCACTGCTATGACTGATGTCGTCCGCTACATGAGTGCTTCAACTAACCTGAACGCGCTTAAGGAAGCTATGGCAAATCATGTGCTAGATATTACTCAAGGGAGCGATATTAAAATTGATGGTCTTCAAGGACA
Source organism: Urochloa ruziziensis (assembly GCA_015476505.1). Lineage (NCBI taxonomy): Eukaryota > Viridiplantae > Streptophyta > Magnoliopsida > Poales > Poaceae > Urochloa > Urochloa ruziziensis. Next base: position 18,392,296 of record CM027120.1, read on the forward strand.
GCTCCAGGCAATGCAGGCTGATTATTGGAGAGTTATGAAAATGATATTCAGCAGCGCGACATGATAATTACTCAGCGTGATGAGACATTGCACCAGGCCCATTTGCACATCACAGACCTTGAGAATGCAATAGAGGAAAGGGATGAACAATTGGCTGCCCTTCAACCGCCACCACCTGTTCCTGAAGAAGAAGACCCGGAAGAAATACAGGGCGAGTCAGGTGTTGAGTCAGGCCCTGACTCACCACTGCCATAAGCTGCTGCACATGCTCATGCTTTACCTCTTTTGACGTAGTCTAGGCCATTGCATCCCTTTTGGAGATGGTTGTTGATGTAATAGGCTAGAGATGATGGTTAGTAGGGAAAACTTCTTAGCCCATGCGTTGTGCCATGTTGGCAGCGCTACACCATGGATGTAAAGGAATTGTGAATCTCGTCCATGTAATGTTAGCTAAATCGAACCATACGTGGTTGTGTGTTGCTGTCCAATTCTGCACAGTTCTGTCCATTTCGTCTTTCGACCACCCATTTGATTTCTATTCCATGTATGCTCCATGATAAAGTTGTCTGGAATTTCATATTCTAGCTACTGTCAAAAATTCATATGAATTGGACATTAGTAGCTTCCGTTATATACCCTGAACTAGGCTTGCAGAGTTCTGAAAATTCTGGGCGACACCTTTCTGGAAATTTATTTTTTCGAGGATCAGAACGTTGGATCTGGGCTGAGCACATTATAACAAAGTTGTAGCTTACTTGATTAAGTATGTGCTGCCAAAATTTGAGCTCATTTGGAACAGTAACTTGGGAATTATGAATTTTTGAAGCCCCTGCCTGAAATTTTCAGCAGAATGGCAGCTAATGCTTTGTTGTGCATTCCTTACTCATTATGGCCATTGACCTTTATCGATTATCTTAGCACACTTCCTGCGTTTTGTGGCTCATGTTTATTCTGTATCTGAAATTAGCCCAACACAATTTTCTCTTTTGAGTAATGAAGCTTGTTATCACTGCTCATTGGATTTTTGTGGGATAATATGACTGATCGGGATATGGCTGCCTTTCAGATGGTGAATACTCGTGCTGGTGGCTCTGGACAACCCCAGAATGATCCACCACCACCTCCTTCCTTGGCTCAAGCCATTGCTGCACTCATTGCTGACAGGGGTGAGCAAACCCAACTTCTCAGGCAGTTTGTTGAAATTGCTGGGAGGCAGCAGCAAGGTGGTCGTCAGCAGCATGCTCCAAATCTTGAGGGTAGCTATCAGGACTTTGTCAATACTCAGCCACCTACTTTCAGCAGAGCTGATGATCCACTTGATGCTGATGGCTGGATTCGCAAATTGAGTTCAAGTTCACCCTCCACCACTATTCTGAATTGAACAAGGCTCGCTTTGCTGCCCAACAACTTAGGGGATCAGCGACGGTATGGTGGGACAATTACCGTGCCATGCTCCCTGCTGATCATCAGGTTGATTGGACAGAGTTCAAAGATGCTTTCAAGGCACACTACATTCCTGAAGGCCTTATGGATAGAAAGTTATCAGAATTTTTGGCACTTAAGAAAGGGAACCAGAATGTGATTCAGTATGCCAATGCATTCAATGGTCTTGCACAGTATGCTGGGTATCATGTTGACACTGATGCTAAGAAGCAAGCATGTTTCAGGAGAGGTCTTAGCAGCAAACTGCAGGACCGCATGGCCATGAGTACTTTTGCTAGTTTCTCTGATCTTGTCAACAAGGCTATCATCCAAGAAGATAAGATATTGGCACATCAGGCTGAAAAGAAAAGAAAGGCACCAGCAAGTTCTAGCAATGCACCTCAGAAATTCAGACTTGCGAGACACACTCCACAACAGACACAATTCCGTCCACCGCAGCAAGGTCGTTGGGTGGCTAGGCCACCACAGCAGCAACAAATGGCTTATCGACCTCCTGCACCTCAGCAAAATGTGCAAAGGCCCAACATGCAGGATTTCCGTGCTCATAACTATCCCTGCTACAACTGTGGTAAAACTGGACACTTTGCTAAAGATTGCTGTGCACCACCCAAGCAAAACCACTACAAGGCACAAGGTCAAGGATCTGGCCAGCAGCAGAAGAAGAAGGGTGCACCTAGTAGGACTGGACGTGTGCATTATACCAACTTGGAGGAAGTACCTGAGGGCGAGCAAGTGTTGGTGGGTACGTTTTCCCTCCACCAACGCCCCATTGTTATATTGTTTGATTCTGGTGCAACACATACATTCATCAGTACAAAATGTATAGGTAGATTCAATTTAGTGTTTGATCACATGAGGTCTTCATATATTATTTGCACACCAGCCGGACCAGTAAGCACAAATCAGATAGTATGGCGTATACCTCTGGACTTAGATGGAAAGATATTTCCAACTGATCTTATTGTTCTTCCCAATGATGGAATAGATGTCATACTTGGGACGAACTGGATGAAAACACATGGTACTCTCCTAGATGTTCCCTCCCGCCAAGTGCACATCCGCTCCCCAACAAATGGTCCTATGACCATATCCTTGTCCAGTCATGAAATTCCTAAGGGCAATGTTTACCAATTGATTGGTAAAATCTTAGAGGATATACCAATAGTGTGTGAATACCCAGATGTCTTTCCAGAGGATTTACCTGGCATGCCACCAGACCGTGACATCGAGTTTGTTATTGAGCTACAACCTGGTACAACACCTATCTCTAGAAGGCCTTATCGAATGCCACCAAATGAACTAGCTGAACTGAAAATTCAATTGCAAGCATTGCTAGATAAGGGATTCATTCATCCAAGTGCATCACCTTGGGGCTGCCCCGCCTTATTTGTTAAAAAGAAGGATGAAGGGTTGAGGTTGTGTGTTGACTATCGACCTCTCAATGTTGTCACTATAAAAAATAAATACCCTCTTCCACGCATTGACATCCTTTTTGATCAATTAGCCGGTGCTAAGGTATTCTCTAAGAATCTTCCGTCCGGTTATCATCAAATAAAAATCAGACCTTCAGATATTCCAAAAACAGCTTTCTCCACCCGCTATGGTCTATATGAATATCTTGTCATGTCATTCGGCTTAACCAATGCTCCAGCCTACTTCATGTACCTCATGAATTCTGTCTTCATGTCTGAGTTAGAAAATTCTGTAGTCGTATTTATTGATGACATTCTTATATACTCCAAGAATGAAGAAGAACATGCCAAACACCTTCATATTGTTCTCCAGCGTCTCCGAGAGCACAAGCTGTATGCAAAATTCAGCAAGTGTGAATTTTGGCTGAATGAAGTTCCTTTCTTAGGCCATGTCATAACTCCTGAAGGTATATCAGTTGACCCTAGCAAGGTTCAGGATGTATTAAATTGGAATGCTCCAATCTCAGTCCATGAAATCCGTAGCTTCTTGGGATTAGCTGGCTATTATCGTCGCTTCATTCCTGAGTTTTCTAGAATTGCTAAACCTATGACTGAGCTTCTTAAGAAGGGTACCAAATTCCTTTGGAGTGAATAATGTGAAGAGGCGTTCCAAAATCTGAAAAGGCTTCTAACTTCTGCACCAATTCTAGCCCAACCTGACACATCAAAGTCATTTGACGTGTACTATGATGCTTCCGGTACGGGTCTTGGGTGTGTTCTGATGCAAGAAAACCGAGTGATTGCCTATGCTTCTCGCTCACTTAAACCCCACGAGGAGAATTATGCCACCCATGACCTAGAGCTAGCAGCAGTGGTACATGCTCTGAAAATATGGGGACATTATCTTTTGGGTAATCCGGTTAATATCTACACTGATCACAAAAGCCTCAAATACATATTCACTCAATCTGATCTGAACATGTGCCAAAGGCAATGGCTGGAACTAATCAAAGATTATGAACTAGAAGTGCATTATCATCCTGGCACGGCCAATGTGGTTGTAGATGCATTAAGTCGAAAGGCTCACTGCAATTGCATTTCAACTACCACCGTGAGTGGCACTCTTTGCCACGAATTGGAGAAATTAAATTTAGAAATTGTGCCCCATGGTACACTTTCAAATCTGCTGTTTACACCTACTCTTGGTGATCAAATCATCATTGCACAGAAAAAGGATGAAGCCATGAAAAAAATTCAGCAAAGACTAACAGAGAATGATACAACCGTTAAATGCTTCCAGCAAGACGATGATGGTGTTCTATGGTTCAAAAACAGATTAGTTGTGCCCAAGGACTTCACACTCAGAAAACAAATTCTTGATGAAGCACATTTCTCTAAATTTTCCATCCATCCTGGTAGTAATAAAATGTATCAAGATCTGAAACAAAGCTTCTGGTGGACTAGAATGAAGAGAGAAATTGCACAATATGTGGCTGAATGTGATACTTGTCAAAGAGTAAAAGTTAGTCATCTAAAACCAGCCGGAACTCTCCAACCATTGAATATTCCTTGCTGGAAATGGGAGGACATTAGCACGGCCTTTATAAAGGGTCTACCAATAACTTCCAAAGGATATGATTCGATCTGGGTGATTGTCGATCGCCTCACTAAATCTGCGCACTTCCTTCCAGTGAGAGACAAATTTGTAGCCAAACATAATGCAGATTTGTATATATCTCTCACATTCTACGTCTACATGGTGTTCCAAAGACCATTATCTCTGATCGAGGATCCCAGTTCATGGCTCGATTTTGGTAACACTTCCATGCTTCCCTTGGCACAAAGCTTATTCGTAGCTCAGCTTGTCATCCACAAACAGATGGGCAAACCGAGAGGATAAATCAAATACTTGAGATTATGCTTAGAGCCTGTGTCCTTATGTATAAGGAGAAGTGGGATGATTGTTTACCACTTGCAGAATTCTCATATAACAATAGCTACCAAGAAAGCATCAAAATGGCACCATTTGAAGCCTTATATGGGAGAAGGTGTAGGACTCCTCTCAATTGGTCTGAAGCCGGTGAGAGAGCCATCTTTGGTCCTGATTTAGTAAAGGAAGCTGAAGACCAAGTGCTTCTCATCTGTTCCAATCTCAAAGCAGCCCAATCTCGGCAGAAAAGTTATGCAGATAAAAGACGTGGATCCTTAACTTTTAATAAGGGTGACCATGTGTACCTTAGGGTGTCTCCCATGAAAGGTACACAACGATTTGGGATGAAGGGAAAATTAGCTCCTCGCTATATTGGACCTTTTCCTATCATTGAAAGATGTGGACCTGTGGCATATAAATTAGAACTCCCACCACAACTATCAGTTGTCCATAATGTCTTCCATGTTTCTCAGCTCAAGAAGTGCATTAGAGTTCCAGCAGAAGCCATTAATATGGATGAAATTCAAATCATGTTCTGATCTCACTTATCCTGAGCAGCCAATCAAAATTCTTGATCAAAAGGACCGAGTCACTCGCACCCGGGTTATCAAATTCTATAAAGTTCAATGGAGTAATCACTCTGAAGATGAAGCTACTTGGGAGCAAGAAGATTTCCTTCAATCTAAATATCCAAAGTTTCTTAACACCAACCAAGGTAAACCTAGGACAAACCTCTCTACCTTATTTTTTTTCCCACACACGTGAATCTCGGGGCGAGATTCCTTTAAGGGGGGAGGGTTGTAACACCTCGGGTGTTAATCGCTTGCATTAAGAGCTAATCATCTGCATAAACTTGTCATTAGCATTTAATCATACATGCTTAAGCACATTTTATTTTCTGAGTATGACGTGTTTGATCTCTAATTGCTTGTTGATTTGGTTTATATCATTTTGGCATTTGCATACATGTTGATTTGGTTTATATCATTTTGGCATTTGCATACATGTTGATTTGGTTTATATCATTTTGGCATTTGCATACAGTTCAAACCACTGTTTTCATCCAATTCAGATTATTTCTTAAGTCGGTGTTGGTGTGGGTTTTCCTATTCTTTCGGCCTTTATAACTTCTGATTCTTTGTATAACTTATTCCCAACTTTGATTAAAATGGGTTCTCTTATGTGTGGACTTGCTGTTGGTCATCTCATTCATCTACTTTTTAATCTCTAAGCAATTTTAAATTGCTGTGAAAGAGGGCCAAACGGAATAAATTTCAAACTCTGAAAGTTTCAGCTTTCAATCAAGTTTTTGCCTGCCTTTCGAGCTGTTTATCTCTCATTTGGTTTTGATTTTCAAAAAGTGGTAATAATGAAAGTTCTTCTACTTGGAATGGTCTCCAACTTTTGTATTGGCCGTTTCAAAAGTTTCTGTACAAAATCGTGAGTTATTTCAACTCCAAAACATTGACTTTCGCTAGGAAGTTAACTGAAACCAGCTAGTTCAATCGTTCATGGCCGACCATGGACAGAAACAGCACGCCACGTGCTCGCCGTCCTCCGGCCACCTTCCCTCGCCGCCAATCCATGAGCAGATCGAGCCACGATGCCCGGGAGCCCTCCTGGACGCCTTCCCGTCCATGTACATCGCCCAGCCTTCTAAACCTCAAGCAACCCATCCTTTCTTCCTCCCTGTTTTCTTTTTCCTCCACCGAGCACAGCAAGCTGCCGGCCATGAACTCCAGTGCCACTCCTCCCCGGTCCAGACCCTGCTGCCAAGGCTCCGTCCACCCCTCTGCTGACTCCACATTGCCTCATTCGCGAGCTCCGGCGACCCTTCGGCCGGGGATTTCAAATCCCGGCCGGCCCCCATTGAAGCCGCCCCACCTCACCGCTGCCCCATCTCTCCGGCCGTCCTCCGCCCAAACCAAGTTCGTGGTGAGCTTCTCCAGCACCTAGGGCACCCCCCATACCCTCCTTCCTCTCCCTCCACCCCGGCGTCGCTGCCATTGCCGCCCGCCGCCGGTCAGGGACGCCATCCCCCTGTTGCCCGATCTGTAGGAGAGCAAGGACCTTGAGTTAAAAGAAATAGAAGTTGTGAGGGGGTTTTCATAAGAATGCTGGGTTTATGTTTGAGAGTGGAATGTTTCCAGGGGGTTAAGCGCTAAATCTGGGGGCTGTAGTGTAAAGAGCAGGGTAGATTTGTTTGTTAAGTTTCTTTCTAGGGGCTAGGCTAGAAATCAGTTTTTCTTTTCGTTCTCTGTTTTTGGTGAAACGGCTGAAACTTGTAAAATGCATAACTAATTGCAAAAAAATCGTAAAATAGCAAATCCAACTTTCTTAGCTTTGTCTTTGTTAGGACTATCTAGGAAAAATATCAAACCGTGTAAAATATCTGGTTTTGCTCTGCGTTTTGCTCTGCTAGCTAGTGGTTGGGTGTATGCTTGTTTATTCAAATAAGTATTGGTGATGCTTCCAAAAATCGTTTGACTTGTGCAGTGGCTAGGTTGGTGTGTGTGTATGTCTCTATGAAGAGTTCATGCGCAGAAACTTTTGCTCGGTTCAGTTATGTTTTATTTTGTGCATTGTCTGGTTGATTGTTTAAAAAAAATTGATTCGTGCAGACAAGACTCATGAACCTTTGCTGATTTATCTCTTGTATACTATGCATCGGTGCTTGTATCTTGTCATGTTCAGAGAACTATCCTTATGTTCTTTTGCTTTTATCTTAACTTGCATGTTTTTGTTACATAGAAAAGTGTTTGGAAAAAAATCTCAGAACTTTGTATCCAAATGTGTTGTTTCTGTTTGCCTACTGAAAACAACCTTTGGGGCAGTAGCTTATGGTTTGGGGTTTGTTTACATGTGCTTGCATTAATTCATACCTTTCTTGCTTGTTTCTTTTCTAATATGCATACCTGCATAATAATTTTGTTATCTTATTTAATTGCTGAGAATAAAATGTGGGCAGCAAGGGATCAATTGAAGTGCTTGTTGCTGGTGCTGCACAGTTCAAATTGTCATGCTTCTTTATGCTAGTACATGTTTCTTTTGTAAACAGCATTGCATGTTTGTTTTCAAGGTAAACTAAAATTCATTTGGAGAGTTAATGAATGAAATGCTTTAGAGAAAAGGGGTTTATTCAGATTTGAACAGTATCCCTTGTGTAATCTTTTCTTTTGTGCCTTGCTTGCTTCCTACTTGTTTAGTGGCTGCCCCTTTTTATTGATTTATTGTGCTGCAACCCTTCTCACTTGCATCGCATCATCTCATTCATGTAGAGCCCGCAGCGGAGAACGTGGTGTACCAGCTAGTAGCAGAGGAGGAGCAGCAGCAAGTCCAGGAAGAAGGGCAAGTTGACCTGGCCGAAGGCCAAGAAGAGATTAACGCGCTAGAGCTCCAAGGCAAGCCCCGGAGCATAACCCTGTTTTTCTTATGCAATGATTTATTTAAGTTTTGTGCATTAAGTTTTGAGGAGTTGTTTGAAACCTTAGTTGCATGATCCATAGGTTCCCTTGATCTTTATACTAGTATGTGTAGGTCGCTAGCACTGCCATGCTTAAATAGGTTTCGGTAAAAGTCGAGTGATTTCCTGTCACTCGCGAGAAATAGGATCTTGGTTACTTATGAGAAGTTAATTGAGAATTAATCACATGATGAGAATTTGGAGAACCGGCGGGGTATGATGATGTTGTTTATATTCATGTTGTTGGTTCATACTTGGTAACCCCGCCTGTGTCGTTTGAGGACCGAACCGTTGTTGGCCCTGCCTGACCAAGTTTGAATTGTACTATCGTCATGCTGGCCCCTGGGACCCGGTAAAACCTAGTACTTGAGTGGACCGAAATTTGAACTGTGGGTTGCCACTTCGGGAGTGAGGCGTTGGCGGGTGATGTAGTTGCTCACGGGACCACCATACGTCTGGGGTTGCACGTTGGGGACTCTCACCCAGTCTTGGCAGACACGGATCAGAAATTGGGGAACGATAGGAACCGTTGCCATGTGTGACCTTTTTGGACTACGCGTGTCGTGGGGGTAGGTTTCCCTTGCAAGGATGAAAATCGAATCGATTCGCCGTACCTCTCGGTTAAGATAACCTTGGTCACTGCGCTGCATCGTAGTAATGGAAAGTTAATGATGATGATGATATGAATTATGATACTTGTTGCTGAATTTAATTTATACCATGCTTGCTATACTTCATTTATGCAAATCTAGATGAGGCTTACTTATATGTTAACTTGAGCTAAAATGTTGAAAGTAAGGATTCACTTGTAGTAAGCTTTTTATGCAAAGGAAAACCAGCAAACCAAAACGCTTTACATGTCTAGGAGTCCTTTTTGTCGGGTAAGCCTTGCGAGTATTAGTATACTCAGGGTTGTTGTTGTGACCCTATTACAGGTTGTGTTCCCGCTGACTTTGAGGAGGTAGTTGCATCTCAACCTTGGGATGGTCGTTCTCTACCGTCTGGTTGGTCTGTGGAGTGGCATCCTGCTTCTCCATGAGTTGTGTGCTGCAAGTTCCACATCACGGGCTAGATGTGAAGCTTGTTCTGTATCGACACTAGTTATCGTGTTTTATTTCAAGTGGAACTCAATTATTGTACTTGCTGAATTTTATTTCCGCTGTGTCTCAGACTCTGTTATTTGTGTAATTTGAACTCTGTTGTAAAAGACTAAGTATTGTACTTTAATTTGTGTAAACTATGGCATGTTGTATTATCTATGCTCACCCTCATGTGAGACTATTGGTGGTTGTTTCGATCCTTATGAAGTTGAAAGCGGGCTTCCAAGTTAAACCGTTAAGTGATTATGTGCCGGATGTGTTCAAATGATGGCCATCATACTTAATTTGAGTTTAATTTGGCGGTTCTGCCGCAGGAGATGAGGTGATGGAGCGGATCTCCCACTTCATGAAGAGGCCGATCAATAATCTGAAGGCGCCGAGTGCCTTTTCTTTGAAGAACCCGGCCAATCCGGTAAGTAACTGAAGCTTCGAATAACGACTTTGATTTTTATACATGCTGATCCTGATTTGTGACGCAGGAGCTGCCTGCGAAATACTTCTGTCCGGCCTCGCTGGCTAAGCCACGGGACTAGATCCAAAAGACTGTGGGTGACGGCGCCGAGTCGTCTTCGGCAGCCCAAGTGCAACAACCGCCGACTTACATGGACTGGAAGTCAGGCGAGCGTGTTGGCGAGGTGGAGGAGGAGGACATGGGCGACGCGGAAGTTGTCGAGTCCAGGGCGCCGCGGTGGACGCGACAAGCTGCCCGCAAGCAGCGAGTGAAGAGGATTGGTGCTGCGGCTGCGGGCGCACTGGGTCGGCGCCGGCGGACAGTGAGACAGAGTCATCAGCGGTGGATGCGGAGAACATGTCGCACGGCAAGACACGGCCGGGGAGGAAGACACTGCCATAGGTGGCATGGCGAGCGACTGCCTCCACCAGCGGTGCAGAGGACGGCGACGCCGCCGCCGGTGATAAAGCCGTTGAGTCTGAAGTTCCGGACGTTCAAAAGCGCGATGTAAGTTACCTCTTGCAAAAGCATTTTGATGCTTTGTGCGTAGGGTGGAGACCCTTGTTCTGAATTGTGCTTGGTCAGGCTTGCTAACCAAATGCTGGACAGTGCAGGGGAGCCGCGGCCCAGGCCGGAGGAACCGACTCCCGAGGATGGGCGGACAGCTAAGCGTGCCCGTCTCGAGGAAGGCGATGCGACCCGGGCTCAAGACGGCAGTTCGCATGGTGCTAGGACGGAGGCAATTAGGTCGTCGCAGGCGGAGAGTGGCGCGCCACCTAAGTTGGGCATAGTGCGAGAACCTAGGCCTGAGGAAGCCCTGGCTGGAGACGTTGTGCTGGGTGGCGGCAACGTTAACCAGCTGGAGGTCGTGCCGGATGTAAGTGTTCCACCTCCGCAGGCGGGGGGTGAGGAGAGAAATGTTGGTGTCGTCCTTGGTGACCCTGACCCAGACATGCCGAGTTTGGAGGTGGTCACCGGGTTGGAAGGAGACCAAAGGGCCGCTGAGGTACTGGCGCTAACCTAGTCCCTTGCCGCCGAGCTGGGGAGGTTGGAAAAGGTCGGCAATGTGGTCGTGGGTGCTGTCCAGGTACGTCATGTAACAGTGCCTCCGTTTCATGGTGTTGAGTGACGTGTGGCTAAATTGGTAACTTGCCACAGAAGCTACTCGCCCATGCGAGCCGGGGGGGTGAACATTGTCCAGGAGGCCGAGGCACAACTTAGTGAACTGAAACGCCTGCGGGCCAAGGTGTAGACCATGGCCGGCGAAGCACGGGCAGCTAGGGCTGAGAAGGAGAGAGACATTGAGGCAACAGCCAAGCTGAATCGCGAGCTCCAGGCGGACATGGAGCATTTCCTTAAAGGTGAGTCATGACTCATGTTATATGTTTGTCTTCACAAATTGCTGTGCTGAGGCACCGGGTGATGATTGTAGGCACCGAGAAGAAGGAGAAAACGCTGAATGCAAATATCAGCAAGCTTACCGAAAAGCAGTCGGCCTTGGAAGGCAAGCTGCGTCAGGCAGAGGAGGAGAAACAGAAACTGGCCGCCGAGCACCTGACGGTCATGCAAGGTAGGATCGTGTCCCAACCCTTGTTTAAACACATCGTACGGCCTATCTGAGTTGAACCCTGATCAGGTTTACAAGCGGAGCTGGCGGAGCTGCGGGGTGACACTGAGGAGAACGTGGCGGCACTGATGCCGTCGGACGAATGTCCGAGTGCTCTGTCAGTGGTGGAGCGACTGCTCGTGGCGCCGGCCCGAGTCACTCGCTTATTGAAGGAGACAGCGGTCGGGGTGGGGAGTCAGGTTCTGGCAGTCTTGAAGACGCAGTACCCGAAGCTGCCGGTGGAGCGGGTCTAGGAGGGCATGGCGGCGGGCTTCCCTGATGTGGACTTCGAGCCGTTGGTGGAGAGCTACGTGCCGGCGGCAGAGGTAGTGGCCACCAAGCTGGGCCTGTAAATATAACATAACATAGCGATGTAGTAAAAAGCGCTATGATCGGACAAAAACTGGGTGCAAATAGCGGAATGTAATGGTTAGGTGCTTTTTAAGCTTTTGGGAAATCATGACCACGTTTGACGTTGTTAGATGTGACAGCAACCGACTGGCTCCTTGTTCCACGAGTCACCCCTTTTGACCCGGCTAACCACTGCTCTCGTGGAGGACGACTTACCGCTCTACGATGCTCTGCGTGGAGTCTTACTTCATAGGCGGCGCGCCGGGTGGGTACGGAACCCGAGGAGTCGCGGTTAGGGTGGCGTAGCCGTGTTGGTGTTGGCTGTCCTTAGCCTAATAGATAAATCCGCAAGCGTACGGATGCCGATGTAGCTTTCACCTAGGAGTACTCCAGGTTATCGAATCCACGAGGAACGAGAAGTGTACTAGAAACGGCTCTTGTTTATCCAGGGACGACGCGAGTGAAGAAGAACAGATAAGCTGGGCTGAGGTAATCTAATGTCAACTTGCTAACCACCTATCAGGAATATTTGTTCCCTCTAGTCGCTTCGACGGCTAGAACGGGAGAACCTCAGAGCGAGGTGAGAGAGGGGGTTCTCCGAGCTCAGCACTACTGTTATGAGTACATCCGAACGTGGCAGACTACGAATGATGGACAGGGCTGTCACCACCTGCCGCCTACCACTGCAGTTCCGTGGGGTGCAACACAACCCAAGGTAACTATCAAGCACAGGCACCACGCCTAAGCTATCAGCTACAAACAAGGGATCCCACAACTAGAGAGAGGGCAAACATTCAAAGTACTACTAAAGTAAAAGAGAGAAAGCTGTAAAGAGAAAAGAAGAGTAACTTTACTCGAACTGAAGCTTCATTCCTCGGAGGCACAAAGTTAGAGAGGGGCCGACACTTCGGCTCCTCTCCGGAATCTCACCTCACTACTCTCCCTATTTTCTAAGCTAGATAGGTAGCACAACATTACACTTGGATTTCTCCCTTTCACCGTGGTGTTGAATGGGGGTAGAGGTCGCCTTTTATAGCCTTCCAAGGGCGGTATCAGGCGTAGGGATGACGCCAAGGACTTACTTAGCTTCCACGCCAAAGGGGAGGAGTAACGGGCACGGTCATAGGCTAGCCGGCCTCCTTCCGGCCGTTCGGCCTGGAGATGGTGCCATTTGGCACCGTCTTTCTCGTGGACGGTCCTCATGCTCTGCTAATGATGGTTGTAGTGGCGTTCGATCCATGCTTGACAGTTAGAGGCCGGTTGACCTAGGGTAGGCCGGCCAGCCTGGCTCTGGCCTCTCTCATCCCTCTGTTGCACCGACATGCTCATGGACGGTTGCTTGTTGTCTGAAGAGGCGGTTCCGGTCGAAAAGTTTGGTTTAATCGCTGCATGTGGGCCTTCCGCTCCATGTCTTAGGCCTTTCGGTCTCAACTTCACTCATCCTTGTCAATTCCATGCTTGGGGGGTCCTTTGGTGACTCCCTAAGGCCATCTTGCAGAGGTTGGGGTGGTTTGGTGGAGGTCCAGGGCCGGCCGGCCTTGTCCAGGCCGATCGGCCTAAGTCAGGCCGACCGGCCTGGCAGGGTTTTGCCGGCGATCTTCCCGGACGCGTAACTTTCTCGTCCGGACTCCAAATTGGGTCATCTAAATGTCCATTTCGATCATCTCGGAAAGCTCTTCAACACGGGGGTGTCAAATATGTGATTTGGATAACTTTTGCACCATGTCCAAGTCTTCTTTGTCTCGGGATGAACCTTCACTTGTATGACTTCACCGATGTTGGTATTTATGAACCATATTACCTATATTTCCTTACAAAACATATTGGTGCACAAAACTTGTGTAACTCATTAGTTTAAATAAAATATTATATGAGCATCACTTAGTTCCTTCATTAAGTTGGAAAGGTTGACGGTCAAAAGTGGCATATAGTGGCCGTCAACATTGGGTAACGTGCCACAGTCCGCACGGGGGGTTTTATATGACATTTGTTATCTCGGCACGAGGCCGTGTCCTCATGGGACTCACGTTTTTTAGTAAAGAAAATGCATGCCCGCCCAGAGGGTCTACGGAAAAAGGGGAAGAAGGACAACCCAGTCCCCGAGCATGACGAGAATGAGTGATGGAAGGATGAACTTTATTCATATCGAGAAAGGGAACAAAAGTACATAGCTGTAATTTTTTTAGGCGTAGAACTTCATGAGGTGCTGGATGTTCCATGGGTGGGGGACGCCTTGTCCATCTGCCCACTTCAGTCGGTAGGTGCCGGGTGAAATTACTTCTGTTACGATGAACGGCCCTTCGCATGGGGTGGACAACTTGTGCTGATCCTTGGTAGACTTGACTCGGCGCAGCGGCCAACATTCAGGGACCTCTCCCGGACATTTTTGTCGTGGTAGCGCCGGATCTGCTGCTCATGACGTGCGTGCTGGATGGTGGCTGCTAGGCGATGCTCCTCAACACTGTTGAGATCGAAACGCCGACTGACTTCGGCTTGGCCTTCCACGTAATATTGAATCCTTAGGGCTCCGTATGCTAGGTCAGCGGGGAGGACGACCTCCGATCCATAAACTAGGAAGAATGGAGTGTACCCTATGGCTCGGCTCTTCTGTGTGCGCAAACCCCAGATGATATGGGGTACCTCCTAGGCCCATCGACTAGCTTGCTGGTTGATGTCGTCGTATAAATCCATCTTGAGGCCTTCTTGGACCATGCCGTTGGCTCGTTCCACCTGACCATTGCACCTAGGATGGCCTGAGGAGGAGTAGTATACGTCGATGCAATTGTCTTGACAATAGTCCCAAAACTCCTTTCCAGAGAACTATGGGCCCAGATCTGTGACGATGCGATGAGGGATACTGAATCGGTGGGTCAGCTCTTCAATAAACTTGGCTGTCATGGCGGATTTAGTGTCCTTGACTACCTTGTACTTGATCCATTTGGTGAACTTGTCTACTGTAACTAGGAGATGCTTGAATCCGCCGGGGGCCGTCTTGATGGGGCCTACAGCATCGAGCCCCCAGATGGCAAAGGGCCATGAGGGCGGTATGGTTCTTAATGCTTGGGCCGGCAGGTGTTTCTGTTTCTGGAAGAACTGGCAGCTGGCACATTTTTGGACTAGGTCTTTGGCATCGGCTAGGGCGATGGGCCAGTAGAACCCAGACCTGTAGGCTTTGCCGACTAGGCTGACTGCCGCTGCGTGGTTGCTACATGAGCACGAGTGGATTTCGTGGAGGAGGCTGATCCCATCGCTTCACAGTATACACTTCATGAGGATACCTGTAGATGTCGCCGTGCGGTATATTTCGTCACCTATGACGACATAGTTAGGCACCCGGTGGGCTAGGCGCTCGTACTCATCTTTGTCGTTAGGGACCCTATTTTCAACGATCCACGCAATGAATGGGGCCCGCTAGTCGGTTTCGATGATCAGCACGTCGTTGCCGACCAACTACGGCTCGTCGGGTGGCTCTGGTGCGAGGGATCCGTCCTCCAGCATCTTGATAGATGGGGCGCAGAGCACTTGTACAAAAATCCCAACTGGGACGTTGGCTCGTTTAGAGCCGAGCTTGGATAAGACGTTGGCTACCATGTTGTTGTCTCTGACGACGTGATGGACTTTCAGCCCGTAGAAGCAGCCTTCGAGCTTGCGAACCTCTAGTCAGTATGTGCTCA
Source organism: Urochloa ruziziensis (assembly GCA_015476505.1). Lineage (NCBI taxonomy): Eukaryota > Viridiplantae > Streptophyta > Magnoliopsida > Poales > Poaceae > Urochloa > Urochloa ruziziensis. The sequence goes on from CM027120.1 coordinate 18,407,726, forward strand.
ATGTTTCCTTCGTGGTGTCCCAGTTCTTATTAACTTGTTCAACGACCAACTTGAAGTCACTGTGGCAGAGGAGACACTTGATGCTGAGGCTGATCGCTATTCTGAGGCCGTGGATCAAGGCCTCGTACTCGGCGTCGTTGTTAGGGGCTTTGTAGTGGACCTGTAGTACATATTCTAGCTGCTGTCTGTCTGGCGCGATGAGCAGGATGCTGGGTCTGGCGCCTTCAAGGTTGAGTGCTCCATCGAAGTACATCGTCCAGTGCTCTGGCGGTTCCTCGGGTGCTGGGGCCTGGATCTCGGTCCACTCGGCGACGAAGTCGGCTAGTATTTGTGACTTGATGGAGGTTCGTGGTGCGAATTTCAGGTCGAACGCGCCGAGCTCGACGGCCCATTTTACGTGCGGTTGTCGACGTCGCGGTTGTGGAGGATGGCGCTGAGCGGGAAGGTTGACACAACCGTGATTGTGTGGGCCTCGAAGTAGTGTTTTAGCTTGCATGAAGTGAGGAATATCGTGTATAGCAACTTCTACGGGTGGGGGTAGCGCGTTTTTGAGTCGGCCAGCACTTCGCTGACGTAGTAGATTGGACGCTGCACCTTATAGGCATGCCCCGCCTCCTGTCTCTTGGCGACGAGTACCGTGCTGACCACATGGGTTGTTGCGGCTATGTAGAGGAGTAAAGGTTCCTGAGGTGCCGACCCGACAAGAACTAGTGGTGTTACCAAAAAATCCTTGAGGTTGGCTAGGGCTTGCTCGGCTTCCTAAGGCCATTCGAACTTATCGGCCTTTTTCAGTAGCTTGAAGAAGGGCATGCCTCTTTCTCCAAGTTTGCTAATGAATCTGCTAAGGGCCGCCATCATGCCGGTGAGTTTCATAACATCCTTTTTGCATGTTGGCGTTAGGAGCTTGCGTATAGCATTGTTTTTATGGGGTTCGCCTATATTCCCCGTTGGCTGACTAGGAACCCTAGGAGCTTGCCTGAGGGTACTCCGAAGACGCACTTGGTCGGGTTAAGCTTCCACCGAAAACGACGGAGGTTGTTGAAAGTTTCTTGTAGGTCGGCGACTAAGTTGTCAGCGTCGTAGGTCTTGACCATGACATCGTCGACATAAGCTTTGGCGTGTCGCCCTATTTGGTCGTTGAGGCAGCTCTGGATGTCTTTTTGGTATGTGTCACCTGCGTTTTTTAGCCCAAAAGTCATTGACTTATAGCAGTATATGCCATAGGGCATGATGAAGGCTGTTTTGTCCTGATCGAACTATTTCATCGAGATCTGGTGATACCCAGAATAGCAGTCAAGGAAACAAAGAAGGACGCAGCCAGAGGTGGAGTCGACAACTTCATCGATCCGCGGAAGAGGGATGGGGTCTTTACGGTAGTAGCGGTTGAGATCGGTATAATCAATGCACATTCTCCATTCACCGGTTTTCTTTTTGACAAGTACAGGATTTGCAAGCCACTCTGGGTGCTTACATTCTCTAATGAACCCGGTAGCTAAGAGTTTATTAATCTCTACCCTAATGGCCTCCTTGCGATTCTGCGTGAACTATTGTAGCTTCTGCTTCACCGGCTTGGCGGCTGGAATCAAGTCGGCTTGGAGTGCTCAGCTTTCTCCCTCGGGATCCCTGGCATGTCTGAGGGCTTCCATGCGAAGATGTCCCAGTTGGCCCGGAGGAAGGAGGTGAGCGCGTCTTCCTATTTAGGAGTGAGGTTGGGCACTATGAGGGCCGTCTTCTTGGGGTCGTCGAAGCCGAGCCTGACTTCATTCGGCATGTCGGTTGGTTCCAACGTGGTAGTCGCAGGTGGTGCTTCTGGGATCTCCATTGGGTCGGTGGCTGTCTTGGCTACGGCAGCTACCATGAGCTTGTTGTTGTCGACTTGCTAGGACAGCTCAGCGAGTCGGATCGCTTCGCTGTCGCACTCGAAAGAGATCTTGACATCTCCTCAGATGGTGAGGACCCCTTTAGGGGCTGGCATCTTCAAGACGTGGTAGGAGCTCTTGAAGTCGACCACCTCGAAGTGGATGTGCTCCGTATGGTAGTTGTCAGCCATGCCAAAGGTGACTGGATGGGTGACTCGGCCGACGGGGTATGAGGCTTTGCCGGGTACTATTCCAAAGAAGGGGTCCGTGGCTTCCTGAAGCCTGTCGTAATCAAAGCCCATGCTATTCAGCGTGGCCACGAATATGATGTTGAGGGCGCTGCCCCCCGTCGACAAGTACCTTGGAGAGTAGGGCGCGGTCCACCACCGGGGCGACCACCAAAGGGTAGGAGCTTGAAGGACCGAAACGGCGACCAGAGAGGGGGGAGTGAATGGGAGCCGATAAAAAATCTTTCCAAACAATCCGGCTATTCTCCCAAAACAACTCCGAAACCTCCGAGAACAATCTTGCCAAGATCACGTAGCCACTGTCAAGCTACTGACCCTAGGAACAAGAAACGAGCAGCGGAACTCGAACCAATCGAATCGAACACCAAAACGACCCGAAACTCGGCTCGATCTAACACACCCAGGGGGGGCGGTTAAACCGCCCGGGCCTGGGAGCCTCGGGAAAAAGTCAAAACAAAAGTGGATCTCCCAAACCGCTTGAGCTCTTGAGGCGAGATTTTGGTCAGATGATCTAGACTCCCAGTGGAGTGTTTTCCCAAAAGATCTCGGCCTCTAACTCAGTACAACTCCCGGAATCGCAGATCTCGCGAAGAACACCTATGACCTCGAGTTCATCCCGAAAATCTCAAATCCTGAGCGATTCTCGGCGTTTGGGGGCAAAGGATCACCAGCAAAAGAGGCACAAGGCACTCATACGTGAATCCCCCAAAGAAATCCGAGAGAAAACGCTCGGGAATAAGAAGAACGAAAATCCCCCAAAAATAGCTCCGAAAATACCCACGAAAATAGAAAAAGGAAAGGGAGCTCGGGAAATCAAATCATGGCACAAAGATGAGCAGCACAAACTCAATCACATAACCATGAATTCACCTATACAAACTAGGAATGATTCGAAGTAGTTCTAGGTGGAGAGGATGAAGGGGAAAACAAGTTCAAAGTAAAACCTAAAGAGATAACTAGAGAGATGACAGCCACCAGCCCTGAAGGGGCATATTAGTAGTCCAAGTGGTGGTGTCCTAAAGACTAAACTACCCCTAAGTGATACATACCCCTCAGGGGCAAATTTGACATTTGGTCTTCAGATATTTCCGGCTCGGGCACCTTCCACTGCAAGCTAGCTTCCCTCCGACGCAAGCCTTGCAGTCACGCCGCGTGTCCTCCGGATCGAAGCTCCTCGACGCCGTTCTTGGGCCAGCCCAGGGGGGGCGGTTAAACCGGCCCTGGGGGGCGGTTAAACCGCCCCTGACAGCCCAGCCAGGCCCAGCTGCCCAAGTCCGCCTCGTCGAGTCCTCGGTCCTTGGTTTTGAGGCCCAAACCAAGGGAAACCGTCCACCGATGATTTTGTGGCCAAATCACCAAACCCCGCGCGCAAACTTCGGTTGTTAGCCGCCACCTTGCGCCGGCTTCTCGTCCGCGTACGAGCTTCGGTTGTGAGCCGCTACCTCGCACCGGAACCACGTCCCCTTGCTCGTTCTTGCCAGCATGTGAACCGCACTTGATCCACCGGCCACCGGGTCCCTCGAACCAAGCCTACTTGTCTCTCCGCTCCTCGGAGGCCGCCATGGCTAAGACCTTTCGCGCCTGTTCTTCACCTGCACCAATGCAACCAAGCCGCATTCTACACCTGCAATACTTGAGCCAAGGGAAACGTCAATCCACACCACGTTGTCAATCACTCATCACACCAGGAAGCGACCATCCACCGGTCCTCGGACACACTGGGTCCTCAATCTCCCCCTTGATGAGTGCATTGACAACACACACATAGTAACCAATTGATATAAAGAAAATATAAAAGAAATCGAAAACAAGACTCAAGCAAGTGACTAAAAGCAAGAACAAGCCAAATCAAAAGTCACTTAGCAAGAGAAAGCTCCAGAAACGCCGACCCTTCAAGAAGAAGCGAAAGGGCTCAACACCATCGGCAAAAGAGCAAAAGCACAAAGCACAAATCACAAACTTCAAATCCTCCAACTCACTTTTCAGGACTCTCAAAGCACTCCCCCTGCAAAGATGCAACTCCCCCTGAACAAGTGAACTTGTGCGTGCGAAAATCACTCGAAAATGGCTCAAACCAATCACAAACTTGTGCTCTCAGCACAGGGGCGGTTAAACCGCCCAGGGGGGGCGGTTAAACCGCCCCTGGCAGATGACCAAAGTGAAAATGCCCAAAATTTGCACAAATCAACTCACAACGATGCCGTTCCAACTTGAAAACCTTCCAAATATGCCCAGCAAGATATTCCAATGATCAAACTCTCAGAAACTTCGCAAATTTTCAGAAAACCTCATTTGGGCAAAACTTCAACCTCTCACACAATTTCGACAAAATCTAGAGCAAAATCTTTCTTCTAAGTTCAGCAGCGACTCCCCCTTGCCAAATGCTCCAGAAATTCTCCCCCTTGTTGACAATGCACACATCAAGGCAAAATATACAAAATGCAACTACAAGCTTCTCAAATATACAATGAGCAATACAAAATGCTACAAGTTAGAGAAGAGGCATACAAGCTAGTTCATCATGTCACACGGGCATTGCCATCAAGAAGGTGAAAGACATATATCCAATTGACAAAGCCATGAGCAAATTGTGGATTTTTATAAAAAAGTCACCGCATGAGCAAAGTCCTAACCATGGATTGTTTAAGCTAAAATAAACTTCATCTCACCAAAATCATGAAAGGAAAAGCATTCTTGACAAAAGATCATCATAAACGCCCAAGTTCTACCTCATGTCATGTCAAAGCACGGAGCCATGTGTTCACTTCTCATGGGAGACTTCTCTGGCAAACAACATGCAACCGCTTAGCACCCATGTGTGCAAGTGTGTGCAATGGTGAAAGCATAGAGACATGAGCATAAATTTCTGCAAATATTTCTTTTCTCATCTTTCTTCTTTCATGCATAGACATCTCAATTTTCAAGTTTTTCAAGTTAAGCATGGTACATGAAATGTCTTTGCGACAGAAAGAAGCTTATGCTCGTCCACAAGATAAAGCATGGGCTAAACATTTACAATGACAAAGGTCTTTGACCCAATTGAAAAGAATACAACACCCTAGCATGATCTTAAGCCAGATATAGCCATTTCGGCTCAAACAAGACATGCAAAGGCATTTACTCATGGGTGTAGAAGTTAAGTTCAGTTTGTCATTTTAATTCGAAAAGAAGCTATCTCAACAGAATATATATCAAGACCATCAAGAGCATAGCCATCCATCCAATCAATTCCTAGCCAGCCTGCCTAAACTCTAAAATGTAGCAAGTTGTACCAATCACTGCATATAGGAGAAGCTCATCATAAGATATGATACAAAAGATGAAATCAAGATACAAAAGCAGGAAAATAAAATGTACATCAAGATACAAAGATGGTACACAAATATACATATGCTACAAGAGAAGCCTCAAAACTCAGCTCAGAAAACCGCACACACACCAAGTTCCCCTCGCAAGCGGGTGAAGGTAACTTGGTCAAGTGGCTTAGTGAAAATGTCTGCAAGCTGGTTTTGGGTAGAAACGTGGGCAAGCTCAATATCACCTTTCTCTACATGATCTCTCAGAAAGTGGTACCTCACTTCTATGTGTTTGGTTTTGGAATGAAGCACGGGATTTTTGGCTACGCTTATGGCACTGGTGCTATCACAAAGAAGTGGAACATGGGACATGTCTAATCCAAAGTCTCTCAAGGTGTATGTGATCCAAAGCAACTGAGAACAACAGCTAGCAGCAGCAACATACTCGGCTTCAGTGGTGGATTGGGCTACGCTAGACTGCTTGCGAGAAGACCAAGACACAAGAGACGATCCAAGAAACTGACACTGACCAGAAGTAGACTTGCGATCAACACGACATCCAGCAAAATCCGCATCAGAAAAACCATGAAGTGCAAGAGTGGAATCGGCAGAATACCAAAGACCCAGCTCAGGAGTAAACTTGAGATACCTGAAAATCCTCTTGACGGCCTGACGATGTGACGTCCTCGGTGAAGCCTGAAAACGAGCGCACAGACACACGCTGAACTGTATGTCTGGCCTCGTCGCCGTCAAGTAGAGGAGGGAGCCGATCATGCTCCGGTACTCCTTCTGGTCCACTGGTTCTCCGTCCTCATCCGCATCCAAAGCTGTAGTCGTACTCATCGGCGTAGTCATCGGCTTGGAGTCGCTCATGTCGAATTTCTTGAGAATGTCCTTGGTGTACTTGCTTTGGTGCACAAATGTCCCATCCTTGGTTTGCTTGATCTGCAGCCCGAGAAAGAACTGCAACTCTCCCATCATCGACATCTCAAATTCCCTGCTCATATCGTCTGCAAACTTGGCAACAAGATCATGAGAAGAGCCACCAAAAATGATATCATCCACGTAAATCTGAACGATTAAAAGATCTTTGCCATTTCTCATCAAGAAGAGCGTCTTATCAACCTTCCCCATCACAACCCCTTGCTAAGCAAGAACCCTCTCAATCTACCATACCACGCTCTGGGTGCTTGCTTTAGGCCATATAACGCTCGGTGGAGTTTGTACACTCGGTGTGGGTATCTCTCACTCTCAAACCCGGGGGCTGCCTCACATACACTTCTTCCTCGATCACCCCATTCAAGAAGGCACTCTTCACATCCATTTGGTACAATTTGAACCCTTTAGCAACTGCAAATGCTAGAAGGATCCGAATTGCCTCCAAACGGGCAACAGGAGCAAATGTCTCCTCATAATCTATCCCCTCCTGCTGCGAAAACCCCTGAGCAACCAACCTCGCTTTGTTTCTCACAATCTCACCACTCTCATCCCTCTTGTTCTTAACCACCCACTTGGTTCCTATGAGATGGCAATTTGGAGGTGGTTCTACTAACTTCCACACCTGATTTCTCTCAAAGTTTTCTAGCTCTTCATGCATGGCATTGACCCAATCGGAATCAGATAAAGCGTGTCCAACATTTTTGGGCTCAAAAGACGCGACAAAAGCAGAATGAGCATAATGAGAGATGTTCTGTGACCTCGACCGTGTAGTGCGTTCATCCATGTTCCCGATGATCTTCGAAGGTGGATGATCCCTCTGTACCAGCCGGGGAGCTTCTCTCCTCGAGATTGCCTCCCCCTCAACATCAGCTTCCACTTGAACTTGATCTGGTGCGCGACTCGACGAAGGTGTAGCAGAGGGGCCGTCGTCGAACGTCGTGGTAGTAGTGGAAGTAGAAGGTACACGATCTCCACATGGTGCCTGAAATTCTTCATCATCTTCATCATCAGCCTGTTCTTCCTCAAAGATGGGCTGTCCCAAGTCATCATCACCTGCACACTCAAAAACAGAAGAGCTACACGGAATGGTCTCGTCGAAGGTGACTTCGCAAGTCTCCATGATTTGGTTAGTTTCAAGATTGAGCACACGATATGCTCGAGAATGATTAGCATAACCAAGAAAAATTCCATCCATCGAACGAGACTCAAACTTGTCCAAATTTCCTTTCTTCAAGATGAAACACTTGCAACCAAATACCCGAAAGTGACTCACACGGGGGGAACGACCATGAAAAGCTCATAGCAAGTTTTCTTCTTGAAAGCACGAAGGAAAATCCGATTTGACACAAAGCAAGCCGTGTTCACCGCTTCTGCCCAATACTTCCTAGGAGTCCTATGCTCATCTAGCATCGTCCTAGCCATCTCACAAAGTGTTCTGTTCTTTCTCTCAACAACACCATTCTGACAAGCAACATATGGCGACGAGTATTGATGTTCAAGACCAAGATCACGACAGAAGGCATCAAAACGAGTGTTCTTAAATTCCGTACCATTGTCGCTACGAATAGCTCTCATGGCACCACCATTACTCTCGTTTTTCAACCTCAAAATCAGATCTCGAACAAAATCAAAAGTCTCATCCTTCGACGCCAAAAGAACACCCACGCATACCGAGAAAAGTCATCAACAACCACAAGAACATACCACTTCCCACCAACTGAACGAACTCGAGCGGGGCCAACCAAGTCCATGTGCAAAAGTTCCCCTGGACGCTCAGTCATAACATCTGTCAAAGGTGGGTGAGAAGCAGCAACCATTTTTCCATGTCCTACAAGGTGCACAAACCAAATCTTTCTCGAACTTGAGCTTGGGCAATCCTCGGATAAGGTCAAGAGCACTCAAGCGTGTGAGTAAATCAAGCTCACATGACCCAATCTCCTATGCCACTTCCAAGCTCAGAAGAAGTACCAGCGATCAAACAACGTGAGGGACCAAAAGATCAAGAAAAATCAGCACGAAAATCTGTCCCTCAGGAATGATCATACACACAAGGTCACCTCGAGAATCAAGAATTTTCGAATCACCACGTTTAAAAGCGAACCTCATAACCCTCATCAAGAAGCTGAGAAACTGAGAGCAAATTGAAACCAAGATTCTTGACAAGAGCAACTCGCTTCAACATGAAAGTGTCGCTCACCTGAATAGCACCCTCTGACAAAACTCTACCTCTACCCTTATCCCCGAAAGTGATGTACTGCCTGGACACCACCGGGGTGAGACTGGAGAACCACTTACCATTACCTGTCATGTGTCTCGAGCAGCCAGAATCCATCAACCAAAGTTCTCCAAGCCTCCCACCTGCACAATCAGAACCGAGAACGAGAATGAGCAAATGACTCGACACTGGGGTTAGCACAGAACGAGTCAAACCAGTGTCGGGCCATCTGCTCAAAAGAAGGGTTAGCAAAATCAGCTCTACCGCGTGACACCCTCTCGTCTCTCACCATCGGACCTCTAGCACCACGCGGGGGAAAACGTGGCCTAGACTCTCTCCTAGTCTCAAAGCTACGGTCGAACCTCCCTGAACCAAACTGACCGCGAAACGGAGGCCGCCTAGCAAACTCACGAACAACAGGAACACCACGACTAGCAACTAAGGAACTGTACGCACAAACGCGTCGCCTCTCGGCCAGGGTGAACGAGACACAGGCACACTACGAGAAGAGTAGTACCTGTCCCTGTTCCCCACCTCCTTCTCTCTTCTCACCTCCCTCTTCTTCCTCCAACAAAACTCCTCAAGGTGGCCATCCCTTCCACAATGCTCACAATGGAAGCGGACTGGCTTTGGCTTTGGGGTTTCTCTCGGCTGTGCCCTCTCTCTCGGCTGGTAAACCCCACTCCTCACAAAAGTCACTCTCCTCTGAAAGTTCTCTGACTTGGGTGGAAACTTGGGAGGATCTGGAGTGGTGTCAAGCTTGTTCAGCAGGTGGTTTGGTTTGGGTGTAAAGGTGTTCTTGAGAATGGTTTTTGGTGGGTTTGTGGGAATGTTTGCGGTGGAGCTCTCTGGATCTCTCTCTCTCTCACCACTACTCTCACCAACCTTCTCAGAACCAAGCCCACAACCATCAGCTCTCTTGAAACTCGCAATCAACATCTTGAGCTGAGGCTCACGACCAGACAACCAACCCAAACACTGTCTCAGCTCATCGTTCTCACCCTCCAATCTATTCACACACTGTTCTAGCTCAACATTCTTTAAAGCAACAACATCACAAGCAGAACAGGAATTCGCAATGGGTGATTTAAGTTGTGCTTCAAGTGAACTAATCATGGTGCGTGATTCAAGCAACTGAGCATGCAAAGCAGGACAAGAAGTACAAGCACCTAGCAAAGATGACCTAGACTTCAACTCAGCAAGCTCAACTCTAGCACTCTCTAGTTCATCCAAGCAGTTCATGTGTTTTTCCTTAAGCACAACAAGATCAGCAATATGCACATCACAGAACGAGCACTCTACCTCATCAGACACAAGAGGAGCATCTTTCAAAACAGCAATCTCAGACTCAAGCGAAGCTGCTCTCTCCCTAGACTCGCAAAGCAAAGACTCAAACTCCATGGCCTTCTTTCCAGTCTCAGAAAGCAAGGTCTCAAGCTCAGCCACTCTATCCTTGGACTCTCCTAGCAAAGACCTAAACTCCCTCTTCTCTTTGTTGGTCTTCCTAAGCACATCATCGCGGTTATCGACCAACTGCTCTAACCTAGCAATCTCCTGACGCAAAGAGGTGGGATCTGTCAATACCTCATCCTCGGAGTCGGAGTCGGAGTCGTCCTTGCCCTTCACGGAGTCGTGCGCCATGGTGCAGTAGTCGACGGCGGCGAAGGAGATGCCGTTGAAGTTGCGGTTCAAGCTCTTCTTCTCCTTGCGGCGGCCGCGGTCTTCATCTTCACTGCTTGAGCTTGACGAGGTGTTGGTGGAGCTTGTGTCGATGTCGCTCGCATCAGCCACCATCGCTCGAGATCTGTTCTTCTTGTGTCCACCGTGCTTGTTCTTGGATCTTCTCTCGTCCTTGTTCTTGTTCTTGGCGCGGTACTCGTCCTTGGGCCGGTGCTTGTGGTCGTCTCGCGGGCGGTGCTTGCGGTTGTAGTCGTTCTTGATCTCCTCGGGGCACTCGGCGATGAAGTGGCCCATCTTCCCGCATCTGTAGCACGTACTCCCGGCACGCCTCGAACCCTTGCGGTTCTGGTACATCCTCTCGAACCTCCTCGTGAGCAACGCGAGATCCTCCTCGCTCAGCACCTCATACTCTTCATCTGGAAGGGACACAAGAGAAGACAAAGCAAAGTGTCTAGGAGTGTTAGCATGTCCATATCCAGAGCCACCGACTAGAGCCAGACTATGGGGATCAGTCGGACTCTTAGCCTTGGCAAGCAACTGCCTGTCAACCTCAGAAGACTTCAACTTCGAGAAAAGCTCATCAACAGAAAGAGTCTCATAGTTTGCCGACTCCATGATCGCCTCAACCTTGGCACCCCACACGGATCTATCAAGTGCTTGCAGGAGCTTGATAGCTCGGTCATGATCCGAGTATGGGAGCACGGTAATGTTGGCTTTCATGTTGTTGACAATCGAAGTGAAACGCTGAAACAAAGCATCAACAGACTCTCCTGGCAAATGAGCAAAGTTCTCATACTCTCTCCTGTACATCGAGAACAGCCTAGCCTTGACATGGCTATCACCACCGTGGGCTACCTTGAGCTTCTGCCAGATCTGGCAAGCTAGGTCCTCGCCCAAAACACGCTCGAACTCCTCGGCAGACAAAGAACGGAACAAGTAGTCAACAGCTCGGGCATTCGCCTCAAATCTCTCCTTTGCATCCTGGGCATCTAAGTTGGTGGGATTGACATAGTTTTCATCTTTCGTCACATCCCACAGCAACTTTCCTTTGCCTCGCAAGAAAGCGCCCATACGCGCAACCCAGTTCGGGTAGTTCTTCCCATCGAAGTGCGGAGGCCCGGAACCCCGATCTTGGTACGCCATCTTTGGATCTTAGACTGGTTAGAGTCGCAAAGACCCGTAACCGGCTCTGATACCAATTGAAGGACCGAAACGGCGACCAGAGAGGGGGGGAGTGAATGGGAGCCGATAAAAAATCTTTCCAAACAATCCGGCTATTCTCCCAAAACAACTCCGAAACCTCCGAGAACAATCTTGCCAAGATCACGTAGCCACTGTCAAGCTACTGACCCTAGGAACAAGAAACGAGCAGCGGAACTCGAACCAATCGAATCGAACACCAAAACGACCCGAAACTCGGCTCGATCTAACACACCCAGGGGGGGCGGTTAAACCGGCCAGGGGGGCGGTTAAACCGCCCGGGCCTGGGAGCCTCGGGAAAAAGTCAAAACAAAAGTGGATCTCCCAAACCGCTTGAGCTCTTGAGGCGAGATTTTGGTCAGATGATCTAGACCTCCAGTGGAGTGTTTTCCCAAAAGATCTCGGCCTCTAACTCAGTACAACTCCCGGAATCGCAGATCTCGCGAAGAACACCATGACCTCGAGTTCATCCCGAAAATCTCAAATCCAGAGCGATTCTCGGCGTTTGGGGGCAAAGGATCACCAGCAAAAGAGGCACAAGGCACTCATACGTGAATCCCCCAAAGAAATCCGAGAGAAAACGCTCGGGAACAAGAAGAACGAAAATCCCCCAAAAATAGCTCCGAAAATACCCACGAAAATAGAAAAAGGAAAGGGAGCTCGGGAAATCAAATCATGGCACAAAGATGAGCAGCACAAACTCAATCACATAACCATGAATTCACCTATACAAACTAGGAATGATTCGAAGTAGTTCTAGGTGGAGGGGATGAAGGGGAAAACAAGTTCAAAGTAAAACCTAAAGAGATAACTAGAGAGATGACAGCCACCAGCCCTGAAGGGGCATATTAGTAGTCCAAGTGGTGGTGTCCTAAAGACTAAACTACCCCTAAGTGATACATACCCCTCAGGGGCAAATTTGACATTTGGTCTTCAGATATTTTCCGGCTCGGGCACCTTCCACTGCAAGCTAGCTTCCCTCCGACGCAAGCCTTGCAGTCACGCCGCGTGTCCTCCGGATCGAAGCTCCTCGACGCCGTTCTTGGGCCAGCCCAGGGGGGGGCGGTTAAACCGGCCCTGGGGGGCGGTTAAACCGCCCCTGACAGCCCAGCCAGGCCCAGCTGCCCAAGTCCGCCTCGTCGAGTCCTCGGTCCTTGGTTTTGAGGCCCAAACCAAGGGAAACCGTCCACCGATGATTTTGTGGCCAAATCACCAAACCCCGCGCGCAAACTTCGGTTGTTAGCCGCCACCTTGCGCCGGCTTCTCGTCCGCGTACGAGCTTCGGTTGTGAGCCGCTACCTCGCACCGGAACCACGTCCCCTTGCTCGTTCTTGCCAGCATGTGAACCGCACTTGATCCACCGGCCATCGGGTCCCTCGAACCAAGCCTACTTGTCTCTCCGCTCCTCGGAGGCCGCCATGGCTAAGACCTTTCGCGCCTGTTCTTCACCTGCACCAATGCAACCAAGCCGCATTCTACACCTGCAATACTTGAGCCAAGGGAAACGTCAATCCACACCACGTTGTCAATCACTCATCACACCAGGAAGCGACCATCCACCGGTCCTCGGACACACTGGGTCCTCAGAGCTGGGTTCTGGCAGATGGATCCAGTGGTCCTCGCGGCTGAAGGAGATCGACAGTTCTGACCACTAGAGGTACTCAATTGGCCGGGTAGAGACGAGGTTGACATCCCAGGTTTGGAGCTTCTACCGGTGCTTAGTCTTGCTAGGGCCGCCAATGATAACATGGACCTCTCGGTTGGCGGGCTGGAACTCGCCAGTGGGGTTGTCTTGCTGCTCCGGCTCTCTGCGGGGTTCTTAGCACCGCCTCTCGTCGTCGTGACGACGGTCATCGTTGCGCCTAGGGTGGTGGTACGGGCGGTCGCCCCGCCTGTAGTCATTACGGTTGTTGTAGTCGCGGCGATCATTATATGGTCGGCCGCTGTCGTTGTAGCGTGGCCTGGCTTGGACGCGCTGCTTCTTTGGTGGGGGGAGGACGCCGAGCTCCTGTAGGAGGTTACGACATTCGCGCAGGGAGTGCGTGGCGTTCTTGTGGAAGGGGCAGAAGTCATTTAGGGTATCGTGGAACTCCTATGGTAGAAAGCAGGGAAGTCGTCTTCCGCTCTCCCTCGACCACGGCTACCACATGCCAGGGCCCTGCCTTCTTGCCCTTGCCGACTCATGTTTCTTGCCGTTTGCGCCGCGTCTGCAACAGTTCGGAGAGCAATAGTCTTTGTCGTACCGAGCGCGTCGCGCTAGCTCAACTGCGTCGCATGTGGTGTGGCGGTGCTCAAGGCCTGGCCGAAGGTCCCGGGCAGGCTGTTCGAGCCGACAGCGGAGATCTCTTGCACGCTGTCGATTCTGTTCTGCCCGTCGATCGGCGGGCCGACAGAGCTCGGAAACGCACAAGAAACGCTGCAGACGGAACTACGGTTAAAAGGAAACCACTATCGAGTGATTTATTGCAAGGCAAAAGACTAAATGCTGGATATATTTTAATTAGATAAAATCATGTATATAGGTCATTTCAGAGAAACAGCCTATTTAGAATTAACACAAGTTATATTTGTATTTGGAAAGCGGATGTAGACTTAGTCAAATTTTATTTATAATTGTTTATGTACCACTTATACAAATTCAACATTTACTTTAAAAAGAGAGGTACATGAACATCTAATCGAATAGCTTTATTCTTCGTGTTCCACTAATCAACTTGTTATTAGAAAGCAATGATAGTAGTATTAATCATATTAGTTTTATTCATAAAAGCGAGTAGGTTTATTTAGAAAATCAAATTACCTCTATATTAATCAAATTAACATTTGATTTAGAAACACCGAGGTGTAGCTCAAATTAGATTTTATTTAGAAATACATTGAGATAGTATTATTCAACTTAATAATAGTTATGAAAACCGACATGTACTGCTAATTTGCTTTTATCAGGAAAAGGCATTTGAATAGGCTTTAATCAAATTGATTTGGAAATAATTTATAAAAGCATGAGTTGGTGTAAACGTCACCACTAGCATGTTGTTTACGTCGACACGAATCTAACGCAACAAGAACGGATTAAAACGGAGTTAAAACGTTAAATCTATGGCTAAAGCATGGCTGCAGGGACCTATACGTAATTAACCGTAGACTACAGGGGTTAGCAAAGAAGATTCCTGGGACACAGTAAAGTGTGCTCATAAATCTTGAAAAGGGCAGGGTTAGACCTGAGAAAGATCAAGGCTTGGGCTTGGTTCGGAGGATCTAAACAAATTAGGGGGTTTTCTGCAGATTTGCAAAGACACAAAGACAGACCTAGAAATTACGGATTAGATCGAGGAGCTCTATTCATGGTGGCTGGCGGCCCTGGCGGCCGAAATCGCCGGCGTTCGGGTGCGGGATTGGCTCAGCCGAGGTGGGGAAAACAGAGAGGAGGTCAAGGGGACCTCGGGGAGGTGCTCACCGGCGACGGGGATTGACGGGAGCGGCGGGAATTCCGGCGGCGAGCGGTGGACGGCGGCCGGCTCGGGCGACCCGCGGCGGTGGTGCTTCGGCGGCGAGGCGGCGACGGGAACCGGCGTGGGGGTGCGGCTCGGCCTCGCGAAGCTCTGGCGGTGGCGACCTCGTCCGGCGGCGTCTGTACGCGCGAAGGCTGGCAGCGCTTGGCGCGGGCGGCGGCGCTGCGCTCGGCGAGGAGGCGGCGGCGGCGGGGAAGCAGCAAGGGGGCGGGGCAAGGGCGCTCGCCCTTTATAGGGTGCGCGGAGGCCGAGGTTGGCCGGCGCGGCACGCACGCCCAGGTGGCGCTGGCGGCAGCCTGCCATGCGGGCTGCGATGGGCCCTGGCGGGTCGGGCCGGGGTGGCTCGGCCCATTAGGGTTTCCTCTTTTCTTTTTTTCAGAAATGATTTCTCGTGTAAAGTTAAATCTAGAAAAGTCCAGATAACTTATTTACGCCACGAAAAATACTACAAAAACCCCAAAAATTCCATGAAAAATCCCAGAGACAGATTGGGAAACGAGGAGTCCAAATAAAATATGTAGAGCTCATGAAAAAGGATTATAGAGCCTTCTAATAAATAGAAAGAGCTCTAGGAAGACGAGAATTATATTCCAGAAAAGTCCAGAAAATTCTCAAAAGAACCTAAATGTCGCATAAACGCATTTTAAAAGCTCTGCACTCATGAAACACCAATATGCATCGGCATGAATGCAACTCACATAACAAACTTATTTAATTTAAGAAAAACAATCAAATGTTTTTCCTGCACTAAATTCCCTGTAAAACAAATAAATGTTAGGAAACTTTTAAAATTATGAGAAATCGTTGTTTAATTTTTCTTTATAATCACATTCTGAAATCCAACAATTTCAGGGTGTGACAGCCGGCCGGCCTCCAACTATGACAACCATCACCAATCCCTCAACTACCAACCTCAGGACATCAACAGGAGCGTCCACAAGAAAGACGGTGCCAAGTGGCAAGAATCCCAGGCCGAATGGCCTAAGTGAGGCCGGCAGGCCCACTTTCATGGCGGTTACGCCTCCCCTTTCGCGTGGAAGCTAAGCAAGCATGTGGCTTAACATCTACGCTGGCGTCCATGCTTGGGAGGTTATAAAAGGTGCCTTCACCCCCACTCAAGACACAACAACATAGAGGAGAAGAAGCTCTAGGGCGAAGCGCTACTACTCCCATACTTAGAAAATAGGGAGAGAGGTGAGGTGAGAGTCCGGGAGAGAAGCCGGAGCTTCTGGTTTCTCTTCCACTTTGTACCTCGGCGGATGCGGCTCAACTTCGAGTAACATCCGGGTCTTGTCTGGTAACTCTGGTTCCCTCTGATTTATTAAGCATTCAGACTTGCTAGCTTTTGTTCACTGGTTCCTCGTTCACTACTTAGTAGTGGGTGCTTTGCTTTGATATCAAGTGAAGTAGTAATTGTTAGTATAGGCGTGGTGCCTAGACTAGTCGTTACCTTGGTTTGCGCCCAGTTCAACGGAATAGTTGCGGTAGCCGGCAGGTGGTGACAGCCCTGTCCGGCCGACGTAATCCACCACGTTAGTTCTAGACTGTAGGACTTAGGGGTAGGCAGTACCACTCCCCTTCTCATCCCTTTCTGTGAGTGGTGGTGTCTCAGGCACCCGAAGTGAACTCTCTTGGTAAGTCTGCATTGCTTGATCTATCGCTATATCCTGTGTTGCTACACAAGTACCCTCTCTACCCTCAGCCATTCTATCTCTTCCTTTCTTTTTGTTGTCATCCATTGTTGGCACTCCTTAGCGTCACGTTTTAGCAACGCTCAAGAGCGCGTAGATATATGTCGTTGTATGCAAAATTAATTCTGCAAGCGCACAGAATATATCTCGTTGTAGCACTTCACCTTGGGTGTAACCCCAGGGTATCGTATTTATATTTCCGCAGGGAAGCAGATGGTTAAAGTGTATTGAAGAATGAAATGATATATCTTGCCAGAAATATCAAGCCACAAAACCAGGGGCACGAACTCTCGGTTTGGGTGGATAATGGTCAAGTTAATGACCGGATAGAAGGTCTGAAGGACCAGCGACACACGGAGCACCTATTTCTAAAGAAAAGGAAAGACGCTGGGAGAGACCGGACCGAGGACTCGACGAGGCGGACTTGGGCAGCTGGGCCTGGTTGGGCTGTCAGGGGCGGTTTAACCGCCCCCCAGGGCCGGTTTAACCGCCCCCCCCTGGGCTGGCCCAAGAACGGCGTCGAGGAGCTTCGATCCGGAGGACACGCGGCGTGACTGCAAGGCTTGCGTCGGAGGGAAGCTAGCTTGCAGTGGAAGGTGCCCGAGCCGGAAAATATCTGAAGACCAAATGTCAAATTTGCCCCTGAGGGGTATGTATCACTTAGGGGTAGTTTAGTCTTTAGGACACCACCACTTGGACTACTAATATGCCCCTTCAGGGTTGGTGGCTGTCATCTCTCTAGTTATCTCTTTAGGTTTTACTTTGAACTTGTTTTCCCCTTCATCCCCTCCACCTAGAACTACTTCGAATCATTCCTAGTTTGTATAGGTGAATTCATGGTTATGTGATTGAGTTTGTGCTGCTCATCTTTGTGCCATGATTTGATTTCCCGAGCTCCCTTTCCTTTTTCTATTTTCGTTGGTATTTTCGGAGCTATTTTTGGGGGATTTTCGTTCTTCTTGTTCCCGAGCGTTTTCTCTCGGATTTCTTTGGGGGATTCACGTATGAGTGCCTTGTGCCTCTTTTGCTGGTGATCCTTTGCCCCCAAACGCCGAGAATCGCTCTGGATTTGAGATTTTCGGGATGAACTCGAGGTCATGGTGTTCTTCGCGAGATCTGCGATTCCGGGAGTTGTACTGAGTTAGAGGCCGAGATCTTTTGGGAAAACACTCCACTGGGGGTCTAGATCATCTGACCAAAATCTCGCCTCAAGAGCTCAAGCGGTTTGGGGATCCACTTTTGTTTTGACTTTTACCCGAGGCTCCCAGGCCCGGGCGGTTTAACCGCCCCCCCTGGCCGGTTTAACCGCCCCCCCTGGGTGTGTTAGATCGAGCCGAGTTTCGGGTCGTTTTGTTGTTCGATTCGATTGGTTCGAGTTCCGCTGCTCGTTTCTTGTTCCTAGGGTCAGTAGCTTGACAGTGGCTACGTGATCTTGGCAAGATTGTTCTCGGAGGTTTCGGAGTTGTTTTGGGAGAATAGCCGGATTGTTTGGAAAGAATTTTTATCGGCTCCCATTCACTCCCCCCCTCTCTGGTCGCCGTTTCGGTCCTTCAACGTGAGACGTGGGTTTGTAACGCGTCTCCTCGGCCATAGGATTCGGACCCGAATTTTTAATTAAACTTGGTTAAGTGCAAGCGTTCACGTCCGGCTGGCCCATCCCCTCACCGCGCGGGCCCGGCTCCCGGCTCCCTCTCCCGACTCCTCCCCTCGCACGCGGCCTGCCCCTCTCCCGACTCCTCCCTCTCTCCGCTTCTCCTCCTCTCCGAGATCTAGCGGCAGCGGCGGCGGCTCTGGGCCGTGCTCCTCATCTCCCAACTCCTCCCTCTCTGCGTCTCCTCCTCTTGGCCGCCGTGCTCTGGGCCCCTTGCTCCCTACCCTTGACCCTTCCCCGGCGGGCGTCCCCTTCCCCTCGCAGCTAGGGTTTCGCCCGCCTTCCTCCTTTCTCCTCCTCAGATCTAAGCGCCGGCCTCCCCTTTCTCCTCCGAACCCATGGCGGCAGTCTCCTCTGTCCCTCCCCTTCTCTCTCCCCAGATCCAGCCATTAGGGTTCGCTTGCTTGGTGGAGACGACCGGCGCCGTCGGAGGAGGCCACCAGGAGGCCGCGCCGCGGGCGGTGCCAAGGAGGCCGTGCCTCCACACGCCCTTGGGTCCGTCTCCTCCCTCACGCAACTCAAGGACTCGAAGGACGGGGCACCGAGGTGAGCATGCAAGGTGCTCGACTCTATGTACGTGAGACATTTTTTATTTGTTCATTCTATTGCATATCAAAGATGCAAAGAAATATTGATCACAAGTGCACATTGGAATGAGTAAAACAAATGGTTCAGTGGAGGTATTCTATCTGTGTGATATTACTTATTGAAATAGGAAAACTTGCATGTTGTTTTCTCGATAAGTGAACAATATAAAAATCTGTATCTTCTTTGCAAACTGAAAAATAGTGTCATCTATAGTTACATCTAGCTTACCAGTAAAGCCTAGAATTGAATTTGCTATTACTTGCGTAGTATTGCATTCTCCTTTAGGGAAAACTAAAGTTTCTGATTGTTTGGTGCTATTGTGTTACTATGACTTGAAAGGCTGAGCATTACTTGTGTAGGCTGCCTATTAATACCAAATACCAATTTGTTTGCTGTTTTGCAAACTAAATAATAGTATCATCTATATTTGCTTTTCACTCAACAGCTATATTCAGTTGGTGATAGCAAGCTACATACTCTCAAGTAGGGCATGTGATGCGGATGGTATCTGTTTTGTATTGCTTTTAGCTATACCAAGGTAACATTGACACTTAAAATGGATCTACTAGTCAGTTAGCCTTGTTTGATGTCCAGAGAAATATCTTTTTTCATTTAGTTTTTTTATTGCTTGATTAATGTTTGGTAGTACAACATATATGACCTGAATTGTCTTTGTGGGTGCTTGACATGATAAATGGCTAAGTGTGCACTGACTTAAATCTATTTGAGGTGAATCCAAAAGGTTAACCGTTACCATTACTTGCTGCAGAAGCTAAAATGTCAAGGAAGCACAGAGAACACTAATGGAGTTGTTGCAGAGACTGCAGAGATATCTCCATGCAAGCCTCTGTCTCCTCCAGCCTCTCTCTGGCTCCGTGCATCCTCAGGCTCCAGGTATATTCTACTACTTTTTGTTAGATCCAGTTGCATTTGATGCTCGTACAAGTGTCTACATTTTAGTATGCTAAATTATGTTCTGAAAGTGGTAACTTAAAGGAATTCTTATGCTAATTATGTTCTGAAAGTGGTAACTTAAGGGATTAAGTTCTGATGCATACTGATACATTGCATAGATGATCTATTTGTTTTTTATGATTACCTATTCATTTTTGAACTGCTTGGGCTACCAATCAAGCTTCTGTGCTAGTAGTATGCATATCAAAGATGCAAAGAAATATTGATCACAAGTTTTTGCAAAACTCTTCTAGGGTGATAGTAAGCTCTACAAAGACTGGTGAGGGCTCTGTAAAGAAGGATGCAATTAGTCCCCATGGTGGCACCAGTAGCTGAAGTAACAAGGTTAGTATTTTTTTAACTTGTATTAGTCTTCCCTAGCTATTCTTGAAACTGACCTACTCATGTCATTTGTAGTTGGTTCAACATGGAGTTTACAACCAAGGGATGGACTATATGCAACCACAAGTAATATATCATACTTTTATTTGTCAGTATAACAATGGTATAGTTCATGCATGAACAATACTTGAAGCTTGTTTTTCTGAAAGGTCTTTATTTCAGATTTCATCACCATCTGATTGAGTAGACATCTAAAGCTTTGTTGGAGAACAGAAAAGAAACCACACAAATGTTCCACATTTTCTGTTCAGTTTGATTCACCTAGCAGTAGAAGAGCAGCAGTAATACTACACACATATTTGTTCCAGATTTTCTGTTGCTTGCAGTTCTATGTAGAACGCCTTTGTATTTGTAATGGATGAAGCCTATGTATTTGTAATGGACAGAACGTGTATTTGTCCCTTTTTTCTTTTTTTATTTTTCAATTCATCACTGGAGACGCGGGTTGCCAAAACGCGTCTCCATGACTCAGCCATTGGAGACGTGGGTTGCCAATCCACGTCTCCCATAAAAGTCATTGGAGACGCGGGTTGTCAATCCGCGTCTCCCATAAAGGTTATTCGGAGATGCGGGTTGCCAATCCGCGTCTCCCCTAACCACACTTATGGGAGACGCGGATTTGCAACCCGCGTCTCCAATGACACTTATTATGGGAGACGCGGTTTTTTCGCGTCTCCTAGGACGTGTAAAAGGAGACGTAAATTTGGAGACGTGGAAAAACCGCGTCTCCTTTGTCTCTTAACCCGCGTCTCCTTAGTAAGCGTCTTACATAGTGTCAGGTTACGGAGGAGGAAGGGGAGGACAGAGGCAGCGTGGGAGAGGAAGGGAGTGTGGTACAGGCAAACAGTCGTATGGACGCGGATAAGGTGGTCATGGGAAGGCGATCAGCACCCAGGTTGGGGGATAAGGTTTTTTTGCGCCACAACAATTGTCTGCTTTTGGACAGCCAATGCTAGATCGAACTACTGGTGGCCGACAGTTCCCGGCTGCTGTACAAATGCAACCTGGATCGTCCACAACCACAGTGCAGAGTGGTCTCGTTGTGTCACAACAAATGCCAGCTTTTGTACAGCCAATGGTGGATCAAAATACTAATGGTCGTCAGTTCCTGGCTACTGTACAAATGCAACCTGGCCCGACGGAACCTATTCCTAAGAAACTAGAAGTTCAGCAAAGTGACCGCAAGGAAGTTCTTGAGGAAGAAAATAAGGCAAGCTATCTGGTGAAAAAAGAAAGAAGAAGAAAGGGAAGGGAAAGCAAGAGGATGCCTGGTGTTTCAGATGTTGTTCTAAGGTTCATATTACAGCTGAATGCTCTACTCAGTTTGAAGGACCGAAACGGCTGTTGGCACTCCTTAGCGTCACGTTTTAGCAACGCTCAAGAGCGCGTAGATATATGTCGTTGTATGCAAAATTAATTCTGCAAGCGCACAGAATATATCTCGTTGTAGCACTTCACCGTGGGAGTTACCCCAGGGTATCGTATTTATATTTCCACAGGGAAGCAGATGGTTAAAGTGTATTGAAGAATGAAATGATATATCTTGCCAGAAATATCAAGCCACAAACCCAGGGGCACAAACTATAGGTTTGGGTGGATAATGGTCAAGTTAATGACCGGATAGAAGGTCTGAAAGACCAGCGACACACGGAGCACCTATTTCTAAAGAAAAGGAAAGACGTTGGGAGAAACCGGACCTAGACTCTTTCTAACTCAGAGCAAAAGGCACTCTAGCCTTAGCCTAGACCCGTAGCTTAGATACCGGGAACAGAGCTCGCTTCGACGGCTAGAACGGGAGAACCTCAGAACGGGGTGAGAGAGGGGGTTCTCCGGGCTCAGCACTACTGTTATGAATACACCCGAACGTGGTGGACTACGAAGGACGGACATGGCTGTCACCACCTGCCGCCTACCACTGCTGTACCGTGGGGTGCAACACACTTCCTAGTTAATCAACAAGCCAGACACCACGTCTGCACTCGATGATTAAGATTTGTCTTGAGGCCTGTCAAGAGAAATCCCCGTCTTCCCTAAGGCGTCTTACGGCCCGGTCAAGGCGAGCAAACCCGCGAGATAAAACCCGGTAGAGCTAAACTAAACTCTACACTAAAACTAAAGGGGAAAAGGACTTTGCTCTAAAGAGAGCGAGATCTTTACTCTTAAAGAAGAGCAAGAGAGAATAATAAAGATAACTTAAGCTCTGGAATAAGAAAGTAATTGTATAAATAAACTCTTCAAAAGAAGGAAAGGATACAAGAGCTTTACCAGAACTCCGAAGACTCCGAAGATCCGAGCTAAGCTCGACTCGACTCTACTCCCAACTCTAATCCTAATCTAAGAAATGAAAAAGGTACTAGAGCTCCCTTCAAGTAAAGACTTGAGATATGTGGTGTGTGCCTTCCCAGGGTGAATGAGCTTCCTTTTATAGCTTCCAGGGGGTGGATGTCAGCGTCATTAGCACGCCAAGGCTCTGCTTAGGCTTCACGCGAAGGAGGAGACGTGGCGGCCACAGAGGGAGGCCGGCCGGCCTAGGCTAGGCCGGCCGGCCTGGCCCTGGTGCCACTTGGCACCGTCCTCTGCAGGAACGGTCCTGATGCTCTCCCAAGGTCGGTAACGGTTGCGTTTAGTTGAAGCTTGTCCGAGAATCCTAGGATGTGGGCCCTTCAATCCATGTTCTTTCACCTCTAGGCCTTCCGGGTCCTTGGATCAAACCGACGTGGTTTGCACGGTGCTTGATCATCCTGGGCACTTGGCATGGCTTGTGGATCAATGACGTGGCCAGACCTGGCCAGGGGAGGCCGGTCGGCCTGGCCTAGGCCGGCCGGCCTGGCTCTGTGCCAGGTTTGCCCTTGTTTCTCCTGGTTCATCCTGCAAGCATAACTCATCCAAAACTTGTGGAATTTGTCAGTAAAAATACTTTTATGTATGGAATATGGTATGATCATCCTCATTTTACCGAAATGTTGACGGTCACTACGAGGTTATAATGGCCGTCAACAACGGCGACCAGAGAGGGGGGGAGTGAATGAGAGCCGATAAAATTTCATTCCAACCGATCCGGCTAATTTCCCAAACCAACTCCGAAACCTCCGAGAGCGATCTTGCCAAGATCACGTAGCCACTGTCAAGCTACTGACCCTAGGAACAAGAAACACGTAGCGGAACTTGCATCGATCGAAACGAACACAAAACGACCCAAAACAAGACTCGATCTAACACACCCAGGGGGGCGGTTAAACCGGGTTAGGGGGGCGGTTAAACCGCCTAGGCCTGGGAAGCTCGGGCAAAAAGTCAAACCAGAAGTGGATCTCCCAAACCGCTTGAGCTCTTGAGGCGAGATTTTGGTCAGATGATCTAGACCTCCAGTGGTGTGTTTTCCCAAAAGATCTTGGCCTCTAACTCAGTACAACTCCCGAAATCTCAGATCTCGTGATGAACACCATGACCTCGAGTTCATCCCGAAAATCTCAAATCCAAAGCGATTCTCGGCGTTTGGGGGCAAAGGATCACCAGCAAAAGAGGCACAAGGCACTCATATGTGAATCCCCCAAAGAAATCCGAGAGAAAACTCCCTAGAAAGAGAAGAACGAAAATCCCCCAAAAATAGTTCCGAAAATACCCACGAAAATAGAAAAGGAAGAAGGAGCTCGTGAAATCAAATCATGGCACGAAGATGAGCAGCACAAACTCCATCACATAACCATGAATTCACCTATACAAACTAGGAATGATTCGAAGAAGTTCTAGGTGGAGGGGATGAAGGGGAAAACTAGTTCAAAGGAAAAACTAAAGAGATAACTAGAAGAGATAGATGCCACCAGCCCTGGGAGGGGCTATTAGTAGCCCAAGTGGTGGTGCTCTAAAGACTAAACTACCCCTAAGTGATACATACCCCTCAGGGGCAAATTTGACATTTGGTTCTCAGATATTTTCTGGCTCGGGCACCTTCCACTGCAAGCTAGATTCCCTCCGACGCAAGCCTTGCAGTCACGCCGCGTGTCCTCCGGATCGAAGCTCCTCGACGCCGGTTTTGGGCCAGCCCAGGGGGGCGGTTAAACCGCCCCTGGCCAGCCACACTCGGCCCAGCAGCCCATCTCCGCCATGTCGAGTCCTCGGTCCTTGGTTTTGAGGCCCAAACCAAGGGAAACCGTCCACCGATGATTTTGTGGCCAAATCACCAAACCCCGCGCGCAAACTTCGGTTGTTAGCCGCCTACCTTGCGCCGGCTTCTCGTCCGCGTACGAGCTTCGGTTGTGAGCCGCTACCTCGCACCGGAACCACGTCCCCTTGCTCGTTCTTGCCAGCATGTGAACCGCACTTGATCCACCGGCCACCGGGTCCCTCGAACCAAGCCTACTTGTCTCTCCGCTCCTCGGAGGCCGCCATGGCTAAGACCTTCGCGCCTGTTCTTCACCTGCACCAATGCAACCAAGCCGCATTCTACACCTGCAATACTTGAGCCAAGGGAAACGTCAATCCACACCACGTTGTCAATCACTCATCACACCAGGAAGCGACCATCCACCGGTCCTCGGACACACCGGGTCCTCAATCTCCCCCTTGATGAGTGCATTGACAACACACACATAGTAACCATTGATATAAGAAAATATAAAGAAATCGAAAACAAGACTCAAGCAAGTGACTAAAAGCAAGAACAAGCCGAGAACAAAGTCACTTCGCAAGAGAAAGCTCCAGAAACGCCGACCCTTCAAGAAGAAGCGAAAGGGCTCAACACCATCGGCAAAAGAGCAAAAGCACAAAGCACAAATCACAAATTCAACTCCAATCACTTTTCAGGACACTCAAAGCACTCCCCCTGCAAAGATGCAACTCCCCCTGAACAAGTGAACTTGTGCGTGCGAAAAACACTCGAAAATGGCTCAAATCTCCACAAACCTTGTGCACTCAGCACAGGGGCGGTTAAACCGCCCAGGGGGGGCGGTTAAACCGCCCTGGCAGATGACCAAGGCCAAAAGTGCCAAAATTGCACAAACAAACTCGCAACGATGCCGTTCCAACTTGAAAACCTTCCAAATATGCCCAGCAAGATATTCCATGCTCAAACTCTCAGAAACTTCAGAAATTTTCAAAAACTCTCACTTGGGCAAAACTCTCAATCCTCACACAAATCCGACAAATTCTAGAGCAAAAGCTTTCTCATAGATTCAGCAACATCTCCCCCTTGCAAAATGCTCCAGAAATTCTCCCCCTTGTTGACAATGCACAAATCAAGGAAAAATGTACAAAATGCAACTACAAGCTTCTCAAATATACAATGAGCAATACAAAATGCTACAATGTTAGAGAAGAGGCAAACAGATAGTTCATCATGTACACGGGCATTGCCATCAAGAAGGTGAAGACATATATCCAATTGACAAAGCCATGAGCAATTTGTGTAGTTTTATCAAAAATGTCACCACATGAGCAAAGTCCTAACCATGGATTGTTCAAGCAAAAATGAACTTCATCTCACCAAAATCATGAAAGGACAAGCATTCTTGACAAAAGATCATCATAAACGCCCAAGTTCTACCTCATGTCATGTCAAAGCACGGAGCCATGTGTTCACTTCTCATGGGAGACTTCTCCGGCAAACAACATGCAACCGCTTAGCACCCATGTGTGCAAGTGTGTGCAATGGTGAAAGCATAGAGACATGAGCATAATTTTCTGCAATATTTCTTTTTCTCATCTTTCTTCTTTCATGCATAGACATCTCATTTATCAAGTTTTTCAAGTTAAGCATGGTACATGAAATGTCTTTGCGACAAAAAGAAGCTTATGCTCCTCCACAAGATAAAGCATGGGCTAAACATTTATAATGACAAAGATCTTTGACCCAATTGAAAAGAATATCACATCCTAGCATGATCTTAAGCAAGATATAGCCATTTCGGCTCAAACAAGACATGCAAAGGCATTTACTCATGGGTGAAGGATTTAAGTTCAGTTTGTCATTTTAATTCAAAAAGAGACTATCTCAATAGAATATATATCAAAACCATCAAGAGCATAGCCATCCATACAATCAATCCCTAGCCAGCCTGCCTAAACTCTAAAATGTAGCAAGTTGTACCAATCACTGCATATAGGAGAAGCTCATCCTAAGATATGATACAAAAGATGAAATCAAGATACAAAAGCAAGAAAAATGTACATCAAGATACAAAGATGGTACAATAGTATACATATGCTACAAGAGAAGCCTCCAAAACTCAGCTCAGAAAACCGCACACACACCAAGTTCTCCTCGCAAGCGGGTGAAGGTAACTTGGTCAAGTGGCTTAGTGAAAATGTCTGCAAGCTGGTTTTGGGTAGAAACATGGGCAAGCTCAATATCTCCTTTCTCCACATGATCTCTCAGAAAGTGGTACCTCACTTCTATGTGTTTGGTTTTGGAATGAAGCACGGGATTTTTGGCTACGCTTATGGCACTGGTGCTGTCACAAAGAAGTGGAACATGGGACATGTCTAAGCCAAAATCTCTCAAGGTGTAGGTGATCCAAAGCAACTGGGAACAACAGCTAGCAGCAGCAACATACTCGGCTTCAGTGGTGGATTGGGCTACACTAGACTGCTTGCGAGAAGACCAAGACACAAGAGACGAACCAAGAAACTGACACTGACCAGAAGTAGACTTGCGATCAACACGACATCCAGCAAAATCCGCATCAGAAAAACCATGAAGTGCAAGAGTGGAATCGGCAGAATACCAAAGACCCAGCTCAGGAGTAAACTTGAGATACCTGAAAATCCTCTTGACGGCCTGACGATGTGAAGTCCTCGGTGAAGCCTGAAAACGAGCGCACAGACACACGCTGAACTGTATGTCCGGCCTCAGTCGCCGTCAAGTAGAGGAGGGAGCCGATCATGCTCCGGTACTCCTTCTGGTCCACTGGTTCTCCGTCCTCATCCGCATCCAAAGCTGTAGTCGTACTCATCGGCGTAGTCATCGGCTTGGAGTCGCTCATGTCGAATTTCTTGAGAATGTCCTTGGTGTACTTGCTTTGGTGCACGAACGTCCCATCCTTGGTTTGCTTGATCTGCAGCCCGAGAAAGAACTGCAACTCTCCCATCATCGACATCTCAAATTCCCTGCTCATATCGTCTGCAAACTTGGCAACAAGATCATGAGAAGAGCCACCAAAAATGATATCATCCACGTAAATCTGAACGATTAAAAGATCATTGCCATTTCTCAACAAGAAGAGCGTCTTATCAACCTTCCCCATCACAAACCCCTTGCTAAGCAAGAACCCTCTCAACCTGCCATACCACGCTCTGGGTGCTTGCTTTAGGCCATATAAAGCTCGGTGGAGTTTGTACACTCGGTGTGGGTATCTCTCACTCTCAAAACCCGGGGGCTGCCTCACATACACTTCTTCCTCGATCACCCCATTCAAGAAGGCACTCTTCACGTCCATTTGGTACAATTTGAACCCTTTAGCAACTGCAAATGCTAGAAGGATCCGAATTGCCTCCAAACGGGCAACAGGAGCAAATGTCTCCTCATAATCTATCCCCTCCTGCTGCGAAAACCCCTGAGCAACCAAC
This sequence comes from Urochloa ruziziensis, assembly GCA_015476505.1. Taxonomy (NCBI): domain Eukaryota; kingdom Viridiplantae; phylum Streptophyta; class Magnoliopsida; order Poales; family Poaceae; genus Urochloa; species Urochloa ruziziensis. The sequence goes on from CM027120.1 coordinate 18,435,521, forward strand.
CTCGCTTTGTTTCTCACAATCTCACCACTCTCATCCCTCTTGTTCTTGAACACCCACTTGGTTCCTATAGGATGGCAATTTGGAGGTGGTTCTACTAACTTCCACACCTGATTTCTCTCAAAGTTTTCAAGCTCTTCATGCATGGCATTGACCCAATCAGAATCAGATAAAGCGTGTCCAACATTTTTGGGCTCAAAAGACGCGACAAAAGCAGAATGAGCATAATGAGAGATGTTCTGTGACCTCGACCGTGTAGTGCGTTCATCCAAGTTCCCGATGATCTTCGAAGGTGGATGATCCCTCTGTACCAGCCGGGGAGCTTCTCGCCTCGAGATTGCCTCCCCCTCAACATCAGCTTCCACTTGAACTCGATCTGGAGCGCGACTCGACGAAGGTGTAGCAGAGGGGCCGTCGTCGAACGTCGTGGTAGTAGTGGAAGTAGAAGGTACACGATCTCCACACGGTGCATGAAACTCTTCATCATCTTCATCATCAGGCTGTTCTTCCTCAAAGATGGGCTGTCCCAAATCATCATCACCTGCACACTCAAAAGCAGAAGAGCTACACGGAATGGTCTCGTCGAAGGTGACTTCGCAAGTCTCCATGATTTGGTTAGTCTCAAGATTGAGCACACGATATGCTCGAGAATGATTAGCATAACCAAGAAAAATTCCATCCATCGAACGAGACTCAAACTTGTCCAAATTTCCTTTCTTCAAGATGAAACACTTGCAACCAAAGACCCGAAAGTGACTCACACGGGGGGAACGACCATGGAAAAGCTCATAGCAAGTTTTCTTCTTGAAAGCACGAAGGAAAATCCGATTTGAAACATAGCAAGCTGTGTTCACCGCTTCTGCCCAATACTTCCTAGGAGTCCTATGCTCATCTAGCATCGTCCTAGCCATCTCACAAAGTGTTCGATTCTTTCTCTCAACAACACCATTCTGACAAGCAACATATGGCGAAGAGTATTGATGTTCGAGACCAAGATCACGACAGAAGGCATCAAAACGAGTGTTCTTAAATTCCGTACCATTGTCGCTACGTATAGCTCTCATGGCACCACCATTACTCTCGTTTTTCAACCTCAAAATCAGATCTCGAACAAAATCAAATGTCTCATCCTTCGACGCCAGAAAGAACACCCAAGCATATCGAGAAAAGTCATCCACAACCACAAGAACATACCACTTCCCACCAACTGAACGAACGCGAGCGGGGCCAACCAAGTCCATGTGCAAAAGCTCCCCTGGACGCTCAGTCATAACATCTGTCAAAGGTGGGTGGGAAGCAGCAACCATTTTACCATGCCTACAAGGTGCACAAACCAAATCTTTCTCGAACTTGAGCTTGGGCAATCCTCGGATAAGGTCAAGAGCACTCAAGCGTGTGAGTAGATCAAAGCTCACATGACCCAATCTCCTATGCCACTTCCAAAGCTCAGAAGAAGTACCAGCGATCAAACACCGTGAAGGACCAAAAGATCGAGAAAAATCAGCACGAAAAATCTGTCCCTCGGGAATGATCATACACACAAGGTCACCTCGAGAATCAAGAATTTTAGAATCACCACGCTTAAATCGAACCTCATAACCCTCATCAAGAAGCTGAGAAACTGAAAGCAAATTGAAACCAAGATTCTTGACAAGAGCAACCCGCTTCAACATGAAATTGTCGCTCACCTGAATAGCACCCTCAGACAACACTCTACCTCTACCCTTATCCCCGAAAGTGATGTACTGCCTGGACACCACCGGGGTGAGACTGGAGAACCACTTCCCATTACCTGTCATGTGTCTCGAGCAGCCAGAATCCATCAACCAAAAGTTCTCCAAGCCTCCCACCTGCACAATCAGAAACGAGAACGAGAATGAGCGAATGACTCGACACTGGGGTTAGCACAAAACGAGTCAAACCAGTGTCGGGCCATCTGCTCAAAAGAGGGGTTAGCAAAATCAACTCTACCACGTGAAACCCTCTCGTCTCTCACCATCGGACCTCTAGCACCACGCGGGGGAAAACGTGGCCTAGACTCTCTCCTAGCCTCAAAGCTACGGTCGAACCTCCCTGAACCAAACTGACCACGAAACGGAGGCCGCCTAGCAAACTCACGACTAGCTGGAACACCACGACTGGCAACCACAGGAACTGTGCGCACAAAGGCATCGCCTCTCGGCCAGGGTGAACGAGACACAGGCACACTACGGGAAGAGTAGTACCTGTCCCTGTTCCCCACCTCCTTCTCTCTTCTCACCTCCCTCTTCTTCCTCCAACAGAACTCCTCAAGGTGTCCATCCCTTCCACAATGCTCACAATGGAAGCGGACTGGCTTTGGCTTTGGGGTTTCTCTCGGCTGTGCCCTCTCTCTCGGCTGGTAAACCCCACTCCTCACAAAGGTCACTCTCCTCTGAAAGTTATCTGTCTTCGGTGGAAACTTGGGAGGATCTGGAGTGGTGTCAAGCTTGTTTAGCAGGTGGTTGGGTTTGGGTGTGAAGGTGTTCTTGAGAATGGTTTTTGGTGGGTTTGTGGGAATGTTTGCGGTGGAGCTCTCAGGATCTCTCTCTCTCACCACTACTCTCACCAACCTTCTCAGAACCAAGACCACGACCATCAGCTCTCTTAAAACCAGCAATCAACATCTTGAGCTGAGGCTCGCGACCCGACAACCAACCCAAACACTGTCGCAACTCATCATTCTCATCTTGCAAGCGATTCACACACTGCTCTAGCTCAACATTCTTCAATGCAACAACATCACAAGCAGAACATGAATTTGCAATGGGAGATTTCAGTTGTGCTTCAAGTGAACTAATCATGGTGCGTGATTCAAGCAACTGAGCATGCAAAGCAGGACAAGAAGTACAAGCACCTAGCAAGATGATCTAGACTTCAACTCAGCAAGCTCAACCCTAGCACCCTCTAGTTCATCTAAGCAAGTCATGTGTTTCTCCTTAAGCACAACCAGATCAGCAATATGCACATCACAAACGAGCATTCAACTTCATCAGACACAAGAGGAGCATCTTTCAACACAGCAATCTCTGACTCAAGCTAGCTGCTCTCTCCCTAGACTCGCAAAGCAAAGACTCAAACTCCATAGCCTTCTTTCCAGTCTCAGAAAGCAAGGTCTCAAGCTCAGCCACTCTATCCTTGGACTCTCCTAGCAAAGACCTAAACTCCCTCTTCTCCTTGTTGGTCTTCCTAAGCACATCATCGCGGTTATCGACCAACTGCTCTAATCTAGCAATCTCCTGACGCAAAGAGGTGGGATCGGTCAATACCTCATCCTCGGAGTCAGAGTCGGAGTCGTCCTTGCTCTTCACGGAGTCGTGCGCCATGGTGCAGTAGTCGACGGCGGCGAAGGAGATGCCGTTGAAGTTGCGGTTCAAGCTCTTCTTCTCCTTGCGGTGGCCGCGGTCTTCATCTTCACTGCTTGAGCTTGACGACGTGTTGGTGGAGCTTGTGTCGATGTCGCTCGCATCTGCCACCATCGCTCGAGATCTGTGCTTCTTGTGTCCACCGTGCTTGTTCTTCGATCTTCTCTCGTCCTTGTTCTTGTGCTTGGAGCGGTACTCGTCCTTGGGACGGTGCTTGTGGTCGTCTCGCGGGCGGTGCTTGCGGTTGTAGTCGTTCTTGATCTCCTCGGGGCACTCGGCGATGAAGTGGCCCATCTTCCCGCATCTGTAGCACGTACTCCCGGCACGCCTCGAACCCTTCCGGTTCTGGTACATCCGCTCGAACCTCCTCGTGAGCAACGCGAGATCCTCCTCGCTCAGCACCTCATATTCTTCATCTGGAAGAGACACAAGAGAAGACAAAGCAAAGTGTCTAGGAGTGTTAGCATGTCCATATCCAGAGCCACCGACTAGAGCCAGACTATGAGGATCAGTCGGACTCTTAGCCTTGGCAAGCAGCTGTCTGTCAACCTCAGAAGACTTCAACTTCGAGAAAAGCTCATCGACAGACAAAGTTTCATAGTTTGCCGACTCCATGATCGCCTCAACCTTGGCACCCCACACGGATCTATCAAGTGCTTGCAGGAGCTTGATAGCTCGGTCATGATCCGAGTATGGGAGTACGGTAATGTTGGCTTTCATGTTGTTGACAATGGAAGTGAAACGCTGAAACAAAGCATCAACAGACTCTCCTAGGCAAATGAGCAAAATTCTCATATTCTCTGCGATACATCGAGAAGAGCCTAGCCTTGACATGGCTATCACCACCGTGGGCTACCTTGAGCTTCTGCCAGATCTGGCTAGCTAGGTCCTCGCCCAAAACACGCTCAAACTCCTCGGCAGACAAAGCACGGAACAAGTAGTCAACAGCTCTAGCATTCGCCTCAAACTTATCCTTTGCATCCTGGGCATCTAAGTTGGTGGGATTGACATAGTTTTCATCTTTCGTCACATCCCACAGCAACTTTCCTTTGCCTCGCAAGAAAGCGCCCATACGCGCAACCCAGTTCGGGTAGTTCTTTCCATCGAAGTGCGGAGGCCCGAAACCCCGATCTTGGTACGCCATCTTTGGATCTTAGACTGGTTAGAGTCGCAAAGACCCGTAACCGGCTCTGATACCAATTGAAGGACCGAAACCGCAACCAGAGAGGGGGGGAGTGAATGGGAGCCGATAAAATTTCTTTCCAACCGATCCGGCTAATTTCCCAAACCAACTCCAAAACCTCCGAGAGCGATCTTGCCAAGATCACGTAGCCACTGTCAAGCTACTGATCCTAGGAACAAGAAACACGCAGCGGAACTTGCATCGATCGAAACGAACACAAAATGACCCGAAACAAGACTCGATCTAACACACCCAGGGGGGCGGTTAAACCGGGTCAGGGGGGCGGTTAAACCACCAATGCCTGGGTAGCTCGGGCAAAAAGTCAAACCAGAAGTGGATCTCCCAAACCGCTTGAGCTCTTGAGGCGAGATTTTGGTCAGATGATCTAGACCTCCAGTGGAGTGTTTTCCCAAAAGATCTCGGCCTCTAACTCAGTACAACTCCCGGAATCTCAGATCTCGTGATGAACACCATGACCTCGAGTTCATCCCGAAAATCTCAAATCCAAAGCGATTCTCGGCGTTTGGGGGCAAAGGATCACCAGCAAAAGAGGCACAAGGCACTCATACGTGAATCCCCCAAAGAAATCCGAGAGAAAACTCCCTAGAAAGAGAAGAACGAAAATCCCCCAAAAATAGCTCCGAAAATACCCACGAAAATAGAAAAGGAAGAAGGAGCTCGTGAAATCAAATCATGGCACAAAGATGAGCAGCACAAACTCCATCACATAACCATGAATTCACCTATACAAACTAGGAATGATTCGAAGTAGTTCTAGGTGGAGGGGATGAAGGGGAAAACTAGTTCAAAGGAAAAACTAAAGAGATAACTAGAAGAGATAGCAGCCACCAGCCCTGGGAGGGGCTATTAGTAGTCCAAGTGGTGGTGCTCTAAAGACTAAACTACCCCTAAGTGATACATACCCCTCAGGGGCAAATTTGACATTTGGTTCTCAGATATTTTCCGGCTCGGGCACCTTCCACCTGCAAGCTAGCTTCCCTCCGACGCAAGCCTTGCAGTCACGCCGCTTGTCCTCCGGATCGAAGCTCCTCGACGTCGGTTTTGGGCCAGCCCAGGGGGGGCGGTTAAACCGCCCCTGCCAGCCACACTCGGCCCAGCAGCCCATCTCCGCCACGTCGAGTCCTCGGTCCTTGGTTTTGAGGCCCAAACCAAGGGAAACCGTCCCACCGATGATTTTGTGGCCAAATCACCAAACCCCGCGCGCAAACTTCGGTTGTTAGCCGCCACCTTGCGCCGGCTTCTCGTCCGCGTACGAGCTTCGGTTGTGAGCCGCTACCTCGCACCGGAATCCACGTCCCTTGCTCGTTCTTGCCAGCATGTGAACCGCACTTGATCCACCGGCCACCGGGTCCCTCGAACCAAGCCTACTTGTCTCTCCGCTCCTCGGAGGCCGCCATGGCTAAGACCTTTCGCGCCTGTTCTTCACCTGCACCAATGCAACCAAGCCGCATTCTACACCTGCAATACTTGAGCCAAGGGAAACGTCAATCCACACCACGTTGTCAATCACTCATCACACCAGGAAGCGACCATCCACCGGTCCTCGGACACATCGGGTCCTCACAGTTGTTTTGTAACATATGCGATAAATTACTGATACTCTTTATATGCTTAAATATATATATCTTGTGTAGCCTCGGTTACCTTTTCTAGGGGAAACTCTGTCAAAATTTTCTATCTACAAATATGTGGAAAATCAAATTGAAATTATATGCACATATGTAGGGGGAGTTCTTCTCTACACAATGAATTTTGCGGTCATGTATCCAATGTTAAAACTTTGATTTCATTTGCATGACGACTCTCTAGTGCCACTTTGCTCAAATAGTTGCATTGCACGCATGAGAGCTAACTTCGGTTGAGAAAAGTGGAATGAAAGATAGAGAGAAATAGAAAGAAACATGTCTTGATTCGTGTAAGGCGGACGGTCCGCCGAAAGTGGCCGGACAGTCGGCCGGTGGTTTGGTGGACGATGCGCCTATCTTTTTTGTGCGGCGAACGGACCGCCAAAATTGGGCGGACGGTCGGCCGGTGGCGGATGGTCGGTGGGTGACTTGGCAGACGGTGCGCCTGTCTTTTTTTGTGAGACGAACGGTTCAACGGACCGTTTATGCAAAGTCGGTTTTGAGTGGTTCCAGGCAACTTTTATTAGGCAGACCGTCCGCCTCTAAGAAGTTGGGTCCTTATAGGGGAATATGCTTCTGTGATAGGAAAATTTAAAAAAATAATATGCAGAGGCAGACGGTCAGGCCTTGTTGAGCAGACGGTCCGCTTGTCTTTCGTTTGCCGAGCACACGGCAAAGCTACCTTTGCCGTGTCCCCGATCCATGACGCACGGCAAAGGGTGTTCCACTATAACTCAACCAGCACTAAGACACCTCACACAACACTCACCCAAAGCCACTCCCACTCACAACCCTGCCGCCTCCCGCCTCATCCCCGCCGTGCCGCCTCCCGTCCGCCTCCTCCCCGCCGACCGGTGCGCCTCGTCCAGCCACCCTGCCCTAGCCGCGACGGGGGCCTCCCCTGCCTGTGCCCCTCGCTGCCCCGGCCGCGCCTCCTCCAGCCGCCAGTCCGGCTGTGCACCGCCCAATCAGCGGCCTCCCCCTGGCCCCGGCCGGCCCCTTGCGGCCGGACTGTCTGCTCTCGGCGAAGGTAAAGTAGAGTAGCTATCTAATTTAATTAGTTTAATTTAGTTTGAATTAGGTGGAATAGCTCATTGATTTATATACTTAATTTAGGTAGGTTGGCGCATTTAGGTAGAGTACCTTATAGTTTAATTAGTTTAATTTAAGTAGAGTAGCTCATTAGTTTATATAATTAATTTAGATATGCAATTTAGGATGGAAGACCGTAGTTGGATGTACACGGGCTGGAAACAAGGGGGTGATGTGACCTCGGATTGGGTACGGAGGACCGAGGATTTCCTATATCAAGCATTTGCACAGGTTAAAGGAAGCAACAAGACCACTTGGTGTCCTTGTGGTCAATGTGCGAACACGCGTCAACAAACAGAGGAATACATGACAAGACATCTCTGACGTCATGGATTTACGAGAGACTGAACCCGGTGGACCTACCATTCTGAAGGCAATCAGAGGAGAGACGAGGTCATGAGGCAACGCATTGAGTAACTTGATTTTGATGCCGGGGTAGGAGACATGTTAGATGACTTTGAAAAAACACACTTTGATGATGGATGTAGGGAGGATGAGCCAGAGCCAACCGCGAATGCGTATTACGACATGTTAGCTGCATCTAGTCAACCCCTTCTCGAGCATACCAAGGTTTCACAATTAGATGCTACTAGTCGTAAACCGTGCATTCGCACGGGCTACACACATTTCTCATTCTATAAATTAACTAATGAATTAATTGTTTGGTGATAGCAGTTTACTAAAAAGGACCATTGTAATGGAGAACTAACCTCTGATGACATTAATAAAATACAACATGTTTTATAAATTTCAATAGACCTTTTCTATTGATAGACCTACATAGAGAAAAGTATGACTACTGTATATTAATAGATTACTCTGACAAATGGATTACCATACATCATTTTATTTATAAATCAGTGTAATACCTTAAGTGTGTCAGCCACTTATTACGGCCATGGCCGTTGCATAAGCCAGGATCAAGGAGATCGACGATGATGCCACAGCATTACTCCAGAACCACGAAAACCTTCACTGCTGGTATTGGGAGGAGATGGATCGTGCGTCCTGTATTCCTTCCTATCTTTTTTTTTTCCATCGTAAGTTCGAGAGAGATGTACATCGAGTCCTTGGCCCATATTTTTTCTAGTTTCTTTATCCGGTAATAAGGAAACAAGGTACTAAATAGCGTTCCGCAATAGCGGTACCGGTAGGACCGCTACCGCTACAAGGTAGCGGACTCAAGATAGCAATCTCGGACTTAGCACTGCTATTGTTGCCGCTATTTCTCATATTTCACCGTTATTGCTAACGTTATGCCGCTATTTCACTAAATTTGTGGTTAAAATAACGTATCGAAATATATCAAAGGCCAATAAGAATGTTAAAATGATTGTTTAGGCGATAATGATGAATGACTGAATGACAAATAATATTTATTTATATATTTTTGTGATTTTACGTGAAATGTAAGAGCTAACTAAAAGCTTTTTTATTGTTTTAAGTAAAATTATGCTTAAATTTTGACTATTTTTTGAATTCTGCTATTTGGACTTAGCGTCCGCTATAGCACCCGCTATCCGCAATCTGCTACACCAACACTAATCCCCTACGATACCGCTAAACGCTATTTAGTACCTTGTAAGGAAAACACAGGATGATCGATGGCTTTCTCAAGAGACCAACAAATGTATTGAACGCAAATTTTGATATCTGGTAATAAGGACATGATGAATTTTGATGAGGTAATTTTGATATATTATTGTCAATAGTTACCTACCGCACGTAACTTTCCAATTACGTGAGAGCAGGCTACCGTGGGCTAATAAGTTTTCGTTTTTTCATTTTCCTATCTCAGTACATCTTTTCTCATTTAACATCTTTTAATCTGAACCCTTATGAAAGAGGCTCTATGAAGAATCAATGGCTAGATGTTTTTCCTTTTATCTGATTAATGTGAGATTTTCTAAAGAGTCTGTGATTAGTATAGACTAGTGTCAACCCGTGCATTTGCACGGGCTTAGTTTATTATTGAGAAAGTGTATAACTAAATTTCGTTAGGTTTTGATTGACATGTATTTATGAACTAAATAAAAGTGTAGAAGCATGTTAGCATGTTTTTTATATTAGGTTCTAGTCTTCGGGATCTGCAATTCAAAAGTAAGTTCATGAAAGGGTAAGCATATGAATCGATATGGAGAATAACACTATGAGCAATCTTCATAAACTTCTATGGGCAGAAGTGAAAATACTTCTTTTGCGCATGTTGCTTCAAATTACATGACGCCATTGTAAATCCTGAGCTTTGGCTGGTAGAATAGATTTCACAGAAAGTAAATGTTCTAGAATATTGCAAAATAATATTGGTAATAAATGATGAATGATATCCATATAACTAAATAAAGAGTTAGTGTCTCTAGCTATGAGTTATGTCACATAATGAGAAAAAAACTCAGAATATTGTGTACTAAATATAAATGGTTGCACAAAATATATGATGATTTGGATCTATAGTGAACATAGTTATCAAGAAAGGAAAACTTAATAATATAGTGTATTTGAAATAAATATGCACCCTTTCTTCCAGAGTGGATACACGTGTTGAGATTTTCTATAAATTGGACATACCTGTTATTATTATGCAACATAAAAGAGGACTGTCAGAAGCAAGCTGCAGTTCCAGTAAACCGTTGCTAAGAGAAGAAAAGTATAACTCATTGAGCAGGGGATAATTCAAAGAATGGTCAAAGCCTTTTACAGCATGTTTTCCATTTCAATTATTGCTCCAGAGACTTCAAGGATGTGCCACACTCACTTGGCCTATACAATTTTTGTACCAGAGTCTGCAGAAAAAAAGTTACTACGAGAAAAATGCAATTATTCTCAAGATCTGCTTCTGAAATTAGAACACGTCACATTTTTGATAGTACCACACATTGAATCATTTATTAAAAGGAAACTTTAGAAGCAGTAGATTCATGTAAAGAAGAACTGCACAATTTTCCAATTTTAGGAATTAATTAAGGGAAAATACATATACAGAGGAAATCTTAATTATATAAAGACTATATGTACTGTAATAAGAGAAATTTTAGAATGCTTGAAAATAATGAGAGTCGTCCATTCTGAGAAATCGGACGGTGGAAACTAAGGGAGTACCTAGAGGTACCTAAATAGAGGTACCAAGAGGTACCAAATCCATACCAAAAGAGTAAAGGTACCTTCTGGTACCTCTCGGTACTTCCTGGTACCTTTACCAAAATAGGAATGGTACCTCCCGGTACCTCTTGATACTTTTCAAGCATTGTAAAAAATCATTTAGTTTATTGAAGGCTCTGCACATGTACATGTCTTTCATAAGCTAAAAATATACAGCATCACTGATAGAAGGATTACTTAAATAGTTAAATCATGTGATCACCGGAAAAAAATGTAGGGCAGTTATCATTGTAATTATAAAATACATAGCAGCACTGCCCGATACAATCTCTAGCTCCATACAGCCCATGATCCGTAATATTAAATCATACAACAATAATATACTCTAACCATCATTGAAGATAGTAATGGAAAGCAGAAGGAAAACAAAATCGCGCTCGTATCCATTTTAGTTATTTTTATAACAATACATCTACGTGCTTGTAAGCATGTCCAAACTGGTTGGAGAAAATTGCAAGTAATGTGTCCATGTCAGAAAAATAGTATTCATGCTCTTATAAAAAGTTAACAACTGACTAAAATAGGGATCCCTAAAAGAACTCATATGTTTTGACTTCTTTCGACGATCGGGTGGAACATTGAACTTATGTTTTGCTTTATTGAGAAAAAGCAAGGAGAAAAGCAAAGTAAATAATTAAAGGGGTTAAAAAATTTATGAAGAACTTATCTGTTTAATCAGACAGCGTTACTGGAATTGAATCTTTATCCTGTGGTCATGAAACATGGTCTAAAAAAGAATTTAATGTCAACACATCATAAAAAGGAATTTAATTTAATGTACATGGAGTTGTCAGAGGATTCCATGAAGCTAGTGATAGATCGGAGGCCAAATTCTTTCTGAGTCCATTGATGCCACGCAATCAAGCTTGTGTGGAATAAGAGGCCAAATTCTTGTCGACCTCGCAGTCTCCCACTCTACCTGTTTGCCCTGGAGATGGATCAGAGAACAGGAACACGGAGCCAGGCGCTTCTTCTTGGACTTGGCCTGCCTTTAAAACTGAACTCGGAATAACTGCATGGTGCTCATCCGTTTAACAATAGCGGAGCCAGGCGCTTCCTTCTTGGACTTGGCCTGCCTTTAAAACTGAACTCGGAATAACTGCATGGTGCTCATCCGTTTAACAATAGCTTGCGTGCGTGATGCCTGACACCTACAAAGGGTATGCTGCCGCTGGACTGCGAAGAACACTAACATGGCACCAAGAGCATGTCCATGGAGTCCACGCTAATGAAGGCCATGGCACTCCTGACTCCTGTTGCCCAAAGAGGTTTGCGTGTTGCCTAATGTGATGCTCACTTTTCATGGAATCAGAAAACAAAGCCAACACACTGATAGACCCTTTGACCATATGTACCTGACCTAGGTCTGTAGTCATGGAGAATGCATAATCGCGTACAGTCGACGTACGGTCGCCCAGCGATTGAGGAGAGCTGATGCAGATTTTCTTCCTTCTCCATGGTCCCTTCCGATCCATCTAGGTTGGCAAAATATGGTGAAAAGAGAAGATTTGGTTTTCTATTCAGATTGCTTACACGTTTTGTGGCCATATACGACCTTGTTTTGGGAAAGAAATACATGTGAGGGCCCTCTTGTTACCTTCCAGAGGCCTAACGGATCAACGGTGTAAATGTTTTCCTTTTTCTTTCTTTTCTTTTTTTTGCTCGGATGAAAGAAAACCCATACGTCGATGTGCTGGACTCTCCTCTACGTGGAATGTCTGGTCTGGCTACTTCTATTTTGGTGCACTAGTAGGGTGGCACGTGCCACAGGCACGTGTATTAAAAAACTATATTTAATAACCAACAATATAGAATCATACATTAAAGACTATTCAATAGCATCACAAATTAAAAATTATATATTCATTCATCAAAAAAATTGAACCTCCAGAAAAAAAAGGATCGATACAAATTCTAGCACGTTTCCGAAACAAAGATATCTGTCACGGATAGAGGTGTTCATATATATAGATGGATTTCTTATTTTCTTTACAACAATTGTACCACATGCTGATGCTAATAAGAGTAATTGACTCTTTTTTCTTTTTTTTCAAATCTAGGAACAAACTATATGTAATTAGAAACTAACTGTTTTCAAAGTAGTTAGCCTGGACTATCAAATTGTTTCCACAATTTTTATTCGCAATATTAAGATATCCTGCTTTGCCACATGGTCACCGTTCACCATTGGATTTCTCCCTTACGCCCTCAAGACACACTTTAGTGCCCAGCTCAATCTAAGATGGGGGGGGGGGGGGGGGGGGGGGGGGGGGGTGGATAGGGTTAACAATGGTATTGGGAGGAGACGACATACCACTTGCTGGGTTAAAACAAATATGGTTAATTGGTTAAAACAATCATTAGTGACTCGTTTTGAAAACTGAAACATCAACAGTAGTGGCCTAGCAAGAAATGTACCAGCTCGTTTGTCAAAATGTCCATCCTTAAATGGAGAACTGGCAAACATGCGGCCACTACTTGCCACCACTAAATGGTCAGCTCCCCATTGATGACAACATTAGAATACATATCAACAGTTAGAAAAGCGCAGTTGTATAAGGTGTTCAAGAACTACACTATATCTAGAAAGATGGGTTGTCTACATGTTGTCCCAGCCATTTTTTCAACATGAAATCTATTCCGAAGCGGGCCTCCCAATAGCGCCAACGGGAGGCCCCTTCTTCCTCCTCGCCCACCCTCGAGCGGGTTGCTGGGCGGCGGCGGCCGGCGGCGGGGACGTCGCCGACCGCGGGGGAGGCGGTGGGAGGAGATGGCCTTTATGCCCGGGGTTGCTGGGGGAGGGGGAGGGATCCACCACCGCCGGACCTAGAGGAGAGGGTTGGGGTTGGCGGTCGGCCCGGCGGTGGAGCGGAGGCGGCGCGGGAGCGCCGCCGAAGCCAGGCGGCGGAGGACCCCCGGTTGGGCCGGCGGAGGAGGCGGGGGCACGACGGGAATAGAGGAGGACCGGCGGCGGTAGATCTCGCGCGGCGAGGAAGAGGAGGACCGGTGGAGGCGGATCTCGCGCGACGGCAGCGGAGATTAGCGTCGACGGTGGGGGATGGCGGCGGCGGAGGCGCGGGGGCGCCGGCGGTGGGCGGTGGTGTCACACCCGATTTTGAAGACAAAATCGAATGTACAGCATATGTGCGCCAGGATCCAATTACACACATATGTTGACGTCATCAGTGAAAATATCATAAGACCATGTTCAAAACGTAAAGATAGAATAAAGTACTTTATTACACTCTCACGGAAGACTCGAAGGTCTTTAATCGTTTAACGATAACTTAAAGCGTAAACTGCAGCGGACTTCTCCCACGGCAGTTGACTGGTGAACGCCTGCCTCAGAAATCTTCAAAGTCATCGAAGAACCCCTCAACATCCGAATCTTCTGAACAGCAGTTGGAGCAAGGGTGAGTACACTTATGGTTGGTACTCAGCATGTGAGGGAAAATGCAAAGCTTCCAAGTAAAGGCTAAGGTTTATGGCGATTAGCATTTTTAGTTGGTCATATTTTATTAGCAAGCACCTATTTACTAAGTACAAGTTTATACCAACCCTTTAGAGATAAAGAAAACCATAGCAACTCAGAATTAAAGAAACCACAATTTATTTTCATCTTCCAGTTTAATTATCATGTGAGGGTCCAGGCCGCTCTTAACCGTGAGCACGGCTGATATATCAGTTTTAAACACTCTGCAGAGGTTGCACACTTTCACCATAAGTAGTGTTTCCCATGTCGCCCGGGTTTGCAAGGCCCTTAGACACTTCCGAGGTGAATGGCTAGGGATTCACATTGAGGTTTTCGCCAAATAAACTTAGTACGAAATAATCCGCTAAGGTTTCTAGTCACCGCAGAGCATAACCCTCCCTAATGGCCAGCACCTTAACAAAGGCTGCTACCCCAAGAGGACCGGGCTATACCCCGTCGATGCCACCCCTCTTGCCCTTTTCAGGTAAGATTATAAAGCACTAAATTCACTTGGTTAATTGCCAAAGTCAGAGCCATATGACACCTATGGATGCACTGTTTTCCCGGGTGGTTCTCCATGTTCCGATTAACAAAATGTGTTCTTGCAATTACCAAAGTTCCACCTAAATAAATAACCAGCTTAACATTTGTTCAAAAGAAACCACCATAACCATATAGCAACTAGTATTTCTACCCAACATAAATTAAAACCCGGTTTGACAAGGTATATAGGAAAAATCTAGGCAATCCTTAACATAGGACCCGTCAAGTTTATGCAAAACATATGTAAATATAAAGGTGAATTAAGATGACATTTCTGGGTTATAAAAGAATATGTGAGGGGGGGGGGGGGGGGGAAGCCACTTGCCTTCCTCTGCAAACTGTTGTTGGTCCTCTTCAAAATGCTGCACTTGTCCTTCTTCAAAGTTCACGTTCTCTACACAAACACACAAGCAATACAAATAAATAAAAGAACAGTACACCAAAATAATAAACAGAACAAAACAAGCACATAAAACTGATCCTTACGCAGAGACGAATCCGTGAGCGCAAGAATCGCTCAAAACGGAGTTAAAACGGCTAAGATATGAGCTAAACAAGGTTTAGGGACCTGCTGGTAAGAAAACTTAGTTTCTAGGGGCTAAACTGAGAAAAACCGAGGACTAAACTCTAATTTAAACAAAACTGGAGGGCTAACGCGCAAAAGAACTAAGCTGGGGTGGCTGACAAGATTAAAAAGAAAGACAGGGGCTAAAACGAAAAAACCAGGGGCTATTTTCTAATTATTTTGAACTGGGCCGGATGGCGCTGCAATTACCAGAAAACCCAGGGGCTCTTTTGCAAAAGTGCCAAGGCGCGGCGGGGTTGACCGGTATTGACCCGGGTCGGATTTGATCCGGGCCGTTGGATCAAGGGCGGGCGGCTGAGATGCGCCTGGCGGGGTGCGGCGGCGCGCTGGCGGCGGAGGCGGCGGCGCTTCGCCGGGGAGGCGGCGGCGCTTCGCCGGAGAGGCGGCGGCCGTGAGCTAGAGGGCTCGTTTCGAGGTGCGGTTTGGCCCTGGAGAGAGCTAAGGTGACGGGGAAGAGCTTGAGGGGGTTCTCACCGCGGTTAGGGCGGCGGCGGCGGCTTACCCTTGAAGGGGAGGAGTGCGAGCGGCGGCCGGCGGCTTAGAGCGGCGATTTTGGGTGGGGAAGAGGCTGGGGAGCACGGCGGAGGTGCGGGGGTTATTTATAGGGTGCGGAGGGCAGCGGGGGTGACGCGAGGGGAGGGGAAACGGGGCGGCCGGCGAGGTGGAGCTCGGCGGCCATTAATGGCGCGCGCGAGTGGGGGGGGCCTTGAAGGGGGCCGTTACGGGTTCGAGGAGGGGAGGGGGCGGCGGTTACCGGTGCGACGCGGCGCAGCCGGGGGAGTAATGCGGCGCGGCGAAGGCGGAGGAGTGCGGCAGCCGGCCGTTGAGCGGCGCGGGCGGAGGAAGGGGATGACGAGCGGGCCCCAGCTGTCAGCGGCGCGGGGAAGGCGGAAAACGCCCAGGCGGCCGCGGGGCGCGGGCGCGAAAGGAAGGCGGAAAAGAGGCGGGGCGCCTTCGGCGTCGGCGGGGCGCGGGCTGCGCTGTGCTGAGCCGCGGCTGGCCAAGTGGGCCGCGCGCGCGGTAGCGGGCCGCGACGCTGCTGTTGGCTGGGCCGCAGCGAGAAGTGGAGGGGGGGAACGCTGAGCGGGCTGAGGAGTTAAGGGGGCAAAAGAGAACAGCTGAAGATTAAGCTAAAAGACATTCAAATTAATTCGAATTCAACCAAATTTGAATTCGAACCACTCAAAAATTAAATGCAGCAGCATGGGTGCATCAAACACAAGATGATCCTAAATTTTTTTTTAATATTTATCTTTTTTTTAAACTTTTTGAATAACTTTTTGTGATGGATTTTGGGTGTTACAAATCCTACCCCCTAAAGAGAATCTCGTCCTCGAGATTCAGAAGGATTGAGAAATAGCTGAGGAAATTCTGCGATAAGTTCATCTTCTCTCTCCCAGGTAGCCTCATCCTCGGAGTGATGACTCCACTGAACTTTGCACATTTTGACCACTTTACTTCTAGTGACTCTTTTGGATGTTTCTAATATCTTGATAGGATGTTCTGTATAGGTCAAATCATCTTGCACATTGAGTTCTTCCAGAGGTAACTGTTCTTCGGGTACTCTCAAACACTTTTTCAACTGTGAGATATGAAACACGTCATGTACATCCGACAATCGAGCAGGCAATTCTAGTTGATATGCCACTTCACCCTTTCTTTCCAATATTTGAAAAGGACCAATATAACGTGGTGACAACTTTCCTTTAACGTTGAACCTTCGAAGACCTCTGATTGGCGAAACCTTGAGATACACGTAATCTCCGACTTCAAATGTCAGTTCTCTTCTTCGAGTGTCCGCATAGCTCTTCTGTCGGGACTGTGCAGTTCTAAGATTGTCTCGGATCATTTGGACCTGTTTCTCGGCCTCTTGAAAAATCTCTGGTCCAAAAACCTGACTTTCTCCCGTTTGACTCCAATACAAAGGTGTTCTACATTTTCTCCCGTATAGAGCTTCAAATGGAGCCATCTTGAGACTAGCTTGATAACTATTGTTATAAGAGAATTCTGCATACGGCAAACTTTTATCCCAACTGTCACTATGTTTTAATGCACAGGCCCTCAGCATATCCTCTAGGATTTGATTGATCCTTTCAGTCTGACCATCAGTTTGTGGATGATACGCCGAACTGAAATTAAGCTTTGTATCCATTGATTCGTGTAACTTTTGCCAGAAGCGTGACGTGAACTGGGTGCCTCGATCAGACACTATCTTCTTTGGAACACCATGTAAACACACAATCCTTGACATATACAGTTCTACTAACTTGGCCCCTGTGTATGTGGTTTTGACTGGTATGAAGTGAGCAACTTTAGTTAACCTATCCACAATAACCCATATAGAGTCGTAGCCATCGCGAGTGCGGGGTAATCCCACGATAAAATCCATACCAATTTCATCCCATTTCCACTCGGGTATTTTCAAGGGTTGAAGCAGACCGGCTGGCCTTTGGTGTTCTGCCTTTACTCTCTAGCATACATCACACAAAGCAACGTGTGTAGCTACATCTCTTTTTAACCCATACCACCAGTATTTCTCTTTCAAATCCTGGTACATCTTAGTACTCCCTGGATGAATAGAATAGGCTGAATCATGGGCTTCCTTCAATATAAGCTCACGAAGGTGGTCAATATCGGGTACACAAATTATTTTTCTGAACCATACAGTTCCTTGGTCATCTTCAGTAAAATCTGGAGCTTTTCCAAAACAAATCAAGGTTTTTATTTCCTTAATTTTGGCGTCCGTCAATTGTCCCTTTCTAATTTCTTGTTCGAGGGTAGGCTCTACTTCCATGGTCATGACTTCAGTTTGAGCAAGAAACCCTAAGTTAAGTCGCTTCATTTCCCAGCACAACTCTTGAGGCATCAATCTGGCTATAGTTGCATTAGCTTGACTTTTTCGGCTCAAAGCATCCGCTACAACATTCGCTTTACCAGGATGATACTGAATACTCAAATCATAATCTTTAATCAATTCTAGCCATCTGCGTTGTCTCAGATTAAGATCTTTTTGAGTGAAGATGTATTTCAAACTCTTATGGTCAGTGAAGATCTGACATTTGTTACCCACCATGTAATGTCTCCAAATCTTCAATGCGTGCACTACGACAGCTAACTCCAAATCATGCGTAGGATAGTTCTGTTTATGTTTTCTCAATTGTCTAGAGGCATAGGCCACTACTCTGCCTTCTTGCATCAAAACACATCCAAGTCCCAGACGTGAAGCATCACAGTAAACGTCGAACCCATTGTGAATATCAGGCATTATCAGTACAGGAGCAGTGGTTAATCTTTTCTTCAGTTCTTCAAAGCTAGCTTGACACGCTGCATCCCACTTGAATTCTTTTCCTTTTTCCAATAACGAGGTGAGGGGTTTTACGATTTTCGAGAATCCCACAATAAACCTACGGTAGTAACCTGCTAGTCCAAGAAAGCTTCTGATTTCTGGCACGTTCTGAGGCGGATTCCAGTTCTACACATCTTGAACCTTACCGGGGTCTACCATGATTCCTCCATCGGTGATAACATGTCCAAGAAAGGAAACCTCTTTCAACCAAAAATCACACTTGCTAAATTTAGCGTACAATTGGTTTTCTCTTAGCTTCTGTAGTACCAATCTCAGGTGTTCTTCATGCTCTTCTTCACTCTTAGAGAACACCAGGATGTCGTCAATGAAAACTACCACAAACTTGTCAAGGTATTCCATAAAAATCTTATTCATCAAACACATGAAGTATGCCCGCGCATTTGTCAACCCGAAAGACATCACAAGGAACTCATATAGACCATATCTGGAAGTGAATGCTGTCTTCGGAATATCTTCTGCTCGGATTTTTAATTGGTGATAGCCTGATCGTAAATCGATTTTGGAGAACACTTTCGCACCTCTCATTTGATCAAATAGGTCCTCGATTCTAGGGAGTGGATATTTGTTTTTGATAGTCACATCATTGAGAGCTCTATAATCCACACACAATCTTCTGGTGCCATCCTTTTTGTCAACGAAGAGAACAGACGCTCCCCAAGGTGACGAGCTAGGGCGGATAAAACCCTTACGTAACAACTCTTCTATTTGTTTCTTAAGTTCTTCTAGATCTTTGGCATCCATTCTATAGGGTCTTTTAGATATGGGTGCAGTGCCAGGTATAAGCTCAATAGAGAACTCAATATCACGGTCAGGTGGCATACCTGGTAAGTCTTTCGGAAAGACATCTGGATATTCGCAGACAATTTTGATATCTTCTAACGCCTTTCCTTCTAGATGGTTGGCTGTACTCTCTTCCTTAGCTGAGCCAGTAGCAACAAATTCAATCTTGTCCCTTGAGGGCTGGTTAGTAACACGGACTTTTTGGCACACTGAATAATTCCATCATATGCCGCTAGCCAATCCATTCCCAGAATTACATCAATACCACGGGATTTTAAGACCACTAGGTCGGATGGAAAATCTATCCCCAAAATTTTAAGATTGACCCGCGGGCACAGGTGACTAGCTTTCATCTCGCCGCCCGGGGAATTAACTAGTAACATCTTTCTCATAGATTGTTTAGGAATGTCATGTTTTGCCACCAATTGTTCTGTTATAAACGAATGCGATGCTCCAGAATCAAACAAAACTGATACAGGTGCAGAGTTGATGAGGAACGTACCGAGCACAACATCATTAGCTTCCTGGGCAGTATCGGCAGTCACGTGGTTCACTCTTCCACGTACGAAGTTCTGCTGGCCCTTGTTGCCTTGAGAAGACGGTTGAGCAGACCTCGGGGCATTGCTTCTCTGATTCTGGGGAGTCTGAGGGTTGCGTATGGGGCAGTTATTGGCATAATGCCCCACTTCGCCACACTTGAAACATCCATTTGGTTGAACGGGGGTGACTGGGTGGTTAGCCCTTGCAGGTGCACCTGTGGCGTTGCCGGACCGATTCTGCTGCGGGTTGGGAGTGCGTGGTGCTTGTTGGTTGAAACGCTGAAACTGTTGAGAGGAACGTTGACCCTGTTGATTCTGCTGATAGCCTCCACTGTGTCCTCCGAAGCGGTTCTGAAACCCCTGCGGTGAGTTGTAGCGAGGGCGGCTATTGCCACTAAATTGCCCCTGAGACTTGAACTTTCGCTTCTGCTCACCAAGCTCCTTGCGCTTGCTTTCCAAACCAATGGCCTTGTCTAGCAACATCTGGAAATTTGGAAAGGTGTGACTTTGCAGCTGATAGTTGAGCGGGCCTATCAGACCATTCAGGAAACGCTCCTGCCTCTTTTCATCAGTGTCAACTTCATTAGGGGAGTAGCGAGACAGTTGAGTGAATCTATCCCGGTACTCACTAACGGTCATATTACCCTGAGTCAATGCTAGAAATTCTCTTTGCTTGAGTTTCATCACACCAGCTGGAATATGGTGTGTACGGAAACCAGTTCTAAATTCTTCCCAAGTGATGGTGTCAGGAGTCTCATGTGCAGTGGTGAAAGCATCCCACCAGTCAGATGCGGAACCTTCCAAACGACCAGATGCGTAAAAACCTTCTCACGATCGGTGCATTGTGTCTGCTCCAGCTTCTTGGTGATGATCTTTAGCCAATCATCAGCATCCAAGGGATCAGCTGCTTCCAAACGACCAGATGCGTAAAAACCTTCTCACGATCGGTGCATTGTGTCTGCTCCAGCTTCTTGGTGATGATCTTTAGCCAATCATCAGCATCCAAGGGATCAGCTGAATGAGAATAAGTAGGAGGGTGATGACTCATAAATTCCCGGTGCTTGTTCCTGGGCGGTGGTGGCGGTGGTGGTGCATTTGGTGGCGGTTGGTTCTATTGAGCTTGTAAATTTTGAACGACGGTGGTGAGGTTCTGTAGCAGTGCTGTCTGGTTTGCGAAGAACTGTTCCATGGCTGGATCCGGTTGAGGAGGCGGTGCTTGCGGAGTCGGTGGAGGTGGCAGTGCCGGGGTCTGCTGGTTGATTATATGTGCACGCCTTTGACTTGGGACGTCCTGTCCTCCTCCAGACTTGGTGTTCACCATCTGATTTGTTAGGAACATAAGGCTCAGATCGGTGTAGACAAAGGAGTAAAGTATCATAAGTAATCAAAGATTGAAAGTCTGACAATTGTTCAGATTGTACAGATTCTGTCTCCCTTGCTAAAACAGTTGTAACTCTTAGATAGTGTATTTAAAAATCGTGTATTTTTACCAGGAGTTAGTTTATAAAATTCTGAAACTAACCCAAGTTGAATCACCTCCATCCAATGTCTGTAGCTCGAGATATAAAATAAAGAAGCTAACTGGGTCAGGCTGTTCTGACAGATTCTCATTTCTGTAAAGACGGTTGCATAACTCACGAACTGAAAGTCCTAAAATCGCGATATTTTACCAGGAAGTAACTTATTAAATCCTCATTCCAACCCAATTGGTTTCATGTCGATCGAAGTTCTGAAGCTTCGGTTAAAAATCAAACAGTGCTGCTGTGTCTGAGAGATGACGTGAACAGAATTGCATTGCTTGAAAGATGAAAGAAAAGGGGCTAAGATTTAAATTTAAAAGACTTAACCTATTTTATTTCAGGATGTATTTGCAGCCATCACACCACAAAACATCACAATCATAACAAAACTCCAAATCAACCATTGTTCAAACAGCAAACACTAACACATCGCACGTCCTCGCAGGAACGGTTCTAACGGAATAACTTGATTAAAACTAAGCTATGAGCCTAGCCTAGGAAGCCGGTGATAGAACCAGGAGTGCCATAGCGAAGCCTCTTGCGGGGTGGTGAAGCAGCGGGGCAGGGGATCTCCTCCTCTGCGCTCTCAGATGGCTCTTGTCCGGCAAGTTGCGCCTCCAGTTGCGCAATCCTGGCGTTGGCCTTCAGCAGCAGGTCATGAGTATGTGCAAGCTCCGCGGTGGCTCCATCCAAGTCGGAGTTCAAAGCAGCAGTCACGCGAGTGAGGATGTTGATGCGGTCTTCTCCAGCTTCTCCCATCATCACGTTCGTCTGTTCGGTGCCTTTGGGACGACGAGGAAGGTGACGGAAGTCGGTGGTGCTCAGCTGAAGACGATGCTCGTAGCAGATGGACCATAAGGCCCTCCTGGCGGCTTCGCTGATGGAAGCGGCGTAGGTACCATGAGGCGTGTTGGAGTCGTGCATCGTACGAGACCTGAAGCCTCCTGAAGTCTCCCTGCGCTCACGGATGTGGATACGGGTGAAATAGTAGTCGTCGACGGCGGGGTCAGAGACGCGCTGGGTGACATAAAGTGGCCTCACGGTGCTGCCCAACTCGTGCAGCACGTCCTCGAGCAGGGTGGAGATGTAGCCCTGTTCATCTGCCGAGGTGATAACCTCGCAAGTCGCCTCCATCTGCTGCTGATCATCACCTTGATTGCCATTAGCCTCATGGTCGATGTCGGGGGCGTCGTTGTTGATACTGTTGTTGTCGTTGTTGTTGTCGCCCTCATCATCGGAGTCACCTTCACCATCTCCGTCCTCATCCTCATCTTCGTCTTCATCCTCACTATCAACTTCAGTATCGTCGCCAGGGTCATCTGGATCTCCTCCCGCGGCAGCAGGTGCGGGGACATCTGGACCAGGAGCCGCAGGTGGTGTCGGGGCTTCTTCCTCTAGTGGCACTGGTGATGCCGGAGCTGGTGCCGGGGAAGCGACGGGGGTCATCAGCTGTCTGTCCGGTCCAATCTCCAGAATGCGGCCATCCTCCGTCTAGACGTAGAAGTACATCTCTGCTGGTTCCTCCTCCACGGGAGAAACAGGAGGAGCTGGCTGAGGAGGGGCGATGCGAACCTGACGTCCTCCGGTACTCTTGCGAGCAGTTTGCTTGGTCCTGGCCATCTGACAGATTAAGAAACAACTCAGAAATATGTTGAAAATAAAAGATACAATTAAATCAAAATAAAATAGATTTTTACACGGAAATAAGGAAGTGTTTTTGGAGCTGAATGGCTTGCTAGATCATGTATCCTTATTTCAACCATTTCTATCTAGGCTAGCGTCCTGCAGTCAACATAGCTCTGATACCACTTCTGTCACACCCGATTTTGAAGACAAAATCGAATGCATAGCATATGTGCGTCAGGATCCAATTACACACATATGTTGACGTAATCAGTGAAAATATCATAAGACCATGTTCAAAACGTAAAGATAGAATAAAGTACTTTATTACACTCTCACGGAAGACTCGAACGTCTTTAATCGTTTAACGATAACTTAAAGCGTAAACTGCAGCGGACTTCTCCCACGGCAGTTGACTGGTGAACGCCTGCCTCAGAAATCTTCAAAGTCATCGAAGAACCCCTCAACATCCGAATCTTCTGAACAGCAGTTGGAGCAAGGGTGAGTACACTTATGGTTGGTACTCAGCATGTGAGGGAAAATGCAAAGCTTCCAAGTAAAGGCTAAGGTTTATGGCGATTAGCATTTTTAGTTGGTCATATTTATTAGCAAGCACCTATTTACTAAGTACAAGTTTATACCAACCCTTTAGAGATAAAGAAAACCATAGCAACTCAGAATTAAAGAAACCACAATTTATTTTCATCTTCCAGTTTAATTACCATGTGAGGGTCCAGGCCGCTCTTAACCGTGAGCACGGCTGATATATCAGTTTTAAACACTCTGCAGAGGTTGCACACTTTCACCATAAGTAGTGTTTCCCATGTCGCCCGGGTTTGCAAGGCCCTTAGACACTTCCGAGGTGAATGGCTAGGGATTCACATTGAGGTTTTCGCCAAATAAACTTAGTACGAAATAATCCGCTAAGGTTTCTAGTCACCGCAGAGCATAACCCTCCCTAATGGCCAGCACCTTAACAAAGGCTGCTACCCCAAGAGGACCGGGCTATACCCCGTCGATGCCACCCCTCTTGCCCTTTTCAGGTAAGATTATAAAGCACTAAATTCACTTGGTTAATTGCCAAAGTCAGAGCCATATGACACCTATGGATGCACTGTTTTCCCGGGTGGTTCTCCATGTTCCGATTAACAAAATGTGTTCTTGCAATTACCAAAGTTCCACATAAATAAATAACCAGCTTAACATTTGTTCAAAAGAAACCACCATAACCATATAGCAACTAGCATTTCTACCCAACATAAATTAAAACCCGGTTTGACAAGGTATATGGGAAAAATCTAGGCAATCCATAACATAGGATCCGTCAAGTTTATGCAAAACATATGTAAATATAAAGGTGAATTAAGATGACATTTCTGGGTTATAAAAGAATATGTGAGGGGGGAGGGAAGCCACTTGCCTTCCTCTGCAAACTGCTGTTGGTCCTCTTCAAAATGCTGCACTTGTCCTTCTTCAAAGTTCACGTTCTCTACACGAACACACAAGCAAGACAAATAAATAAAAGAACAGTACACCAAAATAATAAACAGAACAAAACAAGCACATAAAACTGATCCTTACGCAGAGACGAATCCGTGAGCGCAAGAGTCGCTCAAAACGAAGTTAAAACGGCTAAGATATGAGCTAAACAAGGTTTAGGGACCTGCTGGTAAGAAAACTTAGTTTCTAGGGTCTAAACTGAGAAAAACCGAGGACTAAACTCTAATATAAACAAAACTGGAGGGCTAACGCGCAAAAGAACTAAGCTGGGGTGGCTGACAAGATTAAAAGAAAGACAAGGGCTAAAACGAAAAAACCAGGGGCTATTTTCTAATTATTTTGAACTGGGCTGGATGGCGCTGCAATTACCAGAAAACCCAGGGGCTCTTTTGCAAAAGTGCCAGGGCGCGGCGGGGTTGACCGGTATTGCCCCGGGTCGGATTTGATCCGGGCCGTTGGATCAAGGGCGGGCGGCTGAGATGCGCCCGGCGGGGTGCGGCGGCGCGCTGGCGGCGGGGGCGACGACGCGCGGCGGCGGAGGCGGCGGCGCTTCGCCGGAGAGGCGGCGGCCGTGAGCTAGAGGGCTCGTTTCGAGGTGCGGTTTGGCCCTAGAGAGAGCTAAGGTGACGGGGAAGAGCTTGAGGGGTTCTCACCGCGGTTAGGGCGGCGGCGGCGGCTTACCCTTGAAGGGGAGGAGTGCGAGCGGCGGCCGGCGGCTTAGAGCGGCGATTTTGGGCGGGGAAGAGGCTGGGGAGCACGGCGGAGGTGGGGGGGTTATTTATAGGGTGCGGAGGGCAGCGGGGGCGACGCGAGGGGAGGGGAAACGGGGCGGCCGGCGAGGTGGAGCTCGGCGGCCATTAATGGCGCGCGCGAGTGGGGGGGGGGGCCTTGAAGGGGGCCGTTACGGGTTCGAGGAGGGGAGGGGGCGGCGGTTACCGGTGCGACGCGGCGCAGCCGGGGGAGTAATGCGGCGCGGCGAAGGCGGAGGAGTGCGGCAGCCGGCCGTTGAGCGGCGCGGGCGGAGGAAGGGGATGACGAGCGGGCCCCAGCTGTCAGCGGCGCGGGGAAGGCGGAAAACGCCCAGGCGGCCGCGGGGCGCGGGCGCGAAAGGAAGGCGGAAAAGAGGCGGGGCGCCTTCGGCGTCGGCGGGGCGCGGGCTGCGCGCTGCTGGGCCGCGGCTGGCCAAGTGGGCCGCGCGCGCGGTAGCGGGCCGCGACGCTGCTGTTGGCTGGGCCGCAGCGAGAAGAGGAGGGGGGGAACGCTGAGCGGGCTGAGGAGTTAAGGGGGCAAAAGAGAACTGCTGAAGATTAAGCTAAAAGACATTCAAACTAAATTCGAATTCAACCAAATTTGAAATCGAACCACTCAAAAATTAAATGCAGCAGCATGGGTGCATCAAACACAAGATGATCCTAAAAAAAAATTTTAATATTTATCTTTTTTAAAAAACTTTTTGAATAACTTTTTGTGATGAATTTTGGGTGTTACAGGTGGCTAGCGGCGGGGGAGCGGCGCCGACGGGTTAGGGTGGCGGGGGAAGGAGGGTGGCGGCGGAGGCGCGGTAGCGCCGGTGCCGGGCCGTGGTCGCTGACGGGGGAGCTCGCGCGGGGAGGGGCGCGCCGGCGGCGGAGGAAGAAGAGCGGGTGGGCTGGAAGGGAAACGGAGGAGGAAGAAAACAATGGGGGGAGGGGGGTTGTTTAAAAGGAAAGTTTCCTAATATAGAGTAGCCGCAAATGGAAACAATTCTATTTTTAGAAGTGCCTCCCCCTAAGACTAAAGGGAGGCTGGCATCCCTTTAGCCACGTCCTTTTTTCAATGCCCAAGGTTGTTCACTTGCAGGTTGCAGCAAGCTTTGGACAGCAATGAAATCAGTGAGCAACTGCAAAATATAAGAAAGGAATGTTAGCAGAAAAGGGAGACAGAGCAACAGTGGGAAAGAGAGAGAAAGATATGATAGAAGTGCACTACTGAAACTACATCTGGAGCAATGCAAGCTGCTTGACAAATAACTCAATAATTACATTTAGCATATTGAATTTCTCAAAAAATAGTAGAATCCTATGAGATGGAAATCAACAGCCATAACTCGTACTTTACTTACAATTACTTTAGCATTATATGGTTCTTTTAGCAACCTTAATTTCAAAACTCTTTGTGCTTCCAGTTTTAGTACTTTTTATGAGTCATAATTTCAGATAGGAAAAAAAGGAATATGATGTTGAGAAAAAAAATAGCAGTATAAAAGGAAATATGAGACTGACCACTCCTATCCATATTATAGCAAACCACAAGAGGAGCTTAAAATGATTTATTGAGAAACCACATTGTCCACAGACCTGGTGTTGGGGATGGTCCTCACCTATGATTGAATCGACCACACTACCCATTTTGATTGATTTAAGAAAAAACATTTCATACAAATATACATTTTAGGAGAAAACACTAAGAAAAAATATATTATAAAGCAATTAATATTTGAAACACATTCTTGCAAAAACACTTTCTTATTTTGCTCAAATTGTAAACGATCGTAATCTCATAAGTACAGTGCGGCTGCTCACCTCAAAAGCTTGTTCCTGCTGGCCTGAATGTAGAATAGCGTCACTGACAGAAGCACAACTATCATCATTGTTCATACCAGTAGAATTCCAGTGGTGACTCAAAATCGACTTTAGTCTGCAATTAATGGGGAAATTGGTGATCAATCGAAATCAAACAGCTAAATAGAAATCCCAAATATATGGCCCCATGCCTTCACTCATTCCTGACAGAACAAACAAGACAGAAGACAATTCACATAACAAACCAAAGAGGCAGATATACATAAGAGTAATTGCATCTGACAGGAAAATGTAAATAAAGAAAAACACTCTGAAGCTCACAGGGATCATCTCGGTCTCCAGTAATCGAGTCAAAGAGTAGAAAATAATCTCAAAGACAATCAGTTGTTTATTCCAAATCTGGAAAATGCATAATTAACTTGGAAAAAATGAAGCTATCTAATAATTAAAAGATATGTAGAGCAAAAGGTGTAAATTAGACTAACAGAAGAGATCCATTTAAATTTTATAGTGTTGAATAATGCAAAAATAAAACTGCACTGATGCCTATGTGAATGCAGATGGTGAGGACCCTGTGTGTCCGAGGACCGGTGGATGGTCGCTTCCTGGTGTGATGAGTGATTGACAACGTGGTGTGGATTGACGTTTCCCTTGGCTCAAGTACTGCAGGTGTAGAATGCGGCTTGGTTGCATTGGTGCAGGTGAAGAACAGGCGCGAAAGGTCTTAGCCATGGCGGCCTCCGAGGAGCGGAGAGACAAGTAGGCTTGGTTCGAGGGACCCGTTGGCCGGTGGATCAAGTGCGGTTCACATGCTGGCAAGAACGAGCAAGGGGACGTGGTTCCGGTGCGAGGTAGCGGCTCACAACCGAAGCTCGTACGCGGACGAGAAGCCGGCGCAAGGTGGCGGCTAACAACCGAAGTTTGCGCGCGGGGTTTGGTGATTTGGCCACAAAATCATCGGTGGACGGTTTCCCTTGGTTTGGGCCTCAAAACCAAGGACCGAGGACTCGACGAGGCGGACTTGGGCAGCTGGGCCTGGCTGGGCTGTCAGGGGCGGTTTAACCGCCCCCCAGGGCCGGTTTAACCGCCCCCCCTGGGCTGGCCCAAAACCGGCGTCGAGGAGCTTCGATCCGGAGGACACGCGGCGTGACTGCAAGGCTTGCGTCGGAGGGAAGCTAGCTTGCAGTGGAAGGTGCCCGAGCCGGAAAATATCTGAAGACCAAATGTCAAATTTGCCCCTGAGGGGTATGTATCACTTAGGGGTAGTTTAGTCTTTAGGACACCACCACTTGGACTACTAATAGGCCCCTTCAGGGCTGGTGGCTGTCATCTCTCTAGTTATCTCTTTAGGTTTTACTTTGAACTTGTTTTCCCCTTCATCCCCTCCACCTAGAACTACTTCGAATCATTCCTAGTTTGTATAGGTGAATTCATGGTTATGTGATTGAGTTTGTGCTGCTCATCTTTGTGCCATGATTTGATTTCCCGAGCTCCCTTTTCTTTTTCTATTTTCGTGGGTATTTTCGGAGCTATTTTTGGGGGATTTTTCGTTCTTCTTGTTCCCGAGCGTTTTCTCTCGGATTTCTTTGGGGGATTCACGTATGAGTGCCTTGTGCCTCTTTTGCTGGTGATCCTTTGCCCCCAAACGCCGAGAATCGCTCAGGATTTGAGATTTTCGGGATGAACTCGAGCTCATGGTGTTCTTCGCGAGATCTGCGATTCCGGGAGTTGTACTGAGTTAGAGGCCGAGATCTTTTGGGAAAACACTCCACTGAAGGTCTAGATCATCTGACCAAAATCTCGCCTCAAGAGCTCAAGCGGTTTGGGAGATCCACTTTTGTTTTGACTTTTTCCCGAGGCTCCCAGGCCCGGGCGGTTTAACCGCCCCCCCTGGCCGGTTTAACCGCCCCCCCTGGGTGTGTTAGATCGAGCCGAGTTTCGGGTTGTTTTGGTGTTTGATTCGATTGGTTCGAGTTCCGCTGCACGTTTCTTGTTCCTAGGGTCAGTAGCTTGACAGTGGCTACGTGATCTTGGCAAGACTGTTCTCGGAGGTTTCGGAGTTGGTTTGGGAGAATAGCCGGATTGTTTGGAAAGATTTTTTATCGGCTCCCATTCACTCCCCCCCTCTCTGGTCGCCGTTTCGGTCCTTCAATTGGTATCAGAGCCGGTTACGGGTTTTTGCGACTCTAACCAGTCTAAGATCCAAAGATGGCGTACCAAGATCGGGGTTCCGGGCCTCCGCACTTCGATGGGAAGAACTACCCGAACTGGGTTGCGCGCATGGGCGCTTTCTTGCGAGGCAAAGGAAAGTTGCTGTGGGATGTGACGAAAGATGAAAACTATGTCAATCCCACCAACTTAGATGCCCAGGATGCAAAGGAGAGATTTGAGGCGAATGCCCGAGCTGTTGACTACTTGTTCCGTTCTTTGTCTGCCGAGGAGTTCGAGCGTGTTTTGGGCGAGGACCTAGCTTGCCAGATCTGGCAGAAGCTCAAGGTAGCCCACGGTGGTGATAGCCATGTCAAGGCTAGGCTTTTCTCGATGTACAGGAGAGAGTATGAGAACTTTGCTCATCTGCCTGGAGAGTCTGTTGATGCTTTGTTTCAGCGTTTCACGTCTATTGTCAACAACATGAAAGCCAACATTACCGTGCTTCCATACTCGGATCATGACCGAGCTATCAAGCTCTTGCAAGCACTTGATAGATCCGTGTGGGGTGCCAAGGTTGAGGCGATCATGGAGTCGGCAAACTATGAGACTCTTTCTGTTGACGAGCTTTTCTCGAAGTTGAAGTCTTCTGAGGTTGACAGGCAGTTGCTTGCCAAGGCTAAGAGTCCGACTGATCCCCATAGTCTGGCTCTAGTCGGTGGCTCTGGATATGGGCATGCTAACACTCCTAGACACTTTGCTTTGTCTTCTCTTGTGTCCCTTCCAGATGAAGAGTATGAGGTGCTGAGCGAGGAGGATCTCGCGTTGCTCACGAGGAGGTTCGAGAGGATGTACCAGAACCGCAAGGGTTCGAGGCGCGCCGGGAGTACGTGCTACAGATGCGGGAAGATGGGTCACTTCATCGCCGAGTGCCCCGAGGAGATCAAGAACGACTACAACCGCAAGCACCGCCCGCGAGATGACCACAAGCACCGTCCCAAGGACGAGTACCGCGCCAAGAACAAGAACAAGGAAGAAAGAAGATCCAAGAACAAGCACGGTGGACACAAGAAGAACAGATCTCGAGCGATGGTGGCTGATGCGAGCGACATCGACACAAGCTCCACTAACACGTCGTCAAGCTCAAGCAGTGAAGATGAAGACCGCGGCCGCCGCAAGGAGAAGAAGAGCTTGAACCGCAACTTCAACGGCATCTCCTTCGCCGCCGTCGACTACTGCACCATGGCACACGACTCCGTGAAGGGCAAGGACGACTCCGACTCCGACTCCGAGGATGAGGTATTGACAGATCCCACCTCTTTGCGTCAGGAGATTGCTAGGTTAGAGCAGTTGGTCGATAACCGCGATGATGTGCTTAGGAAGACCAACAAAGAGAAGAGGGAGTTTAGGTCCTTGCTAGGAGAGTCTAAGGATAGAGTGGCTGAGCTTGAGACCTTACTTTCTGAGACTGGAAAGAAGGCCATGGAGTTTGAGTCTTTGCTTTGCGAGTCTAGGGAGAGAGCAGCTTCGCTTGAGTCTGAGATTGCTGTTCTGAAAAATGCTCCTCTTGTGTCTGATGAGGTAGAATGCTCGTTCTGTGATGTGCATATTGCTGATCTTGTTGTGCTCAAGGAAAAACACATGAACTGCTTGGATGAACTAGAGAGTGCTAGAGTTGAGCTTGCTGAGTTGAAGTCTAGGTCATCTTTGCTAGGTGCTTGTACTTCTTGTCCTGCTTTGCATGCTCAGTTGCTTGAATCACGCACCATGATTAGTTCACTTGAAGCACAACTTAAATCACCCATTGCGAATTCCTGTTCTGCTTGTGATGTTGTTGCTTTAAAGAATGTTGAGCTAGAACAGTGTGTGAATAGATTGGAGGGTGAGAACGATGAGCTGAGACAGTGTTTGGGTTGGTTGTCTGGTCGTGAGCCTCAGCTCAAGATGTTGATTGCGAGTTTCAAGAGAGCTGATGGTTGTGGGCTTGGTTCTGAGAAGGTTGGTGAGAGTAGTGGTGAGAAAGAGAGAGATCCAGAGAGCTCCACCGCAAATATTCCCACAAACCCACCAAAAACCATTCTCAAGAACACCTTTACACCCAAACCAAACCACCTGCTGAACAAGCTTGACACCACTCCAGATCCTCCCAAGTTTCCACCTAAGTCAGAGAACTTTCAGAGGAGAGTGACCTTTGTGAGAGGTGGGGTTTACCAGCCGAGAGAGAGGGCACAGCCGAGAGAAACCCCAAAGCCAAAGCCAGTCCGCTTCCATTGTGAGCATTGTGGAAGGGATGGTCACCTTGAGGAGTTTTGTTGGAGGAAGAAGAGGGAGGTGAGAAGAGAGAAGGAGGTGGGGAACAGGGACAGGTACTACTCTTCTCGTAGTGTGCCTGTGTCTCGTTCACCCTGGCCGAGAGGCGACGCTGTTGTGCGTACAGTTCCTGTGGTTACTAGTCGTGGTGTTCCTGTTGTTCGTGAGTTTGCTAGGCGGCCTCCGTTTCGCGGTCAGTTTGGTTCAGGGAGGTTCGACCGTAGCTTTGAGGCTAGGAGAGAGTCTAGGCCACGTTTTCCCCCGCGTGGTGCTAGAGGTCCGATGGTGAGAGACGAGAGGGTGTCACGCGGTAGAGCTGATTTTGCTAACCCTTCTTTTGAGCAGATGGCCCGACACTGGTTTGACTCGTTCTGTGCTAACCCCAGTGTCGAGTCATTTGCTCATTCTCGTTCTCGGTTCTGATTGTGCAGGTAGGAGGCTTGGAGAACTTTTGGTTGATGGATTCTGGCTGCTCGAGACACATGACAGGAAATGGTAAGTGGTTCTCCAGTCTCACCCCGGTGGTGTCCAGGCAGTACATCACTTTCGGGGATAAGGGTAGAGGTAGAGTTTTGTCAGAGGGTGCTATTCAGGTGAGCGACACTTTCATGTTGAAGCGAGTTGCTCTTGTCAAGAATCTTGGTTTCAATTTGCTCTCAGTTTCTCAGCTTCTTGATGAGGGTTATGAGGTTCGCTTTAAACGTGGTGATTCGAAAATTCTTGATTCTCGAGGTGACCTTGTGTGTATGATCATTCCTGAGGGACAGATTTTTCGTGCTGATTTTCTCGATCTTTTGGTCCTTCACGTTGTTTGATCGCTGGTACTTCTTCTGAGCTTTGGAAGTGGCATAGGAGATTGGGTCATGTGAGCTTTGATTTACTCACACGCTTGAGTGCTCTTGATCTTATCCGAGGATTGCCCAAGCTCAAATTCGAGAAAGATTTGGTTTGTGCACCGTGTAGGCATGGAAAAATGGTTGCTGCTTCTCACCCACCTTTGACCGATGTTATGACTGAGCGTCCAGGGGAGCTTTTGCACATGGATTTGGTTGGCCCCGCTCGAGTTCGCTCAGTTGGTGGGAAGTGGTATGTTCTTGTGGTTGTTGATGATTTTTCTCGGTATGCGTGGGTGTTCTTTCTGGCGTCGAAGGATGAGACTTTTGATTTTGTTCGAGATCTGATTTTGAGGTTGAAAAACGAGAGTAATGGTGGTGCCATGAGAGCTATTCGTAGCGACAATGGTACGGAATTTAAGAACACTCGTTTTGATGCCTTCTGTCGTGATCTTGGTCTTGAACATCAATACTCGTCGCCATATGTTGCTTGTCAGAATGGTGTTGTTGAAAGAAAGAATAGAACACTTTGTGAGATGGCTAGGACGATGCTAGATGAGCATAGGACTCCTAGGAAGTATTGGGCAGAAGCGGTGAACACAGCTTGCTATGTTTCAAATCGGATTTTCCTTCGTGCTTTCAAGAAGAAAACTTGCTATGAGCTTTTCCATGGTCGTTCCCCCCGTGTGAGTCACTTTCGGGTTTTTGGTTGCAAGTGTTTCATCTTGAAGAAAGGAAATTTGGACAAGTTTGAGTCTCGTTCGATGGATGGAATTTTTCTTGGTTATGCTAATCATTCTCGAGCATATCGTGTGCTCAATCTTGAAACTAACCAAATCATGGAGACTTGCGAAGTCACCTTCGACGAGACCATTCCGTGTAGCTCTTCTGCTTTTGAGTGTGCAGGTGATGATGACTTGGGACAGCCCATCTTTGAGGAAGAACAGCCTGATGATGAAGATGATGAGGAATTTCAGGCACCGTGTGGAGATCGTGTACCTTCTACTTCCACTACTACCACGACGTTCGACGACGGCCCCTCTGCTACACCTTCGTCGAGTCGCGCACCAGATCGAGTTCAAGTGGAAGCTGATGTTGAGGGGGAGGCAATCTCGAGGCGAGAAGCTCCCCGGCTGGTACAGAGGGATCATCCACCTTCGAAGATCATCGGGAACTTGGATGAACGCACTACACGGTCGAGGTCACAGAACATCTCTCATTATGCTCATTCTGCTTTTGTCACGTCTTTTGAGCCCAAAAATGTTGGACACGCTTTATCTGATTCCGATTGGGTCAATGCCATGCATGAAGAGCTAGAAAACTTTGAGAGAAATCAGGTGTGGAAGTTAGTAGAACCACCTCCAAATTGCCATCCCATAGGAACCAAGTGGGTGTTTAAGAACAAGAGGGATGAGAGTGGTGAGATTGTGAGAAACAAAGCGAGGTTGGTTGCTCAGGGGTTTTCGCAGCAGGAGGGGATAGATTATGAGGAGACATTTGCTCCTGTTGCCCGTTTGGAGGCAATTCGGATCCTTCTAGCATTTGCAGTTGCTAAAGGGTTCAAATTGTACCAGATGGATGTGAAGAGTGCCTTCTTGAATGGGGTGATCGAGGAAGAAGTGTATGTGAGGCAGCCCCCGGGTTTTGAGAGTGAGAGATACCCACACCGAGTGTACAAACTCCACCGAGCTTTATATGGCCTAAAGCAGGCACCCAGAGCGTGGTATGGTAGATTGAGAGGGTTCTTGCTTAGCAAGGGGTTTGAGATGGGGAAGGTTGATAAGACGCTCTTCTTGATGAGAAATGGCAAAGATCTTTAATCGTTCAGATTTACGTGGATGATATCATTTTTGGTGGCTCTTCTCATGATCTTGTTGCCAAGTTTGCAGACGATATGAGCAGGGAATTGAGATGTCGATGATGGGAGAGTTGCAGTTCTTTCTCGGGCTGCAGATCAAGCAAACCAAGGATGGGACATTTGTGCACCAAAGCAAGTACACCAAGGACATTCTCAAGAAATTCGACATGAGCGACTCCAAGCCGATGACTACGCCGATGAGTACGACTACAGCTTTGGATGCGGATGAGGACGGAGAACCAGTGGACCAGAAGGAGTACCGGAGCATGATCGGCTCCCTCCTCTACTTGACGGCGACGAGGCCGGACATACAGTTCAGCGTGTGTCTGTGCGCTCGTTTTCAGGCTTCACCGAGGGACTTCACATCGTCAGGCCGTCAAGAGGATTTTCAGGTATCTCAAGTTTACTCCTGAGCTGGGTCTTTGGTATTCTGCCGATTCCACTCTTGCACTTCATGGATTTTCTGATGCCGATTTTGCTGGATGTCGTGTTGATCGCAAGTCTACTTCTGGTCAGTGTCAGTTTCTTGGTTCGTCTCTTGTGTCTTGGTCTTCTCGCAAGCAGTCTAGCGTAGCCCAATCCACCACTGAAGCCGAGTATGTTGCTGCTGCTAGCTGTTGTTCTCAGTTGCTTTGGATCACATACACCTTGAGAGACTTTGGCTTAGACATGTCCCATGTTCCACTTCTTTGTGATAGCACCAGTGCCATAAGCGTAGCCAAAAATCCCGTGCTTCATTCCAAAACCAAACACATAGAAGTGAGGTACCACTTTCTGAGAGATCATGTGGAGAAAGGAGATATTGAGCTTGCCCACGTTTCTACCCAAAACCAGCTTGCAGACATTTTCACTAAGCCACTTGACCAAGTCACCTTCACACGCTTGCGAGGGGAACTTGGTGTGTGTGCGGTTTTCTGAGCTGAGTTTTGGAGGCTTCTCTTGTAGCATATGTATATTTGTGTACCATCTTTGTATCTTGATGTACATTTTATTTTCCTGCTTTTGTATCTTGATTTCATCTTTTGTATCATATCTTAGGATGAGCTTCTCCTATATGCAGTGATTGGTACAACTTGCTACATTTTAGAGTTTAGGCAGGCTGGCTAGGAATTGATTGGATGGATGGCTATGCTCTTGATGGTCTTGATATATATTCTGTTGACAAACTGAACTTAATTCCTACACCCATGAGTAAATGCCTTTGCATGTCTTGTTTGAAGCCGAAATGGCTATATCTTGCTTAAGATCATGTTAGGGTGTGTTATTCTTTTCAATTGGGTCAAAGACCTTTGTCATTGTAAATGTTTAGCCCATGCTTTATCTTGTGGAGGAGCATAAGCTTCTTTCTGTCGCAAAGACATTTCATGTACCATGCTTAACTTGAAAAACTTGAAAAATGAGATGTCTATGCATGAAAGAAGAAAGTTGAGAAAAAGATATATATGCAGAAAATTATGCTCATGTCTCTATGCTTTCACCATTGCACACACTTGCACACATGGGTGCTAAGCGGTTGCATGTTGTTTGCCGGAGAAGTCTCCCATGAGAAGTGAACACATGGCTCCGTGCTTTGACATGACATGAGGTAGAACTTGGGCGTTTATGATGATCTTTTGTCAAGAATGCTTGTCCTTTCATGATTTTGGTGAGATGAAGTTTATTTTTGCTTAAACAATCCATGGTTAGGACTTTGCTCATGCGGTGACCTTTTTGATAAAAATCCACAATTTGCTCATGGCTTTGTCAATTGGATATATGTCCTCACCTTCTTGATGGCAATGCCCGTGTGACATGATGAACTAGCTTGTATGCCTCTTCTCTAACTTGTAGCATTTTGTATTGCTCATTGTATATTTGAGAAGCTTGTAGTTGCATTTTGTACATTTTGCCTTGATGTGTGCATTGTCAACAAGGGGGAGAATTTCTGGAGCATTTGGCAAGGGGGAGTCGCTGCTGAACTTAGAAGAAAAATTTTGCTCTAGATTTTGTCAAAATTGTGTGAGAGGTTGAAGTTTTTGCCCAAATGAGGTTTTCTGAAAATTTGCGAAGTTTATGAGAGTTTGATCATTGGAATATCTTGCTGGGCATATGTGGAAGGTTTTCAAGTTGGAACGGCATCGTTGTGAGTTGGTTTGTGCAAATTTGGGATTTTGCACTTTGGTCATCTGCCAGGGGCGGTTAAACCGCCCCCCCTGGGCGGTTTAACCGCCCCTGTGCTGAGTGCACATGAGTTGTGAAGTTTTGACCCATTTTCGAGTGTTTTTCGCACGCACAAGTTCACTTGTTCAGGGGGAGTTGCATCTTTGCAGGGGGAGTGCTTTGAGAGTCCTGAAAAGTGAGTTGGAGGATTTGAAGTTTGTGATTTGTGCTTTGTGCTTTTGCTCTTTTGCCGATGGTGTTGAGCCCTTTCGCTTCTTCTTGAAGGGTCGGCGTTTCTGGAGCTTTCTCTTGCTAAGTGACTTTTGATTTGGCTTGTTCTAGCTTTAGTCACTTGCTTGAGTCTTGTTTTCGATTTCTTTTATATTTTCTTTATATCAATTGGTTACTATGTGTGTGTTGTCAATGCACTCATCAAGGGGGAGATTGAGGACCCTGTGTGTCCGAGGACCGGTGGATGGTCGCTTCCTGGTGTGATGAGTGATTGACAACGTGGTGTGGATTGACGTTTCCCTTGGCTCAAGTACTGCAGGTGTAGAATGCGGCTTGGTTGCATTGGTGCAGGTGAAGAACAGGCGCGAAAGGTCTTAGCCATGGCGGCCTCCGAGGAGCGGAGAGACAAGTAGGCTTGGTTCGAGGGACCCGTTGGCCGGTGGATCAAGTGCGGTTCACATGCTGGCAAGAACGAGCAAGGGGACGTGGTTCCGGTGCGAGGTAGCGGCTCACAACCGAAGCTCGTACGCGGACGAGAAGCCGGCGCAAGGTGGCGGCTAACAACCGAAGTTTGCGCGCGGGGTTTGGTGATTTGGCCACAAAATCATCGGTGGACGGTTTCCCTTGGTTTGGGCCTCAAAACCAAGGACCGAGGACTCGACGAGGCGGACTTGGGCAGCTGGGCCTGGCTGGGCTGTCAGGGGCGGTTTAACCGCCCCCCAGGGCCGGTTTAACCGCCCCCCCTGGGCTGGCCCAAAACCGGCGTCGAGGAGCTTCGATCCGGAGGACACGCGGCGTGACTGCAAGGCTTGCGTCGGAGGGAAGCTAGCTTGCAGTGGAAGGTGCCCGAGCCGGAAAATATCTGAAGACCAAATGTCAAATTTGCCCCTGAGGGGTATGTATCACTTAGGGGTAGTTTAGTCTTTAGGACACCACCACTTGGACTACTAATAGGCCCCTTCAGGGCTGGTGGCTGTCATCTCTCTAGTTATCTCTTTAGGTTTTACTTTGAACTTGTTTTCCCCTTCATCCCCTCCACCTAGAACTACTTCGAATCATTCCTAGTTTGTATAGGTGAATTCATGGTTATGTGATTGAGTTTGTGCTGCTCATCTTTGTGCCATGATTTGATTTCCCGAGCTCCCTTTTCTTTTTCTATTTTCGTGGGTATTTTCGGAGCTATTTTTGGGGGATTTTTCGTTCTTCTTGTTCCCGAGCGTTTTCTCTCGGATTTCTTTGGGGGATTCACGTATGAGTGCCTTGTGCCTCTTTTGCTGGTGATCCTTTGCCCCCAAACGCCGAGAATCGCTCAGGATTTGAGATTTTCGGGATGAACTCGAGCTCATGGTGTTCTTCGCGAGATCTGCGATTCCGGGAGTTGTACTGAGTTAGAGGCCGAGATCTTTTGGGAAAACACTCCACTGAAGGTCTAGATCATCTGACCAAATCTCGCCTCAAGAGCTCAAGCGGTTTGGGAGATCCACTTTTGTTTTGACTTTTTCCCGAGGCTCCCAGGCCCGGGCGGTTTAACCGCCCCCCCTGGCCGGTTTAACCGCCCCCCCTGGGTGTGTTAGATCGAGCCGAGTTTCGGGTTGTTTTGGTGTTTGATTCGATTGGTTCGAGTTCCGCTGCACGTTTCTTGTTCCTAGGGTCAGTAGGTTGACAGTGGCTACGTGATCTTGGCAAGACTGTTCTCGGAGGTTTCGGAGTTGGTTTGGGAGAATAGCCGGATTGTTTGGAAAGATTTTTTATCGGCTCCCATTCACTCCCCCCCTCTCTGGTCGCCGTTTCGGTCCTTCAGATGGTAAAATGAAATCCTGCATAATATACATATGGAAGCTTCAAACAATTTTGACTGAAGGGGCAATCACAGTAATGACACTTCCTTCTAGCATCTAAAGTTGAACTCTCAAACCTGCATAATATACATATGGAAGCTTCAAACAATTTTGACTGAAGGTGTAATTCAGTAGTGTCGATTTTCAAATAACCTGATGTCATCCCGAGGATGAAAGGACATCATATTACTGTAAGCCGCAAAAAGCTAGAGCTCAGTAGTGGCCAATAATTTAATTTTCAATAATGGCAAAATAATTCAAAGACACTAATTTATTCACCCGAATGCCATGATTAAGAACTTTGTAGAAAGCTAAAGGAATATTTTTAAGAATCTGTAGTACCCTATGACCAAACACATCTGACGGGATTTAGCCTATAAACCTGAAATCACATAATGATGAAAAACTAATAGATTGCAGATCAAAGGATCTGCAGATTCCATCGAAGATCAAAGTACCTGCAGATTGCAGATCGGAGTAGCTGACAGCGGTGGCCATGACCATCTGTGGTGGCGGCGGATCTCTCCCATGGCGCGGTGAGAGGAGGAGACAGGGGTGGCCGACTCCATCTGTTGTGGCGACGGCGCTGCCGAGATAGGCGGAGAGCTGAGAAGGAGAGGGAGGCGTCCACCATCCCCAAGTTGGCTGGTGGCGGTGCCACCTCCCGGACCAACCCCGGCCCCGTGTGTCCGGGAAGCCATGGAGCCACCATTGGCCCTGCACCGTCGACCGCATCTCCTCTGCCTCCTCGTCATTGTCGTCGTCCTCCACCTCCTCCTCGTCGTCAGCCAGAGAAGGGAAGGAGCTCAGCCAGTGGGAGAGGGCGTCGCCACCCCAGATCTGCTCGCTAGAGAGGCAGGACAAGCCCGTAGCCATGCTTATGGAGAGGGATGGCGTGGTCGCCGTGTATTGGAAAGGACGGGGACGGCGATTCACCTGAAGTACGGGATCTGCTGGGGACTCGCTCTTATCGCCGCCTTCCTGTCCCCGGCTGCCGAGATCGGGGTCATCGCTGTCGATCGGGCCTGATGGGGGGCACGGCCTGCGCTGCCGTGCGTGGATCTACGGCCACGTGATGGCCCCGCCACCGCCGTGCCCGGATCCTGGCAGCCCCGCTGGGCG